>CM055658.1:9109271-9747669 GCA_029378335.1 Agrilus mali
CATAACAACCCAGAAAATACTTGGTTACCACACGTAATGGTAATGCTCTAACGAGGTAAAATGCAGACATTTAAAATAAATCTCCGAACAGATTATTAAACTTAAATGATTATTGAGTGAAATGTACATCTCACTATTTTATTTAAATCTGTTTAAAGATTTGACAAACATTAAATCGGGCGAGATAGTGTCGTATGCAAAATTATTTGCCAGAATATGGGTACTGTTAAAAATAATTGTGCAAACACTGTAAGTCCGACAAAATCCCTAGTTGGCTCATTTATTGTTCTCCCGGATCTTTTTTTTTTTTAAATAATTTTTTTCGCGTATTTCTCGGTTAAAATAACTTCGCTTGAAATTCCCCAAATTTTATTTTAAAAATTTTCAAGATATACTATTTATGTAATATTGCAAATTTAAATAACTAAACACTGATTTAAATAAAACTGATAACATCTGTTTGAACCATTTTTGATGTTCTAATGTCCTGAACCTACTTTTCATTGTGGCATGCCTACACGGGTTGTTGTTAAATATTTTGGTAAAAATTAGGTAAACGTCTTATGATCTTGACGATTTAAGTTATATTCTGTATTAAGGCATACCTCACTAATAAATACTACTAGATGAACATTTGCATACACCAAACCCTGTTTAATTTGTAGATCGTATAAAGCATCAGCGCAGGTCGTTTGGTATGAATTAGCAGCGGTACACGAGCTTTGGGCCTCACAACACGAGTCTGGAGTTCTTCCGATTACTTTATCATAGTCTGCAGAACTAAATACACCGCAACATTTAAACTGAAAATGAAAGAAATTACATAACCTATAACCTTTAGGTAACCTTAGTTCAATTATTAAAAAATCATAATATCGGTAATTTCAACACACCTTTATGTGTAAGGAACATTACAGTATTTTAATAATTTTTAAGAAACATACGTGTGATGTATTACTTGTTTGTTTGTTTATTTAAAGATTTTAATAGATCCAGTGATTGATTAAACATATTAAAAAAAAAACATGCACGAGATTCATAAGTAGCTAAGGTGCATCTAGATATTAAACGTGATCTATACCAATTGGTTTCGTGTACATATGTTAGTTAATTTTACCTAATAAAACTTGCAAAACAAATCAGAATTACAGTTTTCATCACTTGATAAAGCAAATTTAGTAATAAATCGAAAATAAACTTCAAATGTTTCAAAATAATTTGTTCCCTTATCTCAACAATACTGCTTCGATCTTATGCTCAAGAGTTTACACAAATTAAAATAATACAATAAATTCTGGTCTATCTTTACAAGGTAGGTATTCTAACTATAACTACAGGGTGGGTTATAAGTCACAAAGGGGTTTTAATTAGTTAGTATTCCTTTGATTTTTAATCATGTAGGGTTTAAACAAAAGAACGCATCCTAAAGTTTTGTAACACTATGCACTAAAGATTTAAACTTTTACATGTTTTTAAATTTTCCACTTCACACTGATGAGTTCTTTCGACAGCAAGGTTCACAAAGGCTTTAGTATTTCTGGCTGTATCGCCCTAATTTTGCTACGAATGTTTTCCTTTTGTTTGCGAAAACTTTGCCTTTCAATATCCCCATAAAGGCAGGCTTTTCTAAAAGATTTATACAGATATCATGTAAGAAGTTAGGAAATTTTCAATACTATTTTAATAAAATCGAGTTAATACGTGCCTGTGAAATAAAAGATAAACACGCTGTATCTTGTATAATTGATGGGATAAACAACGATGTCATACAAACCGGAGCGAAAGCCGGAAGGTACCCGATGCCTGAATCGTTGTATTCCGAATTTTTATCGACGTTGGCACCTTATACAGAAAGGAGAATCAAAGAAAGTAAATTGGACCCTTACAATTCGGGGAATTACAGCAAATCACGAAATAAAGACATACGACGACACCACCCATATAGACAGGAACGTGACAATAAACAAACGTGTTTTAACTGCATGGGAATTGGACACATAGCGCGAAATTGCTTGAAACCCAGAAAAGAGTGCCGAAAGTGTAAACGACTCGGACATTACGCTAACA
This sequence comes from Agrilus mali, assembly GCA_029378335.1. Classification (NCBI taxonomy): domain Eukaryota; kingdom Metazoa; phylum Arthropoda; class Insecta; order Coleoptera; family Buprestidae; genus Agrilus; species Agrilus mali. The sequence continues at coordinate 9,111,339 of CM055658.1, forward strand.
ATTGTCCGAAAACGACAAACACCCAAAATACGTTGGTGTGCGAACAAAAAAAGAACAAGAACAACGAGTGCTATTATGTGAATTGTGAAGTAAACGGTACCGAGTACCCCGCGTATCTCGATACAGGGTGCGCGTCGGTTGTTCTTCGTTAATCAGTGGCCTAGAATGAAAATCTAAAGTGTGATCCAAGCAATGTTGTGGTGCGCGGCTACAATAATAGTGCTGTAAGTAGCATAGGGTAGTTTGGTGCGGTATTGATAAGACTGCCCGGGGGATACGTTAAAGCTATCGTCGTACCAGACGAGGTCCAGCAAATACCCGTACTGATCGGCCAATCGTTTATTAACGATCATCGAATCCTGGTGGTGAGAAACAACGAAGTACGACTCACGGAAGAACAGCTGATGTTGCTGCCCGAAGTAAACGACTTACCGCCAAAGAAGTGTACGTTGTGGGCTAAAGACGCCGCAGTCATTCCACCTCATCATGTAGGTTACGTAGCTGTTTACACTAACGTAGGGTGTAAAAACGACGTTTTTCTGGAAAAACAGGTAAGGCTTCTGCCTTTAAGGGAACATTTTGTAGAAAGTAGCATAGTACGAGCAACAAACGGTGTTGTTATGATCTGTAAATGTCAAGTAGTAGCTCGAGGTGAGCCGTGTGCAGAAAGCGCGTTTTTAGATGTTGAGAACGTCTCAAAATTATCTATTGACGAATTGAAAAATTTTACCTTGAGGGAGGTTGAGCCTCAAATAGACGAGAATATTAGTTTGGACGACAAACTAAAATTATTAGGTCTTCTTTAGGAATTTAGGGACTGTTTCGCCCAAAATACAGGTGAATTGGGAACCTGTAACGCGGCTGAAATGTCGATACGACTAACTGACGAAAAGCCTGTAACGTATAGGCCATATCGATTGGCGTTTAAAGAACGCGAACAATTACGCGACATAATTATCGATTTAAAAAATAATAATATAATAAGAGACTTAAATTCCCCGTACGCGAGTTCAATGTTAATGGTAAAAAAAAAAACGATGAAATAAGGTTGTGCGTCGGTTTTAGAGCATTAAACTCTAAAACAATTAAAGATCGGTACCCCCTTCCCAGGGTGGACGACCACCTAGATAGGCTTCAGGGTTATAATGCATTTATTAGCTTAGATTTAGCGGCAGGTTATAATCAAATACCTATGGCAGACGAATCTATACCTAAAACCGCGTTTATCACCCCAGACGGCCATTTTGAGTATCTAAAAATGCCTTTCGGGTTAGCCAACGCCCCTGCTGTTTTTATGCGAATGATCAACAATGTTCTAGGAGACTTAAAGTACTCTATTGCCATAGTCTATATGGATGACATTTTAGTACCCGTATATCATGTCGAACACGGACTTGATGTATTACGAAAAATGTTTTTTAGTACTTCGTGAGGCCAAGTTAACTTTAAAGTTATCAAAATGCTATTTTTTTAAACCCAAAATAGAATATTTGGAGCATGAAATTAGTAAGGAAGGTATACGCCCTGGCAAACAAAAAACTGCAGCCATCAAAATGTTTCCAGTTCCGAAAAACGTTCATGAGGTACGTCAATTCATCGGCCTGACAAGTTACTTTAGAAAATACGTTCAAAATTTTGCAATTTTGGCAAATCCATTAACTAAATTGACGCGCAAAGAAGTTTAATTTGAATGGGGTGATGAACAAAACAAAGCGTTTGAAACTCTAAAGGATAAATTGATAAGTGAACCCGTCCTAGCAATTTATGACTCCCGATCAGAAACAGAGGTACACACAGATGCGTCCAAGCTAGGGGTGGGCGGAATTATTTTTCAAAAACAAAGTGATGGGGAATTCAAGCCGGTTAGCTATTTTAGTCGGCAAACGAGCAGGGAGGAAAAACGGTACCACTCATATGAGTTGGAAACGTTGGCAGTGGTAAATTCCTTAAAACAATTTAGGGTATATTTATTGGGGATTAAATTTAATATCATGACAGACTGTAATGCGTTGCGTACTACTCTGTCTAAAAAGGACTTGATTCCACGTATTGGCCGGTGGTGGCTCTTAACCCAAGAGTTCGACTTTAGTATTGAATACCGACCGGGTACGAAGATGAGCCATGCAGATGCTTTAAGTCGAAATCCAGTCATGCCTAGTTCTGGTTTCGAAGATATTGATGTACTTAATGTAAATATAATTCAGGATTGGATTTTGGCTGCTCAGCTGAAAGACGATAGATGTAAATACTTACACGAAGTATTAAACCGTATACCAATAGACGAAGAAGAGAGACGAATACATAAAGAGTATGTTTTACGCGAAAATAGAGTTTACCGAAAAACCGAACAGGGAGTTAGGTGGGTGGTTCCTAAATTTGCTAGACGTCAAATTTTACAATGTTATCATGGCGAGTTAGGACATTACGCGTTAGAAAAGACCTTGGAATCAATAAACGCTTATTATTGGTTCCCAAAAATGCGACGATATGCCAAATAATATATATCCAAGTGCTTACACTGCCTATACAACAAAGAACCATCTGGTAGAAAACCCGGTTTTTTACATCCAATAGACAAAGTGTCTATCCCCATGGATACGGTTCATATTGACCATCTTGGTCCGTTTGTCGAAAGTCGACGAAAAAATAAATAAGTATTTGTGATAACGGAGGCGTTTACAAAATTTGTTTTTATAAACCCGGTGCAAAGTACGAAAACCCGGACCTGTCATTAATCATTTAAGTAAAGTTTTTGAGACGTTTGGTGTTCCTAAAAGAACCATAAGTGACAGGGGCACCGCGTTTACGAGTAAAAAATTTGTTGATTTTTGTTCAAAGCTAGGTATACGATTGATTAAAAATGCTACAGCGACACCCAGGGCAAACGGCCAGGTGGAGCGATTAAATCGCGTCATTTTAAACACGCTTTCTGCAACAATGGCTGAAGAAGACGATAGATGGGATCAAAGTGTTAGCAAAGTGCAATTTGGCTATAACTGTACGATAAACAAGACAACGGGAAAGTGCCCGTACGAATTGCTAATGGGTTACAGACCACGAGGTACGCACGATTCGTATATTGTTAATAGTTTAGACGTACCAGCGCAGCCAGAAAGTCTGGAATCAGTGCGAAAAAGAGCAAACGAACGCATAGCTAACGAGAAAAAGAAGCAAAAGTTGCGATACGATGCAAAACGTTGCAAAGCTCCTGTTTACGAAGTGGGACAACATGTCCTAATACTAAAACGAAATACGACTAACGACGGCAAAAGCAAAAAGTTGCTGCCCAAATACGAAAGGCCATTTGAAATTACGAAAGTACTGAAACACGATCGGTACGTAATCAAAGATTTGCCGGGGGCAGTTCGGGCCAAAGGGGCCTATACAGGAGTATGTTCAGTAGATAAAATGAAATTGTACGATTGTAAGGCCTTACAAGAAGAAACAAACGACGAGTCTGAAACGCAAAGTGTTAAGAGTGGTGTTAACGAAACACCAAAAGAACTGCGACGTGCAGACACGGTTGATAACGTATCAACAAAAGAGACGAATGCTACTAAAAGACGTTAGTTCTGTATCAACGTGATACAGGCAAACTAGGATAAGAAAGCTCTGTATCAACGTGATACAGGGAAAATAGAATAAGAAATTGATAAGAGTAGTGTTTCAAATTGTATAAGAAACGAAAAATTGTAAGCTAGTTCCCTTATGTAAGTTTTTCAGTTTAAGTAAGTTGTTTTGTTTGTTATAATTACGTTTTGAAAATTAATCATCTTCTACGAGGACGTAGAATAGTTGTAGCGTGGCCGAACTGTAGGAGATTAAGAAAATTAAATATGTTATGTTCTATTGTAAAACGCAATTTATAAATGGTAGTATAAACAATTAAACTTGGACCCAACAGGTTAGCTTGGTTCTTAGAATAAAAACAACATGTGCCACTAGCGGTAATAAACTTGTATGAGTTATCGGCTATTTATAAGAAACGATATGTAACAATAACATAAATTAGAAACATAGAAAGCATTCTATCCATGTGGGAATATGTATCAAAAAACGAATGTGAATAAGGGGACATTCTTGTTCCAGTAGTTCGGCTGTAAGCACGTTTAAATAACTGTAATAAACAAAAAACTTTTAGAAGAGTTTTTACTGAATCCATTTTCTACTAAATTTCTTACACATATGTGAAAGAATGTCGATAATACTCACTCGAAGGAGGTTTGGTTGAAACTACGAACAGACGGCACTCCTCAAGTACAAGATAAACATTACAGAAGACGTCAAATCAATACACGAAATGGAATCAATATATACCCCGCTAAAAACGAAAACCGATCAAAACTAATTGAAATGCTCGGCCACTCAAAGGCCAAAAGTACGTCATGAAAGGACTACCACTACAGAATAATTACCAAATAAATCGAAGAAAATCTCCAAACGAAAGGTTAAACTAGTTACTACAGCCGGCTCTAGACGCCATCAATGATATAGTCAATAGTAATAATCAGTCTTTTATTCAAAAGTTAAGAAAACTCGAAACATGCTGCGACTTAAAAGTCAAAGTATAACAATTTCGGAACAGGCGATAACGATAGAACAGTGCCATCGATACCAAAAAATAGGACATGTGCAAAGGAACAGTGTAAAATGCCGACAACATCACAAATACCATCGACTGCAAAGCTTAGTGCGTCAGTTGTAGCGTCCAACACCCGGCAAACTATCGTGAATGTGTTGCATTCCACACGCCGCAATCGACCAAACCCTATCACAAACCAAAATAGGACCAAAAGGATACCACCAATAAGAAAACCCCCCACACAAAACAAGGGCTCTAATACGCCAATGCAGCGAAATCATGTTCGGTAGAAACCAGCACAACAACCCACATAATTAAGACCAAAACCGCGATTATCGAGTTGGCTAATCAACTAAAAGAAACCGATAGTTCGACTGGAACATTAATCAAACTATTGGGCAGCATACTAGTCTTTATTACCCATATAAAGGGCAAGATTCTAAGGGTTGTAATCATCCAATCTCAACAATTCGATTCCTTAGATGATACCTCAGGATAGGAACTTGGAAGTCATGGGGTTTTCTTTGTAGGTAAAAATACCACATCAAACCATCAAATGTCCAAAAAGTAAAACAAACAAACCTTCTACTCGTTTCGTCTGTAAGTTATCATGTTCATAATACATTGCGAACAATATATTTGAGATTACGGCTAATAATCGTTCATGCTGTTGAAATTTAGTAGAATCCAGAGGGTATTATAAATTTTAAAGTTAACAGTGGTAATAGACCAAAACCACAGAACATTATTTATAACCTGGCCGTGTGTGTACCTGTCGGTGTTGCCACTTATTCGACATTCAAGAAATCTTCTGTTGTGCGATTGTTATAAAAGGTTGTAAAACGTTATAAAATTAGGAAAGGTACTTCATGAGTCAATTCTGCTATATATTTGTGGTTAGTATATCAGCAGTGTTCGTTACCTGGGTACTTTTCTCTTCCTTGTAGCAGGTATACGAGGTAGGATATTCATCACGGCGTTCGTAAATTCGGCCCATTTAATGGGTTTTTGTTAATAATAGTGGTAAATTTGGCCCGTTACTGCTCAGGTAATTATGGTAATTATGGTAGGTAATTCTAAATAATTGCGGTCACCAAGACAGGTAGAAAAAGTAATTAAGTCAAAATGTTAATTTCCCAATCATCAAGTCAATATCATATTCTACCCTTTACGGTAGGGGTAGATTGAAAGTGTTTATTGGTTGAATTTTGGAATGAAATTTTCTAAACAAGTAATATCTTTAATCTATAGTTAGTTGCTCATTGTCTTTTATTTGTTAATCACTGTTATTTTAAATACTGTCAAGTGTGTATCAGATAAAATGGAAAATTGCAGTAGTGTACAAATTATTTCATCAGAACGAGGAAGAAAAATTCTAGTTTTGGACAGTTATACGTATAATTTTCGGAAATATCTAAAAAGTGGTGAAAAAGAGGTACAGAAAAGCAAACTGTTCGGCAAATATTTATACAGTAGGTGTAGAAAATATAATTTCTCAAAACCACCTAACACATAATCATTCAAATTACGAGAACAGTGCCATTCAGAAGAAGATTGTGTCCAATTCGGCCAAAAGAAAAGCTGTTGATGATATTTCTTCGCAACCGTGTAAAGCTTTACGAAGTGTATTGGAAAATGAAGATTCTACTTTACTTAATTGTGACAATTTATCACATATTAAAAGAAATATTTACAAAACAAGAAGAAAACTCTATCGAAAATTACCTAAATGCCAGCAAGAAGTGCACTCAGCATTGAAGTCTTAACATTTATACCAACAAGACGGAAAAATTTATATTAGAAAACAGTGAAGAACACCGAATTATTACATTTAGTTGTTTGGCAAATTTAAAGCAACTGTGTTTTAATGAGAGACTTTATGTTGATGGTACATTCGACTATTGCACTAAATTTTATTTACCTACAACTATTTACTATACACGGCTTCTGTAACGGACATTACATTCCTTAAGTGTTCTGTTTGTTACCGGATAAAACAACTGAAACTTATAAAAAGTGCTTTGAATTCATAATAAGTAAGTGCTGCCAAAATTCCCTTATATGTCAACCGAGTGAAGTAGTAGTGGATTTTGAAATAGCCATACATAACGCAATTTATAGCGTTTGGCCGCAAATAAGGTTAATAGGCTGTAGATTTCACTTATCCCAAGCGTGTTGGCGAAAAATTCATAACTTTGGACTAACTGGGGAATACAAAAAAAGGATGAACTAGGAAGATGGTTCGGATACTGTTTTGGACTTTTATTTGTGGACCCTGAAGACGTTGGAGAAGTTTTTGCCTTCAATTTATCTGAAATGAAACCGAACAATGAGAAATTCGAAAGTTTTGCTGATTACCTCGTAGAAAATGCAACGTTTCCACCGCAATTGTGGGCATCTAAAAGTGCTAGTGCAGCTCTTACAACTAATACTTGCGAATCATTCCATTCACAATTGCAAAAATGTTTTAATTCGCCCCATCCTCTAATATTTGCTTATGTTGAGTTTATCACTAATTTTCAAGCCGAAGTATATGTGAAAATTCAAACTATTAATAACTCAAAAAAAGTATATTCAAACACTTCCAAACGAAGGGACTATCTAAAGGTTAAAATTGACGATCTAAATAACGGAAAAATTAATATATAAAACACGTCGCATTATTATTCCAAAAATTCTTAATAATACATTTTAGAAATTATCATTGTAAAATTGGTATATTTGCTATTACTAAATGTAACTCCACGTTAATAAACTTAAACATGTAAATAAAAGAAATTTCTGTTTTCGATAAAGTATTGTTTTATTTTGTTCTAATATAACTATTACTTTTATAACCAATGCTTAAAGCAGTATGTAGGTATGTATAGAATAAGGACAAATAATTGAACTGATGGGAAGAACTATAAATAAAAATCGTACCAAACACATTAAAAACTCATTATTATTGTTTCGTTAATAAATATTTCTACTGGGCCCAATTTACATGTTGTATATAACTTCGGTTTGGTCATGCGGGCCGAATTTACATTTTGACTTAATTACTTTTTCTATGACCATTCATCATTCTTGTAATAAATAATAAAGTAAAACATTTACATTTTTGAAATTATAATACAAAACTGGCAAAATTATATTCTATTTCTCATCTCAAGAATTTCCACCTTCGTTACCACCCCATTAGTAGCCCACTTTAATCTATCAACTCCTAGTACCTAGCCTTCATAGGTTTTCTTAAATTCTTCAATTCGCTCTAAGATTTTCTAATTTCAAGTTCTATTCGCAACATATTTCCGTTTTCATTTTTCATAATTAAGTTAATGTAAATATTTTGTTATTGCTATTCCTTTTTTTTAAGTGTTTTAATTGGTTATTTCGTCCTCCAACTGAACCCGAAAGACTAAAGTTTAATAATAACTGAAGCACACGCTTAGTTTGGACAAAACCATTTTTTCCAATAGGTATTAGGATCATCTTTTAAAAATGGTTCCCCGCTATTAGGGAAAAAACTCCTTTTTTAATTCCTTTTCTACCGAACTAACAGTATTGACAGGGTGAGTGATGAGAACGACATCTGACGACTGCATCAAGTCATGCTCTAAAGCCGTGTTTATAAAATAAATTTATTTTTAATATAAAAAAGAAATAAAACTGCTTTCTTGTTTTACACTGGAATTTATTCATTTCCCTAAAATTGTTTCGGCTGGTTAGAGCCTTTTTCAAGAGAGTCGCTACTATCACTGATATTGTTAGTAATATTCTCACAGTACTCATATGTTTGGATGCATGTCTTTTAATTTATGCTGTTTAATAAAATTTAGTAGGAACAGTGAACTGGCTTTATGAGTTTTGCAATAAATAAAAGATCCATTATTTATAAACACTTAGCATTTAATTAATGCGCACCTTCAAAACCTGATAAAACTGCTTGTAAACGTATATTTAACATCTATTGTGTAAATTCAGAATCAGCTTATATTTGGAAACTTGTAAATTTGGGAATCCAATTTACGAGGGAAAGAGATAGCGATGATTATATTGACAGTTTGAGAGCTGAGTACAATGTCAAATAGCTTTTTGAGTTCTAGTTGAGAGTACTCAAGGATCACCTTTTGAGTCCCAGTGTGTGTACTCAAGGATCACCTTTTGAGTCCCAGTGTGTGCACTCAAGGATACCTTTTTTAGTTTTAGTTGAGAGTACTCGAGGATGACCTTTTGAGTCCCAGTGTGTGCACTCAAGGACAACCTGTTGAGTCTCACTGTGTGTGCTCTTGAGTTGATGTTTGCAAAAAAAATAATATCTTTTAATCATGCTGAGATCTTGAGATCATGGGATATTTGTGTACTCCGAGTCCCTTTGTGAGTCCCTTGTGAGCACTCCAAATTGTTTACATGTTGAGTCCCCCGCGCGAACTCCATGAGAATACTCGTTGAGTCCGATTGATCATGTCCTTAGTGTGCATCAAAACGTAATCAAACCATTGTTGTGATACAGCTAAAAGATGTATTCGACATGAGCAAACGATACTGCGAGCGTTTCTTCTTTGTTCCAGATGGTGATCTATCTTAAAAACCGCAACAGGGGAATCCGGGGCGGATTCTGTTCAGGATGGCCGAATGTTATGAGAATTTTACGAGATCCCGGTCTTATCGAATTCCAATGCGAATGTTTAGAAACAGTCTGTCGCCTCGGAAACCGTAAAAAAACAATTATTATTGTAATATAAATTGTCAAAAATTAGATAGTTTTTCAAACTAAAGTGTTATTTTATGAAAAGAAATTAAAGTCTTTAACAGTACCTATTATATTTCTAACATACATTTAGTTTCCCTTTGTAACTCCTGTCGATGGCATAACAGTCGAAATACGTATCGAGAAAATAAACTGAAATTTACGGAACACATCTAGTGTTTTATTTATAATTATCTTTTGTTATTAGAAATGTTCCATCTAGTCCTACAGCCAGTTGCATCTCATTTATTAAATGTAATGTGTTTGAAAAAACAGTCATATATGGGGCAGTAAACAAGTAGCTACAACTACCGAATATTAATGAACGAAGTACCTGGGTTTGAATTGAATCAAGCAACTTTGAGCTACCAGACTGTTTTAGTAAAATTAGAGCTACAAAAAGTGCACGTTTCAAGTCTCTCTTCATTGAATCAGGGTCATCAGTAGCTTTCACGTACTTAAAGAACATGATAGCAGTTATCACCATATGGATCAGTATAAACAAGAGTAGCGTCGCAGAGTACTGAAAAAAATAAATAAAATGAAAAAAATCTTAAACGATTTGCAGTTCAAGCAGGTTTAATAGTTTTCTTCATGTGGAGGTGAAAACTTCCTCAGACAAAAAGTTACTCACTATAATATTCGACATATACAGTGTAAACTCTTTAAATAACGAAACTCAAGGGACCCGGCTTATTTTTAACGTTGCAGAGAATTATCGTTATATGACGTGACAAAAGAAAATAACCAAATTCAAAATAATTTTTAATATCTACATTTGTGTTTAAAAAAAAAAACGTGTAATTTTTACATAGCATTTTTTGTGATGTCAGTACTTGTTTTATATTATTGAGAATGGCTGCTACGCTAATAAGAGTAAATGTATGGGTTTTAAGGTAAACCAACCAAATTGTGCCAATTTCAACGTTATAAGTATAACGAATGTTAAATAATTAAAAATTTAAAAATATTGTATTAGGTTGTTCTTCTATTTTTACTAATATTTTACATTAAATAAATACATTTCAGTCTAAATCTGATTTTACTGCAAGTGACAGAAATATCGTTGACAGGGTGTCATTGTTTACATTTTGATTTGGGTAGACTAGTCTATGGGGTAGACCTAGCGATGAAATATAATCCAACGATCTAAGCCATCTAGGATCTAAGCTATGAGAGGGCAGTAACTAGGGGCAGTAAGATGTTGACTGTTGAAGAGTAGAGGTTAGTTAGTGGAAAGTCCAGAAGATGGATTATATGTGAGTAGTCTTGAGAGACTAGGTAAGTAATAATTATTAAGAAAAGCATGCACACCACCTTGTGCACGTTGTTGCTCAGAATAAAATTTCGTATTACTAATACAATACTTTATTGGGGTTTATTAAAGATGACTTTACAGTTTAAGAGTTAAAATCTTACTGACTTAGACAACCAATTTCTGAAAGTCCAAAACTATTATTTACCAAAACTGTACGTGACTTCCTGTCTGTACGAGGGTGTCCCAATTAACGAACATAAACAGATAATTTAAAAACAAGGAATAATAATGAAAATTAGAATTCATAGTTTCCATAAGAGTCAACCGATCAGTAAACACAAATAGATAAAACATAAATAAACATACAGTAATGTTAGAAGTTGAAATCTTAACATGTATATCAGATGTGAGATTACAAGGAGGATGAAATTCCCCCGTTGAGGAATTCATTATCGTTCTGAATGGAACAGTAAGTGTTGTTTTTATTTTACAAAATATGTGTAGATTGATCTATCGAGTACAGTTTACATGCTACTGTTGAGTGACCGCTTCCTGATGACCCATGTGGGAAAAGTTGACCAAAAGGTAATAAATGAGATTTATTATATTGTTATATTAAAATATTGATTTTTTTATACGAATGACGTTATAAAGAGTTTACACTGTATGTTATGAGGCACATAAATGTAATACAAAAATAATCTAAATCATGTGCACATCTGATTTTTCCGTTCCGGATAAAAACTTCACTACTTTACATCGCTGTCCAAGGAAACAAACGATACACTTTTTGAAAAAAATGAAAAAAAAAAACACTTGGTATAAACAGATGTGACGTCCCTAAATTGGTTTGGTCATTGGTTACTTGTTTATTACTATAACATGTTTTATATATTTCGAACATTTCTAGGATATCTAATATTTTACATTTTTTTCAGGGATGGAAGGAACTCTGAAGGAGCACGACACTCGTGCTAACGAAATGTTCCACAGATGACGGCCTTTAGGCGCAAATCAGGATATCATCAGTCCATCAACTAGCCGTGAAAGCCTTTACAAGTCTTACATATCATATCTAGCCATATATTCAATTAATACCCCTATACTAAATTGAGTGAGGCTTTCGCGTCTGGTGTTCATTGTAACGTTGATTTTCGGGCTTGTTGGCCGTCGTTGAAGTTTTATTTATTCGAAAATCAACGTTACCATAGCCCTTTATTATTAGTACCCGTAAGTAAGTGCGTGGCCAACGAAATGAGAAGGGTAATTACTGTTTCTATCTCTGTTTTTTCTTTAACTAACCGTCGCACAGTGGTTTGAGACTAGATAGAAATGGACAAAACTTAATTCAAAAGCAAACTTAACGTTCTTGGGCTTGAAATGATTCTCACACAATTTACTATATGTTGCGATACCGCTTTTGAAAAAAAAAAATGCACACGGCACCCTGCCGAGGATGTGATGTTGGACTTTTTTAAAAACGAAGCAAGTATACAAACGGAAGAAAATCATGGCTTAAACAAATAAGGTGTAGATACCAATGTTTTTTGAGTCGCTAATCATAAATATGACATTAAATTTACGAAATTTTAATCACCTAATCGCCACCCCTCACCCCTAAAGTATCAAAAATTTACAATACAGCAGAGAGCCAAGTTAATTTCGTAGTTTTTTAGGTCACTGATTACGAATCCGATATCAGACTTACGAAATTAAACCCTTTTCATCACCCAATCGCCACCCCTCACTCCTAAAATATCAAAAATTTGTAATACAGCCCAAATTTAGTAGTTTTTTAGGGAAGTAATTTTAATCATATAATAATTTTTTTAATAAAACTAAAATTTTTATTAACACGCGTCGTGCTAAAGCTCAAACGTTGACAGTAACGACAAGCAACCACCGTAAACATAAACTTTCACATAAAATTGAGAATAATAAGACATACAGACGTACGCTCCCTATCCTTGCTAGCAATATAGGAATATTAAATATTTTTGTTTAGCTATATCACAACATTCATATGCGGCGCATGCGCGGGTATTTTACTTGAAAACCTTGTGGTATTTTAAAGAAAACATTTCAGTGTCTAAAATGCATTAGAAAACGTTTACACTGTTTTATTTGAGAGTATTCTTCAAATAAAACATTTGAATGTCTTAGATTTACAGTAGAACGAACAAAATAGCTCAAACCCCAACGCCAAAACACGACACTTTAGTTGTCCGAAGCACTTTTCGGTAACAAAGTTATCTTCTTCAGGGACTGAAGTGAACTAAACCTAAAAGAGAACTTATCCTAATATATACTGAAAGTTGTTAAGGTTCAGTGAACATGGTTCAGCAGCAATGGTGATGATGTTCAATGGACCTTGACAATAACAAAAGACACCAGTAAGACCAAGTTTATTACTATGCCATACGAGCCAAGATTTACTCGAGGATTCGAAGGCATTTTTCGTAAACTTGGTTTTCGCATTGCCTACAGTTCAAGTGGTAACTCCCTTCAAACTCTCCTCGGTAACCCCAAGGATAAAATTCCTTTCTTAGAAAAGTCGGGGATATATGAAATTAGCTGTAATGACTGTAGTAAAAAATATATTGGACAAACTAGACGCTCGATCCAAACTAGGTTCAAGGAGCATTTAGCTCATGCACGGTTTGGTAGAGCCGAAAAATCTAGTGTTGCCCAACATATTCTTACTGAAGAACATAATATTAATATTAATAATCTTAAATTAGTTAAGGAAGTTAGGAATAATTGTCTACTAGATAGTTTTGAAAGTTTATACATTTGTAAAAATAACCAAATTTTACTTAACAATGACAAGGGTCCTATCCCTGGATCGCCGCTATTTAGTTTAGTTTAATTATCATCTTTTGTTATTGTCAAGGTCCATTGAACATCATCACCATTGCTGCTGAACCATGTTCACTGAACCTTAACAACTTTCAGTATATATTAGGATAAGTTCTCTTTTAGGTTTAGTTCACTTCAGTCCCTGAAGAAGGTAACTTTGTTACCGAAAAGTGCTTCGGACAACTAAAGTGTCGTGTTTTGGCGTTGGGGTTTGAGCTATTTTGTTCGTTCTGCAACAACCGCCAAAGTTTTTCCAGTCTTCATTAGATTTACAGTGTTAAGGGTAGCCAAGAGTGGATTATCGCTATTGCCATCTGGAATGAAATCTATCTAATATTCAATTAGCCTTTAGTGCCGCGAGGTTCCAGTTACAAAGTGTGAAAATTGTAGTGGTGTTATTTAATAGATAATTACAAAAATACAATAGCTAAGAAGCGAGAGGTCAAGAGTTGCTTGATTACGTGACAATACGCATTAGAAATGTCGCTCTTTAACGAATTTGGCTGACCTAATTCTGTCTCATTTTGTGGCCTAAATGGTGATATACCTGTTATCTCATCATATACGTACTTTCCGAAAAATTTCTTGATAAAATGATGCAATCTTACGGATCACAAAGTAGTAACCTCTCCTTACTAGATTATTATTAATTATTCTAGATACTTACCCCTACTAATATTGCTGTTACGTAGAACCTTATTCCATAAAATGCCAAACATGATATGAAGATAAGTATTATTGCACAAATTATAGCTATTACTGGAGACAACTCAATTTTGCCAGGTACTTGTTTTGTAATCTCAGCTAAATTGGCGTATCTTATAGTTCTATAAGTGTGCATGTAGAAGAGAAATAATCCACAAGCCTGAAAACAATAAAAGAAGTAATTTAATACGTATAATTTGAGTAGACAAATTACGGAACATCTTGTATAAATAAATTTAATTTTAATTTAGATAGGGGTGGCAGGGGGGCACCGCCCACTTTATGTAACTCATTGGCCACTATGAGAAAATCGACGGTACTCCAGAAATATTTATTTAAATTTTATTACTTTCATTCCGTTTTTCTGGTCGTGTTCAATTGGAGGACGCGCAGGGGTTAAGCGTGGGAAATATTGTCACATAGTGCTCAGATTTTTACAAAATTTATATTTCTTTTTATATTTCCTTTATTTCGAGATATGTTTGTTGAAACTTTCGACACATAAAACCGGGTCACAAAATTTAAATTATTATTGTTATGCGATGCAACGCAAATACGGACCAGGAAATCGCTACACGGAAATTCAACAAATATTCACGACAAATATAGGTAGTGACCAAGTTCTGAAATTTCGTGTGGGGATAGCGAGAAGAGCACCATGTGGGATCCTATAGAGTCAGGAAGGGGTGATTCAACCAAGTCCGCGGGAGCGTCTACACGCATTAGGTGATCCGTAGGTCCAGAGTCCTGGTAGTTTACGGGAATCGCGGTAAGTGTCGTCCAGTCAAGCGCGAGCGATCCAGCACCGTGAAACTCCACCAGAGACGGGACCTCTAAAGGATAGGAGCCTCTAAGAACGCCGCCCCAAAGAACGAACCCAGAGAGTAAGAGTTTAAAATTTGTCCCTTCTCAACAGTGGATCCCGACTCTGGGATAGTTACGATAACGTATTTAGTTTAAGCTGATAAGTTTGTGTATTACGAGTATATAAATAGCCAATGTATATGTGTAGTAGTTAAGATTAAACAGGTGTTTTTTTTGGGCCTCCTTTTGCTTGCCAAGCAACACCCAACGAGCTACGTTACAATATTTATACTTGCCAACAATGTATTTGCCGATCTATTAGACATTAGTTGCTACCCCCACTACTAATAGATAAGATTTTTGTATAAAAGGGGGATGATCTTTTTGAATAAGTTACTCTACTTTTAGTAGTTCTTGTCCTACGTCAAACTGTAAGTTACTCAATAAATGTTTTTGTAAGACAAGGCGATTTAATTGTGTTAATTTTGAGGCGATAATAATCGTTAGTTGGTCAACGGCACAATTCGGATTACTTGCGTGTGATAATTGAACAGTGATTATTGGTGGTTCTATTGGTTATTATTCTGTGAATCATTAACATTAAGGAACTACTATCACTCTGATAACAACTATCAAGTGCGTACTATACCTTTCACCATTCACCAAAGTACACCAAGTTTTCCACTAATTAACGAGTCTTATTAAACTGCTACGCCAATGTTAATCACCTAACGTTCATATCGAATTTGAATGTTTATTAGTATTGGGTCCAAGGTAAGGTTAGGTTAGTTAATGACTGAGACGTGCTAGGTGAAACATAGTAACTAATTAATAGAAGAGTGTTTGCTTCATATTATAATATGCACCCAGTCCAGGAGCTGTATAACATATAGGAAACCCACCATACGGGAGGAAGGCTTTTAATGGGTTGCTAATATTGCATTCTTGCCCAGGTGTTCCTTTGAGGTTAATTAGGAGAATAAATTGCAGATAAACGGTTAATGTGATTATATTATCTAAGGTTATTCGAGAACACTCACCAGGACAACTGAGTTGAAAAAGTAGAGGCTCATTGCAATGTATTTCTTGTAGCACATCATGATGAAAATGGACAGGAAAAAATCTGGAAGTATTTTTAAAATATTTTTTATTTCAAATAAGAAATCATGTATTCAAAAGGGAAAAAAGTTGTTCAATAGCAATGTGTCTAACTTATTGAAGACACGTATCGGTTCAGTATAGATTCAGTTATTTATTTTACACACTAATACTGACTATCAATAGATAACGACATAATCTTCAATAGATTAACGTTATCTAGTATAAAACTATTCGAACACATTTTGGGCTATGCAGCTTTGATAACTACAGTTGAAAGCTCTTTATACCTATTAAATGATATAAATAAGTGGATAGCAGAACAGAACAGAAAAATCAACAAAGTTTCTGGGAATAAACAGGACCAGACAAGAATATATTATAATATTCACACCAGAACACACGTGGCGGGAACAATGTTACAAAACGGGCAGGTTCTGAAAATTTTACGATACATCTTAAAGCCTTGCGATCACTCTCCATATAGAATCTATTAAAAACTGTAATATTAATGAGAAATCTTTTCATTGTTACTATAAATAAATGTATCTTGTTTTTTTTTTCTCCCATTTCTGCTTATCCATACATACAGTCTTTGATTACGCAGGAAGTCCGGCAATGCCTGTTCCACTTCAATTCGGACGCCTAATCGGATATTTTTAATGGCTCTTTCTGATACATCTATTTGTTTTCCACTATTGGTCACCCATAAAAAATTTGTGGTGGTAGCGATTTTCTTTTAATGTTGTTTATATATATGTATGTATATATAGTTTATATATATATAGTCAAAAAATGTCAGTCTCTTTATCTGTATAAATTATTGGACCTCCCGAATGCTAAGCAATGATCTAGACCACTAGACTATGCCGCTCGGTAAGTCGATTTAACTGCATTTATCTATAAATAGTACAAACGATTACAACTCGCGTAAACCCCAATAAAACCATCACATCTTCTTTCATCTTACTAATTTAGAGTATAGCGACTCCCTTCTGCAAGACACAACAAACGTCATTGAAAATGCAGTAAGTTTAGAAAGACAAGTAGCATAGTGATTGCAACAGATGCTTGCATAGAGCTTTCACGCTTACTCCTGCTCGGTAACCTATTGTTTTTTTGTCAGTATGATTCGTAATATTCCTTAACTTAGTAAGTTAGTTTAAGGTGAAGTGATGCTAATTTCGTTATCAAAGTAATGTAACCTAGCCATACTCTAAACTAAAAAACATTCCTAATTGGAACATTTTGAGTAATTACCAATAACGGGCATGTGCTGGTTCGAGTAAGAATAGAAAACGCTTAGGTACCACAATTTTTCGTGACTTCAAAAAGGTGGTTCTTAATTCGACGAAATTTTTAATTATTTATTTTGTTTTACATTGAAAGTAGAGAATGGGGTGATCTTTTTCTGAAGTGTTAGAAAAAATTTAGATACATACCTCTCACTCAAAAATCAAATTTTCAATTAACATTTGCAAGTTATACGCATGATATTTATTAAAACAGGTGGTACTACCAGTTCATAAGATATTCACATTACAATTATATTCAACAATTTGACTGCTTTATCCCCTTAAATATTTCAACAACTAAACCTATGTAAACTGCAAGTGTAACTTGACACTTCGTATGTCAATATTGTAACGCATATTTAAACAATTTTACGTCATCTGTTTTATTTCAAGTCATTAACTTGATTAACACTACTACTATTAGTATTTTATTTTCCAGTACTATTGTCACCACTGTTTCGCTTCTCTTCGTTTTGTTCACTTCCGTCATATACTAGCACTTGTACACTGAGAGGACGTTAATTCGTTCCCAACAGTTTTCTTAAATGGCAACGTCGCGCCTTTTCAGTCTGTATGTTGTCAATAATGTAGGAAACAATAATATTGCGAGCAGAATCGCATCTACTGCTGGCTAGTTTCGTGGCTGTTTAAATGTTTACATACCTAATATACAGGGTCTTTCAAGTTGATGGGCTATTAGTATATGAATTATTAAAATGAATTCAATTCTGAAACTTGAGCTCATTTGGTTATTGTTTATGCCGCTTCTTTTAAAATATTTTCAATTTCGATTTACATCGGGTTATACCGAAAGTAGATGTTAACTTTCTTATTTAAAATGGAATAACATACTTTTTTTGTTACATTTTTTTTTTACAATTGTTGTTAAGTGTCAGAAAGCGTATGCCGTCTTCCAGACCTACAATTTTGAATTGTTGCAATAAAGCATCCACAATGAATAATTTAGATCAAAACCACAGCAATCAAGATATTTTAAAATCTATGAATTGATGAAATAGAAATGCCAAGATCTGTTTCAGCAGCTGGAATTGAACTTCTTCGAAAAGTTTGAAAATAGGCAAGAACACGTATTTCATTATCTTCTCTGTCTACAATTAGTTTCATGTGATTGTCTTGTTTTCCGATGCCATTTTGTAGAAAATTTGATTCAATTCTTTTAAATTTATAGATAACGTTAATTAAAAAATCTGCAAGTTCTTTCTTGACTCTTTCTATACTGTTTCAATGTTTACATACCTAAACAGTATATACTGTTTACTGTTTAAAAGCTCGGAACGGTGTGATTTTTGAAATTAAGAAATAAAGTAATAGTTGTTGCTCGATGAAAAGACTGCAGTCGTCTCGGCATTGAATCAGTTAAATTTAAAAAATAACCATACGAGCCCAAGTTTCAGAATTGAATTC
This sequence comes from Agrilus mali, assembly GCA_029378335.1. Taxonomy (NCBI): domain Eukaryota; kingdom Metazoa; phylum Arthropoda; class Insecta; order Coleoptera; family Buprestidae; genus Agrilus; species Agrilus mali. The sequence goes on from CM055658.1 coordinate 9,130,097, forward strand.
ATTCTACTAATTCATATACTAATAGCCCATCAACTTGAAAGACCCTGTATATTAGGTATGTAAACATTTAAACAGCCACGAAACTAGCGAGCAGTAGATGCGATTCTGCTCGCAATATTATTGTTTCCTACATACAGACTGAAAGGGCGCGACGTTGCCATTTAACGTCCTCTCAGTGTACCTTTAATTTAGAATGCTCTAGTTTAATTAAACCTGTATGTTCAAATTATGATGTAAACGACTATTTTGTTCGAATTGAATCGTACTATGATCCTGTATTAATGGAGTTAAATGTAGACAGTTTTAGTAAAATAAATGAAAATTTTGATGAGAAATTACTACAAGGCTAATTTTGGTAATATGTCTAAGATGTCCGTATCTTCTCTAAATACTAGTTTAAACGATTTATTGATGTGAAACATCTATAGCCGCGGGTAAACCGGATTGTTGGCGTGCCGATCATGGCGAGTAATGTCGTAGCGACGCCTTGCCATGCGCAAGCGCCTGTGCAATTCTCTTCCCACTCGGTTCGACGGTGTCGTTTACTACATTATAGTACCCGGATGTTAACAAATATATAAACAATTCCTAATGTTTATTCATTTTTATGCAATAATAAATAATAATGATGATTCCGTTTCTTGCAATAAATTAATTCTGCCATTGAAAATTACATATTAAAGAATTTGCCAATTTAATTTAATGAATTTAAATGAATATTTTACTAAAGTAAACAGAGAAAAATTGTTTCATAAAATAGTACAATCTCGAACACTGCGTAATTGGTAAGATCACGCATTCCAGACGGTCGTTTGAGATAGTTTCTTCGTTAAAAGCTTGATTGGCTGTGGCGAGACACAGGTCAAGTCTGTGGCCTGAAATAGCTTCTTTTTAAAGACTTGATTGGCTGTGGTGAGACACGAGTCCATATATGGCCTGTTCTGCACTTCGGTTTGAGATAGCTACCTTGTAAAAACTTGATTAGCTATTGCGAAACACAGGTCAAATATATGGCCTGCTCTGCACATCGGTTTGAGATAGTTTCTTCGTTAAAAGCTTGATTGGCTGTGGCGAGACACGGTCAAATATATGGCCTGCATCATGCAAAATTCGTCTTGATTGAGGCATCTAGGTACTTTGAAATTGAAACTGTTTGATCGTTGCATAATGGAATTGGTCAAATCTGTTGAGGATGGCTGTCTGTTTTTAATAAAGCAATTAAATTATGACCTCCTTAATCAGCGCTATTTAGTAGACCATAATTTGAAGCTAAACTAAATTCTTAATTCTACTAATTGGAGAGGTCGTGGAATGAAATTCCAGATGAGTTGAAAGTCATTGATACATTGATACATACAAAGCTTCAAAAAAAAAAAAAAAATTAGGAATGAACGTTTACAAATACTAGTTTAATATTTGTTTACTAATTCTCTTTATAGATGTTTAAATAGTATTGCTTCTGTTACGTTTCCAGGAGGCTTATCGGTCTGTAGCTTTCGGATTGATTTGGAGGTTTGTGGGGTTTGAGAATCATAATGATGTCGGAGGTTTTCCAATTTTTAGGAAAGAATCGAAATCGAAAGATCGCGTTAAAGATGTTGGTGATTATCTTTATTATTTTGGAGAGAATTGTTTTAGTGTAAAGTGATGTCGTCCGGTCCGGTTTTCCTGTTGGTTCTGATGATTTCCTGGATTTCTTCGGGAGTAGTGAAATTCAGAGCGTCTTCGTTTCATCGATAAGTTTGTATTGTGTCATGTTGTTGAAATGCATTTAATAGGTGATTGGTATTGGGCTTTCGTCGGTAGCATTTGGTTTAGGTTGGTCCTTGATATGGTTGGCGAAAAGTTCTGCTTTTTATGCGTTTATTGTTTATCGCAAAGTTGTTGTCTCCTCTTTTTAATGGGCCGATTTCGTTTCGTTTTTTTGAGGTTTTTGGCGAGCAAGTATAGTGTAACGTCAAATACTTTGGCCTAGTCGAGTTTTTCATTCCATTGTGGGTTATGAAAGTCCTTAAGGCGGGATTTTACGTCGTTGGAAAGCCGATTGAGGATCTGCCTATCTTGAGGGCTGTATATTTGGAGGTACATTTTTCGTGCCTGGCTTTTTTCTTTTATTAAGTCAATGACGACGCTAGGGACGTAGGTACATTTGACTTCTTTGGTTCTGGCTTGAGTGGTTTCATATATGAAGTGTTCCAGTTTGATTGTTGCGTGTTCTAATTCAACGATGTCCGAGTAGCTGTGCGGTAAGTCTTGTAGGGTTAATTGAAATTTATCCCCGTTGGTTGTTTTTATTTTCAGGGTATCCTTTTCTTTCTTTGATCCAATTTGAAGGATGATTGGGTAGTTATCTGACATTAGGCCGTTCTCTGTTATGGAATTTGTGTTGAATTTTATGATATGTTCTTCAAGATGGCCATATCAGGTGATATCGTTGGTATGTGACAGTGGGTGGGTGTTGTTGATCTTATTATTAGGAGTTGCTTTTGGCCAGAGTATTGTTTTAGGTGCTATCCTCTAATGTCTTCGATATTTAAGTACCATTCCTGGTTTCGTTTTTCGTTTACATGTAGTGGTGTTTGGTGGCTTTTTATATGGTGGCTAGTACACACTGTATATGTGTGTTATTCCTATGTTTTTGATTTCTAGTTGTATCCCTGTGGTCTCTATTCTTTTATCATCAGGGCTGGCTAGAAAAAATTGTGCATGATGGAGTTTTAGTCGTATAAGGCGGTTTCTCCTATTTTACTGCGGATGCGGTTATTTTTATAGAACTTGTAGTTTGGGTGCGGGGTTTAAGAAATTTTTCTCCAACGTACATGCTGTCTATTTCTTGAGTTGAGACGCGATTTTCAGGCTAGAGGGTGTATTTTTTGTGGTGTTCTTCGTTGGCTGGCTTGGCGAAGGAATTGTTTGTTAGTGTTTAAGAATTCAGCGATTTGATTTATGATTAAGTTGGCTATAGTGTACAAACATTTTACATATAATTTTGGCTATATCGTCTTTGTTATTGGTTGTAGTTTGTTCCCTTTTGTAAATTGATTGTATGACTGTATGAAGGAGTTTGGAGTTTTAGTTTTGATGGTTCTTCTGTTTTCTCGTTTGGGTTTTCTGGACAGTTCCTGGAGTAAGCAGGGTGTTTTTCTAAACAGTTTGGGTTGAGTGGTTGTTAGCACACTTTAAGTTTTTTAATTCGGCCTTGAAGATTTTTGTCATTACTCTGACGTTTTCTTCTCAGTCAGGGTAGAAAGTGAATCCACCTTTGCTGGCTCTTGCTTTGTTGTATTTTGTTTTTCTGTTGGATTAGTGTAGATATGTTATTTCATTTTTGAAGTTCTCTAAGAAAAACTGATAGAGCCTTTTGATGTTGGTTTTCAATTTCTTGGGGTGACTGATCATTCGATTGTTGCTTTTATGTTGATAGAAATTTGTGACGGTTGGTTGTTTCAACGATTCCCTATTTGAATTGGACAAATAGGGCATTTTGATTTGGGTTTTCGCGATTTTTGAGTTTTAGATGGTGGCAATGTTTTGTGGATCCGGGCTTTTATGTGGCTGGATTTGTGGTTTTCTCGGTTTTCTGCTGTTTGGTGTTGTTTGGTGTGGTGGCTTAATGTTCATGTAGCAGCTCCTCTATTTGTTTTTTTAGCAGGAGTTTTCTTCTTGCATAAATTCCATTAAAAATTTCCTGTTTGGTCAGGGTTTCTTAAAGGTATTTTATTGATTTTAAGGAGGAGTTCTTCCTGTGTTATGTTGGAGTTGTCCATTTTTAGGACGAAGACCCTAGCGGGTGATGTTTTGATATAGGGCACTGATTTATGATTTTTGAATTTATTCACGGATATGTTCATTTGTTTAGTTATTTCATAGGGACATTCTGTAGTTCATCCTTGATGAAATGATAATTAGTTAAGAAATTTGGAACAACTTACTGTATTCACTTCTGCTGCTTATCTTACACGACTGGAATTTATATATAATAAAAGTATTTACTAGATCGTCTTGTCTTTTATTCACAGTTTTATTTTTAGAAATATTTAATAAGAATTTCTGTTTTTAACTTTTATTAGTTATTTAAGATTAAAATAGCACTAAAATTCTATTATTGCACTATAGACAACAAAGATCTTATACATTTTATTAGTCTAATTCATCAATCAAACAATTGGCTAATATAGCTCCAATAACCTGTAACAAACCAAATAAGATGCTAACAAAAGGTAGACAATAAAATAAACTACATTCCATCTATCTTAATAGTTTAAGTGATAACGTATACTAAGGAAGAATTAAATATGAATATTGATGAGCCATACCTCGCTGACAAATAATATTATAAGAATGACACCAATCATCCGAAGTTGTTTCTGTTGCTCTTTGAATATGACGGCAGCACAGCCTTTTTGGAAAGCCGTTGATGGGGTACAATTGCTCGGATTTTTACAACAAGATGATGGAAGCTCAGCATCTCTAAGTATCTTTTTCCAGTCCGTAGGTCCACTAATAGCACAACATTTGTACTAAAATTGAAAGGCAGTCAATTGCAAGTTTAACTTATCAAACTAAAAGTAAATTTTCCATAACTGATTGTCCCGAGAGAGCGTGACAACAGCAAGAAGTTTTCTTCATTAACCAGATTTTATGTACAGTTGGTTTAACTAAACAAAATGAAGACCACTACAAAAAATATAAAGATAGAATGCAAAAGAGGGTGGATGGCGATGGGAGGAATTAAAAAAGGTGATGAATGAATGTTTAGCTAAAAAACACAATAAGAATAAATTAAAATTGTGAGAAATAGTAGAATGATAATATGGGAAGGTAAATAAAGAGCATACAGTTGGTTTGAGGAAATGAAAAAAAAAATGAGTGTAACGAAGACTTAAAGAAAAGATATGATTATAGAGAACAGATAAAGAGAAGTAAAGGGGAATACGGTAATGAGAAATTAAAAGAATTACAGATGACAAAGAGAACGGATGAATTTTGGACAATGGTTAATATAAACAGAAAAAAAAAATGCAGGAAGTCGAGAAAAAGCGTTAGCGATACAGAGTGGTACCTATGAACATTTTAAAAAAATGTTAGGAGGAAATGAGGTAAGGATAATAATGTCGGTTAACGTAGGCTGGGGGAAGGAGAGGAGGAGAGAACAAGAAACAGTGGAGATAGGAGCGATAAGAAAGGGCATAAAATCATTGGCAGAAAAGAAAGCTACAGGGAGGGATGGAATTCTTGGAGATGCATGGATTTACACAATAAAATTTTGTTATGTTTTTTTAAATGGAACCCTCTGTATATTATTGCATTTTTGGATTCTTCGATCAAAATAAGTGTTTGTTTTGATGAGGTTTATAACACCTAAACCTTAAGGTTTTTTAAATAATTTGAATTTTATGAAACTCTAACCTAATTTTCAAGTTTCAAATACTTAAGAAGTATTTAAGTTATGTAAGCGAAATTTACAATGAAGTGTAACAATAGATCATATTTTATATCTCAATTATAATAAACTCGTCATCTTATACAGGGTGTCCAAAAATTAATACTACTTAAGTATGAACTTTAAGGGGTTGTAACTTGATTAATTTAAATGGAACGCCATATTTTTTAACATACCAGAAGATGTATTTTTTAATTACCTATTGATTGGTATTAGGGTGTTCATAAGCTAAGTCTTCGCGTTTTTTAATGAAACGCTAAATGATCGTTTTATGCGCCATTTGGAGTTTTTTAAATAAAAGTTCCAATGTATCTAGTTGCCTTTGGTGTTTATAGTCAGATGTTATTATTTATTATTGAGGTGTTGCTTATTCAAAATGAAAATTTATTCAAAAGATATTGATATGATTTTTATCCTTGGGGAATGTTATAAGAATTAAGAATAGTTTACACTCTTTCGAAAATATTTTCATTTTCTGACACTATCCAGAACCCACATGCAAAATTCAGTTTGGTTATCAAAATGTTATGTTATGTTCTGTATTTTTGGAAATCTGATTTTGACTAATATTGGGATTTTCGATAACTGATTCGACTACCATAAAGACATTTTCTTCATTTCAGTGACTAATTTTCTTGTAATGGGATTTTATAAGTGACATTTCCGCTTTCCTGAAATTGTTTTAATAATCTTTTAAACACGGCTGGCTTAGGATGTTTTCTTTCGGGAAACCTTTCAGCATAAACTCGAAAAGCCAATAAACAATTCTTATAACATTCCTCAAGGATAATAATAAATAATATCTAACATCTAAACACCAAAGACAACTAGATACATTGAAACTTTTATTTACAAAACTCCAAATGGCGCATAAAACGATTATTTAGCGTTTCCTTAAAAAACGCGAAGACTTAGCTTATGAACACCCTAATACCAATCGATAGGTAATTAAAAAATACATCTTCTGCTATGTTAAAAAATATGGCGTTCCATTTAAATTAATCATGTTACAACCCCTTAAAGTTTATACTTAAGTAGTATTAATTTTTGGACACCCAGTTTAAGATGACGAGTTCATCATAATTGAGATATAACATATGATCTATTGTAACACTTCATTGTAAATTTCGCGTACATAACTTAAATACTTCTTAAGTATTTGAAACTTAAAAATTAGGTTAGATTTTGATAAAATTCAAATTATTTAAAAAACCTTAAGGTTTAGGTGTTATAAACCTTATCAAAGCAAACACTTATTTTGATCGAAGAATCCAAAAATGCAATAATATACAGGGGATTCTATTTTAAAAAACATAACTTTGATACTTTTAGGGCATTTTGAACACCCCGTGTAATATGAAAATAATTTTAAAAGGTAACCATAATGGATCCCTATATAGCCCAAAAGTTAAAGTTTTTGAAAGTGTCATATTTTGGCTATAAAATTCCGTGCCGTATAGCGTGAATAACCCTGTATACGAGTATATACCAGAAACCAATATGTAAGATAAATGAGGAGGAATTGTAGTTGGAAGGAAAATAAAGGGACAGTCTCGTATGCGTACAATATTACCTTAATAGCGACAAGTTGGGGTGCGCTGAAGGAGATGAAAAAAAAGCGGAGATATGGGATATGGGGATGGAAAGAGTATAGACAAGTAGAAAATATTTATAAGAAATATATTAAATGGGTGTTGCGCTTAGAAATAAGTACTCCGAACTATATTACCTATTAGAAGGGAAACGAAATGTGGGTAAATGCAAAAAAGTTTTTGGGGATTGGGATAAAAAACGAATATGATGTGGAGAGAAAAGTGATGGAATGTTAGTAAATGGTAGGGAAGATATGTAATAAAATAAACTATTATTTATGGACAAAATACCTTTTGATGAACTGTATCAAACACAGGTCTACCTTCCGAATTGCTCATATATCCAGCCATGTTTTCTGATATTCCTTGACGTATTTCACTGAGAAGTGTTCCCGGTTCATCCACATTCCTGGTTCTAACGAAAATGAAAAGAATCACCACCAGATGTACAAGCATAAAAAAAAGTAGTAAAGCACAGTACTGAAAAAAATAAACATATTTCAGAGAATATTCCAAGAAATAATTTTTAAAGCGAGTTCCCGTTGATTTTAAAAAACCTTGGTACCTATAATTATTACTGTCAGGTTGGATAATCAGTTTATTCTAATGTAAAAAATACCAAAACGCATCGGACAAACCTTTGACCATTCATTTCGATGAGTTTTTACTTATCAAATTTAAATTCGAATAATTAGACAATATTTTCATAAAAAACATCAGAATGGCTAACAGCTTTTATTGGGGCATTACTTATTGCTTGCAATTTTGTTCGTGTTTTTACAGCGATGAACTTACTTTTAATTAACAACAGTTCAAAATAGAGTAAACCAAGTTGTGCCTAGTGCAGTTGGGCACCGAATGCACGTAGTCTTAGGTAGGTAATAACATCAATTGGCTACCGAATGAAGATCGAAATGATTAACTACCCCTATTGCAGGCAAGTAGGTAAGAAAATATAACGATGTCAAGTAACTAGTTAATTATGAGAGTAGAGCTAAGTCAATTTTTGCCCTTATTCTAAGAAACATTGTTTTATTTTCGAAATATCGTGGTTAGGGGGAAAAGGAACGTTTACCTTCCATAACCTAACACTAGATATTTACCAAAAATACTCATCAACACTGCTACATTCTGAGAAACGACCGGGTGATCTTTCTGTCTGGTACTACTCCACCGATATACAGAAATAAAACTGTGCACCCTGCAGTAGGGTCCGCCTACTGACAGTGCCCAATTGAAAGGTAAGTTTAAGGGTACCCCTGGGGATGTGCTATATTTGGCTGGTAAAAGTGCACAATTGAATGATTCCGATCCAACTGAAGAACAATCAATTCTCCAAAAGATCTTTATAGTATCGACAACAGAAAATTTATAAGCTTAAGGAACACTCTGCAATGTAACATCAAGTCAAATTCACCAACGGCAGTCTATTTTAGAGTTGTACAATAAATAATTACCATTTAGGATGAATAATTATGGAGATAAAGCACTTGCGGTTTCTCAGTTGTATCGAGAGCGGTGGCCTTATAACGGGAAACCAACTCTGCAAACAATAATGCCTGTAGTACAGCGTTAACGTGATGCCATGAGTGTTGCGAGAGCTGAAGACCATGGACAACAAGTTAATTATGATAAGAGGAAAATGTGATCTTGCAACTTATTGAAGAAGAAAACCATACGAGGGGTAGTACCACAGCAACGAATATCTCCGCGTACAGTACATAAATTATTACATCGTTTGGGCAGATGAAAACCCACATGCCATTCGGAAAACCCATTCCCTACATCGCCTTCTGTTGAACGTTTGGGCTGGTATTGTGGGAGATACTCTTCTGGGGCTACTCTTTACTAATAGTAGGCTGACAAGACCAATATATGCGGACATTTTGGAGAACCCGTTGCTTTTGATTTTTGAAGGAAGTACCATTAGCTGTACGAGTATCGATGTGATTCTTTCAGGATAAAGCACCCCCCAACCCCACAGTACACATCGAGTACGAGGGTTTTTCGACAGAATATTCTTGCGAATTGGCATACTCAATCGTCAAATGTTATCACATTTTTTTGCTGTATCTGGTGTTAAAAAGCCACGTTTCTTTTTTATTGGTTATACCTGGCATACCCTGTATATAAGTGTGTATTATAGTCAAAAGGCATAACCAGTCAAAACTCTTTTTGGCTAACGAATGTTTCAGTCCATTTTACTATGTGAATTACTTTATGGTGTCAAAAGAGTAGACAGATGTAGTAACTTGCGAACGGAACATAGGGTTCTGTTACCATACATACAATCACAAAAGAGGAGGCATCAACTTTAAATAAACACTACATGGTATACAATATAAATAAAAGTGCCACAAAAAATATGTAATTGCTATGTTCAGTTCGTAACTTACGAGATCAGTGTAGGTATAAAAAGTAAATAAATAATAAAAAAACAGTAAAGTATGCAATACGCAGTACATTATAAGATATACAGAAGGGTGGGCCAGAAAAACTAAAAATCTTTTTTTCGAGTTGCTATAACTTGGAAATGTTGCGAGTTAGGGAAGCTAAAAAGGGGTAAAAAATAAAAGTTCCGTTCGCGCATGTGCTCCAAAGTTTTCCGAAATTTATAAAAATTCATGTTCTTAAGAGTCTAACATTTTTAAATTAGCATATTCCCAAATGAAATTGCTTGAGTTATTAAGCCTAATGAATAAAAAACAAGCAATCACCTTTGCTAAAAAGCAATTACTTAATTAGCAAATGCTGCAAATAAAAGCAATTGCTAGATCTTGACATAATAAAATTTTAAAGCAAGTTCTGCTTATTAATAGGGTGGCAGGGCTGGCAAAATGCCACGGGTCCCCGACCTAAGAGGGCCCCGGCCCAAGAGGTTTAATATCTGTTTAATTTATATGCAAACTGTTTTAGTAAAAGTATTTCGGTGTATGTGTAAAGAAATTGAAGTTGGTTTTTTTCAGTAGAATTGATTTACCTTATTTTCTTTTCTTCTTTAATGTCCCACTGATTTATTAATTAATAGGAAGCTCTGCGGTTAATTGTCTTTTTATCGTTAATTATCGATGAATTTTTATGAATCACACAATAACAATTCTGTTAAGGATGTACCCGTTTTAAAATATTAGAAAAGTATCATTTTTAATACTTACCAAATTTAACAGTATTTCTACCTTCTCTTTTATTCCATAAAATGCAGCCAATGATACTATGAAAACTATCACAGAAATAATCACAGACATCACTGGTTCCATCTCAACATTATAAATTGCACCTTTTGTTATCTCATCTATTTCCCCGAATTTAAATATTCTATAACTGTGGAAGATTATAATAGACAGTGAACATATCTGAAAATGAATATTTTAACATTTAGAAAAAAGATGGATGTTTGCCAGTTCGTGACCGATTTCCCATTTCGTAACCACTTCTCCGTCTGTCTCTTAATTTACATTAACATTTGATTCCTATATCTGGACCTGGGTGATAAAATAGACGTTTTGGGGAAACTAAAGGCATTATATATTTTAAAATTTAGAGTTAAGGGTTGTTAGTTTAAATGGAATAATATATTTTTTAAGATGAATTTTTATGAAACACAAAAATTTAAAGTAACCAAGTTGCGTGCCTTTTTCAAATAGCACTTGCCATATATCATTTTTCATTTCTCATCCATATGGATGTTTCTCATTGATTTATTTGAAGCATTTTGAATATTTTAGGATTTTCATTTAAAACAGACAATTTCACTAATAATGTGCCATGGAAAATTGAAAAGTAAAACGTTCAACATCATCTTGCGTATTATAAGATAGATTGACTTATTTACTTTTGTATAGAAATGTACATTTATTCTTTTTTGCTCAAAGACCGAAAACGCTCATTGAGCAAAAATATAGCTCACAGCGCGTTGGGAGATTCGTGTTGTATCTATCATGCTAGGCAATCATAACACGTTGTCAGAAGAAATTATGATATCCGTGCTTGTTGGCCGTGGTCTAGGATTGTTTCTCCTTCGGTGAGAACACCGATGAAGTTGTTTATCCGACGTTTCGCAAACAAATATGGTTGGCATCCTCAGAGAACGTAGCGCGGGCGTAATGTCCATCGCTGCGATTGTACTGAGACTGTCAGTCGGATAAACAACTTCATCGCTGTTCTCACCGAAGGAGAAACAATCCTAGACCACGGCCAACAAGCCCGGATATCATAATTTCTTCTGATAACGTCGGCCGTCTTTTCATAACACGTTGTGCTAATGGAGAAAAGTCACGGCGCTTATGAATACGACGCACAGTGATTTGCGTTTTGGGTCTTACAGTGTTACTAGTCTCAAAACTTGTTCATAGATATTGTTTGGAAATACAGTCAAAATAGGTTACAACGACATCGAAGGGACTACACATATTTGGTTGTCAAAACCGATAGTCGTATCAACCGGCGATGTTATAGATAATATATAGCATTCAGCCGGGACCGTTAATTTTGGTCAGTATAACCGGTATGTTGTTCTAAATGATGTCGTTATAAGCGGCTTTAACTGTATTTCATGTCCTGTAATGATACTAAAATAATACAAAACACATTATATATTAACGGTTTGTCTACAACATGAAATAGGTTATTTTAGAAACACCGGACCATGGCCGTGTTTGTTTGTTGTTACTATCTGTTCGCTGCTTAATTTTGTTTCTTTATTTAATTTTGTATATTGAAACACACTGTATAAATGATTTAGAGATAACAATATGTAAGATAAATGAAGGGGAAACTAACTACTTAGCTAATTAAACATATACATTTAAATTAATATTTAACGGAGTACTCTCTGGCGTATAGAAGATTCACTTCAAGAATATTAAAGCAGTTGAATAAGACTATATTTAAGTTTTCGTTTTCTATTTACTATCTAGTCATTATTTGGAACTCATGCAATAGTCTGAAGATCCAAACGTCGACTTATATGTTATATAAAAAACAAAGAAATATTGGTATTTGGATAATACTCACTGTAATTAATGCAGTGCAAATGTAAAGGCCGATAGTTAGAGCGGTTTCCCTGGAACATCGAATACGCATAGTGGGAAAGGACAGGAACTAGATCTGAAAGTTTTTATATTTTTTTGCTATTTAAATGAAAAATTCCGCTAGTATTTTTAAAGAACATTCATTTCTTAATCAGTAAGTTATTTATTGAACCTATCAATCATAAACCTACATAAACCGCGTAGTAGATTTCTTTGGTTTACAAGCCTTAAATATATAGTAGAAATGGTTCTTAAAATGCTTGCAATATAACTTGGCGATAGCAGACAATAAACAGTTGTAAATACGAATTAACAAGGCGTTTTCAGGTAAAAAGATTTACAAAACTTAATTTAAATAATTTCCCCCCCTTAATAAATTTATTCTAGCTTCCATTATATTTCGTTTTCATTTTACTGTAATTTTTGGAAATAATTTAAATATATTATGTTATCTTCAATAATGTATTGTTCTGATTTTATTGTGAGTTGTTTCTGTACATTTCAATTATGATGTTAATTTTTTTTTATTTAAACGGGAATTTCCCTTTACAAAAGTAATATAATTTCATGAGGTAAAAAGGAAAAAAAATTTTTAAATTTAATACAGTATAGATATAAATACAATTATTCATAAACTTAAAGAAGGCTTTTTTTAATTGATAAGGTGCTGCTTCTAAAGAAACATCAAGGTTAATAAAATGACTGTTCTTGCTTTTATAATAAAATAAGCCTGTTAACAGGTGATCTAAGCATTAAATGAGGCTTAATCTTTGGTAATACAAACTCTGGATTTCTTTCTCTAAGCACTCTGTTAGGTCTGTAAGGTACAAATGATTCTCGTAACGATAATTCATCAATAATTCCATTGTTTATTTTACATAAACAAATCGCATCAGAGTAGGTAGGTTACTTTTAAGCAACTTTTTTAAAATAACAGCAGCATAATTATGTGAATTCTTATCAATAGGACATCCGTCAATGAATGCTTTAAAAATCTAAGAAATTTATGTTGCACCCTTTCAAGTTCCTTCCATAATACCTTTAGTAAAAGGGGCCTATATGTTAATAGCATATGTTCGTAAAGACCTAACAAATGCATAGTATATAACAATAAGAGATCTCGGAGACTTAAAGCCCCTAGCCTTTGCCAAGACTGTGTACCACTTTCTATAAGCCTTACTAACATCCAACATGATCAGCAAATGTAAAGTTTTCATCTAAAACAACACCAAGATCTTTAAACGTAGATACTCTCTCAAATTTAAAATAGAGTATTGATAAAAAGTAGTACTCGTTCTGGAAAAGGTGATAACCCTGCATTTATATGGATTAAGCTTAAGACCATTCAATTCACACCAAGCCAACAAGGAGTTGAGATCCCTCTGAAGCGCCCGCAAAAACTAGTGGTAACTCTGAACAATTTGTTGTCATACTTTTCATATATTAATATTTTACTATTACTAATAACCTCTTTGGTATCATTTATAAATATCACAAAAAGGAGAGATCCCAAGTGCGATCCCTGCGGCACTCCAGACGGGACCCCAAATCTCCTTGAGAGGCAAACATTCATCTGTACATTCAAAGATCTATTATTCAAATATGATGCAAACCATTCAACAACACAGTGAGAAAAACCAAATTTATCAAGCATATTCAGAAGAATAGCGTGGGGAACCTTCTCAAAGGCCTTTGACATATCAGTATAAATCACATCAACTTGCTTACCCTCATTCAAACACGATGCCAGATATTCACACTTAACCATTAAGTTAGAAATCGTTGAGCGCCCAGGGACAAAACCATATTGTTTTAGATTTACAAAATGAAATTAGTTTGGCATACACCAATGATTCAAATGTTTTGGCTAGAATATTCTGTTTAATAATGGGTCTATAATTGGTAACCAGCTTTCCGACACCAGACTTGAACACGGGTTTAACATAAGTATGTTTAAATTTACTCGGGTATGTGCGAGTTCTGAGAGATTCATTGTAAATCATAGAAAGAGGCTTAGCTAAACTAATAAAACAATTCGAAACAAAAAGTGGATGTAGGCCATCAGGACCCACAGGTAGATTTTCATCAACGTTCTTAAGCTACAACATAATTTCTTCAAATGATATTTCTATATTACTTATATCAAATCGTTCTTCACATTCATTCGCAGTTGAACATTCATCCACATCGAAAGTACTCAAAGATAGAGGTTGGGCAGTCTGATCAGTCAAATTGTGTTGAAAAGCGGAAGAGAAATAATCGGCAAAATGCTCTGCAGAAAAGCCTGCAGAGTCTGAGTTCTTATCTTTATAAATGAAAAACATTTTCTCCACTTTTTGTTCATTTTATTGTATTTTGTAGGTATATATTATAATTAAGTTGTCTGTAATATTGTATTGTTTGAATCTTCTAGTAACTTTCTGTATTTTCATTATTTATTAAATTATCATTTTATTATAATTTAACTATTTGGTTTTCCCAAATTATTATTCTAATACTTAAGAACTATTCCAATTAGGTATAAATAGAAGCCACTTTATATGTATAACGTCGGGAATCCGACACTACCCAGTCGTACGAACGGCTGGGTGTCTATGAAGATTTCCCCTCTTCCACGAAAACATAAAAAAAATCTGTATAACTTAGTTGTAAGTTACATCTGAAGAAGGTATTATACCTAAACAGTTGTTATGTTTAATAACAATATAGTAGAAATCTAAAAAACCTTTTAACTTTCTTAATGATGAATTTCTACCAAGTAAAGGCCGAAATAATCCTGAATGTATATATTAATTTTGTTTTTACAGTTATTAGTGACGCAAAAAAGCATTAACAGCAGATTAATAAAACAAACATTTCCTTTCTTAACGCTACGTTTTACTGAGCGAGAAAGAACCCTTTTCAATATTTGTACCTACCTCGTCGTAAAAATGAGTTACATATTTTACGTTTTGACTGGGCAAAAGGACCATAACTGGCAGGTAAAGCCGGTTCAGTTTAATGTTGCCGGTTTTGGATGATAAAGTCAAAATTGCAAATATTTTACCTAATTATTTATTACTGGAATAAATAAATTTACTAAGCTCTATGCCTACCATAAGGAAGAGAATGATACCCTCTTGCCATTCTCGGCTAGTCGCAGGTAACAAAGACTGCTGGTCTCTTTTATTACTCTACTAATGATTGCTTCATAAATTATCAATAATTTACAGTGGCGTTAGCAAATTTTACTCGTGCTATTCTAATATGCAGAGGGGTATATACACGTGAAATATATTAATTAATAAATAAGTAGGTACATACTATAAATAAATATTGCCAAATGAACAGATTGTTGCGAAGCGACCCTTCAGGGAATAAATTCGTGAGATCTTTTTATTATTTTATTCAATATTAAATAATAAGCAGCGGGTGAATACACAAACCTCTATTTAAAAACAAATGACAATAAGAATACAAACCATCAAATATAATAACTGAATAAGAAGTAAACAATAATAATAAAACACAAATCTTAATTTTATAAAGAAAACTTACTTAAAATTGTCATTAGATTCGCACTTCACATAGGCAGTTCAATCAAATAACGATACCAAAATCCTTATCAGCCAGGTACCAGCAGAATACCGACAGGGAATTCAAAATACGAATTATTCAAAAACTAGCATAACACCTCAATCTTCTTTAATATTTTACATACATACATTCGCCTACTATTATGCGAACGCCAGCCACTTCGACAGCTAAAAGGCGACTGCCCTTGCTGCCCGCGGACGATCGGATCTCAGGAATCACACTCTCACCCCGCCACCTCGTAGACAGTTATGTACCCCTTTCGGCACAAACACAACCGCATAGCACCATCTGTTTTTATCTTCGCTGTTCGAACCCTCTCATTGTGTACTTTTCTAAATTATTTTAAAAATAATGAGTGGGTAAAACTTGTAAACGCCACTGAAATTTAAGATTTATGAAGCAATCGGTAGTACAGTAACTCTACAAACTGTTTCCAGTAAAAACAAAGACATATACTGATCGCATTATGACTTGGAAGCGTATACCAGAAAGAATTAACTTTTATTAACTATTATAAGGTTGTAACAACAAAATAATCTTCCTGCTCTTGCTAGTGCCTTAGTTTCGTTCCACTGTATTTCGTGTCCTGTGTTTTGGTCCAGACTATTTAAGGAAGCTATAGAAATACAAAAGCATCCACACAAATACAATCGGGATCAGGAAGTGGAAATACCAACCATTTGGAAGGGACTCATCACAAAAAGCCAACGACCGCAGCAAAGCTTCACACTTCATGGACCACCGACCACGTCACAGCTCAGGAACTTCACGGATCACAGGTCAGCGACCGCCAGCGATATAAGTACCAATAGCAGCAAAGGATCTCCAGTTTCAGGCTTTCTGAAGAACAGAGCGACATGGCTCTCGAAACGTCAAAAGAAATAAATTGATAACGTGGGAAGTTGAGTTATTGTTCCAATAATAAATAAAGTAAAATATTTACAATTTTGAAATTAAACTGAAGCGAGTATAAATAAGACATGTGTGTTTTCTTTAAATTTCCGTTAGAAGGAAGGAAAGGGGGACACACCCTAACCCAACCCACATATCATAAACTAAAGGAAATGACATTTTCACAGACCTAAATCGGTCCGGTCCTAATTCGACCCTCGCGTTTTCGTGATTATCGAGTTAAAATTCGGCTCGATCCATTTCAATTAGATAAAGATTTACAGAGTAAAATAAAATTATCAGCTAAGCGATCATAGAGTGGAAAACAGGTCAGAATATACACTATCGGTTACAAAATTTTAACTACTGAAAGTACTAATAAATGCTCTAAATTGGACAAATAATATCAAAACAAACTTTTGCAGTTATTTTGTGTACCTATGTACATTATTAAATTGAAATTAAAAGGTCACCAGTAAAAAGAAAAAAGAAACATACATAGTAGTTTACTGAAATCTGATACATACCAATGAATAATGATTAAATTTTACGTATATACTACCAGTTACTATAACAGTCCACAATCGACGTATTACATAAAGATTTTAGTGTGTTTCTTTTTAACAACCATTTTGCAGAAAAAATAACAACACTAAATTGTGTGATATATTTAATATTTAAAAAAAACTGTCAAAAAACAATTGTACTTGACATTCTAAAATAGAAAATATGACTTCTAACTAATCGATCCTAAAGCTAAAATTGACAAAAGAATTAAATGAAATAATAAAGCTAAATGATGATTAACTATGGGAACGGAGAATCAAACATTTAAAAATACAAATATCAGTCGCTAGTCGGGCCCTTATATAAACAAAATCTGCCAACATGGCAATGACATTGAAAACCAACATGAAACAAAACAATCATCGATTAACCAGTCTATAGCCACTAGCCTAAGCTGAAAAATTAGCATCATATTTTGAAAACTTAAAAAATGTTGCCCTTAGAGGGTGCCACCATTATCTTCTTCCATCTGAAGAAGCCACTGCGTGCCGAAATGTACATTGTGGTACTATAATTATATGTATACTAGCTGTTGCCCGCGACTTCGCGTCAATTTCTGTTATTATGACCGCAATTAAGAAGTTTTTAAAATTATATATTTAAAAAAAAATTGTCTAAAAAATAAAAAAACAATTAGGGGTGGACCACCCTTAACATTTAGGGGGATGAAAAAAATAGATGTTGTCCGATTCGTAGACCTAACGGATATGCACACAATATTTCACGAAAATCGGTCGAGCCATTTCGGAGGAGTTTAATTACAAACACCGTGACCCGAGAATATTATACATATATTAGGTAATAAATTGTAATTTATGTGTCTATTTGTGTTTTTCTGCACTACTTATTATTGAGTTACAATAGTATATAGACTGTGTAGTGTCTGATTCCCGAGGAAGGTGTCCTCGGACCTACCGACTAGAACCCCTCTACCTCAGGCCGTTCTAGGACCTAGCGGTCCTCATCAGCCATTGCAATCGAAAATAAAGATATTTATAGTTAAAGTTGTTTCTGGTTAACAAGGAGAAGGGGCTAGTTTAAAAGAAGGACAGAAAGTATATTGACATAAGAGTTCTCAGAAATAAATAGAATGGAATGCTATTACGGGAGAAACCAGGTTGTTGGTAAGTACTAGGAGTTCGGAGTAAAAATTAAGAAAATAAACATTAAAAAACAAATATAATTATTTACAACATATACAGATCGCTACAGTTTAATTGAATTATTACAAATGAAATGTTCGGGCGCCAGTCTGAAAACAAGGAAAGTAAATGCCACATGATTACTCAATGGTCGGGGGTTGCTGGGGCTGGCGACTTCCCGCGCGCGTCAACATCCAGCATCGGAGATGGAGGAATCTCTGAAGAAGCTCGCTACTCGTGGCAGCAAAACTTTAGGAAGCTATTCCAATTGACGATGGGCTTTAGACCCGAATCAGGACATCACCAGTCCATCAACTGGCCGCGAAAGCCTTTACCAATTTGTCAGTGGGACGCAGCTTGACGAAGGGAGGGAAGAGTTCAAAATTGGCGAAATTTAGTTTGACATATTTACTGTTATCAATTTCAATTTTTTTTGTCAACCGAATTTTTATGGTCGACCAGTGGGCAATGTAGTAACAATAAGTGTTATGTTATAATGCATTTTGTAATGTTGCATCCCCACTATCTAACAAATTGGTGCAACGTTCGAAGCATGCTATTACTCATATGCCTAATGTGTCATTCGTACTACATGCCAGTTACAATACTTTCTACCTTTTTTATATATTTATAGGATTATAGTATTTAATAGATCGTCATTTATTTACAGTTTTTTTTTTTTAGAAACATTTAACAAAATTTTTAAAGCCATTTTCTATTTTCAACTTTTATTTACTGTTTAGGATTAAAATAATAACAAAGTTCTATTGTTAAACAATAAACGACAAAGGTCCTATAACTTTTATTAGTTTAAATGAAATATCAGAAAATAGGCCAATATAGCTCCAATAAGCTGAAACAAAACAAATAAGATGCTAACAAAGGGCACACAAAACGAACATACTAAATTATATCTTAATAGTTTAAGTGATAACGTGTACTAAGGAAATTAAATGTAAATATTTATTAACCATACCTCGCTGAGAAATATTATTATAAGAAAATAGCCAACCATGAGACCTTGTTTCCGTTGGCTGTCGAAAATGGCAGTAGCACAGCCTTTTTGGTAAGACGTTGATGAGTTACATTCGCCTTGTTTTTCACAACAAGATTTTGGAAAGTCTTTTTCACGTTTTTTCCAATCGTCAGGCCCATTAATGCCACAACATTTTAACTAAAATTGAAAGGCAGTGAATTGCAAACTAAGAGCAGATTTTGCAAAATTGGTTGTTCCGACAGGGCGTGACAACAGCAATAATTTTCTTCTTTAACTTGATTTTATGTTTAGTTGGTTTAAAATTAATTCATTAACTAATGCATTAAAACAGCACTATAAAAAAACAATTTTTAAATGTCCATGAAGCTGTTTTTGTAAATTTTAAGTAAGCCGCTGACTAATTTTTACACTTATTCCAAAAAACTCAAGAATGAGGAAGGTGCATGAAAAGGATGTTCAACGAGGCAGGTTGCACTCGACTCTACCGAAGACCCCATTGGTCCACCAACGATTATGATATGATGGCCGTTGCGAAATGGAATGTAACCATTGTAAATCACGAATGTGTGTTGTGGCATTATTTACATTAGCACCTTTAATTGAGATATGACAATATAGGCATATTTATTTTCGATTATATAATAGTGACTTTAAATGCTATACAACTTCATCAACGACATGATTAATTTTTTGATAGTAACTTATTTTGAATTTAACTAACTAATAAAACATTAAATGATGTTCAATATCCGCACTTGAAACCTGCTTTAATAACCGCGAAAAGTAACTTTGAGAAACGTTGGGTAATCCAACCTAATTCAATCAGAAAGTTACCACCCCCATCGTTCAGGAGGGTTCCATGGACACAGTCGTCTTTCAGTTTTCAGAGTGACCTTAATTTAAAAAGTCGATTTTAATAACGTCTAAAAAGGTTTGGGAATAGCTAAGACCAATCTGTAAATGTGAAATAGAATAATAAACTTGAATTAAAACTGAAAATTAGCTTCTAGAACAACTTGGGATACTATTATTTTGTTTTGTCACGATATAGGAGAATCAGTCGTACAAGACAGATATGCATCAGTATCAAGGGGAATAACTAAGGCATAGCGGTACGGTCTCAAGAATAAATTAAGAATTTGATTGAGGCCTAAGCCAGCAGACCCATCGTATTGGTTGAAACGTGGATGGATACCTACTTCGGAGGTATCAGAGAACTCCGTTAGGTTGCAGTTTGCTGTAGAAGGATTTAGTTTGCTTTCAAGCAGCTACTCATATTTGTTTCTCTTGAAGGCAGCATGAATGATCTTTTTGTATATCAGATGTTTGAAGGGGTTGCTGAGTGAACCAGGAATGGTGTTGATTTTTAATTACTTGTGCGTAAAAATTTTGATATGACTGCATCTGTTGTGACTCAGATATAGTTGACAACTTCATCAAGATTTAAAGGAGTTGCGTTGAGCGTCTTAAAATGATTGCCTGGATTGGCAAAATAATATGAGGGGATGAATAATGAAAGCGAAATATGATTATCGATGCCTCTCAACACAATTAACGGTCTAAAGGCCGGAACAATAGTTTAAGCATGTTTCTATTATTTTATTTTATTGATAGAGGCCAAAGCAGTTAACGATAGAACATAGGATAGCAGCAGCTGTATGCGATAATTTTTCGGCATTGCATAATTACAGTCACCCATGAAGATGATTTACGAAATAAAAAAATTGAGATAGCTGATCTAGTTTGGTTTAGATACCCTCATATATTACTGGCGATGATGATGGGGTACAATAAACCCTTACGAAATTTGGTCCTATTTAATATTTGCATTCTACGAACAGATTATTCTAATGCAATAGAAATCTACAACTGTGGATGTGGATGCTGTTAGTACGTCCCCAGCTCTACTGTCGGTAGGTCGATCACATCAAAAGACTGAAACAAGATCCCAACCAAGATAAAAACATTCAATATGTACAGCGCAGATTACTGAAATTTATTTAATTTAGACTTGATTTAGTAGAGTATGGAAATAGAAAACATTTGCTAAGAAGAGGCAAGGAGGCGTAATAATAGGAGTATTGTTTAGATGTTTGATCTTCTTCCCCAAAAATTGAGACGTCTCCTGAGTTTCTCAAAAAATAGATAAGTATTACTTCTGGTTTGATGTGAGATAATTTTCCACCAGGATACCTAAATTGCTAAAAACTGTTCCGCGCTTTCAGGGGCTTAGAACGTTCATTCAACGAGGTAGCATAGTACGTAGATAGACGAAATAGGTGGTTGGAACGTGGTTGTAATGGCTAAAAATGTGAAAATAAAAATCGTTATCTTATTAATAAAATTCTGCAAGGCGATTAATATTGTCACATAGTGCTCATATTTCTCCAAAATAAGGTTTTTCATTAGCGGTGTTGTTTTATATAGCCTGTGTTTTACTTAAATTAAAAACATACTTCAGTTATCATCGACCAATTGTCACATTAATACCGTCAGAGGTAATATCGAGTGTTACAATTACTGGTCACTGAGTAAAAGAATTAAATAAGTGGTCGCAACTTGAAATAAATTTTTGAATTAAAAATTTTTGCATTTAATGAAAATAAACGTTAAATGAATAAACAAACCGTCATCATTTTATTTCATTCGATGTTTCACATCTGCCAGGCGTCCCGTGGCGGCTCAATTATTTTTTAAATATTTTCTGACCCCTCCCTCCCCTCGGTGAACAGTCGTAGTATATGCTAAAACACTCCTGCCCATCTCCGAAGCTGTAACGTAGTATTGTGAATGTAAATTTTAACTGAACTGCAAACTGTCTGACAAACAATGTCTGTTTTCAATCAGCTGATGTCTCGACATATATGCGTCAACGCCACCAACTGAGAGTTTAAGAAGCACTAAACACTCCGCGCCATATTCAAATCTAGTTCTAAAAAGCGCGAGATTTCTCTCGGCGAATTTGACTACTTGACAAAAATGGAAGCCACCCTCCCTCCGCTCCTATGACTGAGCGTAGTATATTAAAGACCTCCCTCCTCCCTTCCTAAATGGGTCGCGTAGTATGGGTACGGTAAAAATAGGCTGTGACCAACTTCCCTTTGGGGGTAACTAAAAGAGCACTCACTCAGAAAAGGGGAATCAGTAAGATCAAGGGCAAGTGAGAAATGTTAGGGTGGTGTAGCGGGTGACCGCTATCACTCATCGTAATGCCTATTAAAAGTCCCTGCCATTATCAACGCCCCTAGTTGATAGTTAATTTGGCAAGTAGTTTTTATATAATATGTATATTTGTAATTCGTTTTTAAGTGTTATCTATTTTATAACATTTTTAAATTTATTAAATCGTTAAAAGCACCATACAAAATTAGCTCTTCTTTACTCATATTGTTTGTTAAAGTCAACCTGCGCACAACTGAGTAAAGACCATCAAGAATAATGGTAGTTTCATACTCACTTGAAAGATAGGAACGAAACCCTACGCAACAATTTATTCTGTTACATTTGTTTAACTGAGACGAAATCCTGAAGGAATCTTTAAAGCAGAATCCAAATTGAACAAAAAGGATCATGGCGGTATACACTTTAATCAAATTGTTATTTTTAATATGATTTGTAATTATTTCCCAATATTATATCCAACACAGTAATGAAAACAAGAATTGTTATATAAAGAAATAGACTATAAAATTTAAAATAAATTTTTCAATTGTCATCCTAACTCATGATATAAATGCGAAAGCGAGTTTAATTTAACTGATTATCATGAAAAATTTGTATACACATTGTCAGGGGTACAGAAAAGGACATAGGGTATTTTTCATTTAACAAAATTCTGTTTCCGAGGGATAAAAAAAATAACCAATCCACCACTGTAATACCGGCGAGCGAAGATGACACTGCAGAACTAAAAAGTCTGGTATATCTAAGCGGTGGCAGGGGTTGTTGCTATAGTTAAATTCAGGAAAGCGGATGGATTGTGGCATACTTTGCTGTACTATATTATACATATATTACTATACTATATTTTATTATATAATATGTACGGTATGTATACTATATAAGTACTATTACGCATTCTAATAAGTGAATTAAAAAAATAACTAATCCAAAACTATAATACCGACGAGCGAAGCCGCGGGTATTTTCTAGTTGTTAGTATTTTATAATAAAAGGTTTCCTGTACCATGAGATGATCTTATCAGAGTTTATTTAAATATTATTTAATTTTTATTAATTAATTAAACTACTACCTTTTTATGAATTGAATCAAACAGAGTATCATAGCCGGGTAGGGAGCTATACATGTCACAGCTTTCAGACAATCCTTTTTGTATTTTACTGAAAAGTCTTCCTGGTTCATGCACATTTCTGTATTTAATGAAAATGATGAAAATCACTACCAGATGGATCACCAAAAATAGAATTAATAAAGCACAGTACTGAAAAAAATGAACATATTTCAGAAAATGTTTTTAGAAATTTGTGGTTCATTTAATAATTCAATATTTATAATTATTTTTAGAAGCGATTTTTTCCGGAATGGTACTTTTATTACCTACATGGTTTTGTATTATAAAGTCAAAATTTCTTCTGACAGTGCAATTACCATTTGTAATGTTGTCGCATCTTTCTCTTCTATGTTTTAAACTTGAAGAGCTGTCTCTTTTATTATTTTGCTGTACTACTAATGCATAAACTTTATAAATTACAGAGAGAGTGAGACAAACATACGCAAACTATAAAAGTAGAACAGAAATGAGCAGAATTGAAATACCACCTGTATTACTTGTATCTCAGCCTTATCAAAAATGATGAGGGTGTCCTTCTCTTTCTTAATTGCGCCAGTAATAAATAACAAAGTAAAAGATTTACAATTTTGAATTTATAATACAAAACTAGAAAAATTAAACTGAACGGACTCTAGCATTTCGACAGAAGCGTTGGAGAGTCTACATCGACAACGTGAAGTTCTTTAGTATGTACCTATATTCCTTGCGATAGGAGACGGAACGTGACGCCCTTATAATCCACCAGGGAAAGTATAACGACAATACGCGCACGCGGTTAAAATCCAAAAACACAGTTTCCTCAGACGATAGCTGTAAAAGCCACAATCAACTTCTAGTTTTTTATACGTATGTCTCAAAATATTTTGCATTTTTTTAAAATTTATTCTTTATTTATATGCAAACAATCAAAAGTATTTTATTGTGTATAAAAGGAAGCTGTCTATTTCATTCGAATTGATTTACCGTATCTTTTTTTGTTCTTTAATTTCCCACTGCTAATGGACGATATGATATGGAGATTCAAAGGAAGCTCTGTTGTTAATTAAATTTTTGCCGCCTATTTTCAATGAATTTTTATGCATCACACAATAACAATTGAATAATATAAAGGCATTATGTTTAATACTTACCATAGCTAATAAAAGTTCTATCTTCTTCCTTATTCCCAAAAATGCAACCAATGATACTATGAGAACTACTAAAGCACTAATTATAGATATTGCTGGATTCAAATCAATATCGTCAGTTGCACCTCTTGTGATCTCACTTATCTCCCTAGTTGTAAGCATTCTATAACTGTGGATGACTATAAAGAATAGTGAACATATCTGAAAATCGATATTTTAACATTTAGATGAAATGGATGATTCCCACTTCGTGACTTCCTATTTCGTGGCTACTTATTTTTTACCTTTTCGATATGTCTTTTAAAATATTTGATTCCCATTTCTGGACCTATGATTGTACATTTTATGCAATTTTTGTTGTATAGGATGGACATGGAGCAACAACAGCTACCTGTGATCAAATTAAGTCGATTTAATCGCATTTATCTATACTGCAAATTGTTTTGTTTATCCGTAAGAGGAAGGCACAGGTAAGAAAAATTTTCTTTCTTTTTCGATTATCTGTGCTTTCTATCTAAAATGCTTTGTATAATTTTAATGAAATTTGGTACATAGAAATTTCTCTAAGGATATTACTTTATCAAAATACGACAAGGATGTAAACTACAAATGTAGTACCATTATATATAATTGTTCTACACTTTTTAGGAGGGTTATTTTTTTAGTCTTTAGCCTTAGCTTTATTTTCTGTCGCTTATTAAAAATTCATATCTACAACAGGTTTTTTTTTTAATTTTGAGTACTCGCCTGAGATACAGTAAAAGTTCCTTATTCGCGCTTCCTTCATTCGCGTTTTCGTTATTCGCGGATTAAAAAATTGCGACCCAATTCCTGTATTCGCGGCTTAAGATTTCTATATTCGCGGATCTAATCGGTACATCGGGACATAATACATTCATTTTATATTAATAAAAAGGATTCGGACTGCGGAAAATAACGAAGAATCTGTGCAAATTCACGCTTTAACTGCAAACATTGCCGAAATTGCGAATGGAATAGAGAAATTGGGTTCGAACAGATAGAATCGAGTGATATTCAAGAGTTGCTTGAATCGAAAGATGAAGATTTGACTGAAAACGACTTGGAGGAAATGTTAAATTCACAGCCCATTGAAGAAGAGGCTTCAACAAGTACCTACTGGAAAAGTGACATTTAATTTGAAAAATCTTAGTGGAGGTTTAAGAATGGCAAATGAGCTTTGTGATTTTTTTATGAAAACTGATCCGTCTATGGAACAAAGTCTTATTTTTAAGAGGTCGGAGTCTGAATTAAAGGAGCTTTTAAAAACTGCTGAACAAAGAAAAATCATTAAACCATTGCCGCCATTGCCGAAGCCTGACGATAACAATTAATCAATAAGGTGAAGAAAATTCAATTAAATTGATTTTTTTATATACCATATATTATATATATGTAAATTACCATTCCATATTGACGGTTTCTGTATTCGCGGCACATTTACGAAACATAATTATACCCCGCGAAAAAAGAACTTTTACTGTGTATCACAAACGGGTTAACACATTTGAGTCGTGGATAGGCAGTATCAAATTCATTCCCATCGCCTAGATTAAATTACTTAGGTAATTAGTTGCTAAAAATCGAGAAGGTAGATATAAATGCAGATAACGGTTACCTATTGTTTTTTTTTAATATATTTAAAACCATACATCACAGATTTTACAAATTCATAACTTGTAATCATAGTTAATTTTAAATCGCTGTTATTACTTACAAATTCAGATTTTTTAATAAACGTTTTAACGTGCATTGTAATAATTCCGCTATTTTTCTTCAATTTATAAGATATTGTCCCCTTTTTAAATTTTTGCAATTTTCTCTCCCTTATAATACATTTAGGGGGATAAAAGCAAGGAAACCGAATCGCCACGTCCATTTACTAGGAATTTCCTAATGAGTACATTAAATAGCTGGAGTGAATTTGAAAAGTCCGTCGGGAACATAATTTAACTAATCTCATTAAGATTTGTTTATTTATAAATAATAATACCCTCCAATATACTTACTTATACATAGGTATATACTTTATACCGATCAGTATGGAAGTGGGAATAATAAGAAAATTATTCCAGAGCAGGTCACGAAGTTGGAAGTCTCGACGTGAGAAGATACAAACGAGATTAGTAGAAATATGTACAAGATGAAGTGATCAACCGATTTATTATACTAATCGGTTGATAAACTTATAAAACACAATTTTGAAGACTTATTGTTTGACAATATTTCGTCAAATTTCAGCTTCTTCAGACAAGAATACATGCTGTGAAATATACAATGAATAAAATAGAACGAACAAAATAACTCAAACCCCAACGCCAAAACACGACACTTTAGTTGTCCTAAGCACTTTTCGGTAACAAGGTTACCTTCTTCAGGGACTGAAGTGAACTAAACCTAAAAGAGAACTATCGCTAATTTATACTGAAATTCGTTAAGGTTCAGTGAACATGGTTCAACAGGAATAGTGATGATGTTCAATGGACCTTGACAATAACATAAAATAATTAAACTAGACTAAATAAATCCAGGGATAGGACCCTTGTCATTGCTAAGTAAAATTTGGTTATTTCTACAAATGAATAAACTTTCAAAACTATAAATTAAAATTAACTTAAAATTTAACCAAAAATAATGACTGGCGACTGGTAGCTTACTGGAGTTGACGACGTAAACAGACCGTCCACCAGGTGAGTTTTTAAAAGCCGCGACTACTTGCTCAAAATAGACCGTAGCTTTATCTAGTAGACAATATTCTTCACTAATCTATTAGTTAATGCCAAAACGACCAAAAATAATGGGCCAGCCTACGCATGAGCAAGCTACGTAAAATTGTTCGTGTGAGAAACAGTTTTCTCTGAAATTTTTGCAAATTGGAGGATCTGCCCTTAAGACTTGTTTATTACTGTTTTATGTTCAAGTGTAATAAATTTCTAAAATGATGACAATTACGTGTCAACTCCTCACAAATCTTGAGAATAATACCTATGATTTATACCTTTTTACCTCCTGAAGGGGTTGTTTTCGAAAAAGCACGAAACACGTGTATTTACTTCTCCATAAAAATTTTGAATTCTCGTTTCATCTTTTTAGGGGTTTAATTTTTCAATACCTACGCCTACGCCATATTACCTAACTATCGGTATACCAAATTTCAACCTAAGCCGTTGAGTGGTTTAAGGTACGCGTTGATACAACAGTTAGCCAGTCAGTCACGATTTCCATTTAAATATTTAAATACCTTACATTGAGAAATTTGAACATATATAGATTAACGTTGTTAGAAAATTTGAGGGCTTGAAAGGTCAGAGAGAAGGTAGCAATTCCCCATTAGTAGGTACTTATTACTATCATCGTTATTATTTATACAATTAAACATCTACTGTTATTTATTTTTTTATTTAATAATTAATGGCATGTACTCTTGTTTGGAGAAACAACTATACCAAAGTACAAAAAAATTTCCGAATTGTGTATTTTATTGATAAGTAAACAGTGAAATTACTCAATATTTAAATTTTCTTTAATTAAAATTACGTTTGTAAACAAAAACTTTAACCATAATTGCCATAATGTGAATAACATAATTAATTTAAGCATATAAAAATGCTAAAGCAGTTGAATAATATTATATTTGTTTTACTTAGCTATTTTCAATCTAGGCATTAAATAGAACGTATGTATGTACATCATGAAATGATCTGGTTTATATTATAAAAAAAAAAACAATAGTATTTTGGATAATACTCACTGCAATTAGGGTAGTGCAAATGTAAAGTCCAATGGTGAATGAGGATTTCTTGGAAATATTAATTTTCATTGTAGGAATGGTAATAGGTGACAGATCTGAAATTTTTTATAATTATTTGTTATTTAAATGAAAAACTCTATGAGTATTTTTTAAAGAAAATTAATTTCTTGAATAGTAATTTATTGGACCTATCAATCATAAACATACATAAACCGCGTCATAGATTTCTTTTGACAAGTCTGCAAGTCTCAAAAATTATAAAAATGGCTTGTAAAGTACCTTTCTTAATTTTATAGCAGTTTTAATCTTTTATGGTAACCGCACCATAAGAGAAATTATGAATGCCAGATAGTGTGCTGAAATTCATGAATGTCAAATTCACTACCAAAGTATTGGGCGTTCAAGTTGCGTTGAAAATTCTATTTCACTATATAGATATATATCTGTTTGAAATACATTATAATTATAATCCTAAATATTGTTATCCAGGCTATTTTAGATGACAAATAATATAAATTTGTGATGCAGATCCGTTCCCATATGAACAGTCTAGAATTTGCAAATGACTATTCTTATTATTAATATGTAGAAGGCAAAGTACCTATTAAACATTGTAGTCCATTTTATAATTGTGTTTTAATAAAATCTTCATTGATTGTTTTACTTTATTCGAATACAATTGTGTTGAACAAATAATAAAAAAAAACCGAGGTAATTCCAAAAAACAAAAAGGGGTACACGTACTATATACGGTGAAGGTATCAAAAATTCACAAGTGGAAATACATCGGAAAGAGCGGAAATCCAGAAACCTATACCATTTGCACCAACCAAGGCCATAAGACCATCGCTGGAGACAGTGAGACAGTGACAAGTCAAGTCTGCAGCAGAAACATTGCAACTCTGAGAGCTACTTACTTAAATTTAAAATTTACCAAAATATATTGAAGGTAACTGAGTCACAAAAACTTTCACTCAACATCAAACACAAAACACTGTCAGAAGAAACCAGATAAACATGTCTTGTTGGCACGAAGGATAGAGGAAGAAGCCTCGAGCACCGACCAGAAAAATTCATTGATCCTTCTATCGATTGGGTAGTCCTGGGTAAAAGATGTCAGCCTTAATGATAAGGAAGGTCGATCAAAATTAAGAAGAAATCAATAAATCTGAACTAATACAAACACAAACTGAACAGAGAGAAGTTAAGTTATTCTAGACCGTAGTCCTTGATGCATAGCACTTATCTTTTAGCACATGACATTTAACATGTGCCGTTTGGAAAAGCCTTATCCCACCACAGACTTATCTTAACAGCACTTAACCCTCTGTACAAAACATTTCACATATATCTAGTAGTCACAATAACCTCATCCCAGTTCCATCATAACATAACCCTGAACCTGTATGCACAGTATTTAACTCCTAGGGCACTGCACTCAACCTTGTTTAACATAAGATTTGTTAGGTGTTAGCATTTAATTCGTTTTATGCATGACAAGTACCAACCATAAAAAGGTAAACGAATTTTTTTAGAAAATATGGAATTCAATTACTTTTATTTTTAATTTTAAAATTAAATTGAAATCAGAAGGTTATTAGTACCTATAACGAAATAAGAAGGGTACACAGTAGTAACGAATATCTGATACGTACCGATGAGTGAAGGATTAAATTTTGTTTTAATACCACCATTTACTATTACGGTCCACAATCAATAGATGCATTATATAACGATTTTAGCGTACTTTTTCTTAACAACCCTTTTATAGAAAAAATAACAACACTAAATTGTGTGATATACTTGACACTTAAAAAAAATGTCATAAAACAATCGTACTTGTCATTTTTAAATTAAAAATGAAACCTAAATTGATTCACTATTCACTATCTATAGATCATTAGGAGACGAAGTCATGACAGCAATTAACAAAAAGATTGTAGTTGCTTACTACTAAAAATTTATGTTTGAACCTGGGGTTGTAACACTTCGTTCTAACGGTAATGATATTGGTGTTAAGTGATTCGGGAAATACTATCACATAGTGCTCATATTTTCCTAAAATTATATTTTTAATTAATTGTTTTTGTATTTCATCAATTACATTTGTTCTAATGTCAATGTGCAACACGGAATCGCTACACACCGAACATCGACATAGTTGTATGACATTTGTAGACCGTTTGGGGGTAATTAAGAGAGCACTATGTGGGTCATTATAAAAGAATACATTAATTAGTTTTGAGGGTGCATACTCTCTCAAAACTATAAGATGAGAAGCGAATCGGAAGGGTAAGGGTGGTGTATCACTATCAGTCACCCTATTAAAGTCCCTGCCATTATTAACATCCCTAGTTGATAAGTTTTAAGGCAAGTAGATTTACAACTTTGTAATTAGTTTCAGTGTTATATTTATTATTGTAAAATTAAATAAATATTATTGAAAACACCACATAAAACATAAAATTCACTCTTCCTTATGACAATAAGTACTTAGTAGAAATAGTCCGGTCAATTTAGACATTCGAAGCTACATAAATTCCCATGAAGCTGAAAATCAGTAAGATCGTTGAAAATATGATTAAAAATAAAATTTTAAAGTTCCCCATCTTTCCCCTGTATGGAAAAAATTTTATTTAAGGTCAAAGGTCAAAAAAATGAGTGTTTCGCGATTTTCAGCAAAACGGTAAGTTTTATCATAAAAATACTTCAGACAAAAATTGTAGATCATAAAATAATCTATAAAATTTGTATCAATACTTTTTTTCCTTAGAGCCACCGTTTCTGAGATATCAGGTTAAATGAAACCCAGTACCTTATTTTATACGCCAGTGAAACCTCGAGACAACATCGGTCTCCTGTTCAATTTTATGCGTGGCTAGGGTCTTATACCTGCTTCTTGTCAGTGTGCCCAATAAATTAAATACTGTTAGGCTCAGCGTTGCCAGATTAGGGGATTTTCCCCAAAAAATAGGGGATTTTTCTTCCTTTGGGGTATTTTTTGGGGATATATTTTTCAGGGGAACTCTTCTGAGGAAAAATTTTCCTAAATATTTTCTAGTTCTTGGGGATTAATTTGTCACATAGCTTATTTTGGGGTATTTTAGAGATATATATTTTATAGATAATTTTATGATTTACAATTTTTGTCTGGGGTAATTTTATGATAAAACTTACCGTTTTGCTGAAAATCGCGAAAAACTCATTTTTTTGACCTATAACCTTGAATAAAATTTTTTCCATACTAGGGAAATGTGGGGAACTTTCAAATTTTATTTTTAATCATATTTTAAACAATCTCACTGATTTTCAGCTTGGTGGGAATTTATGTAGCTTTACTCTTATTTTTTGGTCTAATTTGACCGGACTAAAAGGAAATTTCCCCGTAGAATTTGCGAACAATTTGATCATGTTTGGGGTGGTAATTTGCGTAAAATTTTAATTATATTTGTTACAATATAAAACTATGAAATAATAATTTGAAGAGCCCTGTCTAGGCACAGCTGGGCCTTGACGCCTCTTGTCACTTTTGTATTAAGTCAATAATTTTGGCTGCTTCGATCAACTTCAATATATTTATCAGAAATATTGTTCTATCCATAACCATTAGAATTGTATCTTGCCTCTTAAAGATATTCTTAGTGATTATTAGTTCACATTATGATAATTTATGCAGCTGCGTTAGAATGTCATACAACTATTCCTTAAAAAAATGTCATAATTTGGAACTGCTTCAACAATTACACCCTATGAAGTGTTATGTGATAAAAGTCGTATCATAAAATGTCATAGTAAAGAATTAAAGTGTTTCATGGTGAAATTATCGAAGGAGTTCAAAATTTATTTACTTTTAAGGATTAGTAGTATTAATATTAGTAGTATCATGCACTTGCATTTGTCAAAATGTGAAGTAAAAACTACTAAAAACCTTTTTTAAAAGACTGGATGCATTTTGGGTTTAAATGAGATGCAACTTGGATAGCACCTACATGACATGATGAAAACCTACAACCAAAACTTTACAGTTAATGATATCCATGGAAACCCGTCTCTAGTAACCTTTTAATGAAAGCCACAAGCAAAAGGACAAAATACTTGCAGGAATCTGTAACAAACCAACTTTTCAATTAGGTAATTTTTATAATGCGACTGAGACACAACTAAAACTAAATTATGAAAAAAATTATAAAGAATGCTGATTAATAATCTGTAGTTTTCGTTTAATCCAACCATATAAAACTTTTAGTAAGTATGTCATATATGGAAAAACACGAGATAAACAGTTTTAAATTGGGAAAAAGTACTCGTTAATTATTGGTATAAAATCGAGAACGTTAACTACTGGCCGTAACTAACGTTTTTCGTGAGATTGCCGAAAATGATTCACCAACTTTAAGAGGTTTCATCACCCTTGTCCTTATGTAAAAACAGCGAAAGTTATCCAATAAAATACTCCGCTGTTCTAGGAAAATTAAAACCATATAAAGTACTTATCGAAATTTATGCCTGTATGTTGGCGGTTTTTGAAAAAACGTATTAGTTAATTAATTAAGGAAAATCTTATCCCATAAACTATAGATGCAATTTAAAAGATTTTTGGTTCGAATTAAGGGACACACAGTTTCTTATATTCTACAAGTCGCGACGTTGGCGGTTTTTGTTTAAGTATATTGTATCGAGGTTATTTCAATTTTTCAAAAAATTATATAGGTAACCAAAATTACTTTCTCTCTTATTTTAGAAAAGATATTATTAACATGATTTACGGTGATTTATAAAGTAGTGGCTACCGTACTAATAGTTGACTGATTTATAGTAGTATTTAATATTGTTCACAGAAAACGATGGGAAGGTAGGCAAAGAAAGAAATATAATATATAATATACGCAATAATGGAATACAAACGACAGCATATGTTTTAATAAATAGGTAAAAAATTAAATTCAAAACGGATGGTGATTTTATTTTTATCTCTTGTTTGATTATATTGTTATGTAATTGTAATGTCCCGTCTTGTTTCGACGGACTACGCGCCTAATTAAAATTGCGTAGTGAGATAGTTGGAATAAGTGTTAATAAATAATAACAACTTTTCCTTGGTTTTTGGATTTAATATGTCGGGTTTAACTTACAAAAATGTACAATCGGTTGGTTTACTTGCAATAAGTACTGTCTTTCTTTAACTGGCGTTTTTTATATAATATATATGAAACTTATGCTAAACTATTTACAAGATAAGGGGGGTGGTTTTGTGCTGATTGGTTATTATTGAAGGTAGGAGGAAATTGGTGGGCGTTAAGGATATCTACATAGGTATTTGGAGAGGGTCGGTTATTTAACTATATACATACAGTAAGAAGTACAAAGAAATATGTACAATAACAGATTTATGGTTGTTACCCCGAGGGACAAGTGGACAAGTGCTGTGAAGCAATAACCATAACCATTAAGACTAGGTAACACAAAATTTTAGAAAAGAAAGCTGTCCATCAATCAGTCCTTAATGGCAAGACACTTTAAACTGCCAAAGACGATTTTGTCTATTGTCTATTTTGTGCACCGGAAACTATAATGAACCGGAACAGTAATAATCAATATTGTACACATTGAAATACATAACATATATTTATTTGGTAAACGGAAATGTAAAATGTTAAAGTTTGGTCTGCAGGCTTCCATGGTTGGCGTCGTTTGTCGAATGGTTTCCGGACTGGTTCCCACGTTGTTAATTTACTCGTTTTGATGTTTCGAGAGTCATATCGCTCACTTCTTAAGAAGGTCTGAATCTGGAGATCCTGTATTGCTGTTTGTATTATATCCCTGGTGGTCGCTGGTCCGTGATCCGTTGCTTCCATTTGGAAGAGACTCATCACTAAAACCCAACGACCGCAGCTAAGCTTCACGCTTTATGGACCTCCAACTACGTCACAGCTCAGGACTTTCACGAATCACGGACCAGCGACCACCAGGGATATAATACAAACAGCAGTACAGGATCTCCAGATTCAGACCTTCTCAAGAAGAGAGCGGCTATGACTCTCGAAACATCAAAACGAATAAATTAACAACGTCGGAACCAGCCCGGAAACCAGTAAAGTATAATTTTTTTTCGCATTTTGTCGCGTGTCTAGGATTAGACTTTGTGATATTCCTCAGCAATTCCAAAATTTACGAAAATTCATAAATTTATATTTTAGATAGTTAGAATTGAAGTAGCAAATATTTTAATTTTTGATTTCACACTTAACAGTTTTATACCTTTCTAAAAAAAGGGTATAGAAACTGTCCACAATATTTTTTTTAAATCCATAAAGTTGTTAGATTTCTAGTTCAAAAAAATTTGGAAAATATTTGTTTTAATATGGAAAAATGTACTTCATTATGACTGTTAAATCTAATATTTTCTTTGGAATTGTCTTTTTGAATTGTTCATAGAACGCATTATTTTTTTCCTGAAACTGATTTTTATGAATCAACTAGCAGCAATACCCGGCGTTGCCCGGGTAAGAATATATTACACGTTTGATGGAACATTCTAGAATATTCGTAAATTTAGAACTATCCGGAACATCCCATAATAATTCAAGACATTTTCTAACTTTTTTTAACATACTGAAACATTCTTAAATGATTTTCAATATTCTGGAACATTCTTCAACATTTCCAAATCATTCTGAAATGTTATAATTAAATATTCTTTTACTTCATAGAACATATTTGAACTGCCTGTAACATTCTAAAAAAATCTGCTTCATTCTCATCCCCACTCCGTGCTGTTTGCTGGGTGAGTAGTGACATCTAGTGATGGGCACTATCGAATAAATTGAACTATCAAATAATTACTAAATGAATACTTTTAACTATCGAATGAATGGACCGAGCGATGGATAACCGTCTGCTGTCTGACTATCGTGTAATCGAAAAAAATAAATGAATTCATTCGAATGAATTTAGTAATTACTATTTTTTTCAATTACACGATAGTCAGACAGCAGACGGTTATCCATCGCTCGGTCCATACTAACATACAAATATACTTATACGAATGTGTATACCAACAGACAAATATACGATTAATATGCTAGTATGGATAAAAAACAAACAGGCTATGCTCAAAATAATAAATAACCTCGACTTGAAACATGGTTTCTAATTCTTATTACTTTGATAAAATTATTATTTACTTAGGTAAGCGATCTTTTTTGTATTATTTATTGCTATACGTACTTTATTGTTATTGAACTAAAATAAGTGTGAGAAACATCTGTTGTTCCTATCCAGATATTTGTTAGAGGGCGACGAATAAAGAGTTTTTTATTTTTACATTTAACTACTTTTTTTTATATGTTTCTGCACTTATTATTATTATTTTTTTTTGGGTAATTATAAGTACGCTGTACAAACATATAGTACCTAAGTATTTATGACTCAAATCATCACTACACTATTTTAAAAATTATTAATTATTTATTTGCATTTTATTTTGCCTCATATTTAACTAGTATAAATTGGTGCCATAGAAAATTATGTTTTTAAAGTATGTATGTATGTATTAATAACGTCTAATAATTATAGAATTGTTTATATTATTCGGCTCTGCTACGAGGAAGTAGCGAAGTAGTAGACAATGCGCAAACGTATCATTTACCCATTCCAACCACGACTCCAACGTTCAGTTCGATAGTTGAAAAGTATTCGAATAAAAAAAGTAACTACTATTTTCAGTAACTACTTTCAGTTACTAAACCTATTCATTACTTTTTTTATTCGAATACTTTTCAACTATCGAATAATTCGAATAGTAGTGAACTATCGAATAGTTCGATAGTGCCCATCACTAGTGACATCAGTAGACGCCTGGGGGGGTTGACTAATCGATTGATAAGTTATCGACCACTGAGAGTTGAAGATTATTACAGTACTAATATCGCTATTAAAAAATGGGGGTTGGTGGTAGAAGGGTGAAAATTAAGGGTTATATGTATTTTTTAAAGCTAAATCATAAAAAAATAAAAACAAAGTTAGGGGTGGACAACCCTTATCATTTAGGAGTATGAAGAATAGATAGTTCCCGATTCTCAGACCTATTGAATATGCTTATAAAATTTCATAAAAATCGGTCAAGCCGTTTCGGAGGAGTATGGTAACAAACATTGTGACACGAGAATTTTATATACTTATTAGATAAATACTGTTACAAATTGTCTGAAGTTTTAAATTTTTACAAAAAATAATATTTATTTTCGAAGGACGGCATATTTCAGACAGTTTCATATTGAATTTTTCACTATTTAGCATAGCAATGTAATTTTTTAAAAATATTTAAAAGTATAAAATTCAGAAATACAAATGTATTGTACCATTTTTGCAATCTCTTACTACCGGTTAATTTTGCTATTTTGCAATATCCTGCTGCAGTTGTTTAATTTACATTTTATTGCAGTTATCATATCCATAACAATATCAGTAAACTTTAAGAACCGTCCTTCTTTTGCTTAATAGCTGCAGTAATGTTGGTTGTCTATATTAAAAATTGAGAAGAGTGGCGAGTGATGAAGCTTCTTAATAATATTGTATCCATAATGTTTGCAATTATTTTGTATAAAGTAAGAAATAGACTGTGGAGAGGGTGTAAAATTCTATTAATTTAAATACGTACTGTATGGTAACCAAGTATTTTCCGGGTTGATATGCCGTGGTCCTGTTTACCTCCTTTTACTAAACGTTTTGCCAGTCTCGACTGCTGACATCCTCAGTAGATTTCTGCTGCTCCTGCTGCTTCTTTTGCTGAGACTGTTCAGAAAATACTTGGTTAACATACGAACGCCGGCCGCGAAAGCCTACGATCATCGTTAAATACGTACTATTTAATTTAGGTTTACTATTGTGTTTATGTTACCTTAATAAGATGACTGTAATTGTTTTGCATACCTCGATCAGTATTGCAACTACAAAAAGGACCAGATACGTTACACCATTAATTAAAGCAAAGAATGAGACAAGGCAACCTTTTTTATATGATTCTGAAATAAAGCACAGGTCTGTTATTGGCTTTGAACAACAACTTTTTGGAGCTGAGCTATTCCATTGAATTGTTTCACTCTGCCATAATGTGCGCTCCCAATCGTCAGGTCCGACAACACCACAACATCGATACTAAAATTAAAAGTATTCGATACAATTTAATAATCTTTTTTTTAAAGAAGGCATGTATGGAAAGTATATCTTGTTAGTTAAGTAAAATATCACCTACATAGCCAAATAATTAGTGCGAGTTTGAATTTTGACTTCTTCGCTAAGAGAGCTTAGGTAAGAACTGATAAAACAAAAAAATACCTCGTTTTGGTAGAAATCGTAGGCATATCGAACTTCACGATCTGTTGCATATTCAGAAGTGCTGTTGTACATTTCCTTCTTTACTTTGTAGTTACATCCTCTAGCTTTTATAGAAATCATTATAACCAACACCAGAAGAATGATTAAATGGCATAGTAGTATTAGTGTATACTGAAAAAAAAATGGA
Organism: Agrilus mali; assembly: GCA_029378335.1. NCBI lineage: Eukaryota > Metazoa > Arthropoda > Insecta > Coleoptera > Buprestidae > Agrilus > Agrilus mali. The sequence goes on from CM055658.1 coordinate 9,168,046, forward strand.
GTAAAACGTAACTAATATTTGCTTCGCACAAAATAGTTTTTGAAGGTTTCAAATCCATTTTAAAGGTTTAAATTGTTCTTTCGCATTTTCAAACACAAATCGTTTTTTATTTATACAAATTTTTAACCATAGTTATTACTGGCATACCCAATTTATCTATAAATTGTACCATTATACCTATTTTGTGAGATATCGCTATCTTGATTAAATAGAAAGGCTGCAAGACTTGAAATACTTCTAAGTGTTTTTTTGTTAATGTTTTAAATTTGATAGCACTATTTGGCTTATACCATTAGATGCAAAATTGCAATAGCTATCGAATGGCACACAAAAAACTAAAAGGTCTTGTCTCAGAGTACCGCCTTATAGCTTAGCAGGGTAAAATAGTTGGTATGCAGGCCAATTTGCAAACAAAGTGTTGGATTTTGGTGTTATTAGGATTATTCGAGACGTCGACGGTTTTGTAGGTGATAGACTTTCATAGAGCACAGTTCAGCCGGCCAATTATTTCGACTTATGAGTGCAGTTTTCCCCCTATAGACTTCTTCAATTTATCGTCTACCTACACACCATAGACTACGGAAATCGTACTTTCCCATTGAATTTTTTTGGGACAGGTAACTGGCAGAGGTTTTAGGCAGGGTATGGGATGTCGACGGTAACGCCATCGTAGCATCTGTCCCACCAACTAAATCGCCTTTATTTATTACCTCTAAATTACTGACAGTAGAGAAAATTTGGTTATGATGACGATTAAAAATTGTAGTTCATTGTCGTTGCGTATTAATGCACATAGGGTGCGCATCAGTGTGCACGTAAAATTTGGGATTTCCTATCATATGTGCATCAATTGGTTTATGGTTTATGAATTTGTTGTCGTATGATCGATCAATCGTTGTACAGTTTTGTGATGGTTTTGTGTTATAAGTTTTTCGTGTTTGTTTGTTGACATTTTTGATAAACTGTGAAATACCTGAAAACTTGTTTTTTCACTTGAAAGAGTATAAGGGGCATAAATTATTCCATCCCTCAAGTAAGTTTACTGCCTTGATTAGAAACATCACTACTCGTTGCGAGTGTTACCAGATCGACCAGATCTCCTTCATCAAACTGCTCTTATACAGAAGCTACTGGATTTTAAGAAATTAACAATTTTTTATGTCCTGTTATTTAAAATTTGCTATTTTTTTATACTTTTAAAATAGAATAATGCAATAGTTCTTTTATATAACATTCTAACTGTATTTGTATTACTGTATTGGCACTATTTATTACGTTACTGTAATTATACCTTTAATTAAATATATGTACTTTTGTGTTAACGTGTTTTGTTAATTTTTATAATAATAAATTATGATAACAAAAACCCTACATGCTTCATGCTTTTAAAATTCCCGCCATAGCCGATATGGTAGTTTTCTATGTAGAATTTTCCATCTTCTCTCTCACTCGTCAATGTAGCTTGGTGGGACAGTTGGTGAGATGGCGCTGATGTCAAATTAAGAAATCGAGCTTCTTATCTATAATCGTCATCTAGGGTTTTAGGTAGTCCCAAAAGGTTGTGGTTGTTGAGTTATTGACGGTTAAAGGATAAAAAATGTTTTTTATTTTTTCATTTTTGCCTGTATGTAATAAATTTTGGGTTTTACTGAAATTCTGTAGGAATGGTCTTTTAGAGGTTCAAAATAATTGTAAATGGCGTTAGACAGAAGTCGATAGAGAAATTTTTGCTCTAGAACATCGACAAAAACTGCTTAAGTTTGATTCTTAATTTCGTTCCTTTTATATCATTTATGCGGCCTCTTGTGATTTACCAAATAAACCATAAGTTACGGGATCCTGAGTCGCGACGTATTTAAGAAAGAGCTCTTTCTGGACTTGTCTTAAGAGGGGGTAAAGCAGGAGACGCGACGCACTGGTAAAAAAGTTAGGGAATTACCACTTAAAAAGTAAGCCTCCAAATCCAAATAGAAAGACATATTTTTTGATCGTTAGTTTTTTTTGTGTAGTTCAGTGTTTTTGCATATTGAAATTAAAGTGAGTTGATCCCCTTTAATTCTTTATACCTATCGCATTTTATGTGGTTAGATTTGTTTTTAAATAATTTTTATGTAAAATCTAACAACTATTTTCTTTATTCTTTTCATGTTTGTTTTGTATACATTTTTGCTCTAAATTTGTTCACTTTTTAAATTATTTTCATTTAAAATGTATTTTTGTATTTTAGGGCAATCTAAATACAAGGGTGTGTCAGGTTGTCCTAAATTCTTTGTTTCGGATAACTCGCGTTTATCAAGTTTCTCACATTATTTTTTTAAAGTCAATAAAATTTGTGATTTTAATTTTTATTTTCGTTTCCAATTAAATCTAAATTTTGTTTTTATTGTCGGCCATTTTGTTTCACACATTTTTGGTAGATGTGGGAAAAATTGTAGTTTTGACGAATGCATAGGTATTTCAGCCCTGAATTAATGCATTAACATTTTCTGCCGGCGTATAGTGTGAGAGACTATACGAGTATTCAACTTTAGCTGCTGGGGATTCACCTGTTCCAAGGAATTCCCAGTACCTAGTCGTATTAACCCAGGGTTCTTCAGTTTTGAAATGAAACGAATGTGTAACATGACGGGGATTTCCGGTCATTGAAGTTACATTGTTTTTATTGTTTAAATTTTATTATTTCCTCTTGTGCTTGGCACCTTCCATCCTTTTAGAATAGATGATAATTATTTTTTTGTCAATAAAATCAATTTTCGTTGTTTGAAAAATGGCGTTTTGTTTAAACATGCTGCCCCTTCCTCATTCTAAATGTTCCCACTAGTGTATCAATTTTAAATTATTGATCTAACCCGGGTTTGTCCTACTGCAACCGTATTGTTAACTTAACATAGCAATACATTAGCTGAAATTCTTTTAAGTGATGTTGAGCGGTTGCTAATCTCATGGTCAAACATTTTTAAAAATTAAACTCGAATAAAACACACTTGGTATTTTGCTTCACAATTTATTGTTAATAACTTAATGATACTGTTTCGGCAATTACGCCATTATCAAAAGATAGGAGTACAATTGATACTCTCACACTCAGTATCAATTGTACTCCTATCTTTTGATAATGCGTAATTGCCGAAACGGTATCGTTAAGTTATTAACGATAAATTGTGAAGCAAAATACCAAGTGTTTTTATTCGAGTTTTATTTTTGAATTTTTTTTGACTTGATCTGTAATATTTCAATAACAAATTAATATGGTAATAACTAAAATAACGTGATCTCGGCTATCTGGATCTGCCTGGTTCCAATTTGTCCTTCACCTTAAGTGATTATCAGGTCCCAATTCAGCTCGGCCTCTCTCAGCAACAGAGTCACGATATATTTAGCCGCCCTAATCTAATTAAATTAACCCTTGCTTTAAGAGTCGATATACACATATCTTTTTTAAAGTAATGAGTAGTTTAGGAATTACGTAGACTGTCTAAATTATAAATCCGAATCTTCCATTTTCTGTTCCGCACTCAGGTAAATACTATATCAATATGCTGGACTCTTAATTTTGCTTTACTTTTCATAACACAATAGATTCTCATATTTAAGTAAATAGTTTTGGCAGGTTTATTACACCTATACAGTGTGATACTATCTACCGTGTACTTACCGCAATTAATATCATGTCTACATCAGCTTTTAGTGCAAAGCACTCAAATAATGTTAAAACAAAGATAATTATGCCAAGAAGTATGGTCAATATCGACACTATTTGAAAATTGACAGCACTGTCTTTTGCTATTGGCCTTATGTAGTTAAATAAAACCAAGCCAGAAATACCAAATTTAATCAGAGTAAGTGCCAAAATCTGTAAATGAAAATGTAACTAAAGGGCTCTTTCAAGGTAAAAATGAGACATTAATTTGTTATAGTAATTATAATTAATTTTAAAATGAAATTCTGGTCATTATTTCTCATAATGATCGGTTAAGTATATTTTGTTCTAATACATTGGGTATTTGGTTAAAAATAATACAATTTATTCGTCATAAACAAACCGCTAAAAAACTATATTTTGTGTTCCAGAATTCCTGAGGGAATTCTACATAAATTTTTCAAAACTTGGCTGGAAAATAGTAGATTGAATATCGAACTACATACTGCAAAATGTTTGCAGTAAGAGGATTTAAGAGTTAGAGTTCATAAGATTAATTTTATAAATAGTCTTTTTCCGCAAGATCACAAGCCGAATACTTACTCCCACATAGTACTCATAATCTTTCAAAATTAGGATTTTGGTTAATTGTTTCATATTTCACTAGGTGGTTCACTATGAGGAGCCAGTTCGTGCAGTTTTTAGTGAAAAGGTTTCTAATAATCAGCAAGCGAGTTGAAGGATTAGGGTAGTGTAACGGTGGGCCGCTATCACCCACCCTAAGACTCCAAGGTCCTTACTATTTTTGAGCTACATGTAAATTAGGTATTGCACTATTCTACGTATATTCATAATTAGTTAATAAGTATATTTTGTTAAACCAATTGTATATTTTTAAAGTCCTCATGCATTCGCTTGCAATATGACTATACTCACCGCAAGTATCGTATTAAAAAAGCAGAGAAATCCTTTTGTAACCGGATCGCTACAGCAGCCCATTGTACAACTAAACAAGAAATAATTAAAAAGTGTCATCCTTAATCAAAAATATAGCACTGGAGGATTAACTAAAAACTTGAATATTCATTTAAGATTAAAGAAAATCTTGTGAATGGCGTTTATGAACTGAAATTCGTTCCCCTTTTTCACTTAAATTGATATTAATAGGTCATTGGTAAAAAAGTAAGTAATAATAGTTTTAACAAATGTTGTTTACCTACATACCTGTCAATGAAAAATTAAATTTAACATTAAAATTTACCAACTGAAATTATTTGTAAACCAAATCAGACACATTTGAATTTCATACTTCACAATTTTATTATGTACCTGAGAATAGCCCCTTGAAAGGAAAAATAACGAACACTAAATTGTGAATGTACAATCTGTTACATTAAAAAATGTCATTTAAGCGATTGGAAGCTGTCATTTTGAAATGAAAATGTTTAAAATAAAAAATTATTCAGAAATTGTAAATTTTAAATTTAGTAAAGTCGCTAAATGTGAAATAGTCTCTTAATGTGGAATACCCGTGTTTTTAGAGAACTGCTAGCGGTATCCACAATTTAAAGGTAGAAGTATCTATGTTTCTAGACTTAAGAATTGGTGCGATAACAGAATTCTAATTTCGACCATAACCCCAAAAACGTGTCGAAAGCATGGTTGTGTCCATGAGATTTTTACGGGCGAGTACAATAGTTTTAGTTTAGCATTTGCCTAAAACCATTTAGATGTGCCAAATATCAGGTAAGATAGCATAAGGATTATTGTATTCTGAAGTCAGTTCGTTAGCTGGAAACTTTCTTGTTAGTTTTGTGTATGGTTTTGTGACTAGATTTTGTTATATCTATAAGGTCCTCCACAGCACCATAGAGTATATTACTAGAGGGGTATTGTATTGCAAACATCATCTAGTAAAATAAGTGACAAAAAAGAACGTGTTAAGCCAAAAACAACAGACGAAGCTTGTCAAAATAAGGTTCGGTCTAATCGTGATGCTAAAAAATTACAGGAACACCAAAGAGGCCGTTCTTCTTCAAGCTCTGAAGCATCTTCTTTTAGCGTCCATGATTCTACAGACGAAGAAATATTCTCTCTACAGAATCCCACAACTGATGCTACTTGCATTTTTTGCGACGGAATGTTTTCGAACGACAGGCGAGGGGAAATTTTGGTTATGTGTGTCTTGTGCCAATGATGGGCTCATGACGAATGCGCTGGAGCCGAGGCTGAGGTTTATGTCTGCGATTTTTGCAGAGGAGGAGAGTAATAAAATGTAGCTAGTTCCCTAACAATTCTGCCTTTACATTTAAATAAACGCTGATTGTTATAAAATATCCTGTTTAAAGGTACCAAGGTATTCCACATTAGGATACCCAAAATTCGACTTTCAAAAACGTAGTTGTTTTATAAAAATCGCTGTACTTTATTTTTACAGAGCTGAACTACTAATATATACTTATGTCTGCTTTAGAAATAGTCTTATTTTATATGTAGAAAACTATGTATTTGAAATTATTTTTTATAACTGTAGCGACCAGTGACACAGTACGTGTGTGCGATAACAATTTGTGGCATGTACTTGTTACTTATCGCTAACATGATTACGGCGTAGACACCGCACACGGTACTTTTCGTGTTATCAACTTACAAGATGTAAATCATTCTCCGGCAAGTAACAAGTTAAATTCTGGAATAATCGAGGACTTTCTAATTATTACTCATCATTCGAGAATCGTCAGGATTTCCTTTTAGAATTGTCTAGAAAGTTGGAAAGGTGTATATAAAGTGATCATCTTTGGACCAAAGGACAGTTAGTTGCGAGAAAGCATCAGTGCGCGAATTAAAACCGATAATAGACAAAGTGATATAAATAAATTGTTATATAAATAAATGAATTGTTGTGATATAAATGGTAGTTCTAAGTTAGCGTTTAAGTGTTATAAATAGTGTTAAATAAATAATTGTTTAAATTAATACTTTGACTAGAAAATTCGTTACAATTGGTGTCAGGTGTGGGGTCTGCGAATCGACCTCCAGAGAATTTTCTAGTGTAATAACAATACAAAATAAATAAAAATGCCGAAAAAATTGTTCGAGTTAAAAGTCGCCGAATTGAAAAGCGAACTCGAAGAGCGAGACGAAGATACGTCTGGTACAAAGAACATCCTACAGAAGCGGCTCGAGCAGGCTTTAATACAAGAAGGCTTTGATCCCAGCACGTATGAATTAGAGGATGAACTGGAAAAGAAACTAAATGAAAATTCAAAGAAGCTGGAAGAAAAATTAAATGAAAAACTGGAAGAAAAATTCAAATGATAATTCAAATAATCTTGAAGAATTAAAGGAAAATTCAAAAGTCCTGGAAGTAAAACTAGAAAAATTCGAAGGATGTTTGGAAGAAAAACTGGGAAAATTCGAGGTTGAAAAAGAAAACATAAAAGAAAGATTGGCCCAACTGGAAGAAATGGTTCTTAATCCGGAAAGACGAGAGACCAGTCACCAATCTACGGAAAAGAGGCATAGCGTGGTTGACGGCAAAGAAATCCCCGACGCAAAAGAAGAACAGGTCATTTTCTCCAAAGTGCATATGAAGCTACCTACGTTTGACGGAAAAACCTCATGGACCACGTTTTTGTCGCAATTCGAAGTGGCTGCAAAAGCTTACAAATGGACGTTAGAAGAGAGAGCTTCTTCACTTGCCCTTGCTCTGCGTGATGGTGCTGGCGAAATTTTGAACACGTTACCACCGGAAGAATTACTAGACTACCATCGGCTAGTAAAAAGATTAGAGAGGCGATACGGCCAAGCACATCTGACGGCTGTGTACCACGTACAGTTAAAGAACCGACGACAGAAGACAGGGGAAAGTCTTCAGGAATACGAGGCGGATATCGCACGGTTAGTCCGGCTCGCCTATCCGGGTACGGCCGACGATACCCTGGAAAGATTGGCCGTCGACGCGTTCATTGACGGACTAAAGGACGACGAAATACAACAGCGACTCCGACTGGACCGGCCGAGGACTTTGGTTGACACATTGGCCCGCGCACTGGAATACGACGTCGTCAAACAGGCGTCGCAACGACAAGGTCGAGTGCGAGAATTAAAAGAAGAGTCAGCCGGTCGGGACGATAGACTGGATAAACTGGAAGAGATGATCCGCCGAGTAATGACTAAAATTGAAAGGAAGCCCAAACAAGTCAGGTGTTCGAACTGTGGGAAGTTGGGCCACGTGAGAAGCAGCTGCAAGAGCGAGAGGTCTGCCTCTCAAGAAGAGAAGCCCCGCGTACCGGAATTAGTAAGGATTGGCGCGGCGCCGGCGGGGCAAACGTCGATCCCGGAGCAAGAAGCTCCAAGTCTAGTCGCACTGACAAAAACAATGAAAGATAGAGCTGATAGCCTTTTTCTTACGGGACGTATAAATGGGAAACGGTGTTCGTTCCTTTTGGACACCGGAGCAAGCAGGACGATTATACGAGCCAATGTGATAACAAACAAGCTTCAACCGACCCAATGGAAGCTACGCACGGCCACCGGGGAAATGGTAAATGTCCATGGTGAAAGCTACGTCAAAATCCGCATAGGAAAGACCTCCTTCCGACACTGCGTGCTTGTGGCCGAAATTGAAGACAACGTCATTCTGGGCTTGGACGTGCTTCGGAAGTACGACTTTTGCATGAGTTTCCAAAGAAAAGTCGTGACCTTAACTAACTACTCAGGACACCGTAACATCTCAAGTCCGAAAGCTAGAAACAAGAACAGAAAACGCCGACGCCTTATCCAGAAGACCTTGCCCGGATAATTGTAAACACTGTCAACGCGCCGAGGAACACGAAGAGGTCAGGAGGATAACTATCCTGGACGAGCAGTGGCAGCCCGACAACATTAAGGCAGAACAACATTCCGACGTGCTCCTAAAAATGTTCCTGGATTGGAAGAAAGAAAGCAGAAGACCAACCTGGCAAGAAGTGGCTGCCAAGTCAACAGAAGTGAAATTGTTGTGGGCCCAATGGGATTCCATTGATGAAGAAGATGGTCTCCTGAAGCGCGTCGTTGAGAACCAAGATGGCACAGAAAGCAGACGTCAGCTGGTGATACCGAGAAGCTTGGTAAAAGAAGTTCTGCAGTGCCTCCATGATGACCCTTCGGGAGGACATTTCGGCGTAAAAAAGAGCCTGGGTAAAGTACGAGAACGATTTTATTGGGTCAACTGCAAGAAGGACGTGGAAGATTGGTGCAGAAAGTGCACGACGTGCGCCGCCAGTAAGGGACCTCAGAAGCGACAGCGTGCTCCAATGCGGCAGTATAACGTCGGCAGCCTATTCGAGAGAATTGCCATAGACGTTGCCGGACCTTTCCCAGAATCTGAAGATGGAAATAAGTACATCGTAGTGGCAATGAACTACTTTACGAAATGGGTTGAAGCGTACGCCCTCCCAAACCAGACGGCAACTACAGTGGCGGAAACGCTCGCGATTCGGAGTACCACTGGAGCTGCATTCCGACCAAGGACGGAATTTCGAGTCAGCCATATTGCAGGACATCTGTAAAATATTGGGTATTCATAAAACCCGAACTACAGCCCTACATCCTCAATCAGACGGCATGGTAGAACGAATGAACAGGACCATCAACAAGTACCTGTCTAAAATGGTCTCCAAACATCAGCGAGACTGGGATCGTTATCTGCCATTGTTCCTTTTGGCATACCGATCTTCCATACATGAAACCACTGGACAAACACCAGCAAGGGTACTGTTTGGTCGAGAGTTGCGACTACCATGCGACTTAAAGTTCGGGTGCAAACCTGGCGAAGACGTGGCTGGAGAAGATTACGTCAGTGAACTTCGAAGACGATTGGACGACATTCATGACGAGATACGTTCCCATATGCAGATAGCCAGTGACCGGATGAAGGACGCATATGACATTAAGGCCACTGATGGAGGATTCCATGAAGAAGATTTGGTGTGGCTTTATAACCCGAAGCGTTAAAGGGGTCTTTCGCCGAAGCTGCAACAAGATTGGGAAGGCCCGTATAAAGTTATCAAACGAATCAATGACGTAATCTACCGAATTAGACGTACTCCCAATGGAAAACCAAGAGTAGTCCACTTCAACCGACTGGCTCCATATGCTGGGGACAACCACGAGGAAGCTCGAGTTAGAGTTGTGCAGGCTCGATTGCCAGAGCCCCAGTACGAAGAATTTATGGCCGAACAGGGCTTACACCGTAAAGCCCGATTTGGAGTCACCACCGAAGTTCAGCAGGATTTATTCGCCGTCCCGAAGGAATACTCGCTGGCCCATTGTGTGGCAAGGGATTTGGACATAAAGCCGTGGGATTGCCACGGTCTTTCGGAAGAAGTTTGGGCGACTACCGATGTTACTCGACCAGGTCAAAGATGGAAGAAAAGTATTGCAGTTACTCGATGGGACCCAATCCATCTTCTATCTAGTCACCAAAAGAAAGTCGTCGGAGAAACCTACCTACCACTCCTTATGGGACTCTCTGATAGAACTAAGAGAGCAATTGCTGCACGCTAACATCCTGAAGCTAGCAATACCGAGGATCGGATGTGGACTCGATGGTCTGGATTGGAGGGTGGTCAGAAACATGCTGGAGGTTTTGTTCCGATACACTGGTATAGAAATCTTGGTGTGCGCCGGAAATCCACGACGAGGACCGTCACCATTGAAGACCGTTGACTGCCATTTCCACCTGACAACCGGATGCCGAAGCGGATCCACCTGCAAGTACCGGCATGATCCTCTGAAGGAACGGCAGAATGTGATCCGGGACGAATTACCCTTAAGGAGGGGCATGTACTTGTTATCGCTAACATGCTTACGGCGGAGACACCGCACACGGTACTTTTCGTGTTATCAACTTACAAGATGTAAATCATTCTCCGGCGACAAGTAACAAGTTCAATTCTGGAATAATCGAGGACTTTCTAATTATTACTCATCATTCGAGAATCGTCAGGATTTCCTTTTCGAATTGTCTAGAAAGTTCGAAAGGGGGTATATAAAGTGATCATCTTTGGACCAAAGGACAGTTAGTTGCGAGAAAGCATCAGTGCGCGAATTAAAACCGATAATAGACAAAGTGATATAAATAAATTGTTATATAAATAAGTGAATTGTTGTGATATAAATGGTAGTTCTAAGTTAGTGTTTAAGTGTTATAAATAAAGGGTTAAATAAATAATTGTTTAAAATAATACTTTGACTAGAAAATTCGTTACATAACTTATTTTTTAATAAACAAAAATGGTTTTCCACATTTAGCGACTTTTTAACATTTTCCTATCACAATTTTCAATGAACAAAGCAAGCGAGTATATTTTACTTCCTTTTAGTTGTTTTATATCTCATAAATTATATTTGTTATATAATTTTGACAAGTGAATTGGATTGGTACATGTTCTTAACAACAAGAAGGTACCAAATACCATCAAATACAGTATGTTTTGGATAATCAACACACTGATAATCCGCGTGAACAAAAACTTTTGTGGTAATTAGGGACGTCTTTTTGGAGCCTTCTGATCATAAATTAACATGGAGAAAATGGAATTTAGAAGAAGAAAAATATTTTTTTACTAATTCCATGAGCTTCTTTCGAAGATTTTTTGTATAAAATCTAAGAAGTCAAAATATAATAGTGGTAAGTAGTTTATTCGAAAAAGTTACCAAAAAAATTTTTAATTTAAAACAATTGTTTCGCTAATACACTTTAGCTTTATCAAAAGTAGATAATTACTCATACTACTAACGAAAACTTATCTAATTAATACTATTTTGGGTCAGAACTCTAAGAGGGAAGAAGGAACAAATTGAGTAATGGGGAATTTTTTAAATCTAATTGACCGTTTAACCGTAAATCCGTTTTCTTTTTTAATTTATTTATTTCCATTTTTTTTCCCAAAATTGTTAACTTATTATTGTTCCTGTATGTAAACTAACATTTTTTGTATTAAAATGATGATTTTCTAAAATTAGATGCTTTGCACAGTTGGAATCTAGTTTTTTATGTTTAAATGATCTATAATATTCGTTTATTCTTTTTTTGAAAAAATTTTTGGTTTTTTATTGATTGGTAATCTTTATCACTTTTATCTTTATTATTTAAAAAAAAACTAGAAACTGAATTATTTGTTCTGAATGCAACATTAATGTTGATTTTGCATATTTTTTTAATAACTTCTGAGAGGTAAAAATTAAACATGTGTTTTCCTTTACAAGTGACTATTAATTTTCATCAAGTGAACCAAGACATGATTAATTATAGAATGTGTGTATGTTTAATGCAATTATTTTGGGGCTACCGCAAGATTTTTATTCCACATTAACATAAAACAGATACCCACAATAAATATTACTAATTAAATTGTAATATGGAAGCTGGGAAGCTAATATTCTTGAATGTAAGTAGTGTATAATTAATTAATTATTACTTATTCTCTGATTTTCGTATATCCTCTAAGAAATTAACAATGCATCCTTCTATTCGCCCATTTACATTTTTCCCAACTAAGGACTAAAGCCGTCTCTATTTTTATACAGGGTTATTCACGCTATACAGCACAGAATATTATGGCCGAAATACGAGACCTTCAAAAAGGTTATAAGGGGGGGGGGGGCTATTATGGTTACGGACTCTAATATCGTTGTAATTTATTTTTATTTTTATCTTTTTTACGGGTTGAGTGAAGTTTCTTTTTCTTAAATTTCTGTACAAATGAGTTCTTTATAATTTATTTATGTTATATAGTACCTAATGTTTTTCACTATACAAGGTATTGATACATAGCGTAGAAAGATACTCTTCTGGTAGTTAGCAATGTCTTTTTGTAAGTTTTCTTATCGTGAATTAGCAAGAGGAAAATGAAAATTAGAAAAAGAAGAATATTTCTTTGTTATTATATGTTTTTTCTTTGCGTATTTTAGGCTTGTTGTCTTTTTATACAAAATTTAGTAAGTCAAAATATAATTAAAATACATTCAAAAATCAATATTTCTATAAATAAGTTTATTTGAAAATACTATTTATTACAACAGCTTATTTATTGTATAATTAGATTTAAACGTGATTATTAAAAAAAATTAATAATTACGTAATTTCATGTTACAGGATTTCATAAATAAAAGTTCTAACAAAGAATAACAAGTTACTTATAAATGTCATATTATTAAGCGGTAGTAATGAATATTGTGTTTAATGCGATTGATTATTTTAGAGCTACTGCAAGATTTTCGTTCCACATCAATATAAAACAGATACAATATATTAATAATTAAATTGTAATAGCTGTATAGCTAATATCCGTGAATGTAAATATGAACGGCGTGTAGTTAATTATTATCTTTTATCTTTTTCTCAAAATTACCCTTTTAAGGAGTTAACTTAGAAAGCGAACCATGCATCCTCATACACGCACATAATTTTTTTTTCTGAATTATGAAATAAAGTCTTTTCCATTTTTACTTACCATTATACACGGAAAGCTTACTATAAAATGCGCGAAGTGAATCTTCAGGGCCGGATTAAATGACGTATGGTCATGCGCAATTGCCACACTAAAGAAACGTGGAGCTTTAAGGTTATTAGATCATAAATCGTTAAGGGAAAGACTACAGACAAGAGGGAATTTATATCCGTATTTTTGTAGTTATATCTTTATTCTTACTGACAATATAAATTTATTTACATATGGAGTAACAAATCAGTATTAACTTTTTGTGAAAGTATGGGAGAAACTCTCAGGAAATCGATGAAATTTTGAACAGTTCTTTTTGGTTTGTGAAAATAACATATTAAAGAAACCAACTCTTCTCAAATGGTCTGCTCATTTAATTAAACACCCGTTAAAATGTAAACGTGATGGAAAGCCGGGACAACGTTGAAAACATGTGTGGTCCTTTCCAGCCGGTAATTTCCTTTCCAAGTAATCATTGATATGCTCAAGTGATTGTGTCAACAATTCTCTAGGGACATTACGACCTGGTAGTATATGAACGTTGAAGTCTGCGCAAAATGAACACTGATAATTATTGGTGTCAGATCAAAATTCAATTTACTCTTCCTATTTATTAGACATGGACTCTGCGATTCGTTTTGTTCTCTAATGGAAAAAAGTCATAGGGTAGGCGGGACACTTTAAATATGTGGAGACCAGGGGAGAAAGGACTTCCGGAAATGTTTTTAACAATACTTAAGGCTTAGCGTTAGCTTTTACAACACTATGGTTGATACAGCCCAAGTATCGGCTAATAAAATTCTCTCCGCCTTAGTTCACCAACTTGTTGACTAGATTGGGTATTCTCCATATTAGAGATTATTGTGAAAGTAAAATGAAATGGTTTCTTCAGATAGATACTTGAAACCCATTTTTTTATTGTATTAAGAATGATGGGTTTGTTTTCCAAATCAACTTCTTAAATAAGGAAACAACTGTTGACATGCCTAGTAGTCGCATTTGGGTGACGTATGATCATGCGCAATGGCTACACTAAGGGATCGAAGAGCTCGGAGGTTTCAGTGGCTATTACAACATAAATCGTTAAAAGTAAAAGTACAGAAAAAGAAATAATTCATTTCCGTATTTTCGTAGGCCCGTATTTCATCTTACTGACAATAAAAATTGGTCTACAAATTTTTGGATGAGCTCTTAGGAAATCAAGGACATTTTGAATTTTGTTTAGGTTTGTGAAGATAACGTATTAAAGAAACTAATACTTCTCAAGTTCTCAACCTCATTTAATTAAAAACTGAAAGTATAAAAATATTGGAAGGTCAAGACAATCTTGAGGAATAATTGTGGCCCATTTTGTACCTTCCATCCTCCAATTTTCTTTAAAAAAACTATTGACGTGTTAATGATTTGGGAAAACAGATTCCGTCAAAGATTCTAAAAAACATTGCGTCATGATAGCATCGTATAAATCTTAAGTAAACCCAAGGCCCTATACATTCCATACAGATAACCTTTGGCCGGAATTAAATCCACTGTTTGCTCACGAGACTTAAATCCTGCGATTTTTTTTTGTTTCCTAAAGGTAAAATAGTTATGGGGAATTCCGGACATTGGAAGATGTGAGGAAGATCAAAAATGAATGACAAGAAGAGAGAACTTCTGGGCATGCTTTCAACAATGGCGATGGTGGATTTAGCCAATGTATGCTCTTAATCATGAGGCTTACATCCTACGATCTCAAGAAAAAAATAGTCACTTAGGAGGCTGGACACTGGGAATATTTGGAGATGGCTAAAAGTGAAATCACGAAATGACAAGACTTGCGAACATGTTTTGAGCAATATGACCGGAGATGTGGTACAATAAAGTTGATGTACTTTAGTAATAAATAAAATTCTCACCGCATCAGCTCATCTGTTTCTTTGACAAATTGGGTATTTTTCATTTTAAGGATCATTGTTAAAGTTTTGGTTTATCATTCGGAAACAGCCTTTTCAGATAATATCGGAAACACAATTTTTCATTTTCTTGAGATAAGAATGAAATGCGTGTTTTCCAAATTAACTTATTCAATGAGAAACCTCACAAGCAAAATACTCTGTACATCACAGCTTTAGATGGAAGCTTATATTACAGTACGTTTCAAAAATAAGTAATAAATCATTAAGGTGAAGTAATAGCAAAGGGTAAAATATTTAATAATATATGTATCTGTTCTTCAAAGTTAATTTTATTTCATTACTTTATCACTGTAAGCTATTCTTTGTTAATTCAGACCTTTTTGATCAGATTCATATCCGTGTATCCATACCGTGGATATCCGTTAGTAGGAGTTTGAAGATTTGATATTTTGTTCGAAACTTTTACGGGAGTCTCGTAGCCTTGACCAGTATGGTCCTCTTTAAGGGGTTCCAATTCCGTTTCAGCAAATGGCAAGGTATCTATGTTAACGTCAAGTTTATTGGATTCGCCACATTTTATGTATTGTTGAATCCTTTCCAAATAATTTACAGGATCAGAAGTATTTTTTTCAATAGGTGAAGTTGCTACACTCTCTATATGTTCTGGAAAACGATATTGTTTGTAATTTTGTAAAAGGGAAAAATCTTATTCTAAATTTAAGAAAATAAAAATTTTAAATATTCAGAAAGCTTTTGTTTTAGCAGCTACAAACTATTAGTAGGTATCTACCTTGTTGTGGGATGTCCTGCTGGTTTAAAAAGTATCCCCTATTATAAACTGCATTTCCTGATACGTCTAAATATTGGACTTCCTCAGACAACATTTTCTCAAATTTTTTTGCAAGTTCAGAAAATGCGAGACGTTTCTCTGGGTCAGCTTCCCAGCAGCTCCTCATAATTTGGTATCTGAAATTAATTTCATCAATTTTGTCGTACTCAAACCTCAAAATTTTAATTTAATACAGTTCCACTGAACAGTTTTCGGGTCTTTCCATACGGTATCCAGAACGCAAGAGATGAAATAGAGATTGAACTGCAATTCCAGGATAGGGTGACGCTCCTAAGGTTACCAATTCCCATATGAGCACACCAAAACTCCAGACATCGGATTTGTTGGTGTAAATTTGATCGGACAAAGACTCAGGAGCCATCCACTTAACAGGAACTGTAGAAATGATTAGGGATAATAACGCTTTCATTAGTAAATAGTTATTTATGAAAAAACAGATTCTCAGATTCAAAAGTAACTTTATTTATAATATCTACCACCGGTTAGAGCTTTCCAATTGAAACTTACTTAGTTACCTATTAAGGAACACAATCACCTTTTTATTTATATATTGAATTACTGAACATAAATTAAGTGCACCAAATTAAAAGCAATAAATAAAATATTTTACACTACTAGCAAGTAAATTTTCCATAGGTAAGTCCTTTTGTATAAAAAACATTACAAGTCGAGAAATACGGCTCTAAAGTAAAATATAAATAACAAAAGAAAGCAATCGGAAGGAAACAGTATTTTTTTAATTGAGTTGTTGAAGCGAATATTAGTTTTTACTTACCTCGTCCTTTGCTTTTTTTCAAATATGCATCGTCCTCGTAAACATCTCTCGTCAAACCAAAATCCGAAACTTTGCAAACTTTCTCTGCAGCAAGTAGTATATTTCTCGCTGCTAAATCTCTGTGTACTAACTAAATAGGAAAAAATATATATAACGCTATCAGTATTTGTATAAAGGATTGTAAGGGGTCTATCCCAAATAAATACTTATAATAAAAATAAAAAGGATTTGGAGGAATGCTTACTCATACAACTTCTAATTGTAGTTATTAAAATAAGCACACAAAAGAATTTTAAACAAAATTATTTGGAGCAGATTAAGTAAAACTACTGGTTCTTTGATAAGGGAAATTAATTTCTTTATATAAAAAGACGAATAATATGTGAATAAATTTATGTTTTTTAAATAACATTTGTTTTCTTTTCTTGTTTAAGTTTTGTTGACTCATCTAAATAAAGTTTTTTATAGCAGCCTAAGACATATCTTGTTATGTTAAGAATAATTTCTTTACAATTTAGACATCTTTTTAAGTTCTTTTCCAATTGCTTTCTGGTTTTAATAGTAAAATATAATTTTCTATACATTTTATTGAGTTGGCTTTTACTTTGTGATAGTTTATTGTAATGAAATTATAAATTAATAAAACTCTACCTCTGTTATACAGGGTTTTCCAAGTTAATGGGCTATTAGAAGTATATGAATTAGTAGAAGGAATTCAATTCTGAAAGTTGGGCTCATTAGGTTATTGTTAATGCTGCTTCATTTTAAAAGTATTTTCAAGTTCGATTTACATCCGGTTATAACGGAAATCGACACCAACTTTGCTATTTTAAATGGAATGGTATATTTTTTACGCTGAATTCGAATAAAACGTGTAATCCTAAGGTAAGTTTGATAACCGACTTGTACACCTATGGCGAGCGGTTTCTGAGTTAATTTAATTTATAGAAAAAAAAATCGTTACCGCAACCCAAATTAAAAAAAAATCGTAACTTCTACAAAACATGACTCAGACTGTTGAAATTTTTACTAGTAATAGCTGAATATTAGTGCTAATGTCTTGAAAAAATTGAACTAAATAATTAATACAGGGCGTTCAAAATCAAATTCTAAAGTTTAAGAACTTCACACAGGAATAACTTCGTTTTTTTAAATAGCACCTACCATTTTTTATTTTTTAAATCGATTACTTCTTTTATCCTCTTTCGATTTATATAGATACTCCCTACTGTTTTATTGGAATAATTTTGAGTAATTTAGAATTTTTAAAATATAGATAATTTCATTAATTTTGGCGTAATAAGAGTGTGCCTTAGACAATTGACTACTAACGAAAATCAAAGCAAAATCACAGTAAAATCTTTTTTATCGCTTAATTTCTGTTGGGAAGATGTTCCAGATAAATGTTTATAATAAATACTTTAATTGAAGTTTTCGTTTTTGATTATTTTTTGTAACAGAAATTAATCGAAAATGCGATTTGTGGCTTTATTTTGCATTGACTGCCGTTAGTTGTCATTTTTCCGAGGCACACCTTTTTATGCGAAATATATTAAAATTGGCTACTTTAAGTAATAATTCAAAATTAATCGAAAATTTTCAAATAAAACAATAGGAAATATCAATATAGATCAAAAGAGTATAAAAAAGGAATCTATTGAAAAAATAAAAATGGTAGGTGCTATTTGAAAAAACGAGGTTATTCGTGTTTGAAGTTTTTAAACTTGAGAATTTTATTTTGAACGCCCTGTATAAATTATTTAGTTCAATTTTGTCAAAACATTAGCACTAATATTTAGCTATTACTAGTAAAAATTTCAACAGTCTGAGTCGTATTTTGTGGAAGTTATGATTTTTTATAATTTGGATTGTGGTAGCGATTTTTTTTTATAAATTAACTCAGGATCGTCATAGGTGTACAAAATGGTTATTAAACTTATCTTAGAATAACACGTTTTATGCGAATTCAGCGTAAAAAATATACCATTCCGTTTAAAATAACAAAGTTGGTGTCGACTTCCGGTATAACCGGATGTAAATCGAACTTGAAATTATTTTTAAAAGAAGCGGCATAAACAATAACCAAATAAGTTTCAGAATTGAATTCCTTCTACTAATTAATATATTTCTAATAGCCCATCAACTTTAAAAACCCTGTAGATCAATTTTATTTTCACACATTGTGACTATATTACACTTCACACCGAATCACTTGATAATGTTAACTGTGTTACCGAAAGTATAGTAGCAATTTGTGAAACTTAAAATGTGATATAAAACAAAGTTAGTGTTTTATGTATAACTAGTACTAGTTAAATCCGGACACGTTCTGTTGTGACTTAAATGTCGTCTGTTTGGAAAGATAGAAGATGGCCCAAGCAGCGGTAAAACTTTGTCTAGTTGTCCAATGTGGTCATTTATTGTAAGATAGATGGCGCTAGTTGTTTTTGTAATGAAAATTGATTATTTCTTAAACCGAAAAAGTATAGGTTCCAGATAAGTAATCAGCAATATATTATACAGGGTGTTAGGCGGAGGGATGTAGGAAATTAAGAAGGTAAAATCTGAAGTCCCTCTGAGTATTTTTAATCATATTTAGTTTAGTGCAGTCTAGTCGTTTTTGAGTTATTTTTTATTTAACTATTAGACTTTGCACTAAACTAAATATGGTTAGAAATATTCTTTGGGACTTCAACTTTCACTTCCTACATTTCCTACATCCCTCCGTCTAACACCAATACTAGAACACTATTCAAAACATGCTGCATTTTAATGTATAAGTTTTATGTCTATTCGTTTTGTAGTTTTTGCAGCGAATTCGTACAAAAGAATCGTCTCCTCATTTGTTCATATAGAAAGATTTCAGCAGAATTTTTTTGGTGTTTTAATAAATTGTAGAATGTAAAATATAGAAAATAATTAGTATGAAAAGTAGATATACTATTGAGTTTTTTTTTAATTCTCCTACTACACTAAGCAAAAAGTGTTACTAGATGGCGACACACCTGCAATAATTTATAACTGTTCACCTTCATATCACTTAAATAAGCCATTCCTTTCGCAATTTGCCATGCAAATGAGATAATTTCACGAGCAGATACTGTGAATATCTTCGGTTCATCATATTGGAATGTTGGAGTCCATTGTTCCCCGGTACTGCATCGAATGTGGGGATCTGACTTAATTTGTCGGCATTTTCTTAAATACGTTCTAAAAAATATTTTCAAATTATGCTGTCTAAAGTAAATTCTAAGTAATGAGTAGGTATCTAAAATTTAATTCAATTCTTATTTGGTCGAAATCAATTTTGAATTTTAATGTAATAGGTGTGATGTATAAGAATATTTTAGAGTTATTGCCTTATATTTATATACAAATGAATTAAACCAAAATACCATAAAAAAAGCACACTGCACTATTTGAAAATGATCGTATGTATTTACCGCAATGAACCATATTCAGCAAATTCAATTATTAAGTAGACTGGACCCCCGGGTGAAGTAGAAGCACCAAGAAGTCTTATAACATTGGGATGAGATACATCCTTTAAGAGTCGATATTCTGAAAGAAGATCTGACAATTCTCGTTCTCCAGCGTCATCCTTAAGAGTTTTGACGGCCACAGTAGTGTAACCTAAAAGGAAAATATTTTTAACTTGACATGGAAGTGGGAACATTGGGTCGATCTGAGCCAGAGACGTTTTTAAACAGCTCTAACAACAAATAAAACTAGAAGCTTAATTATCCTTCCTCAAATTTGTTGATGAGCCAACCTGACGCGAAAATAATCATAAATTAAGAGATTACATGGATTATTTTTCTCTTCGGAATGAAGTTTGTGGTCCACCGTTTAAATAAAATAGTTGAATTTCAAATTCCTAACAACAAATGGGGCATTTGGTAAAAGAGTACCTAGCTAATAACTTTAGAGTGCCGTATAAGTAAAATCATCACATTTAGATTTAAAAGAAAATTAGCCCTCTGCTTCAAGAAAATAAAACATCACTGTTTTATCAAGAACTTTTTTTTAGCATCTTAATATTTTGCAAAAACTAAATAAATATAGTGTATCTAGTTAAGCTAATATTATATGCAAAAGATTCTTGTTATTAATTTTTTGAAAAAAAAAATTATATATTTGTCATAAAAGGTTCTGCATGGTTTAAAAGCAACAGTTAAATAAGCAAATATGATTCTTTTTGTCAAAAAATATTAATTTTGCTCAAGAGTAAAGTATGATTATTTTTGACAAAATCAAACATTATTGTAAAAAAAGATTGATCAGAATTTAAATATGCAATAGTATCCATTTACACTAAGAAGGAGTTATTCTTCCCTTATAATTCTTTGTAACCCATCGAGAGTACTGTATACCTAATGTTTGTGATCAGCTATGATACAGGGGTAGAAAATTGTAATATCTAAAGATATTTCCTATATTTTCTTATTCATCTTGTGAAAAACAGTAATAGGGTGTATTCCGATTTTTTTTAACTTAAAAAATTGAAAATTCTTGTGCCATATATATTTAATAATAACTTTTTTGTTTAAAAAAGATCACTATATTAGTTTTAATGGAAATTCAAGTTTAAGTAAAATATTTTCCGCGAAAAACGGTTTATGGAGTACGACAGGCTGCCTATACTATTGTGACGTAGTAACTCATATCAACAAAAATCAGCTGTTACCAGTTAAAGTTATTTATTAGTTTTTCAGTTTTTATTGTTATTTAATTAGGTTTTTATTATATTGTTTTATATAATTATTTAATAATACAACGGATAAAACATATACAATTCACAAAACAAGTGGCGTTTTGTGCCAGGATGTAAAAATACTTCAATAAGTGCCCCTAATAAAACATTTATAAGTGTACCACAAAATTATTCAAGGAAAGTTTAATGGTTTAAAGCAGTAATGCGGGATCTTGCTAAATCAAAATCAACATTTTTCTGTTGCGAGGATTATTTTAACGTCAGTAAATATAACATTACGGACATTGTCACATTATAAAATTTGAGGTTAATTATACATGATGCACTGTAGTAGTAATACATATGTTTACCAATTACTTACGATGCGGCTTTAACAATGCATTAGGTTAGATTTTGATAAAATTCAAATTATTTAAAAAACCTTAAGGTTTAGGTGTTATAAACCTTATCAAAACAAACACTTATTTTGATCGAAGAATCCATAAATGCAATAATATACAGGGGGTTCCATTTAAAAAAACATAACTTTGATACTTTTAGGGCATTTGGAACACCCTGTATAATATGAAAATAATTTTAAAAGGTAACCATAATAGACCCCTATATAGCCCAAAAGTTAAAGTTTTTGAAATTTTCATATTTTGGCCATAATATTCCGTGCCGTATAGCGTGAATAACCCTGTATATCAAAATAATTTTGAGGCAAAATTTAATATATGGAATACACCCTATTATGTTTATGATTTACTAAGAATAAAAACTAGTTTGTTGTATTTCACAACAAAAAAACAATTATTAAAAATAAATAATGCAATTATTAATTAATACCTAATATTGCAGATGTGATACATCCAATTTTTAGAAGATAATAATGTTTTAATTTATTTTAATACATTTTTCGCATGAGTAAAAAATCGTATTTAAGTTTTTAACGTATAACGGCAGTAAACAGAACATATGACTAAAAAACACTAACAACAAGACCAAAAAGAGGAGAAAACACTTAATAACTCTTTGCATTCATCTATCTCCTTTCTTTCATTACATCCTCCCAGAATGAATAATGGATAATGTTTCTTCGTCTCTTTCACATAATCTACATACTCTATTCATATCACTCATCCAATACTTACCTCCTCTGCTTTCATTTCTCGTTGCAAATACACTTATATCCTTCTTTTCATTGAAATATTCAGGCTCACAATCAACCTGTCAATGCTCTCTTAACAAACACTTTACTCTTTTAACGTATCTTAAGTTTCATTACATCTTTTCTTCACAATTTCATTGACACACACTCCCATCCTGTCCTACTTATTCAATTGTTCCTGATTCAACTAACTCCTCTTTTCTAATGTCCCCTTCTCTTAAGTTTTCCAATTTCTTCTCGTATTTAGTTGCTTTTGACCTGGTTTCCTCTACAATCTTCCCACATTTGTTTTCCCTCCTAATAACAATGTCTAGCGTGTTTTTGTTCAAATTTAGTATCTACTGTCACATAGTGCTCATATTTTTTCAAAATTGTATACTTCGTTATATATTACATTTGTTGTAATTTCAATATGAAATGTGTTAATTTTACGAAACATGAAACCACCATAGAGAATTTCGACTTAGTTGCACGGTATAATATGTAGGGCGTGACCAACTTCCAAAGTTCCGTTTGGGGGTAACTATATGGATCATTATAAAAAGCAAGTTAACTAGTTTTGAGGGGGTCTGCAGTAAGATCAGAAGCGAGCCAGAAGGGTTAAGGCGGTTTAGTGGGTGATCGCTAATGTCCCATTAAAAGTCCCTGCCATTATCAACGCCCCTAGTAGATTAAGTTTTAAGGCAAGTAGATTTATAATTTTATAATTAGTATGTGTTATTTATTGTGTAAAGCCTTATCAAATTAATTAAATACCTTTCGAAAAGAAAAACATAAAATTCGCACTTCTTTATAGAAATAACCACCTTATATATTTCTTATGCACCTTTTCTACTTGCTTCTGCTCTTTCCACGTCATTCAGGGCTATACTTTTGATCGTCTCATCGAATATTTTTTTCTTCTAATCCAGTTATTCTTATTTAACTTTTGTCCTACTCTCATATACTACTTAATAAAGCATTTCCTTTTGACAATTGAGTCCATATGTACTTTATTATTATTATTTCTTTACTTTTTCTTTTCTCCTTGCTATTTTGTTTTTTTATTTTACCTATTCCCTTAACTCCACCGAATTCCATATATAGAGGATTTCATTTATAACAACTTCGGTTGTAACGACTTTTTGGTTATAACGACATAACACATAAGTCCCTTGAATTTAAGGAGTAATTTAAGAAGAAAATTTGGCTGTAACGACTTCGGATGTAACGTCGATTTCGGTTTTAGCGACTAATTTTAATGAACTATTAATTACAAGATGCTAGAAATCTCATACTCATAGATATTGCGACCGAGTCTAAACACAAAACTTTTTTATCTTTTCTTTACATTCACAGATAGTCAGTCAGCAGTTTTAGTAATTGTTTATAAATGTTAAGGTTGATAAAGTTAAATCTAAGAATCAGTTACTGGGTACTTTTCTTGCCTAATTTCCTTCTTTCATTCTTTCTCTCCTTCTTTTGATATAGCGACTTCCGGATATAGCGACGGAATTTAATGGTCATTTCATCGTCGTTATAAACGAAATATACTGTATTTCGTTTTAGTAGTACATATTGAGCTCCAAAACCTTCCTTACTAAGTATCTTTCCATAATCATCAATTCTATCGTTCAAATTCCTTTCATCCCACAATTTTTTTTCTCTTACTTTACTCATCTGTCACTCTAAGTAACTTTAACAAATATTAAAAAGATGTACACTCAATTTACTTCCTTGCCATGCTCCTTTTCCATCCAAAATCTTTTTGTCTCCTTAGCCTGCTGTTTTTCTATATATCTCCATTATCTTCCCTATTGACCCCTATTCCATTTTACTTTCCTGAACATATTTACTAATTCCCCCCTGTCTATTGTATTAAATGTTGATTATATCTCACCTATTTGCAAAATAAAAAACCCGCTTTTAACAATAACAGATAGTGTTGCATATTTAAATGTAATTTTTAATTCTGATATTGTTTGTATAATAATATTCTATTTCGTTAAAAATAATGGTACCGAAATTGAATCTTTTGATCTTACAATTGGTAAATTTTAATTTCTATTACACCATTCCATGCAACTCCTCTCTGAAACCTCACTTACGCCGTTAAGTGCAACAATTGTTACCGTAAAGGAAAATATCGTCTATGAAATAGTGGAAAGATTTTTGAAAACGTTTTAGGAGTTTTTGAGGTCATTCCCAATAAATAAATCCATAAACGTTTCCTCTTTAAAAACTTCTAGTGAAGATAAGGTAAGGGTATCCACTAGAAACTTATATCTTATAACAGATATTAATTTTACCAATCTGATTCTAAACGTAGGTATACAGTTAATGTTTATTGTTATTGCTTTAGTTCGTCCCTTTCTTCCTTCTTTAAAGTAAGACAATACGAAGGATAATAGTGTTTGCAAGAACAAACACTTCTAACAGAATCAGTTTAAATAAATAAACGGTTTACTTATATGTACGTGTTGGTATACACAAACGCTTACCTACATTGCCAGCGATATTCAACGCCTTAGCTCGTAAAACCCTTCCAAATTCCCCTTCCCCGAGGACTTGCTCGATGATAAGCTTATCTCGTGGAAATTCCCATTCCGGATCAACCTGAAACAAATGTATTACGTTTCACGTCGTAATTGTAAACTTACACGTAGTTATAGTAGCAGTTGCGATTCACATGAAGGAAACAAACAGCGAAAATTGATTATTATTCTTGATCCCCAACGACATCATTATGAAGTAACAGGATATTTTACTTACGTCATCCGGAATAAATGTAAGGGTGAAGATTTAAAGGTATTCTTCTTTTATTACACCATAAAAAGTTATTTTTAAGAAAAAATTGAAACACGACGGATTTTGAGACGACAATTAAATAATAAACAAGGAAAGTGCAACAATCACGAAATTATAAGAGGCGAATAAATACTGGTAAATGTGTGAGAAGAAATGTAAGTTCTAATGATACCCCTAGAGCAAGGCAAAAGGGCCTCAAGTCGTAACCCAAAGCCCTTATCTAAACGGCCTTTTTCTTGAAGCCCTAAGTGCATATTAAGATTTAAGGGCTTCGAATTACCAATCACATCGAAAAGTAATTAGCTACAAAGTCCTAACTACTTGTAATAAGAGGTTTGAATTCAATTAAAAGAGCTTCAAATGCAAACAGATGCTTTAAATACTTGTAAAAAGGGCTTTGAGCACACGATGGGGGCTTGAATTAAATGGAAAGGACATCAAATAAACCAATAGGTTTAGAGTCCTTATGATGGTATTGATTTGCTGTGCCTTGCAATTTAAATATGTTTGAAAAATTACACAGCACCTTTATAAAATAGTTGCATTATCAAGCCCCGACTTGTGAAACGCTTTGAAGTTCAGTGCTTCTCAGTTCTAAAAAAGCTTGAAACACGATTTCAATTTCAAAGCACTAAATCTCTGCCAAGTTCTGTTCTACGGATAGTTATTTTAAAACATTATGAGGTTGAAGTATGGAAAGATATAACTCGTCCTACGTTTCGTCCCTCACTGCTCTCACGCATTTTACGAATACAGCTCGTCAATTTCTGGAATACCTAAGAGCCATGGATTACTGAACGACTATTCGATTGCATGAATCTTGATACCAGAGATACCATTTAGAACTGTAACTCTAAAGTTTCCTCTGACCTTGGGTTAATATACAAATTTTACTAATTAAGAACTCCTAACTCAAAGCCCTTACTTGAAAAGCTTCGTTTCTTGAATTCCTAAATACATTTTAAAATTTAAGGAGTTCGAACTATCAATTACATCGAAAAATAATTAATTTCAAAGCCCTAAGTACCAACTTGAATAAAGAGCTTTCAATACATAATAAGGGATTGAATTCTACTAAAAGAGCTTCTGATGCAAAGGCCTTAAACATTTGTATAAAGGGTTTTGAGCTCACATGGTGACTTGAATTAAATGAAAAGGATATAAAATAAACCAATAGGCTTAAAGTGTTTATGATTGTTTTGCTTTGCTTGTAATTTTAAAGTATTTTAAGTCCTTTTTTAAATACAAATCACAAATCACTTTCATAAAATAATTACATTATCAAGCCCCATCTTGTTAATTGCCTTGAAATCCAATGCTAAGACCCTGAAAAAGCTTGAAACACGTTTTCAAGTGCAAAGCACTAAATTTCTGTCAAGTTCTGTTCTAGCTGTATTTTAAAATATTATGAGCTTGAAGTATGTAAAGACATAACTCGTCCTACGTTTTGTTCCTCACTGCTCTCCCGTATTTTACGTACGCAGCTCATTATATTCTGAAATACATCTAAGAGCCATGAATTACTGGAAGGCCATTCAATTGCATTAAAACTGGACACCAAAAGTATAATTGGGAACTGGAACTTTAAAATTTCCCCCGAGCTTGGGTTGATATACAAGTATTACTAATTTAGGAGGATGGATAACTTTCGCGGTGATGTAGAACAAACTAAATAGATTCTACTCCAACGCCAAAATACGAAATTAAACGTTCTAAATATTTTTCAGTACAATAAAGCTCTTTATATACTTTATATCGTGGCTTAGTGGTGGGGACGGAATCGCTTAGTTTACTTTGTAAGTATTACACGGAGAAAACAATCACGAAAATATTGCTAGAATTCTAGTAAACATGACTAAAAAATCTGTCAATTATATGGACGACCAAACGCTCAAGGAGATTTTACTAGAAATGTCTAGTCAGTCTACGTTCGGTGTTGAGACTGAATTCTAGTAAAATTGACTTGATTAGAAAACATTATTTACAGTTTTTATTACTAATTTTACGAAACTATTTTCATTCTAGTATTTTTTTCTTTACGGCACGATAAAATAGTCGACAGGTAGAGAAAAAAAGTCTAAATTTATTTAACTTGATTATTCTAATACTAATGATTTATTAGAAAGATTGAAAAATTGTTTTATACCACCAAATACATTTTATGAGAATTCTAGTATTATTTACAAGAAAAAATTTGCTTCACTCATCAAGTAATAAAATCATGATTATTTTTCTTCGTGTAGGTTTCAATTAACCAATTAACTATACCAAGGGAACTTGTTATGAGGAGTACCAAAATATCGTAAGCAAAAAAATATTCTGAAACATATTCGAAATCAGATCATCCTCTTATTATTTTCGAAAGGAGGACTTTAAAATTACACAATTCGCAGTAGACGTAACCTAAGTAAGGTTACAGAAAAGAAATTATGAGAATCTTTATATATACATGCATTTTTAATTTTACTGTATGAAAAACACCACATCTCCCACTTTTCGCTTATTAACTCTTTACTGTACTGTAAACCAAGTCCCATTACACACATTCTATTTAATAAAAGAAAAAAAAATTTTGTCATGCTACTCACCTCAATATTTATATTATTTGCGACAAGATCAGATGCAATATCAGAAGTAAAGTCAAGATTGAGAAGATGACTGCCTTGATGTTCCAAACGATCCGATAATACTGGGGCAGATAAATTCTGAGAGTCGCCTTGTGATCTATTTCGCTTAAATTTTCTTTTGTAATTATTTCTCCAACAATAAACCACAACCCCAATGGACACACTAAGAAAAAGCAGTGCCAAAAATATCCCAAAAATGCAGGGTGTACCACAACCGGCACTGTAACCAGCTAAAAAAAATATTTAAAAGTTTAGTAGGTGTGAATTGATTGCTACTGAACATTTTAACACATTAACTGCCTTGTGTATCAATGTATTGCACAGGGGCCTATTACTGGGTGCCTTGTGCGACTATATGATACACGCGCAGCTTTGGATTATCAGGCTCGCGTATGTTACGAGCGCAAGGTTTGCCTAGAAGCGTGTATCATATTGTTGCACAGAGGCCTCAGTCTAACTGCAGTTCAAGTGCCCAGGCAATTACACAGGATTTGATGGGGAAAAAATAATATTCAACAAAGAATTAATTTTTTTCACAAAAGAATACATTTATTAATTTAAACAACATAAAAAAGTAATGCACTTAGTAAAAATAATACAAAATATTGTCGGGTTATTTATGCAGTTGACTATTGTGTAAAATGAAAAAACATTCAATACATGTATGAGGGTTTTCTGGGCATGCAGGACAAATGTATTTAACGACAGGTGAATGTTTCATGGCATACTGTCGCCCCTGTTCCTGGCTATATGTTTTATAGCAGTGCTTACAGCGGCTTCTGTTATCCATGCCATTTGGTTTTTAAGCAATCTGCAATCGGTGAGACGATGTAGAATTTGTTTGATTTTTTTCTGGGGCATGTCCTAGTAACTGAAGGCAGAGGTTTTCTCTAAAGGTTGTTATCGATAATTTTTTGTTGTTGCTTTTATTATATAAATAATGAGCATTTACAACGCTTGTTCCTAATAGAACTTCAACTGCTACTTTACGGTACCATTTGATAGACCTCCTTACAGCAGTTGAGTATGAAGATTTCTGATCAGAGACATCAATGAACGCTTTTGCGTCATTATACGCCACAACTGCAGCTGGTTTCTGCTGTCTCTGGCGTTTACCACTCACTTCAACTATATTGTCAATGTGCAATGTACTTAGAATAAGAACATCGCGTTTATCTCGCCATTTCATTACTGTTATTCCTTCAGAATTTTGTAACGCAGATATTTCGCCGATCGCCAGTTTAGCATCAATCACCGTTTTCGGGTTATACTTACGATTGCGTCGCAAAGTACCAACTAAGTGAGTAGACCTAGCTAAAAGTTTTTGGGCCAACGTGACGCTGGTATACCAGTTGTCTGTAAATAAAATTCTACCCTCTTTAAGAATATTATTACACAGTTCCATAACTACAGAATTTGGCACTGAATCGGTTCGAGGCTCCATGTTACCACAGTACACTTTCATATTCCAAGTATAACCATCTTGAAGGCACAACTTGAACACTTTTATTCCGAATTTGTGTCTTTTGCCTTTGATGTATTGTCGGAAACTGAGGCGACCTCTAAATGGTATCATTGTTTCATCTATACAAAATTCACGATTAGGAATAACAGCCGCTTGATATTTTTGTAACAGTAAATTAATCATAGCTGAAACTTTATGCAATCTGTCACCTACAGGGCAACTTTCGTTATCAGCGAAATGCCAGAGCCTAAGAATTAACTCAAATCGTTTTCGTGACATTCTTTCTGCAGCTGGACTTCTATACAAGTCAGATCGGCGCCAATAATCAACCAGAGATGGTTTCTTGTCTAACCCCATCCACAGTAACATTCCCAGAAATAGATACATTTCATTAGAGTCTGTCGGTGTCCAGTTGTTAAGTCTTGAGTGAGTCGGTATTTCTTCTCTGGCGATTCCTTCAATTATTATTTGATCGGCGTACCGATTTGTTTCTGTTACTAACAGATGTATGACTTCATCGTCGACAAATTTTTTGAAAAAATCAAGTTCGTTTCCACCTGCTAGCGCATGTACAATTTCATTTTGAATTCCCGGTACAATAGAAAATTCTAATTTCTGAACTCGTGCTAACTCTGGTTTGTGCCAAGTTACATCAGCCACTGCAGAAATATCTGGTGTTACATTGAGCTCTAGATCCTCATCTTCAGTAATGTTTGTGTCCTCCAATTCAAGGGTAGCTGCAATAATATGTATTTTTGATCAAAATAAAATGCAAGAGAATTTCAAAATTTACTTGAAGTGGATTGTATGTCTCGCACATTGCCGGTAGCCGGGTATTCTTTGACCAACTTCAGCTTCTTATGTGCAGGTTCATCTAAATAATTTTATGTTATTGTGGGCAAATATGAGACTACAATTTTTCCTTCACTATCAAACGACTGCACATAATCCGGATCCGCATCAGAATCATCGACAGGCGATAATAAATCATCACTCATGTCTTCCCAATCATTTTCAATTACTTTTTTTACAGCTTCTTCTAGCATTTTTTTATTTCTTTCGTACCTTTGCCACGACATGATTCGCACCACTAACTATTTTCCTGACTCAAAGTATATCTACACACTGCTCAAAATGACCGAACACTGAACAAGCAGCGACTTGCAAATCCCTGAGCGAACTTGCGGGAAACGCGGGTACATACTATGCAGTATGCACTATGTATCATATTTTCACACAAGGCCTGATATAAGTTTCAGATGGTGGTAAATTATGATACACAAAAAAGATTGTGTTTTAGGCCTCATGTAACAATATGGCACACGCCACAAAATTATGTAGCATAATGTCAAAATGACATTTGTAAATATTTACAGCTATAATATACTATCTCAAGATATGACAACTCTAAAAATACTTTAGGCCCCCATAAATGCACAAAATATTTTCAAGGGGCAGTTAATGTGTTAAGGGTGTCCCCTCCCCCAATTAGAGGGGTAGAAGGAATGATAAATTTTAATACATTTTGATCTAAACAACAATTTCATTTTCCGAAATATTTGTGTTTCTGCAGACTTTATAAATATTGTGTATATTATTCTAGTGACAATTTAATAAATGTAGAAATCTTCGTGGTGTAACAACTCCTTTTGAAATCCGCGCCACAGACCATGTACCATTTCAACCCCGTTAGTTCCGTAGCGCGTCGTACTACGGCTCAGGAGGGCGCCACACGGAAATCCGTCGTTCTATCCACCAACGCTACCCTACCCTCTCCCGGTACCATCACCCCTGGTAGTACCGCGATGAGCTACCCCTACTTAGGTAAGGCTGGATAAAAGGAGCTGCCGGCTCTCGACACAGCATAGAGAGAACTCTACCTCCAGATCCTCTAGCAGCTTTACCTTGGTGGAACACTAGAGCGGGTAAATTAGAGTTAGACCTCAACTTCCAGGAGCCTTCCGACTTCGGAACCCTTGGCCAGTGTGAAAAAGAAACGATCAAACAGTAGTGCGTTTTACATAGGGATAAAAATATTCCAAACCGTGGTTGACTGGGACCGTTCATTTCCGGCG
The DNA here is from genome assembly GCA_029378335.1 of Agrilus mali. Lineage (NCBI taxonomy): Eukaryota > Metazoa > Arthropoda > Insecta > Coleoptera > Buprestidae > Agrilus > Agrilus mali. The sequence goes on from CM055658.1 coordinate 9,199,515, forward strand.
CGAACTATTTCTAGTGCGTTTTCTAGTGACATTCATAGTTAAGTGCCATTTCTAGCTTAAGTACGATATTTAGTTTAAGTGTGATATTAGTTTAAGAGTGACCTTTTACCATAGTTTAAGTTTTCTTGTTATCAAGTCTCACGCGGACTCACGTTAATTTTATTTTAACAATAAAGTATTTAATGTTTTGTTTTGTAATTGTGAAATTATAGTACCACGTTACAGTGGTTATTTTTGCATACACTTAGTTATAGCAAATTTAATTTGGTCGACAATAACATGTGGGTTAAATTACCTGACAAACTTCTATTCTGCGAAACTTTTGGAAGGAACGATGAAGCATTTTGCACCGTAAAATCTAGTGCAGTGGGAGAAGTATCATTCGGTAAACTCTTCTTCCTTTCTTTCTCATCAGGTGGCAAAATGCAAGAACATTGTCCTGTTCTTGTACAGAAGCAAATACCTTCGCCCACTGCCAATCCTCTATGTGTTATAGGATTCTTTTGCGCAGGTATAAGAATGTCCTCTTAATTATAAAACAATTAATTATAGATAAAGAATCTGACAATGTCATTATATTGCAAAATACCTGAGCAGTCTTGCGGACAAATGAGATAATGTAGAGATTCTAATTCATCACAAATTCCATCTGGACATGTTTTAATATCCGGGGTGCAAGTGGAATATAAAGTAGTAGGAGTTGGTCCAGGTACTTTATCTCCCCTCCACATGCACCTTTCTGAACCAAAATAAGATCTATAAAAATTTAAAAGGAAATTGTTAAAAACCACTTTTGTCATTAAAATGTTTATAGGTATAGTTTAAGTGGACATAGCTATTCACCCAAATACAACAAATTGGATTCAAATTTTTTTTTTAATTTAGATAAAAATTTTCGTGGATATAGACGAAACTATGACTGTGTTCTAATTGAGGATTGCACTAGCTGTTCATTCGAACCTTTAATATTTATTCACAGGGAAATACATCAGGGTAGAAATTCCACATGTACATCTATCTTTACTATCAAAGCAGATATAACGTATTTTTGTTCTGGTTCTTACAATAACTGACCCTTAAGGATCCAGTAGTTACTGAGCTCACCTTCCTTAAACTGATATGGTTTTGAAAGATATAGTAAACCGAAGGAGCAGTTGGATAAGGAATGATAAGATTTCTGAACGAAACATTTTCTCTGTAGGAAGCATCTTGGAATAGGAGCGTAGTGCGGAGAGCATGGGCACTATGTGCATAATTGAAATTTGAATTGCATTCTTATTAATTAATGAGGACTATTAATAATATCTACACAACTTATGATGTACCTAACTATTTATCTCTTGTAGTTTCATCCATATCCACGCTAAAAAAATATACTAAAGCCAGTTTTGTATGTGAATACTTAGCCACAATTTGTTTGAACTCTGCGTATTTGATTTTTATAGTTTAACTGATAGTTATGTTTTTATAACTTTAGATTACAAAATTTGTGCCTGTATTTAAATTCTTAAGCACCTTCTGTCAACACTTGAGGAGCCACCTGTTGCCAAACCGCAAGTCTTCCAACATTCTTTAGCTGTCTTACTCTTTGCACAGTATTTCCAATCTTTAACTTTGAAACCTAAAGTGGTGCAGCTAACTGTTGGTTCATCAACCAGCGCAATATATAAAATATCGCTATAGAATGAAGTTCTATTAAACCATTGTACTTCCAATCTGCAAATTAAAAGTTAGAGTTATGATAAAATATTAAAAAAATTTTTTTTAGAACTCTAAGTACGGTGTGTTTAAATTACCTACTTTTAAATAATACCTAAGAGGGTGGGTGCAGGAATAGGAAAGATGTTTAATAAAATGAGGAGTTACTTAGTTCAAATTCTTTGCCAATTTATCTACTAAGTATTGATTTTATGTTAATGAATTTTTACGATTCATGCTAGTGATAACTGATAAATTGATAAAAGCTATTGCAGCCAGTTGATGGACTGGATGCAACTCCTACCAACGACGGCCTTTATACTCAGTCCTGATAACTAAGAAAAGTTACTTAATTCTAATTGTTCGTTAATTTGTCCATTCATTACTTATATATTTTAAGTTAATGAATTATTGCGATTTATGCTGGTGATAAGTGATAAAGCCGTTATTTTCGAAAAAGAAAAGGATAAAACAAGAATATCAGAAGTTAAAGATTAAGTAATTGAAAAGAACACCTTAAGTGTCGAGACGCATGTTAGATTGAATTTCGGAATTTTAGTATCCCAGTTACCATTAATTTTCACACATTTGCCCCAAAGGTTAATCCAGGCAACAAAATCATTTTGAAAAATTCAAGGTTTTGCTTCTAGAGCCATGATTTTAACGTTGTTTTAACGTCATCTAAATCACTGATTTGGCACCTTCAGACTTTTACCCGTTTGGACCTATGAAGGACAACTTATGCGGTATTAGATGTAATGACATATGGTAGATGACGTTAAAACACCGTAAAATCATGGTTCGAAGCAAAACCCTGAATTTTTCCAAAATGGTTTTCATGCCTAGATGTGTGAAAATTAATGATGACTATGTTATTAAGCGGTAGTTTCGTTTAGATTTAGAGTACAGTTCACGCTATAATCTGTAATAACTTCATTTTTATGACACAGAAGGTATTATTTTTTGATCCACCCTTGTAATTCATTTTTAGAGTAAATAAAAAACGATTCTACTTGAAAAAAAAAACAAATACCAAAATCTGAATAATTTTTTTATTTTGGTTTACCTACTGAAAGAACTAAAAGTTTTTATCAAGAATTCGTTTAATTTTTATGTATCATCTCCAAAAGAATTAGAAGCAGAAGCATTGACTTTTAATCAAATTTTTCAACTTCAATCAATATTAAAAGAATACACACACATGAATTATGTTTTATATTAATCAATATTAATCATTCTAGCTTTAGACTAGGACTGGTTAAGACTTATACTTTACTTAAATCAAGTGTTTTCTTTTTTGAAAAAATCTTTTTATTCAAAAAGGAGTGTAACATAATTAGCTATAGCAGTCTCACAACAGGGAATGTACAGTATTGTCAAAATTGCTTTTTGGGATAGATAGATAACGCATTAATATGCGGACAATTGAAACTTTTTAGTGTACTTAATATTATTTTAACCAGTTCTTATGAAACACATGTAACACGATTACCTCTATAGGACTTACTATGTGTAAGTATGTAAGTTATATTAGTTTAAATAAAATAAAAATTGAATAAATTATTTACTTTAGAATTTCATTTTTATTATACAAATTTTGTGTTCTTATTCAATTAAAAAGAGACATAAGTAATTTACGTTCCCCAAAATTTAACATAACTGTACGAGAAACCTTGTATAATCCATTTATTTATAAATCTTACATGTTACCGTAGAAAGCCCTAGTGCGGTTAGACAACTGTCAAGTATAATAAAAAATGCTAGTCGAAATTTACCTTACTATGATCTTTATTACAATAACATCGAAATTGTATGGTGCAGGGTAAAAAGAAGTTATATATCCAATAAAGCTAAGTAGATACGAGTTGAGAGACTAAACTTCAGCTTCTACGTAGGTAGATTAAAATTAAAATGTCAATTAGGTACTTGAACGAGAATTAATCTCTGTTTGTAGGTCATTCTACGTTTATAAAGTGTAAAAAATTTAATATACACCGTGAAATTTATCCCGAAAGAATGCAAGGAACACCCCGATAGGATTTCGCATTTTCTCAAAAAATTAGATAAAAGTATTATTTATTTGAAGGTAAATCAACTGGTGGCTTTAAAAGTGAATCCGGCCTTGATCTGCAGGTTATTTAAAGGTCAAGTAATCTTTAAATAGAAATACCTATTTTTTATTCGAATAATTTTCGTTTTATTTTGGCTTAATTTATTAGGCCGCTTTCTGACTTGTCGGTGTAGCAGCGGTGCGGTACCGGAGTGGTTGGTACCGAAACGATTCCGCGTTGCTTTCATTTACACATCTATCGGTATGTTTTCGGCATAAAACGGAGCAGAACCGCTTGTACCGTCACAAGAAGATATCGTCCTCCTCGAGTGATAAAGATATTGTATGATGTCTCATACAGTAATCCCGAGCGGCCACTGGACGTTTCTACCGCGATGCAGTATACCGAACCGATATCACTCCTCTACCGCACGTACCGCACAAGTCAGGAAGAACGTATTGAAATATAGGTGCTAAGTAAGCATTCGGTACCGCGTATACCGAGCATACCGATACCGCAACGCTGCTACACCGACAAGTCAGAAAGCGGCCTTTAGGCTACAAAAGTTGTCAAATCGTGGCGCCCCAGAAATCGTACTCTTGCCAAATATCATATCCAAAATATTACCTATATTATTTGATGACCTTACTTATAACATTGACTTTGATCTTCAAGACATTTGAAGATCAAATCAATTTTTAAAGGGAAATTTCGAAATTAAAACCCTCTTTGATGTGCTTACTTTTAATAATTCAGTTGGAATTTTTGACGAAATAAATGCAAATAAACTACAACAGCGTTCCCAATAATGAAATTTCACATTGTCTTCATGAATAGAATAAAAAATACGTATTCCCATTAAAAAGACCAAGGTTAATTTAAGGCCACTAATTATTTCTTCCTTCAAAGGAAGAGGTTTTGACGCTTTTTTCCAAATAATGAGAAGCAATCAAAACGTTTCATTATCTGAAAATAAAAGACTTATTGATAATTTATGATACCCAAATGTTTGCATAGCATTCTATTCCCATTATTATGGCTGTTAGAACGAAATACATAAGATACTAGAGTCATTAATATAGTGAACGTCTAATTAAATCAATATCTAATCACAAAACAACAAAAAATGTAATGTAACTAACTGAATGGAAAACAGTTAAAAGAAAAAAAGAAAGATCATTGTGTTTCCTTCCACGTGCTGATCTTGGAGGACACAGTCTTCCACCAACTTACGCTTCACGACGAATTAGTGAAAGGGGCGATTATACAAATTGTAAATTAAGAATAGGGAAATAGTGAGTGAAAAGAAACGATAGGTCCCAAAAGGATCTGAGATAAAGGGGTTTTAATCGATAACTTCGAGAACACCTTTCTCGGGAATCCTAGTTGTACGGTATCTATGAAGATTTCCCTCTTCCCCGAAAACATAAAAAAAAACAAACAATGGAAGCATAGTGAAGAATAGAGAAAAAAAGAGAAGACCAAGGAGATGAAAGCAGATCAAAAATAAAGGAATATCTGTGAAATTTGTCTGTACAGGTGGAAATCGAACCACGCCACTCGATTAATACCCAAAAAATAGTCCGGTCAAATTAGACCAAAAAACAAGAGTAAAGCTACATAAATTCCCACCAAGCTGAAAATCAGTGAGATTGTTTAAAATATGATTAAAAATAAAATTTGAAAGTTCCCCCATCTTTCTCCGGTATGGAAAAAATTTTATTCAAGGTTAAAGGTAAAAAAAAATGAGTTTTTCGCGATTTTCAGCCAAACGGTAAGTTTTATCATAAAATTACCCTCGAAAAAAATTGTAGATAAAAATTATCTATAAAATATGTATCTTTAAAATACACCAAAATAAGCTATGTGACAAATAAATCCCCAAGAACTAGAAAATATTTAGTGTAAATAGAAAAAAGATTGTAGAGGGAAATTTTTCGCCTGAAGAATTCCCCTTAAAAATATATCCCTAAAAAATACCCTAAAGGAAAACAAATCCCCTATTTTTGGGGAAAATCCCCTAATCTGGCAACCCTGAGACTAACAGTATTTCATTTATTGGGCACACTGACATAAAGCAGGTATAAGACTCTAGCCACGCATACAATTGAACAGGAGACAGATGTTGTCTCGAGGTTACACTGGCGTATAAAATAAGGAACTGGGTTTCATTTTACCTGATATCTCAGAAAAGGTGACTCTTAGGAAAAAAAATATTAATACATATTTAATAGATGATTTTATGATCTACAATTTTTGTCTGAAGTAATTTTATGATGCTGAAAATCGCGAAAAAATATTTTTTTTTTACCTTTGACCTTGAGTAAAAATTTTTCCATACAGGGGAAAGATGGGGAACTTTCAAATTTTATTTCTAATCATATTTTAAACAATCTTACTAATTTTCAGCTTGGTGGGAATTTATGTAGCTTCGAATGTCTAAATTGACCAGATTATAAGAAAAATTTACGGCTTAAATATAGAGATACATAGAATGAGGTACTTATAATGAATAAGATTAAAAGCATGGGTTTTTGGTAACATTAGGAACATGAAATACATCACTTGAGCTCTAAAACAAAAAAAAAATAATGTGTGCTGGGACACATAGTAGAAGTGAAACTTCAACGGACAAGTGGAAAAACGAAAGGCAACAAAAATTTCACTTGAAGTTTTACGGGCAGATTATTATTATACCTACCTGTCCAATTTGAAAGCCTGCCCGTAAAACTTCAAGTAAAAATTTTGTTGCGATTCGTTCTTCCACTTGTCCGTAGCCTTTCGTTTTTCCACTTCTCCGTTGCGATTCGTTTTTCCACTTGTCCGCTGTGATTCGTTTTTCCACTTATCCGTTGTGATACTTTTTTCCACATATCCGTTGCGATTCGTTATCCCCTCGTCCGTTGCGATTTGTTTTTCCACTTATGGTCCGTTGCGATTAGTTTTTCCAACTATCCGTTGTGATTCGTTTTTCCACTTGTCCGTTGCCTTTCGTTTTTCCACTTGTCCGTTGTAATTCGTTATTCCACTTCTCGGTTTCCTTTCGTTTTTTCATTTATCCGTTAAAGTTTCACTTCTACTATGTATCCCAGCACACATTCTTTTTCACAAGTTTATTGAAAATTATGATTTAATTGGGTTAGGTAACCGTTAATGAATGCATTTTTTTTTCTGTTAACACTTGTATCGTTCGTTATCGTTGGGGAAAGTATCGGGATGCAGTAGGGAATGCTGATTGGGAAGACACTATTTACTCCAACTTTAAGTACTTTTAAATGATGATATTTTAGTTGTATTTTAAAAGTATATTAGTTAAATGTTTTTTAATAAATTTAAAAACTAAAAATTTCAATAACAGTAAATTTAAGGTTACCACCATCACTTGGTATAAAAATTACATCCGGGCCTGTTGGTGTCGAGTTTTTAGCTTAAGCAAGAGCTAAGATTAAGTGATTTTACTTAACTCAGAATGATCATCGACCATTGATCTGTAGTCATCAAAAACTCAGGGCCACGTCTCGTTTGTTACATAATTATAGTATGAATCAATTATTTCAAAAAAATAGTACAAATTATTATTTTTTTAAGATAAATAAACAATGTTCTTTATTTCTCTTATTAATTATTATACTTATAATTAGTAGTTTGCTTGTTATAAGTGATCATACCTGATTGGAGAAGAACTATTTCTAATTAGGGAGGTATTTTCAACAAAAATTATTCCATGACCATTGGTTATCTGAAATCCGCCCCCAGAAGAGTCATTTTTGACAGAAAAACTAGCTCCACTCATGTTGAAAGTTTTAGCCTTTATTTCATCCGGTTGGGAGACTCTCGCTAATGGTCCCGCCGTTCTGAAACAAAACATGGTAAATGAGTTTCTAATATCAACACATTGAATTATTCTTTTTATTACCGAAGAAGAATGTAATGTAACTATATTTAATGTCAGTTTTTGCTTTCGACGTGTTATGATTGATTAAAGAATGAAAGCCCTGCAGTGTCGGTCGCAATAAGTTTTATAATATGGGTATTTCGTTGTATAATGTCTCAAAGATATAGCACTATTGAGTCTTGAACTATTTTCCCTTACTTTACAACACTTCACAATCTTTTATAGCAACCAAACCACAGCAAATCTCTTTGATGTCAAATAGGTGTCTGAAAGAAAGGTTCGGGCTTTTATTTTTTCTGTAAACAATTATTACCTATCGGATAATTCTTATAAATCAGAAACATTTTTAAGATCATGAAATGTTGTAAACTGTAGGTATGTAAAGTTGAAATTGGTATAATCTATCTCTTTCAATTTTTGTCATCTGCTTTTTTTATTAAATAAATAAATAGTAAGTGTCATAATAAATAAATAAATAATGAAAGAGTTGAATATACCATCGATTAGATCCACATTCCTGCACCTACAATGATATATTTTTTTTTAAGTTATATAATGATTAGTTATCTGAACCGAACTTGCTGAATCGTTTTTCTATTAGGAGCACAGGAAGATCATTACGAAATACAAAAATTTTCTGTCGACATAGACCTAGTCACCTTGTCAAACAGATCAATAGTCATTAGGCTTTGTAAATAATTTCCAAAGGTCTCATTTAATTACCCTAACTAACGTATATTATAAGTACTAAAAATTTTTAGTGACTTCTGGATTCTACTATATCTTTAAGTAAAATATACTGCTATGACGAATTATCTAGATAAAACAACTGTTTATATTATTCGTCAATAAATAGTCTCGTATATCTCTTGTTTCCAATAATAAGTTTTGGAAGATTTATATTTTCAAGGGAGACCCCAGGCGGTTTTCAATTAACGAACATTATGAAACAAAGGGAAGGCATATATTATGCATTTCATATAGGTATTATCAAGAGTAATAACTTTCTACACAGAAACCGTTTCTATACCTTTTCTTCTATTTTGAATATAAAGATTTAGGCAGTCAAAGTATAGGGTTCCTTCTTTTATTACTTTTTCCCATGTCCTAAATATGTACAATTTTATTTTCTACCCTATCTGTAGTCCCTTTTTAGTTAGAATCCTAAATGACAGCCCAGTTTTGCCTTAACGAAAGCAATATAAGGTGGAAGTTCAACATAATGTTATTTATATTGATACAAAAAATTAGATATTAATATTAATCCTTAACTACCTTCTACCTAATACTGCCCTTTTTCATTTAAATGTTTATTATTTTCTATTTCCTTTTTTTTTATAATTTATTTTAGTAGGATAAAACCTTTCCCGTTTTCTCCTATCATTGACATACATTCTTTCACTGATTCTTCTTCCCTATCACACACATTTTATTTCAACCTTATTCAATCAATATTTACACCCTTTACATTCGTTTCCCATTCTAAATCTTACTATTACATCCGTACCAGTATTTTCCAATAAATATTCTGGTATTATGTTTCCTTGCAATGATTGACATAAAAATCCTTTCATCTCTTGCGTACCTATACCTTAATTCTTGTATTTTTCTAAAGTCCTCTACCCTTACCATCTCGTTACATCTAATTCTCACCAGTTTCCCACATTTAGTTTCTCTTCTGAGTACGTAAGCTCGTGTGCTTTTGTCTACATTTACCTAATATCAATTTTATATATTCCCTTCACCTCCCTAACATCTTTCCACCTCCAAATCTCCACTCCATACAGTGCCATATTTTTTATAACTGTATTAAAAAAGTTCATTTCTCTAGTTCAATCATCCTTACATAATTTTTGTTCAGTTCGCTATACTTTTCCCATTATAGTATGACTTTTTCTGTTTGATTTTGTATGTGTATATCCTCATTATTACTTTCCTCCATTATAGATATAACCTAGATAGTTGTATTTTTTTACCCTTTTCATTTCTATCCCTTTTCACTTTATTTCAGTTTTCATCGTATATTTTCTTCCTCTACATTCGCCAAATTTAATTATTTTTGTCTTTTCAATATTCAGTTCTAATTCATTTACCCTTAAACATTTTGTTCGTGTTTTTTGAAATAATAGTATATAATAGCTATTACAAAAAAGCACGAAAAAACAAACAAAACTTCAATAATATTTTCCTTTTAATTGATTTCATTAAAAATCCGAGTTACAAAATCAAAAACCATTTAAATAAATTGTTGAAGTTATTTGTGTTTTTTATTTTCTACAATTAAAAGATGCTTCATCATCCGTTCACAGTAGAAAGTTTAAATTTTAACAACATTATCTAATATAATTTTAGTCACCTACCTGAATATTTTAATTTCTCTATGGGGAAAAAGTAATGGAGGTGCTTGCATCTCCTCAAGTGCAGCTTTTGTCGATTCCAATTTACTCAAGAAGCCAGGGTTTCCTTTGAAGTCGATTATTAGGTTAATTCTGGCCTGTAACAAACTGAGTATTAATAGTCTGATAACTAAACGTTTTTTTTAACGTTTTGCACCTAACAAGGTTTTTGTTATTAACAAGATTGTTTGTTTTATCAATAAAGTTTACAGTATCCTTATAAAATCTCAGAGATATTCCTGTCTATATTAAGAAATATTCAGAATCTTGAATCAAGACAAGAACTTGTGACTAAAAAATTGTACAAGATAAGAAGAAATACCTTTTTAATTTCACATTTTCAAGTTTTTCAAGTCTGGACATGAGTTGGAAGTTGAATACATGACTCTTGTATCGGTGAAACCCTAGAAATTGCTAAGAACCTAAAAATTTGTATTTGTATAGTTTTTAAAAAAATTCAGCTGCCCGGTATTTATCGAAGTTAACGATTGAAGAGATTTTTAAAAACATCTAAACGTATTTACAGACGAATGATAAATAAATCAAGGAAAATAGATTACCCTATTGAAATTAAGTTTACTGTTTGTAGAGGATTACTGTAGCAGTAGCTAAAATGAATGATATGCTTATACTAACTAAGCAAGTGAGAGACGTGCATTATGTATATTCTGTGGAACACGATTTAAATCCTTACCGACACATTCACGAAAATAATGACTCAGTAACTGACAAAACGAAATCTTCAGAAAGGCATAAGAATGCGTTCAGTGTAATGACGCTTAGGAAATATGTCACGCTGGCGAACATTCGTAGGTGTACAATTACATAAATTAACGTAGAAAATGGAAACCCTTACAAGAAGAATGTTCTAATATTATATTCAAGCCGAACATTTTCTCAACATAGTGACTGATTGTGATCAAACTTCAGTTCTTCAAATATTTTTGATATTACCAACTAAATTATTTAATTGACATGGACATCAGAAATTGGCAGATACTACATAAGTGTCTCAACTATTCAGCAGGTAGTTTATTGTTCCTTATTGCCTTTTCATGATAAAACCATCGACAAACACCACCACCAAGTCATATTGCAAAGAGCAAAGCTTTAATAAAGGCAAGTTTTCATAACATCATGTTGTGGATAACATGGCTTCATCTAAGTACTAACATCTTCTGTTAACTAAAGTATTTCACATGTTTAACGATTTGCTAAAGTCTTTGTCAAAACTCAACCACTGATTAGTTCGTTGAACCTACAGTCTGGTGCAAAGTCGGAGAGTAAGGCGGAAAGCTCTTTTCAGCCTCCTTTATGAATCGTGGAAATAGGTGGTTGATAGTTTGGTGGAGAAAGATGAGACGGACGAAATGAAGACAGAAGAGAAGTGAAAGACTATCTATGGAATATTACTGCCCCAGCATTCGACCTAATGATTCAAGGAAACCACAGAAGAACTTTAACCAAAGTACCACCCCCCTCCCCGCCCCCCCGGAATCGAACCGGTGACCCCCCGAATGCTAAGAAATGATCTAGACGAGCGACTAGACCATGCCATTCGGTCTGAAAAAGCAGAGACTAGAAAGTGAAGAAGTTGTCAAGCTTTTAACTAAAATCAAATTTTGAAATTTCTGGTAACTTCGGTGATTTATATGTTTTTGGGAATAAACTACAGATGATAAGATATCTTGCAAATTTTAAGTTATGTTTTTGTCTTTCTTACACTATTTTCTCCAAGGACTAGATATGTACCGGAATTCACGTAAAACATTTTTTTTTATGATGGAAACGGACCTCGCACAATTTTTATGTTTTGGGTCCCGGTCAAACTTTCTAAAATTGCTGTTTTTCATTCTTCATGACGTCTTGATTAAAAGTGTCCCCAAAGTTGAAGTTGAGGTAATAGGGACTGATAATGGACGTTTTCTAAATAATAAGGAATCACACTAACTTCAAAAATAAGATCTTTGGCAAAAACATTGAATATTGAAGTTGTAGATAATTAAATGGGATCCTACATCGTGACCTTACAAGTGATCTGATGGTCAAACCGAGTTTAATGACAGGATTACATACAGGGTGTGGGAAAAGTTTCTGGTACACACCATTTACAACTTAAATGTTCAAAGTTTTTATCGAAAGATTTTACATTTAAAGTTAGCGTGATTCTTTGTTGACCTCGATATCTCCAAAACTGCCCATTTTTCAACTTTTTGCCTCTTGAAATTTTTATGCAGGAAGCCATGAAGTATAAAATACCGCTATTTCTGTAAATTTGACATCAGATTTGTGCGGGGTCCTTTTGCAGAGAAAGGTTTTGCAGGACAATTTGAGATATTACCTTTGAGGGTTTCAAAAACAATACGTATATTAAAAATTCAGCCTTTTTTATTTAAATTTTAAGTCACAATTTGAATATAAAAAGAATAAATAAAGCATCTAATGTGGTAAGTTGAATGATTATTGACCGAACATAATAAATAAAATAATAATATCGCAAACAAAAGCTTAAATATCTAATGTGTCAACCTCATTTAGAGACATTGTTCATATTGAAGAATTTGAATGGCTGAACGACACCTTAACTTGACAAAGATACTTCCTTAGATTTTTAAATGCTTGTATGTTAATTTTCGTATTTAGTATATTTCTTCAGTTGATTTCTACAGAACCCTTCTTGTACCTTTTGCAGAAAAAAGGATAATCAAAGCCAAGGGATTTATTAAAGATGTTACGTTACGAGAAAATTTTAATGATGGATTTAGAATTACTACTTCGGAATGATTGAATTAACAATGAGTTACACCTGGAACAACTCAAGCAATGATTTAACATGATAATAAGTAGCAATTCAAGATAATTTTGCAATAGGCATTAATAAATGACAAAGGCTAAATATAATAAATGTGAGGAACCAAAGAACATGAAAGGAAATTAGGAACATTTAGCTGAATAAAAATGATGACCTATAAACACTACCTTAACCCACTTGTAACTAGTACTTTCTGAGTTTGATGATGAGCCCGCTTAAATTTAACTAGTGATCACTAATTAATTAAATTAAAAATAAGATTCAATTTTAAAAACCGCGCAACGGAAATGGCTTTCTTTTAAAATTAATTTTCACTAGGTACTATAACCATAGTAAGTTAGAATTAGAAACATATCAACTCTCCAGAGGATTAAATGTAGCTGAAATGCAAAATTGGGACAATTTTCAAAGATATTTGGCACGACTTTTAAATTTCAAATTCTTCCTCCTCCTCCCTCAAAACTGTGCAGAATGTTTCAATAGGTACCTAAAATGTTTTATTTTAATAGTGAATTCTAGTAAACGATTTAATTTAGTTTCGTTTACATTTTATCATTTCACGGTAAACTAGGACATTAATTCTGTTAATCCCACTACTAATACACTTATGAATACGGTTATAAGTTAATTAGAAACATGCGAAAAGACACTTTGCAGATATGATGAATTAACTTCCGTTGAAAGTTGAAAACAGGCACGCAACTCAACAAGTTTTCCACGTATAATCGCGACTAATTGATAACTTCAATTAACGGTGGAAGTTATGAATTTACGTCCTACATGTATTTCAAGATATTTTGGAAATTTACTTAACAATTTTAGTTAACATGGATGCATTGAAGAGCTAAAGTGCCAGTGATATAAGTCGACCTAAAACGTTATATAAATTAACTTAAACATGTATTAAAAACCGTGTTTAAAACTAAGAATTGTGTAGATCTTTGGGTTACAAAATACTTTGAAATTCAATATTGACAATGGTATGATTTATAACATTTAATCTAGTAAACGACGACTAAAGAATACTAAAAATTTATTTAAATTCAATTCAATATATACCGAAACCTATGAATACCCTATAAAATTGAAAATACAGTAACGGACGTGGCGTTTTGAATGACGTTGACATGCACCGACTGCGAAAGTTGAGTGGAAGTTACCTATGACGTGTTCTAGAAGGTTCGAGAGTTGCTGGACGTTTCGAGAATCACCTTGAAACGTCCATAGCACTATATAAGGAACAGCGTTGGACAGTTTTTGATAGAAGAGAGTGACAGATATAAGCGAGAAGAGAAGAAAAAGTGATTAAAAGGCGAAATAGCTATTGAGTTGTTGTTGTTATCGAAATAGTTATTGAATCGTTGTTGTGTACGAATTAATTTAATAAAAGTGTTGAGAGAAAAATACGTGATATTATAAATGACGTAACAATTATGTCAGGAGTAAGGATTTATGTCAGTAACAAGGAGTCAAGCGGCAAAAATGGAGGAGCAAATGAAAATTTTGATGGAAATTCTTAAAGAAATGAAGGCAAGCCAGGAATAAATGAAGGCAGGCCAGGAAGAAATGAAGGTGGAAATGAAGGAAGAAATGAAGGCAGGCCAGAAAGAAATGAAGGAAGAAATTAAAGCAGGTCAACAAGAAATTAAGGTAGGTCAAGAGAAATTGATCGAAGATATGAGAGCAATTAAAATTGAGCAAAAAGGATTGAAAGAACAGTAAAAGGAAGTAAGAGTAGAAGTTCAAGAAGAATTAAAGGAAGTAAGAGTAGAAGTTCAAGAAGAGATAAAGGAAGTAATAGTAGAAGTTCAAGAAGAGTTAAAGACCGTACATAAAAAGTTTCAAAAGAAGTTAGACTATACGAAGGCCAATCTGAACGTTCAAGAGTACCCAAAACTAAACAAAAGCGAAGAAGAAAGTGTAAGAATGTCAAGAATAAAACCACCAACATTCGATGGGAAGGTCTCTTGGTCAGTCTATCTTAGACAATTCGACGCTGCTGCAAAGGCAAATGATTGGAACGAACGGAGAAAGCCACTGCCCTGATCATAGCGTCCCCAAGCCCTAATCATCATCTCCGTATCGAAAACAACCACTGGTAATTCACTTACTGTGGATGGTTTTGTGGACGGCAGGCAGTTAAAACTGATAGTGGATAAAAGCGCATCAAGAACGATAGTTAACCCTCGAATAATCGCTAAATGAAGGATTCGACCGCTAACCATAAATGCTATCCTAACTACTGCGACAGGGGAAACAACATCGTTCCATGGAGGATGCGAAGTGGTGATCGGTCTTGGAGACGCAAGCCTATACCAACAAGTGCTGGTGGCCGATATCACCGACGACATCATTTTGGGACTCGACTTCATGGAAAGACACCGAATCCAACTAGACATGGGAACAAAATGTTTACGAACAGGAGATCAAAAACTGCCACTACAAAGAAATAGGACTGATCAGCGAACACTACGGGTCGTCGTTGCTGAAGATCAAGTTTTACCTGGACACTCCGAAGCTGTTGCCCGAATTACAATAGAGGACAATGTCCCTTATGAAATAACTGGAGTCATAGAGCAAGACAACGAAAAATTGAAGCAGAAAGCTATCCTTGTCGGAAGAACTGTGGTACAAACCGGCTCGACCACGATTCCAATCAGAGTTGTCAATCTGAAAGGTTCTGAACAAAAACTTACAAAAGCAACACCAATAGGGACATTAGAGCCAGCCATCACCATCAATCATTTGGACCAAATTAGAGAACAGAGGGAAGAAAACGGGAAGCTGCCAGAAGCATTACAAGGATTAATCAATAAGGCAACTGAACATCTTACTGAAGATGAAACTCGAAAGCTAGATCACCTAATTAGAACGTATCAGAACGTCTTTGCGATTGATGACACCGATTATGGCAGAACCAATTTAGCGTACCACCGAATCAACACAGGAAATGCAAGACCAATCAAACAGCCACCCAGGTGAGTAGCATGGGCCAAACGAGAAGAAGTCGATTCATTGATCAAAGACATGCGCGAGAAAGGGATCATAGAACCATCGAAAAGTCCATGGACCTCCCCTATCGTTTTGGTACGTAAGAAGGACGGATCAACGAGATTCTGTGTTGATTATCGACGATTAAATGACGTAACACATAAAGACAGCTATCCTTTGCCACGAATCGACGACACGTTAGATTGTCTGTCCAGTGAAATTAAACGGTTCTCGACGTTGGACATAAAGAGCGGATATTGGCAAGTCGATGTACATCCTGAAGATAAGGAAAAGACTGCGTTTACTACTGGGAACGCTCTGTGGCCTATGCAACGCACCAGCTACTTTTGAAAGATTAATGGAAACCACTTTACAAGGACTGAATTGGGAAATATGCTTGGTCTATTTGGATGACGTCATTGTGTTTGGGCGAACGCTTTAAGACCATCTCGCCAATCTAAGCAGAGTACTTCAGAAATTCACAGCGGCAAAGTTAAAATGAAATCCCAAAAAGTTTGCGTTGTTTAGAAGAGAAGTGAAATATCTAGGCCATGTCATATCAAGTAAAGGCGTTGGTACAGATCCTGACAAGACCGAGGCAGTTCGTAAATGGCCGCAACTAACGAACCAGCATGAATTGAGGAGTTTCTTAGGATTATGTTCGTACTATAGAAGATTCGTGAAGGGATTTGCGGATGTGGCTCGCCCCTTGCACAGACTTACCGAGAATGGAGTGCCTTTTGATTGGACGAACACCTGTCAAGAAGCTTTTCAAGTTCTTAAAAATAAGTTGTCTAACACCCCGATTTTGACTTACCCCGAATTTGGAAAACCATTCATAGTCGACACCGATGCGAGCAATGTGGGTATTGGAGGGGTTCTTTCTCAAGTTCAAGACGGCAAAGAAAGAGTAATCGCATATTTTAGCAAGACACTGTCAAAGCCCGAGAAGAACTATTGTGTAACCCGCCGAGAACTATTAGCCGTCGTAAAAACTATAGAACACTTCCACAAATATCTATATGGCCGAGAATTCCTGCTGAGAACTGACATTTCTTGGTTGCTGCAATTCCGAAACCCTGAAGGACAGGTGGCCAGATGATTACAGGGTTTACAAGAATACAATTTCAAAATTGAACATCGGCCAGGGAAACACCATGGTAATGCCGACACCTTATCAAGACGACCATGCTCACGAAATTGCAAGAATTTTTCTTCTGTGGAACGAAAAGAAGTGTTACAACAATTTCCATGCCTACATACCACCGTGGAGAAACAAGAGAATTGGGAAGACGCAGTGTTGATTGAGGAACAGCGAACCGATGATGACCTAGGACCCGTCATGAAATGGAAGGAGACAGGAAAATCTCGACCAACGTGGGCGGACGTAAGCTCCCTGAGTACTACGACGAAATGTAATATGGCCCAATGGGATTCCCTAAAACTCGAGAATGGAGTCCTTACAGGAATCTGGGAAAGTCCGGACGGGACCAAGAAGCGACTATAATTGGTATTGCCCAAGAAGAAGACGAAAGAAGTAATAAAAGAGCTACATGCTGGGACTGGAGGTGGACATTTTGAGGTGAAGAAGACCTTAGAGAAACTACGTGACCGGTATTACTGGGTGAACTCTAGATTGGATGTGGAAGACTGGTGTAGAAGATGCGAAGTATGTGCTTCTAACAAAGGTCCGAGAACCAGGACACGTAGAAAGATGCACCAGTATAACCTCGGAGCACCATTCGAAAGAATAGCCATGGATATCGCTGGTCCCTTTCCACGAAGTGAAGATGGCAAACGCTACATCCTCGTTGTGATGGATTACTTCAGCAAGTGGTCCGAAGCCTATGCAATCCCCAACCGGGATGCCACCACCGTGGCAGAGGCAATAATAAACAACTGGATCAGCCGATATGGAGTTCCCATGGAGATTCACACTGACCAGGGCCGAAATTTTGATTCATAAATATACCAACGAGTGTGCGAATTGATGGGAATAAGGGAAACTAGAACCACTACGCTACATCCTCGGTCTGATGGCATGGTAGTGCGATTTAATGCGACTATAGAAAACAACCTGAGGATGTTCGTGAACGATCATCAGACCAACTGGGATGGCCACATTCCCTTATTCCTTCTGGCCTATAGGACATCCATACACGAGACTACTGGACAGACCCCTTCCTGTGTGCTATTCGGGAAATAACTGAGACTACCCGGTGATCTGATGTTTGGCTGACCTGAAGATTCATCGCTGTCCACGGACGATTATGTGTCTAAACTACGCGAGCGGCTAAACACCATCCATAAAGTCGTCAGAACAAGAATAAAATTCGAAAGTGACCGAATGAAGACCCGGTACGATCAGCGAGCGAATTCCACTGGATTCAGAGAGGGCGGTCGTGTAAGGCTCTATAACCCAGTTCGCAAGAAAGGAAGGTGCCCTAAATTACAACGGAATTAGGAGGGCCCGTACAAAGTGATTACCCGGATAAACGATGTCGTCTACAGGATACAACGAGGCCCCAAATTGAAGATGAAAGTTGTACACCTCGACCGTTGGCTCCATACACAGTTGAAGAAACTGATCTGGACGATCAACGCTAGAGGGGGGGGGGAGTGTGACGGACGTAGCGTTTTAAATGAAACGTCCATAGCACTATATAAGGAACAGCGTTGGACAGTTTGGCAGTTTTTGATAGAAGAGAGTGACAGGTATAAGCGAGAAACAAAGAAAAAATGATTAAAAAACGAAATAGCTATTGAGTTGTTGTTGTTATCGAAATAATTATTGAATCGTTGTTGTTTACAAATTATTTAAATAAAAGTGTTGAGAGAAAAATACGTGATATTATAAATTACGTAACAATTACGTAACAATATTGTATGCGACTATAATTTTAAACTGTATCAATCAATCAACAACTTCTGAGTCAAATTAAGTTTCATTTAAATTTCTATAAAATGTAAAATTCCATTGATAAATTATCAATCATGCAAATAAACATATTACCTTACTTGCAAAAATGGTAGGTAAATAAGAATATTGCTTTAACAGAATCGCTGTTTTATCAAAGACAGTAGATATTAGCAATAGAATTTAAAATTAAACGAAATTTCAGAAAGCAAACGAAACGTATAAACGGGTTGAAGGAATTGAGTCATAGTATTTTCATGTTCTCTTTTAACAAAATTTAAGACCCCCGTTACTATTTACAGGACAACAACATATACAGTTGTGTGTTCGAACCCTTTTTCATTAATAGAAATGTACGTGAACAAATTACTCCTGCTAACGTTGATTACTTCATACACATGCAATAAATATTTTTTATGACTATATTCACTTGTGATGAAACCACGGAAACTCGTATAAAATGCTGATTTCATTTCAGCCTCTTAACTTCAAGATACAAAAAAAGGTATTTATTAAACATTGCATTAAGTTGGCTGTTACATTGTTATGGTTTATCAAATGCTTTGGGAAATCCTCCAAATAATGTTAGGTAATATATTCCAAGTCAAATCTATCACAAAATGATTTAACGTAAGAGTGAGAATGGAAACTATAATAATTAACTTGCGGTTACTATTGTAAATATGAATTAAGAAAGTGTATTGAGGTAAAATTTCGAAGATGTACAAAACTAAATAAAAGAAAGTTTCTTCATATTTGCTGTTAACAACTCCGACCCTGTATCTTACAAAACAATAATAAGAAAAAGAATGCTTCGAAGTAAACACCGCCAAGTCATAGTAGAAGGACTATTATACCTATGGGGCACTAAAAAGAGCTATCTGTTAATTTCAAAATCGCGATCCACATCTGATAATTTAGATTAATTCAGATAAATTACTGACCAACAATCTAATTATTTTTGAACAGTATCTACAAAAGAAAAAAATAATTGAAAAAAAATCGTGAAATAATAAATAGTAATTTTGGAACTGGTTTTTTAAAAATTTCCTAATATTTATTTAAATTTTAATGCAATCTTATTGATAATGATAATCAAATTCATATCATTTAATTTCTTTGTTAATAATTCACTCAGTATTACTAATCTCTTTGGTTTTATAAAAACTAACATTAAAGAGTTCATAATATTGCACAACCTACAATTCTGCGTAACTGGTCAGTTCACGCATTCCAGACGGCCATCTGTTTAGCCGCGTCACGCCGTAACCCCCTCGATATGTAACACTACAGTTTATGGTAGTGGACAAGGACAGTTAGTAGGTAAGGGGCAAATTGTCGAGCACAGGAATCGCCCGTTATAAATTTATTTTTTAATTAAAAAATTTTTGCAATAGTGTTTTCGAGAGTCATGTCGCTCTCTTCTTCAGTTTCAGACCTGCTAAAGAAGAGAGCGACATGACTCAAAACGTCAAGATATAAACCGACAACGTGGGAACCAGCCCGGATACCATTCTACAAAATTAATGAATGCATTATTATTAATTAATTTTTTCTAAACAGTCAATAATGTTTCAATCTGGTGTTTATTGTTCCTCCTTTGATAACTGTCAAATATAAACGGAATGTGGGTACTTCTCTACTTTGGTTGTATGGTCCAGTTCTTCCTGTATTTTTGGGATCAGGAAAAACTAATCGATGCCCGAACACTTTTCGTATTTTCACGGTTTTGGATTGGAATTTAACTGTATAATGTTTGGATCATTAGGAACAGTAGATATCCCAATCTTATTAGTTAGAGTTAGTTCTGCTGTTATCTGGCCATATATGGACCAAGAAATTTTAGTATCTCGTAACAGGTTTGGTCCAATTCTAATGAGCTAGGGCTGGTATGAAAGTAATTACAATCTGAAAACACATCCACTTTTAAACTTTTATTATTCAGGGAAAGTCTATAGATATCAGTAGAAAAGATGCTAATATAAACTGCAAAACTCCACGCCATGGGTTTAGTTTGAGAAGGCGATATCCTTGTAAAAGGACCTTTTCAAACTTTAAATAAATAAATAAAAAATTGTCGAGCACAGGAATCACCTGTTATAAATTATTTTTTTAATTTAAAAATTTTTACAATAGTTTTTTTCAAAAGTCATGTCGCTCTCTTCTTCAGAAGGCCTGAAAGTTTCAGAGAGTGACATGACCCGAAACGTCAAGACAAGTAAACCGACAACATGGGAACCAGCTCGGAAATCATTCGACAATCGATTTAAATATTTAAATTGTTCGTAACAATAGGAATTTGTTGATAATTTTTAACGAAACAGCTTTTATATTAAAGTTGATTATTTTATCTTTAAAATAAAACAAAACTTAAGTTCTTAGCTCAAATAAATTTTTGAAGGTGAGTCTCCAAGCCAAAAACACCCAAATTCTTAAACTTTCGATCTCCTCTATTTTCCAGAATCCTGTAGCTCATTAGCATATTACTCTTGATAAAGGGCTAACCACCCGAAACAATTGTAGAGATTTAATAGATTTTAGTTTTTTATCAGACATACCATGCATATAATAGATGCTCATCTAATGACCTGGTTGGGTTTTGCTGGGGTTTCTTCAATCCTTGCAAAAGATGTTGGACCATTTAAAGTTTCCCAGATATAACAAAGCAAATAAAAATATTATTCAGATTTTTGTATTTTCTTGTTATCACTCATACTACTATCACACAACGTAAATTTAAAGATCCTATTACTATTGACGATCATTACCACTGTCAATTTCTTATTTTGAAGTAAATAAATAAATAACTTTTGAAGGTTTATTGTTTATTTTATTTAAATTTACCTATATACCATTTTTGACTAGTTTTTACCTGACCCGGAAACGAACGGTTACATTATGCACATTCTTGAAATAAAAAAACACATACTAGTGGTATTTGGCTTAAGGTTGATAGCCTTAGCCTAAGGATATGTTTAGAATATGAATAGGTCTAGACGAAAGAGTGCAATATTCTCGTGAAAATACTTTTGGGGTGACCGTTTTCTTTTGATGTATTACGGATTCCGAGTTTTACGCCGGATATAAAACGTATATTCTGGTCCGTCAAGTAATTTGAGTGACAAAGTTAAATTTTATCTTTATCACCCTACTTGTCACACAAATAACATCCCACAGAAATGCGCACCACTTCGGTATGAATCGTTGAATTTAAAAATTAAATTAAGTGTTCCAATAGGTAATTACCAAATTGGAAATAGAATATTTATAATGTCACAGTTATAACAGTTTTCTGAACTTTTCTGATGTTAAAAATTTCGATTAACTACGCCTTAATTGCCCTAAGTTACCTCCAGAGTGATAAAATACATTTGCATTAAAATAACTAGCAAAAATAGCTAAAAGTTATCATTCCCCTGTACAGAAATATTCGTTGTTTAGCCGCTTCATCTTACAATGGAAGTTCAAAAGAACCAAAATTTTGTGTATTTTCTGTTACTTAGTACATTTCAACATTTCTCCTGAATAGTTTCTTTTTTTTTTAAATTTATTTAATCAAATCCCCGTTGTTATCATTTCCTTGTAATAGGTATGCATTGTTGAACGTTTACTTAATAAATTTGATTTCATTGTTCTAAATACTATTAGTAATTCATCACCATCATTGAAATTTTGTTATTAAAACTCTCGATAGGTACATATTAGTGCTTCATTCGCATAAATTAAATTGTGGCCTATTTTGGCTTCTGAAATATTTTAATTTGTTATGTAGCGTCTTTTAAGGATATTTCTCATCTTTTTAAAAAGATAGCCATCAATATTATTAGTTTTTCCTTCTTGCCATCTATATATTATTTGCATCAATAAGACTTTACTTAATTACTTAAGTACCCTAAATATTTTATTTCTCAATTTCAAGTAATAGATACTTCCTCTTTTTGTTTTATTTGCAAAATTGTAAAAAATATTGAGTTCAACAAATTATTTAAACCAGTACATTGGCCTTCTTATTACGTACGTATAAAATATTTAATCATTAAACTACGTACTCAGATGTGAAATACTTTCATCCACATTCGTATGAAAAATTAAAAATTTGCATATTTAATATTTTCAGGGAGAATATGAGTATATGAATTACTGCTCATAAACTCAGAGATGAAATCATTACGATTCTAAACACGCAGATCGTTTTACTTGAACATTTCATTAAAGCTATTGCAAGCATTCACACGATCGCGTTTGCGTAAATTTACAGTTTACCCTCATATATGCTGAAAGATTAATCTGAAGCCGTAATTTACTCAGGCATATCGTATGACCACATTGCCAAGTGCAATATACAAACCACATTATTACGTTTGTATCAATTATTCAACGACATACGACGGAAAGTACTTTATATTCCGTATGATATGCAGCATAATATAGAATTCTTAAATCTTAAAAAGATGTCTACTAGGTGAACAAATTTTAAATACATACATCAGTGGATTTCATTTATAACGACTTCGGTTGTAACGACCTTTTGGTTATAACGACATAACACATAAGTCCCTTGAATTTAAGGAGTAATTTAAGAAGAAAATTTGGCTGTGACGACTTCGGATGTAACGTCGATTTTGGTTTTAGCAACTTATTTTAATGAACTATTAATTACAAGATGCTAGAAATCTCATATTGATATTGTGACCAAGTCTAAACAAAAAACCTTTTTTACCTTTCGTTTACATTCACATATAGTCAGCAGTTGTAGTACTTACTTGTTTATAAATATTAAGGTTGATAAAGTTAAATCTAAGAATCAGTTACTGGGTACTTTTCATGCCTAATTTCCTTTTTTAATTCTTTCTCTCTTTCTTTTTATATAGCGACGAATTTTAATAGTCCTTTCATCGTAGATTATAAACGGAATATACTGTAGGTATATCTTTTAACATATGTTTAGCTAAAATATGTTTTAAATAGGATTTCTAAATAATGTCATCTTCATGACGACTATTTCATGGGATTTGAAACCACGCACAAAATAATCATATCAAATTAGGCATAAGGTAATTCCAGAACATATGCTAGTACAATTACCGACTGAATTCGTTTTTATAATTGGCAGGTCGTACTTGGTGACTGAAACGTTTAAACAAACCCTTTTTTTGTTATTTAGATATTATCTGAAGAAACAAAAAATCTAAGGTCATTAATTAAAGTTATGTAGGGAAGTTACAATAATTGTGTTGTTTTATTCAAGTAGCATGTATATTCTTATGCTTTCTGCATTTCCGAGGGCTATGCAACAAACCACCCAATTTAAACTTTGGATGAAATCTATACCGTAAAATTAGGATTGACGTCATATGATGGTTAAGCAATGATCCCATACTTGTTTAATTCTGTTCATTTGGAAAATGACTTCAAATTATTATAGAAAATTGATCTGTTCAAATACAGAACGGATCGTTTTTTTTTTTTTTTACTTTCAGTTTTGGGCTACAATTTCCGTAAGCACCATAATTTATTTAATTAATTTATGTTTTATTGGATGGTATCTTATCTCTGCCTTACACCTCGGTAAATATGGTTCGTCTTAAAAATACAAAATATTATTAATTCAGTTCCTTATGGTAATAATATCAAAAATTCTAAAATAGGAGCGTCAGAATTATTTTAAAAGCTAATTAGTACCTCTCCTTGATTTTTATTATCGAAGAGAATTAACAACTTAAAAAAAAAATAACGCCATACAGAAATATGTACTTCATATTTATAAAGAGGATCAAAGTAATAGTGAAATAAGTAGTAGCAACTGAACTATAATCGACGTTAGGTTAGGTTTAATTTAACATAATATACCACAACACAATCACTATAGGTATGTATTTATATTTTATTTTCTTTTTGTTTTTATTTAGTTCTTACAATTAAGCACAAAATGTACCTATGTCACACAAGTTTTGGGAACAAAACAAAAGGTTCCATCAATAAATTTAATATGACCCAATTTAACGGATAAATTTACCAATAATTTATAATAATGACGAAGGAGGATTGTTTTCAATGATAAAAATTTTTCTCAGTAGCTCATTAGTCCATGCAATAGACGAAACAACTGACATAAACTCAGGAATGAATGGAACCCTATCTACGATGAAGAGGAGGTCGAATAAAGTAAACAACTGTGCACTTGAGCGTTCAAAGTTGACAAAAACAGGTTTCTTAAATGTAGAAGGTGATGATGATATTTTAAAAGGAACATGTTTTAAATAGAAGCTATAGGGAATTCAAAAACCTTTAATTTGCCATTAATTTGGTCAATTGCTTTCTTTTAAAAGGAACGCCTCTAAATTCTGAATCGAATGAAATGTCGAACAAAGCAACCGGTCAATTCGTTGCTGAGATATTTGAATTTTCTTATAGAAACACGACAATAAATAGTTACATTTTGCCACGTGTTTGTGAATATATCGAGTAGTTTTGAAGAGGAATCTCCTCTGGAAGAAGTATTTTTGCAATATAGATTAAAATACTTATATATTTAACCCATTATTTTTCGCCACTTTATTTTTTATAAACAGTTAAAGCTATAGCGACAATGAAAAATTAAAGAAATTTTTAATTTGCAGGTATATAAACTTAACGTTGTAACAAAGATTTCATAAAAAGAAAAAATTGTTTTTGGTTGTTTAGGGTTGAGTAAGAGTATTTTTTAAATCATCCCGGCTTTATTATAAGTTTTAAGAAAACAAGTTAGCCGTAGCCTACAGTTAAGTACCTAGTTATATTTTTAGAAGAAATGTTAATTCTTAAAAGAATGATGGTTGTTGTCAATAAAAACTATAGTATGTATAAAGTAAAGTAAGCGAGTCAGCCGAACGGTATGGCGGGGGTACTGCATTGCAACTGTTGTACGTGTGGGTAAAATATAAATTGAATACTCAAATTGGCGCGGTGCATAAAAATTACGTTTTCTTCGCGAATCATTAATCGATTTTGCTATTTCTTTTTTTAATCTGAGGTAGCTCCAAAATTATGACAAACTTTTATTCAAATGCAAATGTAGATTCACATTTTATTAATTTTTACACTCATTTATGTACGTTTAAAAATCTTCTATCTTGTTAGCAGTTTTTTAACCTTTTCTCAAAAAGCAATTGATCAAATTAATAGCATGTGGGCATATATAAAGTTTAAAAATTTAATTCTGTTTGAAACATTTTCCGTTTAAAATATCAGCTTGCGTTCTACATTTAAAAAACTTATTTTTGTCAACTTTGAAATCTCGTAGTGCGCAGTTGTTTACTTTTCTAAAATATGTGCAAATGTCTACCTTCAACCTCCTCTTCATTCTAGATAGGATCTCGTTCATTTCTGAATTTATGTCAGCTTTTTAGTCGATTGTCTGGACTACATGAGAATCAAACATTCTGGATAACTTTCCACAAGATTCTCCAACACAGCTTAATGGGGATATGGGTGTACGCACTTTCGCCCGGAGAATTCTAAATTTTATTAGACAAGCAAAATTTACCAACCTGAAAACTACACTTTCGTCTGTGTAACTAATTAGACAATACACTTTCACCCGCAAGAAGTACATAAGCTGCCATATAAGGAACGACTAACAAATATATACACATTTCAAAACCATCGTGAATCAAAAAAGAATACTTTTAGTTTAGTTTAATAATAACAAACTTTCTGAAAAAGTACGTCATTTTCTCTGGAATTTTCAGCTTAGTCTATATTGTAATTTTTTTTTCAAATAAAGTGTATATAGGGAGGACCCTTTACATACCATAACCTATCATTAACATCGTTTTGCCCCGCTTGGTCAAAGTTTAACGTAATAAATAGAACAAAGGTTAGTAGTGGATACAAAACATATTATCAATGATATTTATTTATTAAATTTTTCCTAAGAATTACTAGATAAGCACCTATGTATTTGATCTCCTGACGAAAATGTACAATTTCTCAATAATATCATTCAGGTGATTTACAGATATTTGTTTAAAGATATGATCTATGTCAAATTTTTTTGGATGCAATATAATTAAGGATCTGATATGATATATCATTTTGAAATTTTCTTTTAGATATGTTAATTTGTATATTTATCTTAATAATTTTCACATTAGTAATAAAATAGTGAAACGATTTTTTCATAATTTTTTTACTGAACGTTCACTACTTTTTCAATTTATTAGACGATACTGAAAAGAACAATGATACATATAAGTAAAAACTTTTGTAATCGAAAATTTTTACAAACAGCAAGTGTTCTGCGGATTGCAGTAGTTAGTAGTTACGCAGTCGTTATACAGTTTGTCGCAGAACAAATTCAACTTTCTTGTTACACTTGGCAAAAGGTTGCTTTAACTACAATGTAAAGAGTTTCACTTTAACGAACTTCTTGATCCTTAACGACTCTAGGCATTAACTTCACCACCAACTTTGGCAAAGTTTTCGAACGTTATTTGAATAGAAATCTCAGGATGGTTAATTCGGCCAAAACAAAATTTTATTAAACTACACCTAAATTATAATTGACTATCTCGTTTATTCTACCAATTAGTAAGAAGAAATAAAGAAAATATGGGGAGCTTAGTCATGTACTTTTTAATTGATCCCTCTTAAGTTTAATATTAAGAATATTTATAGTAAATAGAATAATACATAAACTACAACATTAAACTTCAACTTTCAACTATAAACTTACCATCAGGAAGCTGGGTTAAGTTAAAGTATTCATAAACTAACCTTCATATATAATTACCTATATAATCAAGCTGAAGAGGAAAACATTCCGATGGGTTAAACTAAAAGTATCGATATAAAAATTTACCGTTACCTAACATTGTTCTTAAGACTGTAGATATTAGGTGAGAAAAAAACATCAATTCAATTGGAATATTTATATAAGAAACGAGTGGATTTTTGATGCAATATAAAAATTCACCATTTTGTTTTCCAACATTAAAAAGAATTAATTAGTTCAAACATTGATAACATCATTGACCTTCTCGAGTTGGAATGATTTTCAAGAAATGGGTGAGTAAACAATTGCAGAATAATGAATATTGATTTCCAAAGATTTTCGTGTTCCCTTATATCCAGAACACCCGTATTTTTGTCACGAGCCGCCACTCATATTAATCAAGTATTATTGTTGTACCTGTGACGTGGAATTATTATTAAAGTAAATATTACACATGAAGCAATTGCTTTTAAATTTGTGAAACTATTTACTATAAAACATTTAGTGATAAAACTTAGCCAGGTTCGTATAAGGAATCTTCTAAGGTTCATACTGGGATTATCTGGTAAGGTTTTAAACGGGAAGATCATTACATCCCATATCAGGACCCAGACTATCTTACATTACCAGGTCCCTATCAGGAAACAGGATAATCTGCCAGGGGCCGTGCTTTAAATTTCTACTCGGGACATACCGTAGACTAGAACATTTGAAAGTGATCTTTACTGGGGAGAATTAATAATTTCCATTTGATTGTTAAGGATATAAGAATACTTTTATTAATTAATTCGATCACAATATAACAGAAATTCAACAACTATTTCGCTTTCGTAATCACTTTTTGTTTCGTTCCTCTCTATCTGCTGTTAACAACTACTGTCAAAAAATGTCAAACTGTTCATCGCTGTCCATAGAGATATAAGAATAGAGTGCGCGAGAGGACTGTTTTCGCGATATCAGCTTAAAAAAGAGAATGCTGCATATGGGCCCCGTCTAGTTCTCTCTAACACTTCACGCGACTGTCTGCTCCCCTCCTGGCTCTATGGCTACTACACTCTTTCCCTCTCAATGCTTATACAGCCGGGAGGGGAGCAGCCAATCGCGTGAAGTGTTAGAGAGAGATAGATGGGGCCCATATGCAGCGTTCTCTTTCTAACCTGATATCGCTGCCACTTACAGGCTAGCATTGGACAAACTCACTCTATTCTTATACCTCTATGTCGCTGTCACTTATATAGTGTTGTGGACGTTGCTAGGTAATTCTCGAAAATTCCAGCAACTTACTGTTTCTTGAACCTTCTGAAACGCGGCATGGGTAAATTCTACTCTATTTTTGCAGTCGGCGCAGGTCAATTCCACCCAAAACGCCACGTCCGTCACAATATTATGTTGGTCGCCTTGTTCATTTAACCTATTTAAAAGTTAAATTTTTTTTTATTTAATTGATATTTGTGTCTTCCAAATGATTTTTTTTTCTATGTTTGTTTATTCATTGTTTCATAGATCTTCTCGTTTGTCCATTATAGGTAGATACCCTTTTTTAAAATCTTCACACTCTTTTTAAATAGACATCAGATTTCGATATTTGATCAGTTTTACTTTTGGCGAATTTTATGGTGGTTTTGTTAGTTCTGACGAAATATCTAATGTTTGACTTCTTAAATAGACAACTTGCTGATCTTTTTTTCAGAAGGTGGATACTGCAAATATTAAATTAACAAAGTTATAAACTTTTGAAAACAGCTCTTCTTCTAGATGGGTTTCATGTTTTTGTTATTGAAAGCAGTTACTATAAAGACACTATAAACTTCAAACGCTGTTTCAAAAGATTAGCAACTTTTGTAAAAATTATTTTTGATGTTTTACTTCCTAAAGTTTGCTTTTTAATTTCTTGTGTTGAAACAAATGTTTTAATAGTTCGCAACACAGAAAGGAACATATCTTAGTCTTTAAAACAATATTGTTGTATCATATTGAGTACCTATTGAACTGAATAAAAATGCCGGTGCTCTTGTATTTCTTGATTTCAAAAATTATTTATATATGATTCTCTTAAGATTGTATTGATTTTACCATTGATGCTTTTGTCTTAATTAAGACAAGAACAAAACAATAAAAAGAATGTGTGTTGGGACACATAGTAGAAGTGAAACTTTAACGGACAAGTGGAAAAACGAATCGCAACGGACAAGTGGAAAAACGAATTACAACAAAATTTTCACTTTAAGTTTTACGGGCAGGTTTTCAAATTGAACAAGTACATTAACAATCTGCCCGTAAAACTTCAAGTGAAAATTTCTTTGCGATTCGTTTTTTCACTTGTCCGTTGCGATTGGTTTTTCCACTTGTCCCGTGTGATTCGTTTTTCCACTTGTCCGTTGAAGTTTCACTTCTACTACGTGTCCCAGCACACATTCTTTTTCACAGGTTTACTGAACATTATGATTTGTTTGGGTTAGGTAACTTTTACTGAATGTATTTTTTTTTCCGTCAACACTTGTGTCGTTCGTTGTCGTTCACTTTTGTTGTGACTTTCAAAGAACAACCGTCGGCAAAGTTTTCTTGTTATTAATTTGTTTCCTCAACAAACTATTCATACGTTTTTTACACAGACCGCAAATAGAGGCAATGATGCCCAGCCACGTGGAGAGCAGAGGTAAAAAAACAACAGCTGAGCTTATCACACGCGCGCCGCCGGGACTCCAGCGGACTACCCGCTCTCCGCACGGCTGCGCATTATACCCATTTAATGCAGCCGTTGCCCTCTCTCGGGCCCCGGCAGCCTTTGTTTCTCTTCGCTGCCACCAACCTTTATCTCTCTCAGAAATGGCTCAACCGATTTTCCTTTAAATTTTGTGTGCATATCGGTTACGTCTGCGAATCGGCCAACATTTATTTTTTATCCCCCTAAATGTTAAGGGTGGTCCACCCCGAAATTGTTTTTTTAATTTTTTAGACAAAATTCTTTATTTTTATTTTTTTATGGTTTGGCATTAAAAAATACATATATAGGTACCTTAATTTGCATCCTTCCACCACCAACCCCCATTTTTTATTAGCGATATTAGTGCTGTACCTAATAATTTTCAACTCTCAGCGGTCGATAACTGATCAATTATTATCAATCGATTAGTCATCCCCGCCAGGCGTCTACTGATGTCACCACTCACGTAGCAAACAGCACGGAGTGGGGATGAAAATGAAGCAGATTTTTTTAGAATGTTACAGGCAGTTCAAATATGTTCTAAGAAGTAAAAGAATGTTTATTATAATATTTCAGAATGATTTGGCAATGTTCAAGAATATTCCAGAATCTTGAAGATCATTCAAGAATGTTCCAGTGTTAAAAAAAGTTGGAAAATGTTTTGAATCATTATGGGATGTTCTGGATAGTTCTAAATTCGCGAATAATGTTCCATTAAACGTGTGTTATATTCTTACCCGAGCAACTCCGGGTATTGCTGCTAGTGTAACTAAATAAATAGAAATTCATTTTTATGTTTTCGGTTTGTCAAGATGAGTGTTATACGTTTTAAGTTCCGGAGTACATTCTTACAAATTAACTCAAACCTCACGTGCTTTCTAATAAAGCTCGATTTCATGTATGTTGTTACGATAATATGATGCACTGCTAGTGATACTCAACTATACCTAACTCTTAAACTGTGTTCTAGTTAGTACACATTTAACATGCAAACTTCATATTTTCTACATAAGCGATAATCCTGTAGTTTGCAGCTTAAATTGCTCAATTTCGTGCTGGCTTAGTTTTGAATGAAAGGGTATTTATTGGCGCGTGGTTTCTAACCAAACCACGAAATTGGAAAATTTGTTACTTACCCACCTAGATATGAAATTTGAAGCATCTACAGAAGACAAGGTTCAACATTATTTAACCACAATATTCAAAAGAATTTTCATCTATAATAAGAATTTCTACTCTCAATATTAACATTTCTACTAAAAATTTATTTATCATTATAATATAATAATAATGGACAAGTGGAGGCCCAAGAAATAGAGCAGAAAATAAAAAATATATATTTGTTACAGGTATACGAGGTGACCTTCGGTTTTTGAGTGATAGATGGGTAGAGAGAGAATAAGGATGACCTTTTAGAATACAAAAACTTGTTTACGAATTGTAGAGGCTGATACGTGTTGAAACTCCATATTAATAAATTAAATAAAAGACACACTTTTTTGAGTTTCAAAGTTTATTTGAAAAAGTACCACGACTATAGTTTCACCACACAGTGGCTTCATCAGGTGGATGAAGAAATGATACATATTTATTAGCAATAGCGGCTTATATACAAGTTCAAGGGGTGGGAAGTTTTAGATTTAGTAGTGGTGAGTTCTTAATCTCTAACTGATCGTTTAATAAAATATTAATTAATAATTAAAAAATTGGTCTAGTTGTCTTTTTGTACCAACTAGACCAATTTTTTCAATTTATAAATAAAATACATCCCAAAATCAAATTTACCATCGAGCTAGAAGCCAATAATTCAATCAATTTCTTAGATCTTACAATTACCAAAATCAATAACAAGCACGAGTTTTCTATTTACCACAAACCCACAGAAACAGATACGATAATACATTCAACTTCTTTTCATCCTTTCACTCAAAAATTATCATATTTTCATTCCATGCTCTTCAGGCTTTTAAACTTTCCTCTGTCTAAAATAAATTTCAATAAAGAACTCAACAGGATTTATTGTATAGCTAAAAATAATGGATATCCAAAAAGTTTAATTACGAACTTGTTAAAAAACAAAATACAAAAAATGACTTTAAATTCGGTTTATCCTACAAAAACTACGAACAATAACTTTAACTGTTTAACTTATATAGGAGACATTTCCATAAAATTAGGAAAAGAATTAAAGAAAATTAATGAAAGTCAAATATCATTCAAAACTATCAACTCTCTAGGAAATTTTATCAAAAATAATAAAGACAAATTAGATAAAGAATCGAAATCTGGAGTCTATAGGTTAAAGTGTGGGGATTGCAATAAGGTGTACATTGGACAAACAGGAAGAACATTCAAACAACGAATAAACGAACACTTAAAAAGTTACGAACATCACAAAATGGACTCCAGTTACGCTGAACATTTGCTAAATAACAACCATAAATTCAACCCAGACTTTGATGTATTACATGTATCCAATAAAAGCAAAATGTTAAATTCGTTAGAATCGTTAGAAATAATTAACCATAATAGAGATAATATTTTATTAAACGATCAGTTAGAGATTAAGAACTCACCACTACTAAATCTAAAACTTCCCACCCCTTGAACTTGTATATAAGCCGCTATTGCTAATAAATATGTATCATTTCTTCATCCACCTGATGAAGCCACTGTGTGGTGAAACTATAGTCGTGGTACTTTTTCAAATAAACTTTGAAACTCAAAAAAGTGTGTCTTTTATTTAATTTATTAAAAACTTGTTTTTAGGTTCGAGGGAAGAGGGAGAAGCACAAAGGGTGGAGTGTTTACTGTATCGCAAAAGGAAAGGAAAAAACTGAACCTCACTGAAAAAATGGCGCCCCCAATCAGACCTTCAATAAAAAAAAACTCATTTTCTATATACAGTTAACACCGACAGAGAAAATGTTCAACTGATCAACCAAAACGTTAAGACTATTAAGTTAGCTATTTCGCATGACAGTATAGCAATGTATTGCATATTACTTGCTTCCTAATTTTTCCGGAGCAATCTACTGTTTGCGATACCGGTTTTTTATTTCGTTTCGGATATAATATAATATGTTACTTTAAACGCAGTTTTATGTTTTTAGAACAAATATATAACACAAAATGAAAAATTTCAAATAACCAATGTCGGTATGAGCAATTTGTCTTCTACTGCCAACATCTGACATGTCATGTGCATGATGTCTGACTGCGGAAGGTTACTACTGCGCAAGTGCAGTAGGACGAAAGATGTGAAAATTTAGGCCCATAATAAAAAACAATGTGCGCTGGGACACATACTAGAAGTGAAACGAACGGAAAAACGAAGTAAAAATTTTGTTGCGATTCGTTTTTCCATTTGTCCGTTGCTTTTCGTTTTTCCACTCGTCCGTTGAAGCTTCACTTCTACTGTGTATCTCAGCACCCATCTATATAGAAGTTTCACTTCAAAAACAAGTGTTTTTGAGGCCGCACTGCTATAGCTCATCTACTCAATTGTCAAGGATTTGGTTGGATTACGGTGATGTATTTGTTTAAATATCTTCCCCGAGTATTCTTCTAAGTTTTTTAAAATAATCCATTCCAAAAATACAAGCTCATGTTTTAAAACTTCGTTGAAAGTAGTTAAGAACGCCAGATATGATCATATTTCATTAAGAAACAGGGCTTAAAATTAAAATTTCTCATTTAATGTCAAACAAGCAACGTATTTGTTCAATATGGTTTTAATCAATAAGAGGCGATTCAGATGAACATTCTATCCTGAAAGTTGTTACAGTTAAGGAGAATATCTTAGCGGAATGACTGATTACGTGAAAGGAATGTGCGTTTTAAAAAAATAGGTTTGCATGTTGCTTATAATTATCTACATACCTCGCTCTTTCCATTTCCAGGCAGGAGGGTGGTGTCGTTAAACTGAAGGACAACATGATATGGAAACTGAGTGATTTGCGTGTCCTTTGTAAAACGTATTTCTGTAATAATAAAAATAACCTGTTAGTGGACTCATTAATATTTTCACATTTTGGGGTGTTTAATTATTTACCTCAAAGGTTTTTTTCTGCATTACATGAAAGGTACAAAAGACCTTTTATTATAGTAAATATTTTATAATAAACAACATAAAAAAATGGATAGTTTGAACTTTCACGTGAACTTAGATAACGTATTTAGTGTAGAATAGAGGGTTAATTAATATGTACTTCATCAAGATAGAAGTCCCTAATAACAATACCTAGGTACCTATATATTAGTAGTACCAAAAAGAAAACTATTTAAGTATGGTGTTGGACTTGCTCGGATAGAAACTACGGTATCTTAGAGAAATATTCATATTGTCGCATACACGCAACCCACCATACATGAATGAACGACTAGGATTATAGTGGGTTGCGGATATTCCTTAGAGAAACAAAAAGGGCCAGAATTCTCAAGAAATTTCGTTTTAGAACTTTCAAGAAAGGTTCCATCCCATAATATAAATATGACGCTGAGAGGTTGGTTCAATCAGCTCGATTGAGGCGAGATATAAGAACAAAGAACAATTCAGTGAGCTATGGAAGTGTGATTAAGTAATTGATATTTAATTACATTGGTGTTGTTTTAAGTATAACTTGAAAAATAAAAAAGGGAGTGGTGTCTGATTACACAACAATATGTAAACACTGATCCTTTCTCTACCTAGTATCTGAAGATTTTTCATTATTTATTAATATTCAACAAAAAACCTTCTCACGTTCCTGTGCCCTGAGGTCTCACATTCAACACCAAGGAGAAAAAGTGATGATAACAATTAAATAGACATTTCTAAAAATTTCTTCTGACCGCACACAGATAACTAAAACATAAAAAAAAATGTGAGCCGTCACGGGACGCCTGGCAGATATGAAACATCGAATGAAATAAAATAATGAGGGTTTGTTTATTCATTTAACGTTTACTTTCATTAAATACAAAAATTTTTAAATCAAAAACTTTTTCAAGTTGCGACCACTTAATTCTTTTACTAGTGACTTCAGTAATCAAGTAAAACATAGCTTATGGGTACTATAAAACAACACCGCTAAGCTGAGTAGGAAGAGAATCGCACACTACTCCGCATAGACTATATAATATGTATACCGCCGTACAACGTTGCAACGCGTCATCACGGCATGCGTCGCAACACCGTACACATTACTACCCGTACAGACTGTACATACATACACAATCGTATAGCTAGCGTGGCGAACGTCGCGAAATGAATCGCCACGCAATGCCATGCCAACGATCAGTTTAACCCGCGGCTATAGATGATTCACATCAAAATATGAGCCGTCACGGGACACCTGGCAGATGTGAAACATCGAGTTTGCACAAGTACTTACTATGCATGAAAGACAATATTACGACAGGAACTAAATATTGCATAATGAAAAAATCTAATATTACGAATTTCTTCCACAAAATGATGACTATTTATTTAATAAACATTTATTTTTATTAAATACAAAAATTAAAAATTCAAAAATTTATTTCAAGTAGCGACAACTCAATTCTTTTCATCAGTGACTTCAGTAATAGTTATATTCAATGTTGCTTCTGACAGCATTACTGTGATAATTGGTCGAGGATAACTAAAGTATGTTACAAAAGTATTGGACATAACATTATCAAAACATCTAATAAATACAGCATCTATGGTTGTTGAATATTTGGTGGTAGGTTCCCCGGATTGTTGTTAATTTGCAATTGAATTTTTTTTTGGAGGAACGTAATTAATGGCATCGATTCATCTTTTGCAAAATTTACATTGAAGCCTCCAGCTAAAATCAATGGTAGTTTATCTTGATTGGTTTTAAAAATTATTGAACCTCTGTGACTGTACGAAAATAATTTCTCATGTAAAAATGAAATATCATTAATTTTTTTATTAGGTGAAGTATACACAACAATAATAATTAATTCACTTCCATCTTCTAGTTTACTACAGTAAACGACACCGTCGAACCGAGTGGGAAGAGAATCGCACAGGCGCTTGGGCATGGCGAGCGTCGCCACTGCACAGTCGCCTTTATATAGGTAAATTTATTTCAAAGTAAAATATGTTTTGTTCAATATAAAGGTTTTGCCTTTTGCTCCTTGTGTGTTCAGTTATTTAAAGTGGACCATATGTTGGGGTTCATCTTGCGCAATTTGCTACTCGCCAAAGTGATATATTTTACGCGAACGTTAACGTTAACCTCAACGTGATATGCACATTAAAATACCTCAAAGCAGTTATATCAACCATTGAGATATCAAATTATCCTTCGATACGATTGTGATTTCATTTATTAAGAACCCAATGGCAAATGCCAGATGTTCTTAATTTTTCAGTTAACATCCAAAAAAAAATTTAAAAGCCTAATGCACTTCTTCCCTAATTTTTAAAGATATCCACCATTTTTCTGATTCGAGAGGGTTTCCGATGGAATTTTTAATTAACATCCAACAAAAGTTTTAAGCGGTCTAATGCTTCTTTCCATTAATTCTGTGGAATATTATATTCGAGATACTTTTTATGGGTAATTATAACCACTTTTCATTTTAAAGCCCCTTTTGCTAACACAAAGTTTAGCTTCAAACTGGTATATAAACCTAAATGGATTAACAAAATGCAAAGAAAGCACTAGTGAAAATGCTTTGTCTTTCTATAAAATATCTACAGAAGATGGTTTTAAACATTAAAAAAAGGGTAACTATTATATTTTTCATTTCCACTAACTACTAACAAACTCTTTGTTTTCGTTTGATAAATAATAGAAATAACTGGGTGATTGGATGGGAAGAGAAATATGATGAGCCAGACGAAATGAAAACAGACAGAGAAGTATAGTAATGAATTATTTGTATATTTTGACTGCTTCAGAAATTGCCTAAGTACCTAATCTAAAATCTAAAAAACTTATCCTTGATCGTTGGGCTGGACCAACATACTAATAAATTGTAAAAAACAATTTCTGGCTTATATTAGTGGACCTTTTGCAAAGTCGAAGGGATGGGCAGAAGGCCTTCGAGCATCCGTTAGAAATTATGGGAAAAACTCAAAATAATGGTTACAACAAATATTTACTAACACGACTTTTTAATAAAAAAACATTAAATCAGGTATGTTCGGGGAATAAATATGATAAAAATCATTTATTTCACTTATATATTTGGGCAATACCGTCAAAGAATTGGAGAGATGTTAGGAACAAATAACGATGGTCTCATTCGATGCAAAACAAATAACTTGTTAGGTCACAAAATTAGGTAGAATACAAGAAAAACAGATAAAAAATTAAAATGACTTTTTAGATAACTGCAGAAATAGTTTAAATATCATAAATCGGTAGATCATTTCAAGAAAGGATAAATAAACACCATAAGACGTATAAGTATACATCGAAAAATCACATTCCACATATTCAAAGCTTTTTAGTAATAGAGAATCATAATTTTGATATTGAATTGATAAGGTGCAAAAATTAATTATGTTTGGAACATTAGAAATAAATAATTATAATCGAAATAATACAATTTTAAATAAGTGGAAGGAAGCAATACAT
This sequence comes from Agrilus mali, assembly GCA_029378335.1. Taxonomy (NCBI): domain Eukaryota; kingdom Metazoa; phylum Arthropoda; class Insecta; order Coleoptera; family Buprestidae; genus Agrilus; species Agrilus mali. The sequence goes on from CM055658.1 coordinate 9,237,314, forward strand.
CCCACCAAATATTTTTTAGCTATTTAAGAAGAATACTAATTCTACAAAAGTTTGCATTTCATCATACCAAATAAAGTTACACTGTAACAAAACAATTGTAGTGAATTATAATAAATCATTCGAAATTAAAATACTGTAAGCTTTTTATGACTGCATTACTATTAATGGGAGAAGAGAGAGATAAAACGGATGAAATGAAGACAGAAATATAATTTTTGGATTTTGGAATATTATAATTGATTCAGAATTTGCATAAATAATACAATAAATAATATACTTGAATCAGAACGGTCCCGACTTGGAATTGAACCGACCATTTCCCAAATACTAAACGACCAGGACCAAACGTGCGTTTAATTTTTACCTGAAATGAATTTGGCTCTTTTAAGAAAACCGCTGGTTAATTTTAGTTGTATGTACATCTACTATATGAAATTAATTAAGTGTATTTTGTATTTCATGTTAGTACTTACGTAGTTCTAAAGAAAAGTTGGTACACAATAAGTTATTCAATCAAACGAAATCAAAATTTTTATTTACTTTAAATTTAATAATGTAACTCGAAGGAGCTACGTAATGATTGTTGTAGGTAGATGTTAACTATATTATGTGTGAATACTAGAAAAAAAAAAATATTGTAAGTTTTAGGGTTACTTAAGGATGGGAAATAAAAAGCAGTGTTTCAATTAAATTGTCTAGCCACTCGGTAAACACATAAAACTTTTACGATCTTTTACAATCCCTTCTACGTCCATTTACTTGTATACCCACACGGGAAAGGAAATCAATACCCCATTAAGTAAAGAAATCTAAGAGCGTGAAGTGTTTCCTTTAATTAAGATTTGAAAGTACCTACATAAGAAACTGTACACAGAATTTATTTATTTCAAATGATTTTAACGTAGTGATATCCATGATGCGTACATAGATATGTATGTATAAGAATATTTGTTCATTTACTTGTTCATTGTTTTTATTTGTTTTGCACGTAACTCCAAGTATTCCTATATTGGAATAAAACTTAACAAATATTTTTATTTAACAATATAACATGTTTCGCCAAAATTTTTGGCTTCTTCGGACAGTGAGTATTTTCTACTAAACCGAAAGTGTCGCATCACATCTTAAATACTAGGTTGCATTTGGGGGTGGATATAACATTAAAAAAGATTAAGGAGAGGGGAATTATTTCCTTCTGTCTGGTCACTTAAAATTAGTTCTCTTTTTTAAATTTATTTATTACTAAATTTTCTGAGATTTAATTTTTTGCTTTTATTGCAGATATGTAATATTTCTAATTTGTCGTTAAAATTGTGATCTTCTTCTATTATGTGGTTCGCATAATTAGTCTGTTTTATTTTTTAAAAAACTACTTTTATGTTCGGAAATACGTTTTTGAAAATTTCTTCCTGTTTGTCCAATATATATTTTTGGGCAAGACACACATATCGGTTTGTAAACTCTGGAGCATTTTGTTTTATCTACTCTATCTTTATTATTTTTTATGTATTTTCCTACTGAAAAACTTGATCGATATGCAATATCAAGACTATATTTTTCTATGGAAGAGCGAATTTATTTGTAAATGGGCCTAAATATGTTAATGTATTGTATATTTTATTTTTAGTTATTGTAGTAGGAAAAGTTTCTGTAATAAAAAATAAATTAATAAAAACTCCCTAATTACTCATTTCTATATTATACAGATAAATATTTTCACATGTACAAGTATCGATAGCTCAATCGTAAAAGTGCTCGTCTGTTATTTACAGGCTTAAGGCCAAAAAAGAGATCGGTTCTATTCCCTGAAGAGACAAGCCTTTTTCTTTTTAATTTAAGTTAATTGATTTTTCTGTCGTTTCTGACATTTTAAGGTAAGATGACCCCAACAATGCTGGGCATTAGCCCTAGTCGCTACTTCAATAATTACTTGAATATAAATTCAACGATTTATAATTTTCAGGGATTTAAACAACTTTTGTATAAAATCTGCTGCATCATTACTGTAATAGTTTCTTTAGAAAATTAAATGTAACATCTAGGTAAAAAAATTCTAAAAATGTTTAAATTGTGTAAACACGAACACCTAATAATACTTTGATGAATCTTTCATGTTTCATATATAATTTATAATAAAAAAATAACCCAATTTGTACTGAAAATTATTTCAGAAACTAATATTCATTCAGATAAATATTAAAAGCTACACGGAGAAATAAATCATGACAGTCTATCTAGAATTCTAGCAAACACGACCAAAAAATCTGTCAATTGTATGGACGACCAGACGCTCAAGGAGATTTTACTAGAAATGTCTAGTCAATCTACGTTCGGCGTTGAGACTGAATTCTAGTAAAATTGACTTGATTCAAAAACATTTTTACAGTTCTTATAACTAATTTTACTAAACTAGTTATGTAGGTAATTTTCTGTTACTCGGAAACCTGCTAACTCATTCTCATTCTAGTATTTTGTCCTTTACGACACGATAAAATGATCGAAAGGTAGAGAAAAAAGGTTTGGACTTATTCAGCTTGATTATTCTAATACTAGTTATTAGAAAAAATAAAAAATTGTTTTACACCAAAATAAAATCTCCTTGAGCGTCTGATCGTCCATATAATTGATAGATTTTTTAGTCATTTTTGCTAGACTTCTAGCAATATTTTCATGCTTGTTTTCTCCGTGTAGAAACAAAATCATGAAGTTAATTAACTGACATTAAGGTCTAACTGTTTAAAAAAATTTCATTTCTAATTTTTTAATGTTTGTAATCCATACATATCTGTGTAACACACCAAAGATTTATCACTAATGACTCATGTGAGCTTTAATGATAAACAACTATAAATTAGCTCAACAAAAAATTTAAGTCAAACATGTAAGAGACATTTTATGAAGCACTCATTTTGATAATTAATAACGATAAAATAACGAGACAATAACAATTAATAAATCAGTCAACTAGAACTTATTGTGAAAATTTGTAAAGTAGGTAGATTTCCTTATAATGAACAGCGCTTTCAATGTTTATTGGTTTCCAGGAGTCGTTTGTCATCGTTATCTACATCTGTGGCATCCCAAGAACAAATATCAATTGAATTCGACTGCAGTGGAATAGAATTTCAATTCAAATTCAGTGAACAAAGCCTAGCGTTTTAAATTTAAAAAATAACTTGCTGAAAGTAGTAAGTACGCAAAGACTTTAAACTACAACCATTATTTAAATTTTAACCAATATATTTTGTGATTTTTGTAATGGAGATTTAAGTTTAAAAAAACATTTCGATACTCAAAATTGGGATCTCGGTTACTACAAGATATAGATAGAACAACGGTTAAATGGGGAATATTTCGTAGAGTTTAATGATTTCAGTAAATCTTATTTATATTTTGTTCTGGATTTTTACCATTTTTAAAACCAGAATTTTTCTCAATAACTCAATAATGCTCAAAGCGAAGACAATGATACCTCGAGATACGAGTTTAATTCGTTCTGTAACCTTGCTCGTATGTCAATTGGCTCGTATCTTAAAGGAATTTTCCCCATAGAAATTAATTGAATTGCCATTAATCCGTTCCAGCCACAAAAATGCTACCCCTTATTGATTTTGTTATGTGTTTTTGAATAAGAAAAATGTCAGCAGTGTCTCCATCTTTTCGTGGAGAGAGCTCTGGAGTTTAGAAATTGTTGTTACGCCCTTAGCAGGCGTTATATTATACTCTTTATCGACTCCTTCTTTTTAAGCACAGTGCATTTCGTTGAAGTACTACGCCCGTACTGCCTCGACAAGTCACTTACTCGAACACCTTGCTCATTTTTAGGGTTCCGCACCTCAAAAGGAAAAAGCGGAAGCCTTATAGGATCACTTCTTTGTCCGTCCGTCCGTCCGTCCGTCCGCCCGCCCGTCTGTCAAGACCCTTTTTACCAGGAACGCGTGGAGGTATCAAACTAAAATTTATACCAAATACTCAGGTCTCTTGTCCCGGGGAGCTGTGAAAAAATCAAACTTCTAAGCCAACGCAATCAAAAGATACAGCCGTTTATGCCGCAAATTTCCACAAATTTTCGAATCAAAACCTACAGGGTACTTCCCGTGAACCCAGAATCTTGAAATTTGGTACGAAGCAACGTCTTATAGCACACATAAAGGCAAAATTGCGAAAACTATAAATTTTTAGTTACATCATATAATAAAAAAAAATTTAATAATTTTAAAGTTACTACCCCTTTCCTCATGAACGCGTAGAGGTATTAAATTGAAATTCATGTCAAATACTCAGGTCTATAATACCTTTAAGCTGTAACAAAATCAAACTTCTATGTCAACGCAATCAAAAGAAACAGCAATTTAAGCCGCATATTTTCAAACTCGCAGCTACTCGTAAGGGAATCAAAACCTAAAGGGTACTTCCAGTCGATTTAGAATCTTGAAATTTGGCATGAAGCAATGTTTTATAGCACATGTATAGGAAAAATTCCGAAAACCTTAAATTTTTAGTTACATCACATATTTACATCACATATATACAGTTCGACTCGCACTTGGCCGGTATTTTTTTCTATGATTTCACGCTTTAATTCAATAGATATAATCTTCTTCTGAGCACTAAACCTTTCCACTCACTTTCTTCGGACCAATGGTTATAGAAAGAAATGTGATAAAGTATGTAAATGCACAAAAAGCGCAAAGCCCTAGAAAAACTTAGCAAAGATGCTTCAACAGCGTATCCTCGTATTTCAAAACAAAACTTCGTTCGCTCGACAGCTCGTATCTCAAATAACTCGTATGTTAGGGCACTCGTATCTCGAAGTACCACTGTAGTTTAAAAAATTGACATAATTCAAGCCCTTCTTCAAGGCAATTTTAGTGCTGTTAACAGCAACGTTCGATTATCATTTGCTTCCAAATTATTAGCGACACTTTACTAGAGTCGGTGAAGATTCCGGGCTAGAAGGCCGTGGTCCTGGCGATGTCTTCCTCGCTGACGTTTCGCTCACAACTGTGGTTAGCATCTTCAGAGCTTAGTTTGTAATCTAGCTCGTAACTATCTCGAGTCAAACTGGTTTGATTACAAACTAAGCTCTGACGATGCTCACCACAGTTGTGAGCGAAACGTCGGCGAGGAAGACATCGCCAGGACCACGGCCTACTTATGGCCCAGAATCTTCACCGACTACAAGCTCCGTACGTGAAAGCCTTAGCCATTATACTTTACAAGAGATTTGAAAGCAGCAAATAAGGATACGGTCAGTTTAGGCTGTAAATGCTATACCTATGCCGCAAAAACTATCCGTTCTGGGTTATGATTGAATGGAATTTAAATTGTCCAAAGTGTCATTAATTTGAAGGAAGTTCGTGTTTCAGGAACTGATCTTTTAAAGTGCATAATACATTCGTTTATTTTGTTTTGCGGTATTTTCTTACGAATATTTTATCAGAGGATAATTCGATTCAAAATTCTACTGATTGTCAGTAGTCGTTGATACAATGTAGGTTAACTTTTATGACCATTCAGTTGTTTATGTAACAAAAACAACAACAAAAGAAACAAATCCAGCATTTTTGTTATACATCCCTCTTTTCTATATTTTATTATTTTGTTTCAGAATTAATGCATTAAACGTTCTATCATTATTATCTTTTTCTTTTCAATGATCCTGCAAGTAAACGCCATTCTAATCGAAAATAATACACAGTAAAGTCACATTTTATAAACTTTGTCTTACTGTACTAGAAATTGCTATATTAAACCTCATCAATTAACCTACTGAGAAGAAATCGTTTGTCCTTATTTAGTTTCAAAATGACGTTGGTGTATTACTTTGTAGAAGTAACCAAATATTAGTTTTTGGTAAAAGCTGTAAATCTTTAATCAATTTTTAAATTAAAGCATAAAGACAAGAATGTACATGTTTAAAATTACAACCATTTAAGAAAAGCAGTTAAAATAAAACATTCGTTAATTCTTCTTGAAAAAGTCTGTAATACTCTTCTGTTTATAATTTTTGCACATCATTTCAAAAGCCCGGTCTCTCCCGCGAAACCCATCGCCCGACCGGATTACTGCGATCACCGAACAAGCGGGAGTGCGGATTAACAAGGACGTACTTATGTATAAAATAGGTTATAATCTAAGTGAAAAAAAAAATTACAATGGAGAAAGAAGTGAATTCATCCATTAATTTCCTTGGCTTAACAGTACGTAAAAATAATAACGGAGGAATTGATTTTAATATTTATAGGAAACCAACGACTACCGATGTTATAATTCCGATCTTTTCATATCAATCTTGGTCCGTTAAAATGTCAACATTTCATAGTTTGCTTTATATACTTATGTTATGTAAAGATTCCCACGTTATTATTGCAAACTTAAGCATGTTCACCGTCGCCAATACCATATGTAATTAGACTATGTTTCTATGTGTGTGTTTCAGTATAAAACCTATGTCTTTTTCTAATTCAACAGATTCTAGCTTTACTAGACCTGTGGTCACGTACCGCTTGTAATTTCAACTTAATAAATTTTTTAAAAAGTTATTTGTGCATTTTGAATGCATAACAAATTGGCGCAGTCAGTAGGATCAGTTGTGCAAAATTTACTCAAATTTTAAGTAAAACGCGGTTACGCGAGTGCTTTCTGATCCAAAACTAAAAGAAAGTGAAAAAGAGACTTTCAGTGAAAATAAACTGTCGTGCTGGAAAGTTAACATTGTGAGTAACAAGGATCTTTTCGACGGAAGCCGTTTGCCTCCTTGAAGCCTTTTGCATCCCCTGAGGTCCGTCCAGTCACAATTCGAACAAGTGGACTATCCAAAGGAGTCCCGCCTACTTCTCTACCGTAAAGCAGATACGCATTGATGAAAATCGCTACAATAATAATAGCATCTTTATTAATAAGGTAAGTGGTCTTTCGATTAGCCACCATTCCATTCTCAGAATATCCTCAATTTGACCTATTCTGTGAACCAAAGTTAACCATGTCTGTAGATCCAGAAGAGCGATTTACGAGAAAAGAAATTTTAGAACTTATTCCAAATTTCGATGGGGATAATATACCACTCCATCAATATGTTGATTCTGTAGAATTTGCTTTAAGTAAAGCTAACACTAGTGACCATCCTTACTTCGTTAGGATAATTTTGGCGCGTTTGTCAGGTCGTGCAGGTAAAATTATTTTAACAAAACATCTTGACAAATGGAACAATATCAAAAATGCACTAGAAATTAATTTTGGTTTAGAGAGATCAGCTGAAGGTTTAATAGGTGATCTTATTAGATTTAAAAATGCGAATAAACATGCCTCTATAAAAGATACTTATAACAAGTTAGCTAAAATAAGAGACGATTTAACAATTACAGCTATTGAACAATTAGATAAAGAAGAGACTAAAGAAGAAGCTCTGGCTAGTTTTATTAACAAAATTGCTAAAACTGCATTTCTTAATAATATCCCTAGAGAATTAGAAATTTCGGTATCATATATTCAAACTGATTCTTTAGAACAAATTTTTGCTCATACACAAGAACAATATAAAAGATTAAAAGAGAGGGAAGATCAAGAAAAATTTATGCAATACAAATCAAAACCAAATTTTTCTCAAAGCAAAATTCCTTCCAAACCATTCACTTCAAATAAACAAGTTGGCGACACTAAATATTTTAGTAATAAAATTCAAACGCCACAAACACCACAGAAATCGTCTACAACCCGCCATAGTTTCCCAGGAACACCCTTCCGAGGATTTCAACCTCAAAACCCCCAAATTAAAACTGTAGAAGAAATTCCCCCCGAGAATGAAAGTGAAACTTCCGATAACGATGAATTGCCCGACATAGATTCTTTAAACATCCAAGAGAACGTAGTAGACGAGGGTTACTCGTTCAATTAAAGGAAAACCCCTTACAAATCTTCAATATTTCTAAAACTACTAATAAAGAGAAAATCTTAGTAGAAACTTTACCGTATATTAAAACAAAAATTAAAGGCGAAAGTGTTAATTTATTGATCGATACAGGTGCATCAATAAATCTTATCAAACCACATAAATCATTTGAAAAGTATCTCAATACAAATGAAAAAATCAGAATTTCTGGATTAAACGCAAATTCATTTCAAACTTTAGGCTCAATTGACACACAATTTAACAAAAAATTAATAAAATTTCATGTAACTCCCTTGGACATTACTTTAGATGGTATTCTAGGAATAGATTTTTTAAAAACTAATAATTGTCAACTCGACTTACATAATAACGAAATCATTTTACCAAATACCAAAAACACTATCCCTATACTTTTAAAGCAAGAATCGAAAATTATTAATACAGTTACAATATCTCCTAGATGTGAACAAATAGTTAAACTAAAAACAAAGTACCGAAATATCGAAGGTACACTCCCCAAAACAAATATTCAGAACAAGCTTCTTATTCCCGAATGTCTTTGTTCTGTAGACGATCAAGGATATATCTATACTACCATCATAAACTTAACTGACAAAGAAATTACGAGTAAAATTTCGGATATTAAACTAGGAAAAATTCCAAAAAGAATTCTCGTTACCAACTTCTCCAAACCGAAGGACAGATTCGAAAAACTTAGACCAAATCTTAGACTACAACACTTAAATACAGAAGAGAAAGACGAAATTTTATCACTTTGCTATAATTATTCAGACATTTTTTATTTAGAAGGTGACAAATTAAGCTTTTCATCAACAATTAAACACGAAATAAAGACAATTCACGAAAACCCCATTCACTCCAAAACTTATAGGTACCCCAATTGTCACAAAACTGAAGTAAAAACTCAAATTAATAAATTACTTGATCAAAATATTATTCGACCTAGCTTTTCTCCTTATTCGAGCCCCATTTGGGTCGTTCCCAAAAAGATAGATGCTACCGGTAAAAGAAAATGGAGAATTGTTATCGACTATAGAAATTTGAATAAAATAACGATACCCGATAAATTCCCTATTCCCAACATAGAAGAAATTCTCGATAACTTAGGTCATGCTCAATACTTTACCACATTAGACCTCGCCAGTGGATTTCACCAGCTCGAAGTTCACCCAGGTAGTATTCAGAAAACAGCTTTCTCCACCGATGACGGACATTATGAATTTCTTAGACTTCCTTTCGGACTCATTAACTCACCTTCAACATTTCAGAGAGCCATGAACAACGTGCTTTCAGGACTAACACCTAAACAATGTCTTGTTTACCTAGACGACATTGTAGTTTTTGGTAATTCTTTAGAGGACCACATGAACAAACTGAGAAACGTTTTTAAACGATTAAGAGAATTTAACTTAAAAATTCAACCTGATAAATCAGAATTTCTAAAGCGCGAAGTTGAATTTCTTGGTCATTTAGTTTCAACGGAAGGCATAAAACCAAATCCCAAAAAGATAGAAGCCGTAAAACATTTTCCGACCCCCAAAAATCCAAAAGAAGTAAAATCGTTTTTAGGACTCACCGGGTACTATCGAAAATTCATTCCTAACTATGCTAAATTAGCAAAAAGTCTCACCTTATTATTAAAAAAGGATACAAAATTTGACTTTAATGAAGACTGTAAGAAATCATTTAACATTTTAAAAGAAAAACTAATTTCGGCTCCTATATTACAATATCCAAATTTTGAAGAAAATTTTATTGTTACCACTGATGCAAGTCAATACGCCATCGGTGCAGTTCTCAGTCAAGGACCTTTAGGTAAAGAATTACCAATTGCCTATGCAAGTCGTACCCTTAACCCTGCTGAAACAAGGTACAGCACAATCGAAAGAGAGTTGCTCGCGATTGTCTGGGCAATAAAACATTTTAGACCATACCTTTTTGGAAAAGAATTTACAATAGTTACCGATCACAGACCCCTAACTTGGCTCTTTAACGTAAAAGACCCCGGTTCTCGCTTAGTTAGATGGCGTCTAAAATTAGAAGAATACCAATATAACATCGTTTATAAACCAGGTAAAATCAATAATAATGCAGATGTTTTATCGCGAATCAAAATTGATAATATTAAAGTCAACACCCTTCATCAAGCAATAGAAAACTTACCAGACGGAATAGATTACGATTCTTATTTTAATGACACTACAGCGTATTTCAACGAAAAAACCACTGTAGGAAAATTCAAAGAACAAAACCATACATACGAAGTCATTTCAATATTAGACGATCCCAAATTATGCCATTATATTTTACGAGATACAAACAATCCCAATTTCAAAGATAAATTAGAATTAAAATCCTCTAATAGCAAAAATAATCTTACATACATAATAAATAATGCAGAGAACGAAAAAGAACTTTTTGAGAATTTATTCGTGATATTCACATTAATTGAAAAACATGACTTAATTAGATTCATTATAAATAAAGACACATCCGTTGAATTAACTAGAATGATCAATTACCTACGTGAAAAATTTAACTTTGACCCTAATATTGAAATTCAAGTATCCACTACCTACGATTATTCAGGTGATCCCAACCAAAAAATCCCTATAATAAAAATGCACCACGACCCACCAGCGTATGGCCACAAAGGCATAACAGAAACTCTCAATAAAATTCAGGAGTATTTTAAGTGGCCTAATATGAAACAAGACGTCACAAATTACATAAATTCATGTTTAGAGTGCCAACGTAGCAAGATTTCCCGTCTAAATTATCAAAGTCCTTTAACAATCACGGAAACACCTAAATACCCATTCGAACGAGTAGATATGGATGTCGCGGAAATATATTTTAGCCGTACAACCAAAAACTATGTATTAGTTATCCAAGATCAACTAACAAAATTCGTAAAAACATATCTATTACACGAAAAATCAGCTCAAGCAATTGTTCATAAAGTCTTAGATTTTTGCTCAATATTTGGTGTACCAAAACGGTTCCATTCAGACCAGGGAGGTGAATTTATGAACGAAACACTAAAAGCTTTAGAAAAAGATTTATTCTTAAAACACACTTATTCTGTTGCTTATCACCCCAAAAGCAACGGAGCCGTAGAACGCGTAATAGGTAGTATTAAAGATACAATAAGCGTGTATGTTTCCGAAGATAAATATAAAAGAGATAAAGAAGCTTTACTAGCTACCGCTACTCTCGCATACAATACTTCAATAAACAACAGTACTAAATTGACACCCTACGAAACTTTATACGGCCAAAAACATCGAAATTTCAATGACGTTGAAGACAAAAACGCAAACGAACTAACTGTAGAACAATATCAAATCGAACACTATGGAAAATTACAAAATTTACAAAATTTGGCATATCAAAATCAAACCGAACAAAAACATAAAATTAAAGAACGTCACGATGCTAAAATTAAACCCAAACCCCAATATAAAATTGGAGACAAAGTATTCCTAAAAAACTTAATTATTAATAATAAAGGACAAGATAGATGGTTAGGACCCTATACAATTTTAGAGGTAATATCTGACAAAAATATTAAAATAAATAGGAAACGTAAAAATAAGAATGAACAAATTGTTAATATTGAACAAGTAAAACCTTACAAATGTACCAACATTTCAGATGCTTTGGAGAAATCACGATCAGAGAACTCCCAAGATCAGGCATCTACGTCGAACACATAGGGAAAAGTCTAATTTCCGATACTTCTTATAAAATCCTTATATACAAAAACATTTCACCCCTTTTCTCTTCTCTTAATATTATCAAAACTTATTATAAAAAAATAAATTCAATAGGAAATAAACTAGATCTTATTCGCTCTCAACCAATACACAATCTTAATTTAAAATCTTCTATTAACAAGTTAGAAAAAGACCTAAACGAAATTAAATTTTTAATACCCAAAACTAATATTAGAATTAAAAGAGGCTGGTTTAACATTATTGGCAATGGTTTTAATACATTATTTGGTACGTTAAGTCAAGATGACGCAGATAAATATGATTCACTTATCTCTGAATTGCAAACTTCTAATAAAAACATCATTAAAATCCAAAAAGATCAAGCACACTTAGTTGAAACATTACTTTCTGATTTTAATACAACACTATCAAAAGTGAATAGTAATGAGCAAACGATTCAGGAAAATCTTGCTAAAATTGAGAAATATGAGAAACTAATTATGAAGTCACTAATATTATAGAATCATTAACCTTCGCACAAATAGGTATCTTACACCCATCTGTTTTAACTCACCTACAATTAAGAAATCAACTAGAAAATATCGACTCTATGGAAAATAAATTACCTTTCCCTACCGATGATGCACATATTTATAAATATTACAAAATTATAAAACCAAAATTATTCAATTTTAAAGAAGGTCTTCTAATATCTTTGCAAATTCCTCTCGTAAAGAATATTCATATGAATATGTATAAACTATTCCCATATCCTGTAAAAATAAACCTATCATATTTCCAAACCATCATTCCCGAAAATCCTTTCTTGGCTTTCTCGGAAGATCACCAATGGTACCTAGAACTATCATCGCTTAATGAAGCAATCAAGATCGACGATATGTTAATTCTACAAAGGATGGAGCCATTAGACATTCGTCACTCTAAACAATGCGTACCTATGCTACTATTTCAAAAACAAGTCCCGTCTGAATGCAAAATTCACACATTCAAAACAGTCGAAGAAATTATCCAACAAGTCAATCCGTCAACCTGGTTAATATTCACGTCCAACCCTATAGAAATTACATACAAATGTGAAGAGCAAATAATTAAAAGAAATACTATTCTAAATTCGTCACTGCTACAGGCCAACTCCAAATGTACCTGCTATTTCAATAATGGACTACAAATATCAACCGAAAACTTCGAAAGTAATTTAGTAAATATTCCGTTGGACATACCTGAAATTCCATTCAACTACAGCGAAAAGGAAATTCAGAAGATTGAAGAACTGAATATCCACCCAATTAATCTTAATATCTTTAAACAAGAAAATTTAAAGATGGCCAAAATCAAACTGGAAACCATTTCCGAGGAATTAACCAAAGAAGAAAACAGGAATTTATCACCAACAAACCAACATCTATTATACAGCGTACCGACAGGAATAATAATATTTATAGTAATATTGTGCGTAATCTACTGTTACTGTCCGAATTGTTTTAAATATTGTGTACAACCAATAAGACGTGCGAACTTGTGCAAAAATAAATCAAAACGACCACCAAATGAACCACCCATCCAACCCACACCAAAAGCAGCTTCGACACGTGCAAAATTCACATCTCCGCCTGTCACCAAAAATTAAACACCCAGTATAATTTTTGTACTTAGTGAGGGAGGTGTTATGTAAAGATTCCCACGTTATTATTGCAAACTTAAGCATGTTCACCGTCGCCAATACCATATGTAATTAGACTCTATGTTTCTATGTGTGTGTTTCAGTATAAAACCTATGTCTTTTTCTAATTCACGTACCGCTTGTAATTTCAACTTAATAAATTTTTTAAAAAGTTATTTGTGCATTTTGAATGCATAACACTTATTCATGTACCCCTTTCAAACTCAAATTACGAACGTGAACTTAACATAATCAAACAAATTGCTTATTGTAGTAATGGAAACAGCGTTACGTTAGTGGATAACTTGATGTTTAAAAAAATTATTAAGACAGCACACCCTCTACTTTATTCAGGTCATTTAATTAAAAAAAATTACAGTTTTCTCCGATAAACTACATTAAAAATATCAGTCCAAAAATCTCAAAAACTTTAAAAAAGTATTAGGCATGTGTGTAATAGAGGTAAATAAAAACAATTTAGGCACAATTTTAGTAAATAAACAAAAACAAAAAGTAGTTGATAAAAATTGTGCTTATAAACTCATTTGTAAGAATTGTAATGCAGTTTACATTGAGCAATCTAGCAGTGCAATTAAAAAACGCACCACAATTATTCTATAAAAAATAAAAACATTTCCTCTGGTTTCTCTAAACACTGCGTTTTCAATATCACAATTTAAACCAAGACAATATTAAACTTTTGCACATGTTTAATAAAAACAGTAAATTAAATTTACTTGAACATTAAGAAATTAAAATAGCTATTAAGAGTAACAAAAATCTTGTAAATAACCAGGTAGAATTGTCAACCTCCAGTACACTCTTATTACTCGCAGATATTTAGGTTTTCCCTACAATTAAGTTTATATTATATTAATATATCCCAAACTGTTCATCAGGAAGTATTGTACCTACTCTTACTAAAGGCTGACTGGCCGAAACGAATTCGTCAAATGCTAATAAATTTAGGCTATAGGCGCGGGTAAACCAGATTGTTGGCGTGGCGATTGCATGTCGTGGCGACGTTCGCCATGCGCAAGCGCCTGTGCGATTCTCTTCCCACTCGATTCGACGGTGTCGTTCACTGTAGTAAACTAGAAGATGAAAGTGAATTAATTATGATTGTTGTGTATACTTCATCTAATAAAAAAATGAATGATATTTCATTTTTACATGAGAAATTATTTCCGTACAGTAACAGAGGTTGAATCATTTTTAAAACCAATAAAGATAAACTACCAATAGTTTTCCTTTTTAATGTAAATTTTGCAAAAGATGAATCAATGCTATTAATAACGTTCCTCCAAAAAGACTTTCAATTGCAAATTAACAACAATCCAAGAGAACCTACTACCAGTTATGCAACAATAACAACAATAGATGCTGTGTTTATTAGATGTCTTGATAATGTTATGTCCAATACTTTTGTAACATACTTCAGTTATCCTCGACCAATTATCACAGTAATTCTGTCAGAGGCAACATCGAATATAACTATATATTACTGAAGTCACTGATTAAAAGAATTGAGTTGTCGCGACTTGAAATAAATTTTTGAATTTTTAATTTTTGTATTTAATAAAAATAAATGTTTATTAAATAAATATCATATTGTGGAGAGAATTCGTAATATTTGTTTTTTTCATTATGCCATATTTAGTTGCTGTCGTAATATTGTCTTTAATGTTATATTATAATATTACTTGTGCAAACTCGACGTTTCACATCTGCCAGGCATCCCGTGATTGCTCGCATTTTTTTGTTATTCCACGTATATTGAAAAATTAAAAATGAAAATAGTATTTTAACAGATAATTGTACGATAACGATATCAGAAAAACTGCTCTATTCAAATTGTATTGCACATTTTTAAATGAATAATTTATTCACAAGAAAGAAAGACTGAGTCAGAATGTGTACACAATTGCACAAAATCTTAAATGTGACAACCAGTCCTAACCTAACTCTTTTTCGTTTCTAATATCGCATAACTTTAGGAACGACATACGCAATACAGCATTGTAATTTATCATTGTCTTTCTTGTGCAACAAAACGGGAACGTATCATGGACGTATAGTAGGTTATTGTTTCAAGAGCATACGTTTTGTTTTCACTGCACTTTCTTTGCATGGTTACAACAAAGACAAATATATTGCATTCTTCTAGGTTAAGTGATGGTAAAGATAAAATAATTCTACTATAGACACCTATTTCCATTTCACAGGAAAATTACGTAAATACATACTTCATCCCCCTTCCCCCAAAATATCGATTTCCTTAGCGGTACCAAGAGATAAATTTATTTTGTGGTTTTCTATAAATTCACTTAAAGGAACGTTCTACCAGCATGCATTTATATCCCAGGATAATTCCCTCGTTCCCTTATCAAATTTATTTCGTTCCTTTTAAAGTGCATGCAATGTTTTAGATACTATTTATTTAAGCTTTCCGCAGATACGTACTACGTAGTGAATATCTTGGCTACAAACGTCCATATAATACCTCAAAATACCACTAAAAGTGTTTCACATCCCACTAGTACCTACTGTAGTATACTAGTTAATTTAGACCAACCACATAGATATTCGATATTACTATAAAAGTACAATTGGGGCTGTCAACAAAAACCACTCATTTACGATATATATATGTAACGAATTTTCTAGTCGAAAATATTTAAACAATTATTTATGTAACACTATTTATATAACACTTAACACTATTATTTATATGAAAACAAGTCTCTTATTTATATAACCAATTATTTATATCACTTCTGTCTGTCTGTTATCGATTTAATTCGCGCACTGATGCTTTCTCACAACAACCGTCCTCCGACCCAAAGATGATCACTTTATATACATCTTTCAGACTTTCTAGGCAGGAACTCGAAGAAATCCTGATTATTCCCGAATGATGAATAATAATTAGAAAGTCGTCGATGATTCCAGAATTGATCGTGTTACTTGTCGCTGGATAAAGATTTTGTAGCTTGTAAGTTGATAATGATAAAAGTGCCGTGCGCGGTGACTACGCCGTAAGCATGCTAGCGATAAGCAGTGCATGCACACAAATTTATTGTTATCGCACACACGTACGGTGTCACTGGTCGTTACAATACCTATAATTTTGTTTGACTAGTTTAAAATATGTTAGGTTAGGTTATGTTAGGTTATAATTAATTTCTTTTGATTACATTTTTCGTTTTTCACCTCCACCTTCCACACTTCCTCCACTTAAAACACTTTATAGTGTTTTTTAAGATTAATCGTACTTGTTTCCCTTTCCACATGCAATTCATCATCTAATTCCTGCAATAACCTTTGGAAATTAGGTTCGATTGGAACATTTTTATTGGTTGTTTGCTTGTGCCCAAAATTCTTACAAAATTTATATTTCCAGAGTTGTTCTTATTAAATATAAATATATAAGAATAAGAGGGGAGAAATAATAAATTAAATTTCAATTTTAATTTCAGTTCTTGAAAATTTAATTTGTCTCCATAGTCTAGATTTTTAATTATATGGGCAACTTAAAATGGCTTTATTTAGGAAAAATATCAAAGAATTTTTAGGAAGATTATAATATCAATTTAATTTATAAAAATACCATCATAAGGTTTTTCAGAAACCAGATTGATTTTTAAAAATTTAAATAAATATCTATCAATTTCAGTCGCTTTCAAAATATCTTTTCTAAATTTTTAATCGACTTCATACTAAATGTAATGTTGCTTCACCCAATACGCCACTTGTACATTGCCTTTCGCATTTTTCGACACCGATCTCTATAAAATAATTAGTACGTTTATTTCTTAAATATGGTTGTGTAAATAGGGGATTACCTTGAAAAGCCATTTGTAAAAAATACACTGACTGTCTTTTTCAGAATCAAAATCGAATTTTGTCTTAAATTATTTGCTTGAATAATAAACGTTAAATATATATCAATTAATTTCAGTCGCTTTCAAAGTAACCGCCCTTCTCTTCGGCTAGCAGGAATTACAATATTTTAGCATCATTCAAACGAAACCCGCTATGTATTCTCTTGGGAACTTGTGCCTGAAAAGATCAAAATACATAGCTTGATCTTTTATTAAGTTTTGAAGTAATAACTCCTTTGAAGTCGATTATAAAATACATTCGCATACCTACTAGGGGTGGCGAGGGGTATCACCTAATGTGACAATATTTGACAAGAGGGCCGTAGGGGGTCACGACCAGTTGATTCCTGAATCGGATCTAAAGGCTGTCCTTCCATGGACGGACCTCTGAAGAAGCTCGCCAATCGTGCTAGCGAAACATCAGGAAGAAATTCAAACCGACGACGACCTTTAGACCGGAATCAGGACATAACCAGTTGATTTATAAATATTGAAATATTGATAGGGGGTATCTAGCTATCGTGACGCAATGTTTACAGGGGGGGTTGCAAATAGTAGTGTGGTCGGTTTTGCGGTTAAAACAGATGCATCGTCGAATACTTGGGTTTACTAGTAAGTGAGTCCTTATAAAAAGTAGATCCTATGAAATTTATAGAATTCAAAAAAATGCCACATCTCCTCACGCAATCCTTCCATTGTAAAATGTAACTCAAATTTCAGAGGAATATACAGGATGCTTTAAATGCCGTTCTCCCAGATAAAACCTGCAAATTGAATATTGCAAAGAATCAAATAAAATTTAGCTCGACTATTTTTTGGGAACCACTCTGAAACTTAGTACCTATTAATACAACAGTCTTTTTTAATACCACATTTAAATATAAACCGTTACAGTAGTAAAAATAAATAAGTATATGGTATTTTGCGGTCTTATATAAATCCCCTTAAAGAAATATTCTATAAGGATGCACTTATCTCTCGGCTTTAACTCCCTTGTTCCCTAATCAAATTTATTTTGTCACTTTTAAGTTGTATACAACATTTTACTGTTTATTTGAGCTTTTACCTAGAAATGTAGTGAATATTTTATTACCCAACTAGTAAGCGCTCTGCATATGTTTAATGTATAACTACATGCAATTGTAATTTAGAATATGTCCAAGGACCTATGCATTTCAAGAAAACTTTTTTAATTAAAAAAGCATATTTCATATTTCACTTGGGTTTATAGCCATTTCATATATAGTTATAATATTTATCACAGCAAAAGTACTTTAAACCAACAATGTAGGTTTGTAAAAAATTAATTCCAGTAAGTGCAAATTATTTCAATTACAATTAAACAAACCAATTATGTAAAATTTAGGAGGCATCAGTTACAAATTTAATTTACTTAATGGAAATCTTTGAAAACTGTCGTATATTCAATATTCCAACAGTTTTTTAATCGGAACATGGTAATAAGCCTGTACAGTTGTGTAGAACATATCTAAGAAATAAAAGGGTATTTCCATTAAGACTAAGTATATTGCGAAATCGCATATATCAATGTTATCTAGTTTCAAAACTGCATGACGTGCGGATCATTCTTTCATCTTTAAGCGGATTTATATAAAACTACAAAATAGACTTATTTATTTTTTACTGCTGTAACTAACGTTTGATATTCCACTGTACTTTTTAAGAAAGCCATTGCCTTGTAGGGTACATGTTACTATCGTATTTGTAGATACAATAGTCCTTATTCAGTTTATGAGATTCGACAAAAATGTGTTGTAGAGCATCTTGTTAGTTTCTATAAAAGGGAACGTTGGTATTGCAGTGGTGTACTTGGAATTGCCCCTATAAAACCGAACTCTCAGATATGTCACATCAGATCATAAGATACGTCACACTAAATTTCGCCAATTTTGACCCCTTCCTCTTCCTCTTTTACACTGTGTCACACTCTTTACGTCGCCCCTGTAAGTATTACGCCACGAAAGTAGGTCACTGTCGCAGTTACTAGTGCGACACTAGCAATACTGAATTTTCGTTTGTAGATATTTCAATAAAAATGGAAAATGAATACAAGAATATAGTTGGAAACGTTTTTTATTGAATTAAAAATGTTTCACAGCGGATGTACCACAGACGCATTAGTTTCATCGTAATATATTTTAAAATGAATAAGATAAACTTAATCATATCGGCACAGAAAAAAAAAAAAATGTTTAATAGGAAATTTATTACGATTTCGATGTCATCAAGGAGTTACGTGCAGTTTCAATAATTACTAACTAAACCGATGCAGTTCTTACGGAGTTGACAGTTGGTCTACATACAGGCACTGTATCGCCATCTGCTGACGCCTATCATCGCGTAATGTAAGTTTAATCGATTTAGTTGAACAAAACGATACATTTCAAAGGCATTGTATAACACAATAAATATTTCACTGGCAGTAAATACTCAATAAATTAATGAAGATACAATACCCGTATGATATATGCGGATATAAAATAACGAAGTGGTTACAGATGCGTCAATACTGTGTACTGCGAAGGTGGAGGGAAAGATGGAGTTATAAGGAATACAGAAAGTCTGCAATAGAAAATATTTTTTGAATGATTATTTTACTTGAATCGTTCGAAAATTAACTTTACTTTGTGTTACTCCATTACTGACATTGATTGGTTGTTAACAAGCATATTTTTTTAATCTGCATTCTATAAGGCATTGATTATGATTTCGAATTTGTTTTCGTCAGCACTATACACTAAAAACCACGAACGGTAGTTGCTATTGATGGTTAATATCGATGAGCAATTTAACAAAAAAAAAAAAAAACACTGATAGCGTGCTAAACACCGCCGTGGAATTTGGTCGGCAATTGTACATACTAAGAGTTTCACCATGAAAAAGAGTCTCGATCTCAACTTTTGTCTTCTCATAACAGTCAAGATCGAGAAAGTATTTTTTCTTATCTTGTGCAATTTCTTGGTCATAATTTCTTGCCTTTATTCAAAAGTGTCTACATAGAGAAGCGTATCTTGAGCTTCAAAATATAAACACTGTGAGGTAAAAACTTTTAAATAAAAAAAAACTGATGTAACAAAAGTTGAACGAGGTGCATGTCACTGACACATAAAGATAAGTAATTACTTAAAGCCTAAAATATTTATTAATCTGCCAGTCAATGCGAATTACGTCATTGTACACTCAGAGGACGTTAATTCGTTCCCAGTAGTTTTCTTAAATGGTAACGTCGCGGCTTTTCGGTCTGTATGTTGTCGATAATGTAGGAAACAATAATATTGCGAGCAGAATCGCATATATTTCTAGCTAGTTTCGTGGCTGTTTCAATGTTTACATACCTAATATAAGCGGTCTTTCAAGTTTATGGGCTATTAGTATATGAATTAGTAGAATGAATTCTATTCTCAAACTTGGGCTCATTTGGTTATTGTTTATGCCGCTTCTTTTAAAAATATTTTCAATTTCGATTTACATCTGGTTATACCGAAAGTAGATGTTAATTTTCTTATTTTAAATGGAATAACATATTTTTTTTTTACATTTTCCGATAGATAATCTGAATTCATGCATTTTTTATAGGTGGCACCACTCCGAAAATATTGATGGATTTTGAGTTATTTAATTTTTTTCAAAATTTTTGACATCTGCACGTTAACATTTAAAAACCGTAATTCAATTAATTTTTGAAATTTTGCTTCATAACTCGTAACAATTATTTATAACTATTCACATTATCGAAAAAAATTGTGGTTTTTAATTAAAATGTACAGGGTATACAAATTTTGTGGTTAAAGTTGGTCAACTTCAAAGAGGTATAAGTTAATTTTTTAAATAGAAGGACCCATTTTTGACTACATATTCGAATTCCTCATTGAATTTAGCGTTTTTTGATATGGGACTATCGTATAACTTTGCTTATACTTTTTGAGAAAATCTACAATTTGAAGTACATATGTCATTCCATTTAAAATAAGAAAGTTAACATCTACTTCCGGTATAAACGGATGTAAATCGAAATTGAAAATATTTTTAAAAGAAGCGGCATAAACAATAACCAAATGAGCCCAAGTTTCAGAATAGAATTAATTCTACTAATTCATATACTAATAGCCTATAAACTTGAAAGACTCTGTATATTAGGTATGTAAACATTGAAACAACCACGAAACTAGCGAGCAATAGTTGCGATTCTCTTCGCAATATTATTGTTTCATATATTATCGACAAGATACAAACCGAAAAGCCGCGACGTTGCCATTTAAGAAAACTACTGGGAACGAATTAACGTCCTCTAAGTGTACATGTCTAAACTGAATCGGAAATTTAAGAAATGCTTTAGCCATTAATTGAAAAGATAATCATCCCTAAGTTTCTTAAAGCATGCTAGGTTTTATGTTAGAAACAGAATTGTTTATAAATTGATTTAGGCTTTATGGCATTTGTCTGAAGAAACTGGATATCTATGGTGAAGTATGGAAGCGTCAAAGTAGTTCGACGTTTCTTAGATATTTAAATAAACAATTCTAAAGTAATTGGATTTTCGGATTCCAAACGCCAATTTTTGATCATGGAAGCGTTAAATATTCGACGTTTCGTCTCCTATAACAAGGGCAACCGTCAGGAACTTCCCGTTGCTGCAGTTCAGCACCAGGGTTGAAGTTCGTACATCGACAACGTAAAGTTTCTGAAGATGTTTAACGCCCCCATGATCCACCATAAGGTTTTCATCAAGAGTACGCGGTTAGAATCCGAAAATTCAGTTTCTTCGGAATTATTTATTTAAATATCAAAGTTTAGTGTATTCTATTAGGTATTTATTAAACCGCATAACAATAACAACACTAAAATAATGAAAGCTCTATAGGTAATTCTCTTGATTGTATCTCGATTTTTACATAGGTGCTTTTGTCTTAACTGAACATAAACATTCTGAAAAGTAAGTCTCGTTAAACCCTATTTGTACTTTTCGTAACAATAATTTTTAACATTTGTTACGTATTTTACGTAATTCATTTAAGATGCGAACGTGTGTATAGGTGCGTTTTCCAATTAAAAAATATTTTATTAACGTATGGCCTTTTAAGAAAGTCAACAATCATTAATAAAACAATTTTGTACATCAGTATGATAGAAAAAATGACGGATACGTACTACAGTGTATTGCGGTTTGTGGTTCAGCATCTCTATCGTCTTCATAAATAACACATTTTTCTTCCAAAATACCCAAATTATCATCCAGAATGCGTATATCGTAGTGGTTGACTGCGGTGGAATCTCGATCTGTAATTAGGACTTCCTTTATCTCCAACATTTGATCCTATAACAAAAGAGAACTTATTAATTAAATTCGCAATAAAGAAGAGATATTAGAAAACACAATAAAACGGTTTACACAAATGTCTCGTGCATTTAGGTACCTATATGACATGTTTCGCCAAACATTTGTTTTCTCGAACAAGAATAATTATTAAGTTGAGAGGACTAAAGGACAGAAACAGTAGAAGAAGAAAAGTATTCATCAAAACACTGGTAAATAAAAAAATTGTGCACCGGAACTAGGGCTTGGCTTAAAATTTTCCAGGATTTAAACTATTAGTAATTAACTAATTTTAACAGAAGGGGTTTGTGAAAGCTAGTTTTCCCTACTCAAAACTATAATTAACTAAAAACGGGTTTTAACTGTAACATATATATTACGTTTAATAAAAAGGCATAAAATTTCACTTCAAATTAAGTTTTAGTGGAGAGGGTTAAGTATTCCTTAGGAAGAGCTAAGCAAGCAACACACCCGCATCAATTAACAGTACCCTAAATTTTGTATTAGGTACTCGTGCCTTTTTATCGTTAAGTTGACAATTTATTAATGGGTACCTACGGATACAGGTCAAAAAGTGTAGCTAAAACTAACTAAACAGCTCAAACCCAACGTCAAAACACGAAACTGAATATCGGAAGTCAGTCCCTGAAGAAGGTAACTTTGTTACCGAAAATTACTTCGTATGTTCAACTTCATGTTTTGGCGTTGGAGTTTGAGCTATTTAGTACGTTCTGAAACCACCAAAGTTTCCAGTTATTCGATTCTGAATAGAATCCTAAGATGGAATAAAAGTGAAAGCATTAAGAGAAAAAAGATAAAATTACATAATATAACTAATATTGGACACAAATTACTTCTGAGTTGAGGGACTTTTGTTGACTTCTATGGTAATAGTTTAAAAAATCGAACTAGAATTATAAAAAAGTCATATATTGTAACCGCTCATCCCCGGGTCGGGTTAGAACTTGTTAAAATAGTGTCAGACAGGTAAATATAAATAACACAAGCAATAAACCTTAAAAAGTTGTTTATTTAAAAAAGAAAAATAAATTGGCAGTTTATCTGATCGTCAATAGTGGTGGGACCTTTTAAATTACGTTGTGTGATAGTAGTAACATAAATCAGATTCTTTTATGAGTCCCGTACAAGCCATATATGATAACAAGAAAACACAAGAGTTTGAGTAATATTTTTATTTGCTTTGTTTCATCTTATATGGGGAACCTCAAATGGTCCAACATCTGTTGCGAGGATTGGGGAAACCCCAGCAAAACCCAATTGGGCCATTATAACTCAATCGTGTATTTTACAAACCTAATATGACCAATAACTTGGTAACAGTTAGGGTAGACGAGCACCTATTGTATACATTACGAATTTCGGGAGTAACAGGTATGACGTTCATAAAAAAAAATTAATAGTGCGTGGAGTCCCTCCGCGCGGAAGAAGTGAAACTTCGTAACGTGGAAAGGAAAATAGGAAGGGGTAGAAACTGATTTTTAGTTAACTCATATTGTTTCTTTAAGACAAACTTTATTAACATTGCTTACAATTCTCAATTGATCGCATCTTTTAATTATCATTTTCGAGTGGAGAAATATCCAAATCTATAACATTTACAATTGGATTATGATAACAACCTACTCATTCTCTTTCTCGCTCCTACTTTCTACCTTTGTGTATCTTTCTTTCTCTCTCCCTCTTGCGTTGGAATATTGGACGCTACTCGTTGCTAACGCTCGCACTGGCCTGTAACAGGTTTACTACGCGCATGCGTTTGAGTGCCACGCATTCACTCTCGCTCTGTCTCTTTCTATTCCCCCTCCATGGTAGCGTTAAAAGTTTAACGCAACCTTCTTGGAAGTCGCATTAGGAGTTTCACTTCAAAAACTAAATACCAAAATGGTGTTGCTGCAAAGTTCGGGCAGTTAGAACCCTGCGCGAACCAATAGTGTAGGCGGCCCATTGTCGTCGCTAAGGATGCACCTACCAGGAAGGTATATTTCAGAATTTCGTGAGCTTTGACCTTGGCGTGCACGGAAACATAACTCCACCGTTTGTTTACAAATATGCCAGAATATGTGCACCTTTCCATTTCAAAGTTATACAGAGGCTTGTGTAGTATACAACAGCCATCTCTATTTGTATGTATTGAACACATATAAAAATATGACTACATACGAATTGGACCTTTGGCCTTTATATTTTAAAAGTGTTGTCACGTATAGGCAACCCATCATATAGAAGGAGTTTTTAAAACCCTTTATAGTGAATTTCCAAGATTCTGTTAGTACAATAAAGAACAACAAAATTCCCTAGAACCTAGCCTCGTTCTAGAAAATTCCCAAAATGAAGGTTTCAGAGAAGTCTAACGTTTTCTGTTATGTTAAAGGGATATCAGAAACATACTACAACCCTTAACGGTCCTTTACGTATATTGTGTTGCCTACATATGACAATAACAATAAATCATCGTTATCATTATCATATACAGTTCTGGTAACTTATGAACCGAATTAACCTGAGTTACATGTTCATGTGTCGGCCTTTTTAATTTATATTGCTATACGATGTACAATTTACAAAAATATTATGTTGCACATTGTGATAAATTTCTGTATGTTCGATTAGTAAGTTATCATATGTGTATAGTCGGTCGTGCAAATATTAAGACTATCCTAAGCTCGACATAATCACTGATAAATGAATGATACAGTTTTCTAAAGTTTTAACAACCGTAGCAACCTTTAAACTGGTTGACCTTACTATAAAAGGCAAATACTTATGTACAGGCTTGTACCAACAAAACTAGAAGCAAATTTTATGTAACATACCATATACGTGACCTAGAAAAGAAAGCACAATACTAATGACACGCCTTCCTTTTACAATATATAATAGACATCCCTACTGTATTTCGAAGAAGATATGTAAAATTTCGGTTTTGAATACAACAAAGAAATAGAAAGGAAATTTGGAAAAAAACCATTTTAGGTATATTATTTTTTCAAAAATTTCCTGAATATCAGAATTATATAAGCACCTAAAACTGCTTAAATTGGATTTTATTTTAATATGGCGTGAAAAAAGGGTCAAACGGAATAACACTACGCTGTTTTAAACAGATATGAGAATACAAATGTTTATCCTTGCATTAATTACCTACATAGTACTAATTAGCCTTCATTTCGATAATGGATAAATTTAATCATCTTTATTGCGTTATAAATAGATTTCGTAGGTAACGTAAGAGGGACCTAGGGACCTAACAAAAACATGTCTTTTAATTACATATATTATCATCGAAATAATTTTCTTAAATATAATTTCTGATTTTTAAATAACAATTAACATATTAGACACAACTATCGCTCAATTTTGTTATTTAAATATATATAAATATTATTCAGATTAAATTAAGCAGAAACCATCACTATTTATAATTTATTGTGACAATGATGATTCTTTCTGCGACGTGTTGAGTTTGAGCTAACTAGTTAGCTCTGTTTATGTTTATGAAACTTTAGCAGTTAACAATAAAAATACAGTTAATTAACTCATACACTATAGGTACTCCTAAAGATTTATACTCCTAAGATTTATACTCCTAAAGATTTACACTCCTTTGGTTTCTAATGGTTTTAATCTTGTGATTTATTTATTTTAAGAAGATTTATGTAAGTATATAAATTTTGAGTGGATTTTCAAGTACAGTAAATTTCATTTATAACGACTTCGGTTGTAACGACCTTTTGGTTATAACGACATAGCACATAACCTCCTTGAATTTAAGGAGTAATTTAAGAAGAAAATTTGACTGAAACGACTTCTGATGTAACGTCGATTTCGATTTTAGCGACTAATTTTAATGAACTATTAATTACAAGATGCTAGAAATCTCATACTGACTGATATTCCGACCGAGTCTAAACACAAAGCTTTTTTTATCTTTTGTTTACATTCACAGATAGTCAATCAGCAGTTGTAGTAATTGTTTATAAATGTTAACGTTGATAAAGTTAAATCTAAGAATCAGTTACTGGGTACTTTTCTTGCCAAATTTCCTTCTTTCATTCTTTATCTCTTTCTTTTTATACAGCGACTTCCGGATATAGCGACGGAATTTAATGGTCCCTTCATCGTCGTTATAAATGAAATATACTGTATAATGTGTTTCGGGCAGCGGTTCCCAAAAGGTGATTTGAAAATTAATACAGTATTCTGCAAGTCGTATATTTTAAAGTTTTTTATCTATGCTATAAACGTGTTCTTTTAAACGTGTCTCTGTCGCTATCTATCGATAATCTTAAAAGAAAAAATCAAAAAAGTTGGTTATAAAATCAATTTATAATGCAACCGTTACCAATGACGAACCAAAAACTTCACAATAATATTGTTCTATAAAGTTCATGAATCGTCTGTTACAAATTCAGAAATAAAATAAAAAGATATAATGTCAGCGCAATAGAAACCAATAATCAAATATATAAAATTCTCGTGTCACGGTGTTTGTAATTAAACTCCACAGAAATGGCTCGACCGATTTTCGTGAAATTTAGTGTGCATATCGGTTAGGTCTGCGAATCGGACATCTATTTTTCATCCCCCTAAATGTTAAGGGTGGTCCACCCCTAAATTTTTTGTTTATTTTTTAGACAAAATTTTTTATTTTGATTTTTTTATGATACAGCATACAAAAATACATACAACCTTTAATTTGCACCCCTCTACGATCAACCACCATTTTTTAATAGCGATATTAGTACTGTAATAATCTTCAACTCTCAGTGGTCGATAACTGATCAATTATTATCAATCGATTAGTCATCCCCGCCAGGCGTCTACTGATGTCACTACTCACCCAGCAAACAGCACGGAGTGGGGATGAGAATAAAGCAGATTTTTTTAGAATGTTATAGGGAGTTCATTTATGTTCTAAGAAGTAAAAGAATGTTTAATTATAACATTTCAGAATGATTTGGCAATGTTCAAGAATGTTCCAGAATCTTGAAGATCATTCAAGAATGTTTCAGAATGTTAAAAAAAGTTAGAAAATGTTTTGAATTATTATGGGATGTTCTGGATAGTTCTAAATTCGCGAATATTCTAGAATGTTCCATCAAACGTGTAATATATTCTAACCCGGGCAACGCCGGGTATTGCTGCTAGTAATAATTAAAATTCTATTAGTAAAAAATATATTAAATAATGGCGAATACTTCGAAACTATTTTGTAGTGATTGTAATGCAAATTAGAAGCGATAGAGACATGTGTACAGCATAGATAAAACACTTCAAAAAACAGGATTTGCAGAACACTGTATTCATTTTCAACACTCTTTTTCTACAAACATCATAAACATTCTTAATTCAAATGTGAACAATAGAAAAAAATGATTAATTTTGAAGAAATCAAAAAAGATATTAAAAATAATCTGAATTTAGTTAATAGTCAAACTGAATTGGCCTCAACGGACTTCCCACTTCTTTTGAGTAACTTGTAATTTATTTATTTATTTATTTATTTTATTTATTTACTTATAAACGGACATATTATGTCCAATTACAATATTTATAAACATAAAAATGAATAAATTTATGTAGAAATATTAATTCTTGTCACTAGTATATTAAGCTTCAGTATAATTGTTTTTCTTGATAATGAGCGGGAACGATGGAAACAATATTTTCGAGTTTTCGAAATAAATAGTTACGTGAAACTACATTGTTTTATTTAATTTTTAAATAAGTATTAACAAGTGTCATAAAAGTTACACTATTGAAGGTATCAGTAAACAAGCAATATATCGTCATGCGCTATCTTAAATATTTTTCAATAACTTATTTATGCGAACAAGGGTTTTCTGCTTTTTTTTTTTGGTAATTAAAAACAAAGCCAAAAATTAACTGAAAATAAGTGACTTGTATGTAGCTGTGAGTAAAATAGTATTTTCATAGGAGTATCAAAATTTGCAGAAGATCTAAGCTCAAGAATCACATTGATTTAGTATGAATTTTGACGTAAAATGTTGTTTTCTTTTACAATAACAGTATTTATGCATGTTGCTATTCGTTGTTTGATTAAAATTTATTTGCGTATTAATTTAGTTGATTTCTCCGGCAGTGGCGTAACTATACCATCTGGGGCCCATGGCAAATTCTTTTGATGGAGCCTTATCAGTACAAATCTTCACGTTGTACTCAGTTTAATTTTAAAAAATTTCGAGATTTTCAGCGTACTCATTTACACGTTGTATGTTTTATATGTCCCACTAATAGCCATAGGCCTCCTCTTTTAGGCGAGAGGGAATGGTCTGTAGTCCCCACGCTAGGCCAATGCTTATTGGAGACATCACATTCATCCATAGAACGTAATATCTCAATGCATTCATCATCTATTCGCTACCTTTTCGGTGAAGGAACAACATCGTGAGGAAACCTGTATACATTTACAATGAAACAAAAATAACAATTTACTTTCAATAAGATATTTATTAAGAAAAATATTTTTTTCGAGCTTTCTGTTCCGCAAAAGTGATAACATCATCAAAGTTTAAAGATCGGGCCATATAATTTTCAATAGACAGAATAGCCAAGTTACATAATCTGTCTTGTCTCATAGAGTTTCTCAAATAGGTTCATCAATTTCAGTTTTGAAAATGATCGTTCAACACTTGCTGCAGTCACAGGAATTGTAAGAAATAACATAAATGCAGTGCATACTTCAGGAAAGCTGCAGGACATGAAATGAATTTTTATTATTAATAAATCAGCAAGGTCTCTAATACACGAAGATATTTCTATTTCGTCTCTGAAAGTGGATCGAAAACTGAGAATTTCTCTGGCAAATGATTCAGATATGTCTTTTTTATATATCTCAACAAATTCTAGAGCTTTTTTTAATAGATCAGTGTCATTTAAAACTTTTAAAGTGGAAAGCTGCAAAACACTGAAATTCATTCATTGGAAGGAAACGCGATTTCAGTTGGTTTATAATGATGTCTAATACTCGATAGAATATGTTCACTTTGAACAAACTTTCCGGATCTTTGAGACGCTGATCTTCGCAAAGCTCATCGAAATGGCGTTTTACCTTCCTCTGACGAGTTTTAGAAAATTCAGGGGTGATGGACCATTTTTCTGCTACACTATTTGCTTCCATTTTTAAATTTTCAAATTCATGTCGATACCTTTCGAATTCTTCTAGACAAATTTTCAAACGTTTTAAGGCATTTGAAAGATCGGTGGCTTTAGACTGAAGTGCTTTAGAGGCTGCATCGATAGTAAGTAGGATCTTGCAATGGAAAACCAATAACATAATAAAATTGTAGTTTTCGATCTTCTTTTTGAGCGAAACAGCTTCATTTCTTTCATCTGATTTGCAATTTAACAAAAATTGTTTTCGTTAGCGCTTTTTGGACTTCAACAAACCGAACTTTTAAAGCAAAAACGGCATCATAACGTCCTGCCCATCTAGTAGGGTTTAATGTTTTTAATGTTATTAACTTGAAATTGTATTATGGTCTTTAGTTGTCTCACTTTGGATTTTAAGCAGAACTTATAAAAATATACTTTTCAAATAAAATAAAATACTCAGGTACAATGTAAAAAAATATTTTTGAGCTCGCGGCTTCTTGGGCCGGGGCCCTCTTGGATCGGGGGCCCGTGGCATTTTGCCAGCCCTGCGACCCTATTATTACGCCACTGTTCTCAGGGTATATCGTGGTCCCTATTAACAACAGAGAAATCAAAATGGCGCCTGCCCAATAAAAGGTTGGGAACCACTGATTTCATCTCAGCTCAAACTGAGCAACTACTCGATATTCTAAAAGAAATGGAGAACAAAACATCTGGACAATAGAAAAACAGATCTCAATATAAGTGTGAAATACTTGACAGAATCAGGAGTCAATCATTACTAATAAGTCTAAACCTAAACAAATAAATACAAACGTAGGAGTGTTTTCATCATTAGGGTTGATACGAACCACACTAGGTACTTAACAAATAATTATTTAGCACCACCAACTAAAGCTTGTTTTCGTAAACTACCATTTTGCATTTTAATAAGAACAGCAACGTGAAACTTTATACAATAAAGAACGTTAATGTAACTTTTTTGTACATTTGCTGCGTCGTAGATCCAATTTAGCAAGTAAATGTCTTTTATCAAATTATTTCCTTTTGGTGTTAATGAAAATCGACATTGTTATCCATATTAATGGTAGTTTAAGTAA
Source organism: Agrilus mali (assembly GCA_029378335.1). Taxonomy (NCBI): domain Eukaryota; kingdom Metazoa; phylum Arthropoda; class Insecta; order Coleoptera; family Buprestidae; genus Agrilus; species Agrilus mali. Next base: position 9,268,082 of record CM055658.1, read on the forward strand.
ATTGCTAACAAAAAACTTTAATGTTGCATTATTTAGTTGGTTCGGATACCTTTTGCGTATTTGTAAACGCTGTAATTGAATGTTTCGTTTAAAACATTCGTGTTTATTTCTTAATAAATCGCAACTTTTTACAGGTTAATTACTTTAACGACTACAATTCGGAAAGTATGTCCTATACGTAGTAAAACTTTAGGCCGTAAAAATGTAGTAACCACGCTGGCAATAAAACAAGCGACACGTTCAAAATGTTTAGGTAACGCACCAACTGAAATTTATAGACTTGGAAAACGTGTAGATGTAGGTGTTGCAACACTTATTGTTTTCAATCGTAAAAGGGTACAATCAATACACCTCACATTTTTTGTACTTTTTATATCTTCCTAGGTTTAAGGCGATGGTCAGGTAAGACAATGGAGAAGTAAGTAAAGGCAAATGGATGAGCAACATGTGCAGTTTGAACTGATTGTGAGATTCAAGGATATTTAAAAAAAAAGTTAAGACACGTGCAACTCAGTACACGTGAAAGAAGTGAAACTGCTTTGACGATCTTTATACCTTTATAACGAATAAGTAATATTTGGTGAAAGGAAGAGAGAGACGAGAATTTTTAGGATTTATGTTTTAAAAATGAACACATACATACCTACATCAAATTTTTTTCGCCTCCGTTTATTTTTCCAAGTGCTTAAGAAACCGTAAACTATCAATAACTACAAGGAATTAAAATTAACCTGCAAGTTAAAGCTTAACGACAGAAATGATGACGCAGGAAACTTAACCTAAATACCTAAGCTAAGCATATTACCAACTAACAAATAATTGAAATGAATCCCGCTAATCACAGTAAAACAAAAAATACTCATGAGATTTATGTAATTGTGGTTATCCACCGATAACAGTTTGTAGCTGTGGATCATTTCTACTTGTATCAATTATTAAAAAAGGTTTAAGATGCTCATCGGTTAATTTAGATCTGTAAATATTCTCTGTGTACTTCATCATGGAAGACGTTTTCTCAAACAACAAAGATGAATTTTGATATTTGTTTTTAATCATATCACTTTACTGTAAATCAATAATTTCCATTTGGACTTCCGGAGCCTGGGTTTCAATGTCAGAATCAATCAAAAGGATTTTGAAAAAGCTTAATTTGTAACTACTATTGTTTATCTTTACGTATTGACTTAAATAAAATAATTTGTAAAAGTTAATGAGTTGTCGAAAATCAGTTTCTCTAAATTATCTCACAAGATATCGATTTTGGAAATTATTCCGTTGGTCACTTTACCTGCTAAATATCGCTCTCCAGCAGAAGTCCTCTTAAACTTACCCTTCAATTAGTTATAAGTTTTCTTTATTATAATTGTTACTTTATTATAAACGTTCGGACGTGAAAAACTTAACACGATCAATAATCAAGTTTATATATGGCGATTTAAATAGTAACTCCTGCCCTTTTGGTTAAAAAAATAATAATAAAGTTTTAAATAAATATTGTTTAAACTACATATATTTTTTTTTTATTAAAAAGGAGTATTGCCCTATATAATTCGTTTCACCAACTATTCTGGTATGGGTGAGTTAAAAGTAATTTGTATTTTGGATGTTTAGAGTGTCAAAACCATAAATTCAAAAAAGGAACAATTTATAGGGGTTGTAATAAACTTTAATGTTGGTGTACATTCTATAAGAGAGTAACAGAGAGAGAGAGAGAGAGTTGGCCATGTTTCACTTACTTGTAACAATAACATACCAGGATCTGTCTATCTTTGTTTATTAATAGAAACTTGAATAGGTTTTATTAATCGTTTTGCAGCAGCTACATGCATGTAATATAATTAACATATCTTTCCCTATTTCACTAAAAGCTACTTTAGCTTCCACTGTTGCACACTTTTGAAATAAAACTAAATAAGTACATAACTCTATTCTAAGTAGATGTATATTACCTATATGAAAATGTAATAATTTTCATAATTAAAAAGGTCATTTTCTTGTTTTCTTTTGTTTTAATGATATGCTTTTATTATAATGTTTAAATACAACTGAGGTAATTTTATATAAAGGGCATTTAAAGAGCAATTTTTTTAATTGAAAATATAAACTTTGCGGCGCTAACTTCGATTTAGTGTTTTCTGATCATCTGTAAGTATAAATTTTATAGGATTTAATTGTTTTTCATGTACCTGTGCAATTTTATTGTTAGTTAGATGCATGTAACTTTTACGCAGCTGTTGTTAAATTTCATGTAATATTTACTTTATGAATTTTGTAAACACGCAATTGTGTATTGTGCATTATTTTTTAGCAAATTAGGATCAATTAAATTAAAGCAGAATTACAAGTTTTTTTTACTACCGTTACAACAACGTCTGCAAAATACATAAATAATTAACCAGTGATTAGGTACTTTCACTAACCCATAGTCATTCAAGTTTAATTTTTCGGTATATACCTTCAATGTAAAGATAAAATTACCAGTTAAAGACATTACAGAGTTGTAGAGCGTATAAAAAAATAAAGAAAAAATGTGTTTTGTTATTCTCGACAAACTATTTATTTTATCAATTGTTTTCAAAGTATGTAACGGTAAGTATTTATTATTAAACTGTCAATTTTAATTCAACATAAAAGGGGTACAAATATTGACTGTTGTTTTGTAAATGATAATTTATTGTAGGAGATACTTTTAATTATAAAAAGTCAGTGCATACTTTTATTGGCGGTACCCCATTAAATCCGGTACAGTGTTCTATTCCATTGACCGACGGGGACATATGGTTCCAAATAGTTACTTCAAAGCGCCCGGAACTTACAGTTATCGATGAAGGTAGTTTTAACCTAGTAGAAACTGATAAACCTGTAAAGGTCTTAGTACATGAATGGGGTGAAGATGAATCGTATCGTGTCTATGGTATCGATTTGAATTGCGGGGGTATAATAGAAGAATACAAAATTAAAGGAAAGTACAACTTTATACACGTGGAATGGAGCAAGGTTACTAAATTACATATCACACGTTCGGCATTTTGTCTGAAAAGAACCGGTAAGGAAATTAAAGTTATATAAAGGACTAATATAACATTTTGACATTAATAAGCGATTAATTAATAGCTATTCTACAATCATTTGTTGTGTTTTTGATTGAGTATTTTACTATGTATTTGGCATAATACAGACTTCTTCAAACTGTATGGTAAATTACACAGGAACCGAGTGACATAATAACATACAGTGGGTGCTATTTGAAAAAAAATAAATTATTCATATCTGAAGTTTTTAAATTTTAGTGTACCTACAAATAAAGAAACTGAAATTTGGTACGATATTAACCATAAGACTATAACAATCGGTAAAAATTTTACACTATATTAGTTATTTTGTAAAATTTATGATGTGTTGTAGTTTAGGTTGCGATTCAGACTTATTTTTTATAAATTAAATTATCTCAGGGCCTATATATTCATCGCAGACATTAAGTCAGTTATCAAACCTACCTTAAAATTGTATGTTTCATACGTATTCGTCGTAAAAATATACAATTCCATTTAAATTAACAAAAATGAACAGCTTTAGGTATAACCGAATATTGGCTAACAGGTAAAATCATTTTAATTAAAGAGGCCATCCTTGGCTGTCCTTAACTCCAATTTTTTAAATCATTAACAAGTATAGTTTGAAAACAAATTAACAGCAAGTGTTTAAAAGAAAAGTATTTTAAATTGATAAGCAACTAAGTTGACTGTATGTACAGTTCAAATTTTTATTCAGAAAAAAATTAAAAAAATCATATAAAAAAGAAAGCTACAGTAGACTCCCGATTATCCGGAATAATGTGGACCGGACCTATTTCGGATGACCGAATTTTCCGGATAATCGGAATCGGGAGACGGAAACTATGAGACCTTATTGAAGAACATTTATTATTACATATGTAAATAATCTTTGCAACTTGCAGCCCTGCACTAAGCTCTTTACCTAGCCACTAGCTTTCTAGCAACAGCAAAATCAGCAGAAGACATAGTTTCTATGGTCAATTAAAAAGATAAAAGATTTCGGCCGCATGTGTTGCACTTGTGCCTAACATAAACAGACATAAAATATGCCGTTATCAACTAACGGGTCGGGTGCGGTCCAGTAGGGCGGCACCGAGCAACACCATCTGAAAGATGTCCTTCAGAGGGTGTTGTATACCGAGGCACATTCTTTTGACCATTTGGACTAACCAAATGTACTAGTAGACAGTTTAGTTTAGGAAAATTCCGGATAAACGGGAGCCGCATCACTACAGTTCCGGATAAACGGCGGATTTAAAAATCGATATCATTCCGGATAATGCAGCGTTCCGGTTAATCGGGATCCGGATAATCGGAAGTCTACTGTATAAGCTTCGAGGGTTTTGAGAATATGGTCAGTTTACGGGGGTGCAGGCACCTCTGCTCTTCCATGGTATTGTTCATCTCATTCAATTTGAAAAACAAAGTACATATATAATTGGGAAAAGTAAGATAAGATGGAAGAAGTAAATAAAAAAGAGATATAAAATTTTATTTGTAAAATATTGCTGCCCTAGAATTTGAGGTCAAAATATAAGGAAACCACAAAAAAATTGGGAGGGAAACAGATGGACCCCGAGTCGAACCAATGACTGAATTTTAAACTAACGGCTACACTATGCCACTCGATAATATAATAATGTTTCTGATGAGATGTTATTTTAACTCAGATAAAGTTCAATATAGACAATACAATTTTTCAACTCGTTTCGCTCAGGAAAATTTGCCGAATTTCTATTGGACTATGCACATAAATATGTATATATAATAGTCATGTACAGTTATCACTGAATTTAATAATAGTACACTCTCTTGCCAAAATCAGAACCAAGAAAATATCAAGTTAATAAAAATTGTTCTTTCTACTTATGTAGTGGATTTTATAACGTTCAAGATCATTATGAAAAATTCTAGAACATTCCCGAACTTTCTGAAAATTTCTAGAACTTTTCATTCTCTCATATTAAGTTTTCTGGGGTCATACTCCTTCGAGGCCAACCCCTGCAGCCGAAAACCGAAACTTTTATGTATGATGCATGGCAGGCTACAATTCCAAGGGGCTATTGGGTTCGGTTGCGGAGCTTTAGCGACAAGCACATTGCACAGTTACTTTTATAATACACTAGTAGCAATACCCGGCGCGGCGTTGCTCGGGTAAGAATATATCACACGTTTGATGGAACATTCTAGAATATTCGCGAATTTAGAACTATCTAGAACATCCCATAATGATTCAAAACATTCTCTAACCTTTTTTAACACTCTGGAACATTCTTGAATGATCTTTAAAATTCTGGAACATTCATGAATATTGCCAATCATTCTGAAATGCTATAATAAACCATTATTTTACTTAGAATATATTTGAACTCCCTGTAACATTTTAAAAAACTCTGCTTCATTCTCATCCCCACTCCGTGTTGTTTGCTGGGTGAGTAGTGACATCAGTAGACGTCTGGCTGGGATAACTAATCGATTGATAATAATTGATCAGTTATCGACCACTGAGAGTTGAAGATTATTACAGTACTAATATCGCTATTAAAAAATTGGGGTTGGTGGTAGAAGGGTGAAAAGTAAGGGTTATATGTCTTTTTTAATGCCACATTATTAAAAAAATGTCCATAAAATGAAAAAGTTAGGGGTGGACAAGCCTTATCACTTAGGAGTATGAAAAATAGATAGTTCCCGATTCTCAGACCACTGAATATGCATATAAAATTTCATAAAAATCGGTCAAGCCGTTTCGGAGGAGTATGATAACTAACATTGTGACACGAGAATTTTATATATTAAAAATATTGATTTCAGCTGAACTAATAGCCAATTTTCTTGTGAAACTATACAAGAAAACGCACATTCCATTGGACGAATTCCATCTTATCGGTTTTTCTCTTGGTGCTCAGTTAGTGGGGCTTGTTGGAAAAGAAATTAAAAAACAATTGGGTAAACCGATTGGAAGAATAACTGCTTTAGACCCTATTGGGCCACTTTTTGAAACTCCTTTACCCGAAGAAATATGCCAGATGCTTTATACTTCTTTCGGTAGTCAGCTCAATCCTGATGAAACTATGTTCTGCCCTGAAGGAATTATCGGGTCCCAAGAGCGTTGGCCAGATATATCTATCCGAAAAGAATTAATTGAATTACGTAAGTTATTCGTATGAGATATCCTTTCTTATTGTAAACTTGGAATTTTCAAACGCTGTAAAAACTCTCGTCTCTTTTACAGTATAACTAACTAATAACTATAATTTTTATTCATTATATAGTTAATGCAAATAACTTCTAAGCATTCTATATCAACCTTCAAAGCTTTTCTTCAAATTCTAAAATATACAGTATAGTGAACCTACTTTCTACAAACAATATGCTTTTTAGGTATCTCACTTCTTATCCTTCGAATTTACTTATAATTTATTAAAGGTAATATCGTATTACCTACTAAGTTCTGACTTTCTCATATCTTTTGCCACTAAATCTCCCACGTAATAGGAATAGGATGACAATCTTTATCTGACTTTTCCATTTCCGTATAAAATATTGTTAACTAATACATGGTAGTGAAATCGAAACTTTATGCTGAATTTCTTCACAGAAACCTAACCAAACCTGTGTAAAAAAGTTATACAAATCATGCTCCCTCCCCTAATAAAATAGGATTGCATTTCTCCTTAAAATATTCTTCTGCAAACATATTCCTCTACGTTTCTATTCAATAAAGAATTAAATAACTATAATCAACTATGTAATATGGATAATTCCTAAGAAATTAAAACTCCACAATCTATTATTGGTAATGTAATTGTGGCTGTTGTTAAAGGTTAATTTCTAATTTGCACAACAAGTAAAATTCTTAATTTCCAGTTATCTCCATTAAATTGTTTTAGGTAAAATGATAGACCATTTTCTTCAGGAAGTACACAAGAAGTTATTACTTCCAGTTGACCAACTCCATTTTATCAGTATGAGTCTCAGTATCGCAGCACTGCGGGAGCTCGAGGTTAAAGAAATTACGGAGAAAGTGGATAACCAGCTTAGAAAAATGAATTTATCACAACCTGCCATGTCAATTTCTTTAGACAAACAACAGAAATATATAAACATCTCAATTAGCGCGTTACTGGTCAAATATAAGGATAATGCATTATTCGGACAAATAGGTACCATTATTTCACTAATATCAATTAGTAGGTAATAAAAGTAGAAAACGGACACTGTGGTGGTTGAATAAATAAAATAGAAGGATAATAACATACTCATCACAACAAACATGTGTTTTCCTTGTTTTTTTTATAAGGACATAGGAGCGTAGCTAAAGCCGAATTTAAGGTAGGGCAGTAGTGGTTACAGACTAACAGATAAGGCGTAAGTAAAAAGTTTATTTTTTCTGATGTGCGCTTGAGTGAGGTAGTACTTAATTGTCGAAAAGGGGTGATACTGCTTACACACACAACAAACACATATTGTTCGCTATTCCTTCAGCGAAAAAAAAATATAATTTAAAAGATAAATTTTCATATTGTAGAGCGGATTTACTGGGTGGGCCATTGTCCAAATGACAATAAGGAGAAACCGCCACTGTTCAGATCTAGTCAATGTAGGCACACAAACTTAAAATTTTGTATTTTATTTGAATTCGTCGCAAAACAAAGTTGGAATAACCTTCCAGTATAACCTACGAGTATAGTTGAAACGAAACTATTCTTAGTTCAAAGATCACCTTTGATAACCCTCGACTACAATTTTGTTAAACTCTAACTGCCTTAGTTATCTTAAAGTGTCTAGTGTATCGCATAATATAAAGAACCGTATGTAGTTTAGCACAACAGTTGCTTTTAGGCAGATTTGAGTTACTTTGTTAAGTGAAGAATTATATACAATTGAAGTTACATTTGAGTAATTCCACAACATTGCAAAATAAACAAGAAATACTTGAAGTTGACTACTTTGGTCATATTATTTATGCAGTATCCTGAAAAATACGATATCATCTTACATTTGATCATGGAGGAAAAAATAGACAGCAAAAGTGGACCAGACAGAAAAAGATCATCCTGGCTTAAGAATTTAAGACAATAGTACGGACAATCTTTTGTAGAACTATTCCGAGCAGGAAATATAATTGTATATAATTAAGTATAGCCACGGGATATTACCCTAGTTTATGGTATTCTTTAAATTAGGGCATATAAGGTAAGATAATGCCCTCCCCTAGCTACGCTTCTGTCAGCATTATGGACGCAGGGACGAAACACGTGTCCACTTAAAAGGCTCCTTCGTGAGATCCTTTCTACTAAAATAAATTAAAAGTTATTTCAGTAAATTTAATTTTAAACAATTTAGAGTTTTCAAATGAAATGCTTAATTTTTCACCATGATTTTATTCATATTTTGTAGGCAACCTGTTAGGTAACTTCATTATTCGGGTATTTGAGAAAATAAGACTTCCAGCAGATATTATTCTTCATCTTGGTCTAACCCTTGGTGCTATCTTAGGGGAAATTTTAGAAAATCAAGTTAAAGACACGCCGATAGAAAATCGATACAAATTAACTAAATATGACGCCAAAATAGTCGACGTGATTCATACTGACGGGGAAGTATTTGGAACTGTGAATCCAATAGGTACTATTGACTTTTACCCTAATGGCGGTGTTAGACCTCAAGAAAACTGCAACGCTGAGAATATAATTGGTAAGTTATTCAAGAACTGATTATGAGATTAGAAAATAGATTTATTGTCTTCAATATACCTACAACCTGAAAACTGCAACTTCAAGAAGTAATTTAATGATATTTAACTATTTTGTTAATGTTTTAGATTTTTGTTCACATGAAAAGGCAGTGGAATATTTTATTCGGTCTTTAAACTCGGACGAATTTGTTGGTGTGGCGTGTGAATCTTGGTTAAAATTTACATCAGGTGAATGTAATGGAAACGTAACTAATATTATGGGGGACAATTTGATACCAGAAAGGCAAGGAAGTTTTTATCTACATTCGCTGGTTAATAAAAATTGATGTGTCTAAAATTTACGTTAGTTAAGATATTTGTGTTATATTATAAACATAACTTAACTGTGTGTATCATATACTGCTTGTAAGTTATATGCTATTTATTCATAAAGGCAAATTCGGAAAATTTACTAGATTATTATTTTTTAACAAAGCAACCACGTACCTAACCTAACATAACGTTATGTTGTAGTGCACCAATATGATGCTGCACCAATTTGAATCGAAAATTATACCTGTAGATTATGACGTAGTTTGAAAATTTAGAATTTTTATAAGCATCATTATACATCAAGAACGCATTCCGTTCAGCATCTTCGAGTGGTGAACATTTATCGTTGCAGAAAGGTCAAAATTACAGGCGGCATTGATATAAGGTTTGGATACTAGTTCCTTGGACTGTACATGGCCTGTGTAGCAACTAAGAAACATATCGGTCACTCTATCTTTGTTCTTTTTTCTCCTCTTGCGCATTTCGCGTCTAAACTGAAATTTATCAATTTATAATAAGCCATGATTGAAAACACTCGGTAGGCTTATCGCCTTTTGTTATCCCAGAGGCCAAATGCAAGGACATGACGTAACAAGCATGGTCGTTGCAACCTTCACAACAGCTGGTCAGCACACAGACCAATTGCACACAATGGCTATATAGTAAAGGCGACCAGAACTGGCAAAGTCCCCAATAAGTAATCTATGAGAAGTCATGTATATTTTTTCTCGTTCCTACTTAGGCATAACCAGACTTTGCAACATTTTGAACATACCCTTGCCACCATCCTTACAAAGCTAAGAAATATTACGAATCATACAGATAAAGTAGCAAGAGGTAACTGAGCAGAAGTAAGCGCAATCCCTTTGCTACTTTTCAATGACTTTTGTCGTGTCTTACAAAAGGGATTGTCTCGAGTATCGCTGAACTCTATATTAGTATCTTATATGAAAGAAGAAAGAAGATGTGATGGGTTTTGTTAGGTCATTTAAGTTCCTTTTTTTTTTTTATAATGTAACATTTTTTTTTTATGAACAATCCCTTTACGAAAATTTAACTTATTTCTATTCAGTTTGTGCTGGTCTTGGTTCAGTTGTATTGATTTATTCTTAATTTTAATCGACCTTCCGTCTTATCATCAAGGCTAACAACATTTGCACAGGCCTTTCATCGATCGCGTATGAAAGGATCGATGAATTTTTCCGGTCGGTGCTTGAGGCTTCTTCCTCTATCCTCGGTACCGACAAGACGTGTTTGTGTGATTTCTTCTGTTAGTGTTTGTGCTTGATGTTCCTGTAAAAATTTTTGTATGTGAGCTAGTTACCGTCAATTTCTACTTAAAATTCAAAGTTAACCTTGCAGTCTGATTACTTTTAACTTTGCCATTGGGATGCTGTTTGCTAAGTACCTATTCTTTCAAACGTTTTAAATTTTTTTTTTTGAACAATTTTTTTTCTCCACGAGGCAAGTACATATCTCTTGATTCTAGTTTTATCTTAACGATCTTTAATAATTTTCTTGATTTGCCTTAAGTCTATTGTTTTTGATAGTAAATTCTGTTGAACTTTCTTAAAATCACTTTTTTTTAAATTATAATTTTCATATGGTATCTTCCAAGAATAATTCTTGAATGATTGAAATTTGGTTTGACTTCGACCTTGACGACGGATACCCCTAATCCATCCTTTTTATCCCATTTTTTTTAAGGCATCTTCAATGCCAACAAATTCTAATTTTTTTAATCAATTTAAATTTACTTTTAGGAAATTTATTTGTACATTTTTTTATGACTGCCATTTTGTCAGCCCATCCAGTCTATAGTAGTATCCAGAAGGACTGAAAAGCTGGGAGTACGGGTCGGGGTGAAGACACCTTCAGGTCATAATTTAACCAGGCTAAGGGACTGCAAGCTATCATATTAACCTCAGATGAACCAAAGAACACCTGCGGACGGCTCTTATAATTTCTAAGAAGGTTGATCCCTGGAGTTACTAGAAAGATCGTCTGACCTCTTAGTTGTTTAAAAGTCCCCTTCAAGACCCTGAAATCAGCTGTAGTCCCAACATTGTCGCAGGGCGTAATTTTTTTTTTGGGCTGGTATTGCGTGTGTGTAAGTGTTTTTTTTTTTGTATTAATTATAATATACTCTTCAAGTTCTTTTGTGTTTTTTTTTTGACAGTTTCGAGCTCTCAAAGCATCAGGGTTACTGAGGAACCACCACTGCTCTCCCCGGAGCAAAGTAACTTAAATATTATTTTATCAACTTATTTTTATTGTTTTAGCCAACAATAAGTAATAACGTTAAAATACATGAAATATTTTTAAATTAAAATTTATTTGTAAGTTTATAAATACCAAGTTGCAAGTTGTTTCACTTCCACCAATATTGGTCGGCGGGCTGAACCCCCCCCCCCCCGCGGTCTTCCACCCTTGTGCAAAGTCGGAGGGTTGGGGCGGAAAGCCCTCTTCAGCCTCCTTTAGGAATAGTGGGAATGGGTGGGTGATGGTTGGGGGAAGAAAGATGAGACGGACGAAGTGAAAACAGAAGAGAACTGACAGACTATCTGTGGAATATTACTACCCTAGCACTTGCGTAAATGATCCAAGGAAGCCACAGATAAACTTGGACCAGAGTAGCTGGCCCCGGAATCGAATCAGTGATCTCCCAAATGCTAAGCCATGATCTAGACGACTAGACCATACCGCTCGGTCAAGTTGATAACAACAGGGCTGGTTTAAATATTACCTATCTGGGTATTACCAGAACCCTCATAACCAGAGAAGAATTATTGTAGGTACATCTGGTACTCGTATCTGATCGCTGGGTTTTCCATATTCTTTGTTATGTTGAGTTCCAATGATTCACCCCCGCTAGAATAATATAAGTTTAACTGTTTTTCGGTAGAGTTGCATAACAACAATAAGTAATACACAATTCGGAGATATTAAGCATCTTGCAACATACTTATATTAACATCGGTACTAATCAGTAGAATCATAAGATTATTATTCATTTTTGTCGGACGAATTTAATTTACATTTTATTATTAAGACATTGAAACTTAGTTTTTATTGTTGGAATAGAAGTTCAAGTAAATGTTTTAAATAAAACAGTGAATTTTATTCTTCAATGATATTCCCGATCGGAATAACTAGTTGCACAAAATTAATTTGGCGTACAACGTACGACGTTTGTACAAGTTTATTACTCTACTATAGAAATTTTTTCTTTTAAAACTTTTGGATGTTTCATTCCCATAAATGTTGATGGGTGAGCTGTTCCTCTGGCCTACATTCTAGTGAAAAGTCGTACGGTAGGGTGGAAGGCTCTCTTCAACTTCTTTTAGAAATCGTAAGAATGGTTGGGGGAAGAAAGATGAGACGGACGAAATAAAAAAGAAGAGAAGTGAAAGACTATCTGTGGAATATTACTACCTCAGCATTTGCCTAAATGATCCAAAAAAAATCTTGGACAAGAGCAGTCGGCCCTGGACCTTCCGAATTATTAAGCAATGATCGGTTCCTGATATTATTTTACGATTAGTAGTAGCTTGTACTTCTTTTGTCCGTTCTATCGGCAATGATTACGGAATTGATAAAGTTATTTAGGACACATTTAGCATTTCTGTATAGTACTTCAACCATACCAATGTAATAACAACAATAATAATTATTTCCGGGGCAGTAAAACTTTCAGTAAGGGCATTATTTTAATTTTTATATAGAAGATTGAAAGGTGTGACCTATTTCAATCAACTTCTTCGTATACCTTCTTCACTAATCTATCATAACCTTTTTAAATACGTAAATTGATTTCTAGATAAAATAGGTACGTTTTTTATAATATTTTATCATTTCGGTGCAATGTCTTACAATATTTCAATTAAGGCCGTTTTCTGACTTGTCGGTGTAGCAGCGGTGCGGTACCGAAGTGGTTGGTACCGAAACGATTCCGCGTTGCTTGCATTTACACATCTATCGGTATGTTTTCGGCATAAAACGGAGCAGAACCGCTTGTACCGTCACAAGAAGATGTCGTCCTCCTTGAGTGATGAAGATATTGTATGATGTCTCATGCAGTAATCCCGAGCGGCTACTGGACGTTTCTACCGCGATGCAGTATACCGAACCGATATCACTCCTCTACCGCACGTGCCGCACAAGTCAGGAAGACCGTATTGAAATATAGGTGCTCAGTAAGCATTCGGTACCGCGTATACCGAGCATACCGATACCGCACCGCTGCTACACCGACAAGTCAGAAAGCGGCCTAAGTCGTTACAGCATTTTGATTCGTGTTTTTTATTTCTTTTTTTATATTTAGTAAATGAGTATTTAAATAACATGTAATTCAGCAACTATTTCTCACTTTCAACTATTTGTTCAATAAATTTTACTCCCTTGAGCAGCAATTTGTGTGTTATCACAAAGGAAATATTGCCATGAAAATAATATAAATATACGTAATAAATTCCTGCGCATATTCATATTAAACAGATACTATAACTTTTAAACTTATTACCCCCGTAGCTATACGGGGATGTAAAAGCATGACTGTGGAAAGTTAATCATGAAATTATGTAACAATTCTTTTGTGGGTTGTTTTGGTATTAATCACTCCGTTACATGTGCTTTCTATAAATAGAAATGTAATTATATTACAAACATTTACTTGCTTTCATTTTAAGGTTCTATCGTAATTTATCGTATAGGGTTTCTGTATAAAAAGGAAAAGAACAAATGAAACAAAGAGAACATTGCTACCCCTTACTAATTAAGTTTTATTATGGAAATCCGATTAAGAAGAGGTGCCAAATGTGAGCAGAAGTGCACATACTCGCATTCAAATTCTTATTTATATTAGTAGAACGATACTTACCTTTACATCTTAATTAAATATGGAAAGCTAATCCCTATCTTGCCAGTGGGTAGTAATTAATAAGGAAATATTTAGATCAAAATTAAGTTAGAAGCGAGTCAAAAAGCGGTTAGGGTAGTGAAACGGTTGACCGTTCTTACTCACCATAATCAGTACGGTTCTACGACATTCGCGGTTCGTGAACTATTAAAAAAGCGTCTCTTCTTCATAAGAAAATGCAAGGGATGCTTAAAGGGAGAGGAATGACCGGCAAAGTTGTATCATGTACAATATTTTCAAAACTAGAAACAAAAAAATTATACGAATAAAAAATTTACCCTTTAATATCTTGCACCTGGGGGGCTGTAGTCAATTTGCATATTTGGGATTTTTTCCAAATATTATGGAATGTTACTCTTCTAGTATTTGAGTAAATGGTTCCCAGAAATCACGGGAAAATTTGGAGTGGGACAAGTTGATATAGTCACCAATGGATAACATTTAGTATCTGTTTTGGAAAATTAAAGTTAATTTAACATTTTAACATCAATTTAAATGATAATTAATAAAAAGATTATTACATTACTTCAAAATAGAGCATGACATAGTATTTAATTTAGAGGTAATTAAATAAATTGACCAGCACCGGACCGATAATGTTGGTGTATGAAGGAAATCCACGACTTTTGAATTTCGAGGTTACCAAATGCAAGCACCCTTGGTTGCTCAATGTAGGCGGAGTTTTGGGACACCCTGTATAATACTACAGCTTTAATGGAATTAAATGTCACAATAGTTAAAAAACACACTAATCTAATAGTTGAAAGGAGCAATATCCTAAGAATTTGGTGATTATCCAGGAGCATTACTTATATAAGAACTTAAACTTACCTACGTCCAAGGTACATTGCAGAATTAAAATTATTTTTGCTAAATTCTTCTAAACTTTGCCTCTCGGCGTGTCAGCTTTTATAGTACATTGCATATTTATCGTTTTTTTTTTAAATACTGTTACGCTGCGTAGCGACTTTAGTGTAAGCAACGCCCTTGTTAATTAATTTAGGGAACATTTGAATCGTTAAAGTAAAAACTGCAGGACCCCACGTTAATGTAACGTAAACAGGCCCAAGTGACCGTAGGAACTTGCGTTAAATGAAATTTTTAAAAAAACGGTATAATGAAAAAATTATAATTTGTCATCCTGCGCCCCTACGCAGATATTTGCACGAACACTGCTCGCCTACGTAACTTTTACGATTAGCAAACTAAATTTATTAACGTGACAAGTTCATTGATAATAAAGAGGGAAAATTAAGAACACTCTTGTCGTAAATTAGTAAGAAGAGAAGAGACTAGGTAATTAATGCTTGTTCAATACTCTACCTGGTAGAAACATTCCTAAAACTTTTATGAATAATAATTGTTTGTCAGTTTCTTTAAGAATTAATTAAGAAAATATTGAGGTATTTTGATAATATCTCCAACTATACTTAATCTAATTATTTTCTCCTTTCTAGATCAAAAACCAAGAAAGAGAGACAAAGAGAGTAAAAATTGTAAATTTACTACTCCATGAGTAAATGATAAAGGTAATCTAAAGATTACTCACCTTTTTAACATGATCAGAATCGAGTACGACATGGATTGTTTCCCGGGAATGAATAATGGGTGGATTATCATCTTCATCAAGCACTTCAACAACGAGGGTTTTCGTATCGTCGAATACTATCCTTTTCGGGGTTTCCAGATAACATTTCACTGAAACCGACCTTAATTCGCCGACTTCACTTGATTTTGTAGCGAAAGGGGTCCGAATTACATCCCGTTCAAGGGGCTTGGTCGAATGCAACGTCCACAATTTATTATCAGCTGAGGGCGGTTCTAACTTGAATTGCTTGCTTCCTGAAATAGAGAACGGCCATTAGGTAAGCATGCTTTATCTATAAACGTAAGAAATTACTTGTTGGAAGCAATGTTTTAGGTCTGCAACAAGTACAAATAACACTTTACGGTTTCCATTTATTCCCCTTTTATAGAAAACGAAACCAATATAACGTTGTAAAAAATGTTTTACAACTGTAAGTATTAATTTTTCTATTCTTCTTTAGAGACGTATGATGAATATACTGCAGCAAAAAAATTCAAATCCCAAATTGTGAAATTGAGAAATAGTTAACATTCCACATTTATTAATGTTTTAATAGGCACTAACAAATGTTCATAGTAATTTATCTTTATTGATATAGAATTGGGAGACTAAAACTTATATTAAGTAAAACTCACTCAAGGAAACGTGGGTGTTGAATTTTTTAACTTCAGCAAAGAAAATAAACAAGCAGCGCATTCGACTAAAGGAGGATATAGCTTACTCTTGAAATAAACATAGAAATGTAAAGAGTAACACATGATTTATCCCACCCTAAAGAGTATTATGTAGAACTTTGATGATACTTAAAAACTAACTAATCTGGAACTTACTTAACTGAGTTAGAACGAATAATATAATTATCGATGAATGTGCATCTATGGTATAGCCATCAAAATATATCAGATGCCACGTCTCGTTGGTTAAGTTCAATGTCAAAATATTCAGAGGATCTAGGGACAAAGAAAGTGTTCGGTATCAAAGACCTTTTGTATAGTTATATTTGTTTTGTATTATAATGCTAGATACATTTCATTTTGAATAAAACAAACGAACACCCGAAATCTACAAAACGTTTAGAAACCTAAAACACGTTTCGACAACCAAGGTATCATCCTCAGTTAGAGACTAAATTAATCTTAAAACTACAGTACATCTTATAAATAGTTACGATCCCTCTTTAAGAAATTCTACAGGAACCAATACAAACAAACTAATTAAATTCATTAAAGAGGGGCCACTGTTAGGGGTAGGGTTTTAGGGAGATCACACTAATGACACTACTTGTTGATTAGGACAGTAGGAGCAAACGTCCAACCCCAAACAGAAAGAACAAGCTAGGTACTGTATATGCCTTGTTAAACTACTTATGTAAAAACTTGATCGCTTTGAATATAGAGCAAAATGGTAACCTACTAGGTGGAGTCCTTCACTAACCACTAATAGAAACCAAGCTTCCTACAAGCATGCTTCGACTTAACTCCGCTGATAGTGGGAAAAGGATTTAATATTATTTTGCTAATAACCTAGGAACAGGACCATTGTTCGAATTCATGAGCTTGTCTTTATTTTTGAAAATTTCAAGATGAAGAGATTATCTACACTTTTAATTAAACTTAAACAACTGATCTCTTTCATGGTTATTTTAAAAATTATTGGATTTGGTCACGTAGAGTGAACATTACCAAATTGATTTAGCCCCATCAAAAAAAAAAAAACAAAACGTAGAATGTACTTTCCCAGAAGTCTGTCACGGTCAGATTGTAATAGTATAAGGTGTTTTTGCCTATTTGGCTCAAAAACATGTTTTAAAACCTACTTTGTTATTTTTTCAAGTTATTATTACAATCAGATCTGCATATGGACTCGCTGAATGCACATCACTCATGATACGAAGTTCATTTAGTTTTTTAAGAGTTCTGTTATAGACTCGCGGGGAACAATTCCCAATTTAATTCCATTATAAGAATTAGTATAAAAAGTGAATTAGTAGTAAATTAGTTTAAAATTTACACGAGTTTTATTGGTCTTTCGAAAAACAAATCCTAAATGTGGTACATAAGTACTCCCGGTTGATATTGTATGAAACACTACGACGGTAGAAGCAAAAAGAATAACGCAGGATTAAATCATTTTTAACCAAAATAAGTATTGGCGAATGGTTAATATAGAATTTTAACAAAAATTTATTAAAGTGTATGTTTGGAATATGACTCTCCTTACTCGTATTTACAGAATAGAAATATTGTTAGAAAATACCATGGGTGACGAGGTACTAAAAAAAGTAGGACAATAATCGACTTTACATAGTATGAATACCTTGTCTTGTTTTTTCTTCTTCTATGAAAAATCCCGTTACGAAAACTAAAGTTCTTTCATCCATTTTTATCAGCCCATCCACACCCTAGTCAGGTTCCCGACGGACTGTAAAGCTGGGATTACGGGTTGGGGCGAAGACTCCTGGAGGACATTCAATCAGGCCAGGGAATATTTTAAAATCAATCGGACCAACCAGAGACCAGCCAATTAAGACCTGCAGGCGGCACTTTGGATATTTATCAAGATTAGTCCTCAAAATCCCAATTATTGTCTGGCCCCTCTCGTATAATAAAAGTCCCCTCTACAACCCAGAGTCCAGCGTAGGGAACGCTTTTGGATTGGCTTGTGTTTGAAGTTTTTTATGTATTTTTTGTAATATACTCTTCAAGTTTTTTTTTATGAGAGCTTCGAGCTCTCAAAGCGTCAGGGTTTTTCAGGAACTACCACTGCTCTACCCGGAGTTTTTTTATTTGTTTGGCAAAGTGGCGCCCCAGCTTTCCTTAATTCATTTAATTTTCATTTTTAATTAACTTATTATTATTGTTTTAACTAGCAAATAACTAATAACGTTAAAACCTAAACAACAATAGATACGTAGTTAGAGTAATCAAAATAAGGAAACTGGATTACATTGCTCACGAAATGAGAAATCGGAAATATAAACTGCATTATACAATTATTCAAAAGGAAATAAAAGGGAAATGTGCTCATGATTATTACATAACATTATGGTTGAAAAACCTCCATCATTAGCAACGATATGGGGTAAGCATTGTGGAGTTATTCAGTGACAAAGATGTACTAATGATCGTTAACGTTCTTGAAAATTAAGGCCCTTAAAGAAACCACAATGGCAATTATAGACGAGGGATCTATAATTATAACCGAAGTATCTCAGAAATGTAGAGAAGGCCAACAATGAGAACGCCAACAATATTTTTGGTAATGCTTTGAACCTCTAATCTGTGAATGTATCATTATTTTACTTGTACTTGGGCAATAAATTAAAATGAGTAACAATTTTATTTTTGAAGTGTAACTGTTTTGCGACTGTTGGCTAACGCTGGGAGTATGAAGCTCATATTTAACATATAAATATAAATAATAAATCTATTTAATTATTGTTATTGATCTGGTACAATGCTAATAATCTTTGGCATTGTTTTGATAAAGAACCACGAATAATCAATTTTTGTTTTGACCTAGGATCGAGAATTCGAATCCTTAGGGCTCAGGATTCAGGGTCAATGGCCAATGGCTGAACCATCTACCTAGTGTCCCCACATAACGCCGACATTTCCCTGATTGAGGCTAACCTTTTTAAAACTGCAATGAGAAATGTGAATTATAATTGTTACTATGAATTTTTTAGTTAACTGAGAATGTGTTGATCTAACTACTTTTATAATTACTCTTGCCAAAAATAAAATTACAAAGGTTATGCTTTTTTTATTTCCGAAGGCTAGGTAATTAATTGCCAAATTTAAATTTAGGGTGGCATATATCCCATACCAATTAGGGGAGATGCCCTATAAATAATTGTTAAAAGATTATGATATACATGTTTAATTCTATTTATTCAGGAAATTATTTTAAACTATTTTTGAAAAATGACTTTTTAAAAGGTACAAAGCAGGCAGAAAATTTAAAGAAATTAAATACATATTCATGATAGATTGTGTAAACTATATTTACTTTTAATGTTGTGATATTTTCGTTAAAGTGACTTGATATGTTTTATTAGGTGGCATCTCATCTTATTCCAGATATCTGCCATACACACGTACCTTGGTGTAGATACCACTCATTTCCCTAACTAGTTTTAAAAAATCTCTTTTTCTTGTAAATGTTGTGATCTCTCTCAAATTTGTCCAATTCATTATTTATCTAATCTCTAAATCAGGGATGGCGAACCATTGGCACTCGTGCCACAAGTGGCACGTTTGAAAATTTTGATGGCACGCACAAAAACAAAATTTTTTTTTTAAGTTATCTTTTTTAATAGAAATGAATTAAAAATCATTAATCTACACTTAATTTATAGTTTATGATATAAATTTGTAGCACTGAATACCTATCTTAGTATGTTAACTAGAACCGTCAAATTATACATTTTATTACTAAAATATCGCATGAATTCTTTCGAAGTATATACAGATGCGCATTAGATAAAAAATTTTGCGTATCCAGTTTCGCCTTCTTAAGGTATTTGAATGTTGTTGCTGTCGCAGCGCTCGAATCAAAATTTATTTTATATCCTCATACATTACCATTTGAAAAATTAAATTTAAAAATCCTGGAGTGGTGAAATTTTAATGAATTAGAAATGGATTTAGTTAAATTTCAGTCAAGTACCATATAGAACCAAAAATTTGTTGATTTAAGAAATGATTTAGAAATTATTGAAAGTAATCGATTATTGGATAAAATAAATAAAATTGCAGAAGATGAAATTTTAACTATACATGGAATTCAGTTCCTAATACGTTTAATTGTTTAAAACTTTTAAAATATTAGCAATGGCAATTTTATCAATATTTTCATCGACGTGGGCATGTGAATCTCTATTTTCAGAATTAAATTTTATAAAAAATAAACATAGGAATAGAATGACGGATGAGTCGAGCTCTGCATGCGTACTGTTGAAATAAACTAAATATGAACCAGATATTAAATCTTTATCATCTTGTGTACAGCAACAAAAATCACATTAAAAACAATTTTTTTTAACGTGAATTTTATTTCTAGCACATTGATTTTTGTAAAACATTGATTAATAAAAAATTGTTTAAAGATGAATTGCTTTTGTTTGTTTGTTTAATTATACTTACGTATAGTTTCACCACGCTGACATTTCGAATGAAATTTTATTGTGGCGCGTTACCTATTTAAAAAAGAATTTTTATGACTTTGTGGCACGGACATCAAAAAAGGTTCGCCATCCCTGCTCTAAATTAACATTGTGCACAAAAACTGCCATTTTTCACCTTCTGTGTTATTTATAAATTTCCATTGAATAAATGTTTATACATCGACGTAACTTAGGGGAAAGGGAGGCAGTTTTGAACAATTGAAATAAAGTATTCAGTTTTCATGTTTTTGGCGCTATCTGTAGTACAAAAGCAAGAAATTACCATAAGATCCTTA
Organism: Agrilus mali; assembly: GCA_029378335.1. NCBI lineage: Eukaryota > Metazoa > Arthropoda > Insecta > Coleoptera > Buprestidae > Agrilus > Agrilus mali. The sequence goes on from CM055658.1 coordinate 9,289,117, forward strand.
CTACTATATCAGCATTGTAGAAATATAATGTAGAAAGCTGTTACACGCCATTTGTGGTTTACAAACTATATTTTCGAATGTTATGTGCATGATAGTTAAGAAAATTTTGCTATAAAGGAGACCGTTTAAAATTTTGGTTTTGATTGTGGTACTGAGTGTCTACATTGGTGATTTAAAACGGATACTATTATTACAGGTAAGTGCCTAGGTTAGCAATTAGAAATTATTATTTAAAACTGTAACATCTGGGGCAGTTATGAACATTAGAACTGGGGCAGTTTTGAACACTTAATAAAGTGTGTTAATCTGTCGTTTATTGTTTAGCGTCAAAATGGTTAGGACTTACAAACGGAAAAGGGCTGAATTAAATGAGTAATGTGTTAAGAAAGCTGTACAAGAAGTAATACATGGAAAGGGTCTGAGAGAAATAGCCAATTTGTTTGGACTTACGCACACAACGTTGTTCTACAGAGTTCAAAAGGAAAAGAAAAGAAGAGAAGCTTAAGGACTTGGAATAGTGGTAAAGGATTACACAAAATATTCGACATTGCAATCAACTTCGCAAGTTTTTACTACCGAAGAAGAAAATATGTTGAAAATTTATATTCTTAAGTGCTCAAAGATTCATTACGGTATGACTTATTTACAGATTAGACTGTTGGCATACGAATATGCGAAAAAATTAATAAGGAAATTTGTTTGCGAAAGTGGGATGTTGAAAAGAAAGCGGGAATTGAGTGGTTAAAGGGATTTATGGAACGACACCCAACATTAGTATTACGAGCCTTTCCCGTGCCTTAAATTTTACCAAAGAGAATGTAGAAGAATTTTTAATAATTATGAACGAGCTCTGCTTTCAAAAGGATTTACAGGAGACAAAATATATAATCTAGATGAAACGGGTATAAGTACTGGCTTTTCAATCTTCTGATCAGTTGTAAATTCATTTGTTCAAAAGTGCCCAGCCATTGAATTGAATATTTTTCAAATTTGAATTTTTATTATTTTCAATGAAAGTTACAGTTTTGTTGGTGTACTATATGTGTTAATAATATAATGAATTAATTAAATACATACCTTAGTTTACAATTTTTTCAAGAATTTAAGCCACATACGTCAAAAAGCTAAAATTGGTCAAAACTGCCCCCCTTTCCCCTACGTATAAATAGTAGATTATTGTCATTTTCATTATTCATTAATAACACCAAAACATCTCTTAATTTTGTCTTAGCATGTTTTACATGGAGGGTGCTTACTGTTGCGCTGTGCATTGGCAAACTTTCAACACCACGTCAGTTGAGTTTCATGTAAAATTTATGGGCAACCGTTATTGACATTATAAAACCATTTCCCGCTAATGCTTAGTTGTGTTTTACTTGTTGTGTTTAGGTAATTACTCTTCATACTAGAATAATGCATGGGATTAAAACTGAATTTCCTTTATAAACGACGGTACTATCGATGATCAATAGCTATACTAATACATAAGTATCTCAGGATCAGTTTTTGCAATATTTTACAGTTCATAATCCTGTGTTCCATTTGGGTCTTCAATGAAAGTTCTTTGAGTATTATTTTCGATGAGTTATCTTTAAGTTTTAATGATTATTATATCTAGGCATTTACTCGTATACTAATTGTTTAAAAAACCGGTTATACGTTGACTAATCCTCTAAACCAGGAATGAGTGACCTTTTATATATCGAGTCAACTAATACAACATATTGTGGAAACTTACATACTCCTATATAAAATACAAAAATAAAACAGTAGTTAATAATAATAAATTAAAAGCAAAACGACCTTTTTTAAAAAAAGCTTTCATTTAAATGCTCTTAAAAGAAGAAAATAAAATTTTCGTTTAAAATTTTAACTATCAACTTATAACCTCATTATACACAATTTATATGATCATAAAAGCTTGTCGCGCGATTTACTTGTGTAAGTAAACTAAGTACATATTTAATTGAGTAACTTAATCTGCTAAGTTTAATTTTTTTTAAATCTCAGCAAACCTCGCGACAAGCTTTTATGATCATATTGTGACGGACGTGGCGTTTTGAATAAAATTGACGCAGGCCGACTGCGAAAGTTGAGTTAAAGTTACCTATGACGCGTTCCAGAAGGTTCGAGAAAAAGTTACTGGAAGTTTCGAGAGTCACCTAAAAACGTCCATAATTACAGCGTTGGACAATTTGACGGTTTTTGATAGAAGAGAGTGACAGATATAAGTTCTAAGCAAAGGAAAAAGTGATTGAATTGTTGTTGTGTACGAATTAATTAAATAAAGGTGTTGAGAAAAATACGTGATGTATTGAAATTACGTAACAATATAAATTGTGTATAATGAGGTTAGTAGTTGATAGTTAAAATTTTAAAGGAAAATTTTATTTTCTTATTTTTAGAGCATTTAAATAAAAGCTTTTTTTAAAAATGGCTGTTTTGCTTTTAATTTATTTTTTACTTTTTAGTTATCGCTGGCTAGGTTTCTGATTCTGTTCTTCTCATTCAACGCATCATTGTTGCAAAGTCGTTTGCCGGTTAATTTCGAACAGTCTAGCTCTTCAATAAGGAGACCTAATGATTTTACCCTACTTAAGGCCACGTATGCTTTACCAGCAGCAAAGAGCTTTGAGCCTAAGTAAACACCGGCGTGGTCGACAGTACTACCCTGCATATTGTGTAACTATGCAAGCCCAGCATAATACAATTGGCAGCATTGTTATCCAAACTAAACGTGTATACAAAATTTCAGCTCAATCGGTTGAAGATATCTGCTTCAAAATTGAGTAGCAAGATTCCACCCGAACAAACATACATTGCAAGTAAAATAAAAGCTTATAAAAAGAGTATTAAAAAACAAAAAAACCGCAAAAGATAGATAAAATTTAAACTATTTAAGGTGCAATTTTTGTGAAGCTGCATGATTATGTCAAATGTAAAGGAAATAAATAAGCGGAAATTTCACTTAATAATATTTTTCGGTCGAATTGCGGCCATTTAGAAGAAAATCTAAAGATTACTAAAGTGTTAAAGCTAAAAGTTACGTACTAATTTCTAGGTAACTAGATGTTACAGTCTATATAACAGTAGGGGGATTACCTATATGTCACTAATTCAGTTTGATTGTTGACTAAATTCAAATTCTTATGTAGAACTTTTTTAATCTCAATATTTTCCAGCGAAGCTAATTTTCAAAATTTTGGTTCATTTTTGGGTGAGATGTTTTTTAAATCGATATCGTTAATAGCCATACTATTGGAGTTATGCTTTTTTGTTCCGTTACATACACCCACTAACATACCCCTATCTACATCAGACTTTAATCTAGAATTAAAATCAAATGGCTTTTCACCTTATATAATTGACAAAATGTTAAATAATAAATTAAAAAGACAGGTGTCGACTTTACAATAACGGTCCCCTTTGTCACGAAAAATGTATCTTTGGCCATATTATTGCCATGAATTCGAAATTCTTTTACAGAAACATTGTAATTGTAAAATCATTGAAAATGGTTCAATTAATCTAAGATCTATTCTTTCAAGTCACAAAGAACTTTATGATCTACTAGGAAAAAGTGGTATATATCGAAATTCTTGTAACAGCTATTCACATTGGTCAGTAAGGCAGGGCGATCTTTAAACGCACACTTAAACACCTGTCCACAATAAAAAACAAAAAACATAACTCCAGTGGTATGGCTCACCACTGCATTAATCAAAACCGCTCATTCGATTCAAAAAACAGAAAGCATACCCAAGAATGTACCAAAATCTAGAAAATTATTTTTGCTGGAATATCTTGAGATTAAAAAAACTAGATAATAATTTGAATATGGTGTACATATATAACTCCCCCCTCCTAGTCTTGTAAGTATAGATTGTAACAGTTTCAGACCATCTAAAGAAGAGAGCGACATGACTCTCGAAACGTCAAAACAAATGAATCGACAACGTGAGAACCAGCCCGAAAATCATTCGACATAGACTGTACCATCCAGTACCTATAAATTTGTAACTTTCACTTCTTCTGTATTCATTTGTAAATGGTCGGAATTCGGCGGAAACAATTTTGTTAAGATTGATTAAATTATTAAGTGAAACGAAAGTGATGGTTACCTAAATCAATGCATAACTAACCTAACCTAACCTAACCTAACCTAATCCAAACCATTCTAACGTAGGTATATATGTATCCTATAATGTTAAATAAAACACCAGGTGTATAGTTACACAAAGAATTCTTGGAAGGCAAGGGAAAAAAGTTGCACTCTACCACACTGTAGGTATCACAAAGCTTTTCATACATATACCCAGTACAACATACGTACAATACACTGTTACTATTGTTAGAAGATAAATAAGCCAGTTTTAGTCTCGTTATTCCTGAGAATGCAACATGTTGGGACTTTTATATTTCCTGTAAAACTAAAAATAAGCCAAAATGGAACATTTATCTAATAATATACCGACACTATAAAAACTTTTAGCGCCAATAAATACGTACACAATATAATTAAAACTTCCCAGCTACACCAAAACGATCGCGTTTTGTATTACAACTTTTTGTTTGTGACATAAATATTATTTATGGAAGGTTTTATCAATACGATGAAAAGAACTTTACCAATAATCATAAATTCATAACCATGCACACCATTACCCACTTTTATAAGGGCAGCCATGCGAATAACAGAACTTTTTAGTAGGAAACTAAAATATTGTGGGGCTGTTGTTGTTATAGATTTTCCATAAAGGACAGTTAAAGGATCTTTTTAGGGATAACACGCACAAGACATTTACAGACTGTGTGAAGTGATTGTATATGTTATGTGTGAAATCAATAGTTTGTCAATTTTTTTTTATAAGTACAACTCGCTGTGTAAATGCCGCGAGCTGTATCAATGAGTGGTCAAAAGGTCGTAAAATCCGCTCGTTCACATATATACGAGGGGTGGCTGAAAAGTTTTGAGCCAAAGGTAGTAAAAATACTGATAAAAATCTGCAAAAATTTTATTTTACTTTATAGTTTCCCTCGAATTCGATACATTTTTTACATTTATTAAAAAGGGCTTTTAACCCGATCAAAAAATACTCGCTGTCTGTCTTCAAAATGGTCGTTTACAGCCGCCTTCATTTTCTCTTCATTGGAAAATTTCCGCCTATGGAGATCCTTTTTTAAATTCTAAAAAGGAAATTAGTCGCTAGGGGCCAGGTATGGATTATAGGGTGGATGATTAATTTCTTCAAGTCTCTCGGCGAGGGCACGCCTCGCAACTTGCGCAGTGTGAACGGGTGCATTGTCTTGCAAAAACAGAATTCCTTTCGCTAGTTTGCCCTTCCTTTTCTCAACAACCTCTTGACGTACTTTTGTCAACAAGGCGGCGGTGTAATAATCGCCATTCATTTTTGTATTTTTAGGAAGGTAATCAATTAGTAAAATTCCTTGACAATCCCAAAAAATTGTGGCTATGAGCTCGGACGCCGATCATTCCGCTTTGAATTTCCGTGGCGGCTTATCTCCCTTTTCGATCCACTGCATTGACCCCTGTTTTGACTCCGGATTATACTGCCGAATCCATGTTTCAGCAACAGTGATTAAAAGAAAAAAAAATTATCAGGATTATCGCCACAAATGTCCAAAAAACTCTTACGAAGTTGTGACTCGATGTTGCTTGTCCAACGGCGTGAGCATTTTCAGCACCTACAGCGCACACACCTTTTTCATGTGCAAATGATTGTATAAAATGTCGCCGATTCGTTCTTTGCTTATGCTTATGGCTTTAGCTAGCTGCCACAACTTAATTCTATGATCTTCCAAAACAACTTTTTTAACTTTTTCAAGGTTTTCTTCGGTAACGCTGGTGTTGGGGCGTCCCGACCTGATCTTCGAGGGACTCTGCCATGTTTAAATTCTCGGCTCTAACGTTTTACGGTGATACGTTTATGTTTTCTGGGCTAATAAGCCGTTGTCCGTAGGACTTTCGCCCCAATGTTTCGTACACAACTACGGTAGGTGGACATTTCTCGGTCTGTGCTGTTTTAGTTTTGCGATGAATGTTGTTGTGGACGAAACGTTGAGATGGAGCTCGGACTATTAGTTCGGAAGACAGTGTTAGGTACGTGTAAGCTTATACGCGCCTACTTGCGATTTTCTGTCTCGTAGCTAATAAATCACGGTTGCAAGTGAGCGCACAGGACTAAAAACCCGTACGCCTATTTGCAATGTTTTAGTTCATGACTGAGTTATATTTATTGATGTGAAACATCTATAAGCGCGGGTAAACCGGATTGTTGGCGTGACGATTGTGGCGATTGCATGCCGTGGCGATGCGTCGCCATGCACAAGCGCCTGTGCGATTCTCTTCCCACTCTGTCGACGGTGTCGTTTACTATAGTAAACTAGGAGATGGGAGTGAATTAATTATGATTGTTGTGTAGATTTCACCTAATAAAAAAATAATTATGATATTTCATTTTTACACGAGAAATTTTTTCTGTACAGCTACAAAAGTTCAATAATTTTTAAAACCAATAAAGATAAATTACCATTGATTTTAGCTTGAGATTTCAATGTAAATTTTGCAAAAGATGAATCAATGCCATTAATTACGTTCCTCCAAAAAAAATTTGAATTGCAAATTAACAACAATCCAAGAGAACCTACTACCAAATATGCAACAACAATAGATGCTGTATTTATTAGATGTCTTGATAATTTTATATCCAATACTTTTGTAACATACTTCAGTTATCCTCGACCAATTATCACAGTAATGCTGTCAGAGGCAACATCGAATATAACTATTACTGAAGTCAGTGTCAGAAAAAATTGAGTTGTCGCAACTTGAAATAAATTTTTGAATTTTTAATTTTTGTATTTAATAAAAATAAATATTTATTAAATAAATAGTCAACATTTTGTGGAAAAAAATCGTAATATTTGATTTTTTCATTATGCCATATTTAGTTCCTGCCGTAATATTGTTTTTCATGCATATTACTTGTGCAAACTCGATGTTTCACATCTGCCAGGTGTCCCGTGACGGCTCACATTTTTTATATGTATGGCTTTGCACAATTATTTAGCAATGAAATTTTAATTTTGTAGAACTGTACACTCGAGTACTGGATATTACAGAACAGTTAGCATATTCATTTGTTTCAATAACCGCACCGAAGCAATAACTTATATAGGTTTTGTTTTTGAAATTGTTACGGTTAAGCAATTACTATTATATTGCTATCAAGTCTATTTTATATAAATGACCCATCGAAGCGGATATAATATTATCATCGCGCTCGGTCACATGAGAGAAAAACCGCTCGTGTGCACTAATCCTTTGTCGTTATCGTTTTTAAATTATTTAAATGTTCAAAATTTATTCGAATATTTCCTAAAGAAAAATAAATGGTAAGAGTTGCCTGATGAGTCCCAAAAGTCCACTTTCTAAATCGTCTTTTCAGCAGGAACAAGATAAATGATTTCACAGGGGCTTAAATGAAATAAAATGGGATGTGGGTGACAGTAGACGAAAGGACAAAACACAGAAAAACTTAATAGAAGTGTTTTTTTAGAGGTAAAAGGTATTATTACTTATTTTTTGTCTTACATTTAAAATTTAGGAAGTATCTCTGAAACGAAAGATTTCTCAACACTAATTTGTCATAATTTTTACTCAGATTTTATGTATATGATTATCTATGATATGCTTTTCCTTTTATTTAAAATATGATACTTCGCCATTCCTCATAAATACTCCATTAAAATACACGTATATTTCATCACTTGTTTTCCTTTAAAAGACTCGGTGAAATAATTATCCTGAACAATAAAATAGATATTTTCTTTTTTTTTTTATTTTTTTTAATAAGTATTTTGAATTGAAATTTTAACACCTATTTATCACGTACAACAATGAAAAAACGTTTTTTTTATTTGCTATTGTAGTTTAACCTCTTCTTCAAATAATCTTGATGTGATTGATGAAAATTAAAAATAGATTCCACATTCAGGATCACATTTTAATTGTAAAAGTTCTGCATTTAAGTTGATGTGTTTAATATCAAGGAAGGACGTATCTTTTTAATGAGTTAAATAGCCGTAGCTCACATTCATTTAGTGTGAGATCGTACACCATTTAATCTAATAATTTATCCTACATCGACATGTCATATTCTCAGAACTTGCTGCTCTGATGGTTATTACTAGTGTTATTGAACTATCTAATAATTACTAAATGAATACTTTTAACTATCGAATGAATTCATTGGAATGAATTTATTCATTACTATTTTTTCAATTACATCAGGCAGTAGACGGTTATCCATCGCTCGGTCCATACAACTACTTTTTTTATATGTTTCTACACTCACTTATTTTTTTTTTTTTTTTGTAATTATCAGTGCCTACGCAGTACAAACATATAGTAAGTATTTATGACTCAAATCCTCACTACACTAATTTAAAAATTATTAATTATTTATTTGCATTTTATTTTTCCTCATATTTAACTAGTATAAATTGGCGCCATAGAAAATTATGTTTTTAAAGTATGTATGTATGTATTGAAAACGTCTAATAATTATAGAATTGTTTATATTATTCGGCTCTGCTACGAGGAAGTAGCGAAGTAGTAGCCAATGCGCAAACGTATCATTTACTCATTCCAATCACGATTCCAACGTTCAGTTCGATAGTTGGAAAGTATTCGAATAAAAATAGTAACTACTAGTTATTCAGTAACTACATTCGATGTAGTTAGTTACTAAAACTATTCATTACTTTTTTTATTTGAATACTTTCCAACTATCGAATAGTAGTGAACTATCGAATAGTTCGATAGTGCCCACCAGGAGTTATTACCCCTAATTACCTTTCCAACTACCTGGAACCCCGTGCTAGTACCAAATTTGCACGTAACCACACACCGTATCTTCTATATAGAACTCACTATTTTATCTTTTATTTTTATTTTAATTTTCCTTTTCCTTTCTATTCTTTTCTATTTTGCTCACTTGTAGTTTTCCTATCGTCTGTATTAGGCTTTTAGCCCTTCTATCCCTCCCCAATGCTTTATTATTCTATTTTGCTAGTTTTTATCGTACAAACACGTTATTTTACCTTGGTCCTACGTTATAAGGCAAGAGTACGATTCCTGGGGCGCCACGATTTGTCATAGCATAGCACTACAAACATTTTCATCAGAGCAACCACCTTTACCGTAAGCTAAGCAAAACACCCCTTGGTGGTGCATAGCAATTTTCGGTGGTGCATAGCACTCTTCAGTGGTGCATAGCACTTTTCGATGGTGCAAAGCACTTCAAACGTTTTAATCAGAGGAACTACCCCTTACCGTAACCTAAGCAAAACACCCCTTGGTGGTGCATAGCACTTTTCGGTGGTTCATAGCACTCTTCAGCGGTGTGTAGCACTTTTCGGTGGTGAATAGCACTTCAAATGTTTTAATCAGTTGAACTACCTCTTACCGTAACCTAAGCAAAACACCCCTTGGTGGTGCATAGCACTTCAAACATTGTAATCACATTCTGGATAACGCCAAATGATCTGCATAACTGTTATACTTACATTTTTCAACGTTTTAAATCGTTCGGTGGTCATTTTTTCAATGAAATGATTTTTTTTTACATTTTTGGTTCAGTATCTTTAAAAATATTTGTAGCTGGAATTTTTTAACCATTTTGTTCATGTTTTTCACGACCAATTACATAATAAAACACATTTGTTTCATAAAAATTTGCACATTTTATTTTTCAACTTTCGAACTTCGATAATTCGAAAACCAAGCGAGTAGGAATTTTTTTACTATTTTTCCCGTACTCAGCGACCTCGACTACGTCTAAAACGGCTTTCAAATCGTGGCGCCCCAGGAATCGTACTCTATGCACGTCCTTTCATTTTACGCTATCTGTTTTCTTACTTACGCCAAAACAGCCCGGAAGTAACCACTTTATACTATTATTATTATATTACGCCGGCCGTGAAAGCCTAAAAACTACACATCAGTTGCAGGGTAATTTTCTTGCCTGCTTTATTTCTTTCTCTTCATCTTATAATTTATTAATTTGGTTTGCGTTCCCATTAAGTATGAAAGTTGCCTCACAAATTAAGTTAACATGGTACCCTCGTAAGATTCATGTCAAACATAGCAATAAAAAGAGTAAAAATTTGACATAAAGCATTTTATTATTTGACGTTTTACAATTTACTATTTCATTCCAATATTCTATGCCCTTCAAAAGCTTCTTTCCATAATTGAAATCCTCTTTTTAGATTTTGTCTACAACTACGCCACTCCTTTCTGCAACAACACTAAATTAACTCATTCACGTAGTACCTGATAGTAGTGATTTAATCCTGTTAATTAAATGGATACTACTTTGTAGTAGTTTATTGTACAGGCATGTGCTTTTAAGCGCAATCGATGCTCTTTGCTTTAACTACATAAATTTGTATTCTACTAATCGTACTTACTCTCGTGTGAAATAAATTCCCAATCATCATTCTTACAGTCGATGATTTCTAATATTTGAAATTTAAAAAGATAGTGAAGTATCTCGTCAAAATATAAATGTCTTGGAACATGTTTTATAATATATAAAAGACCCTTAGCACTTTTCGGTGGTGCATAGCACTTCAAACATTTTATTCATAGCGACCATTTCATACCCTAACCTAAGCAAAACCTCTTGGTGCTGCACGCACCTTAATAGCTCAATATAGTAAAAAGACCGAAATTTTACCAAACATTAATTGTTCGTGTAACACCCTATATGTATTTAGCAACGGCAAGCACTGCGGTTCGGCTACTTTCGGGTCGTCTCGGGTCTCGGTTCCAGTGACAAGTGACGAACTGAATCATGCAATGACTAGCTAATCTCCAAATTTGTTTATGTTGAAAATTTACAAAATTCATTTTTGTATTTATTTACCAATTTACACTTTCCGAACACTGCTCTTACTTCCTTTATCTCTTCTTGAACTTCTTGAACTTCTACTCTTACTTCCTTTAACTCTTCTTGAACTTCTGCTCTTACTTCCTTTAACTCTTCTTGAACTTCTACTCTTACTTCTTTTAACTGTTCCTTCAAACCTTCTTGCTCAATTTTTATTGTTCTTATATCTTCGATCAGTTTCTCTTGACCTACTTTAATTTCTTCTTGGCCTGCCTTCATTTCTTCCTTGCCTGCTTTAATTTCTTCCTTCATTTCTGCCTGGCCTGCCTTCATTTCATCCTTGCCTGCTTTAATTTCTTCCTTCATTTCTTCCTGGCCTGCCTTCATTTCATCCTTGCCTGCTTTAATTTCTTCCTTCATTTCTTCCTGGCCTGCCTTCATTTCTTCCTGGCTTGCCTTCATTTCTTTAAGCATTTCCATCAAAATTTTCATCTGCTCCTCCATTTTTGACGTTTGACTTCTTGTTACTGGCATAAATCCTTACTCCTGACACCAATTGTTACGTAATTTGCAAGATCACGTATTTTTTTCTCAATACTTTTATTAAATTAACTCTATAACAACAACGATTCAATAACTATTTTAATAGCAACAACAACTCAATAACTATTTCGCTTGTCAATCGCTTTTCTTCACTTCGAACTTTTCTTCTCGCTTATATCTGTCACTCTCTTCTATCGAATAACTGTCAAACTGTCCAACGCTGTTCCTTATATAGTATTATGGACGGTTCTAGGCAACTCTCGAAACGTCCAGCAACTCTCGTACTTTCTGGAACGCGTCATAGGTTACCTCCACTTAATTTTCGCAGTCGGCGCTTAATATATTCAGCAACGGTCGTCGCTGCGGCTCGGCCACTTTCGGATCGTCTCGGGTCTTGATTCCAGTAACCATAGTAACAAGTAACAAACCGAAGCGTGCATTGTGTAGTTACCCTCCAAATTTGTTTATGCTGAAAATCCAAAAAATCCAACTTCGTAACCATAAAGTTTTACAATGTGCACACAACTTTTACCCGATACAACGTCGAATTTTTACTAAAATCACGTGTCACGTTTTTTAGTGGTTTTTTGCCGTTTTTATTAACAAACCAGTAAAAATATCACTTTCCCCCCACATTTTATTGATATTTTGACTAAACTAAAGCCATTTTACAGAAAGAAAATCATTATTTTCCATTTTTAGTAGGAGCCGCGATTGTAAACAATTACCTATATAATTTTACAAAACACCTACGTTTTATCAGTGGTTTGTTAAGAAGATTTTTTGAATAGTTATTTTTGCTTTTACTTAAATAAATTTTTATTGTTGAAGACAAGAGTTTGATATTATTTGGAAGACTGCAAGCCCAAATTATGAGGCTTTTACGAAAATATCTGATAAAGTATTGTTACGTAATGTAATGTCACGTAATTTTTAAATTCCTTTTATTAATTATTTCGTTACCAAAAACATTCAACAACTATTTTACTTGCAAAACTTTTGTAATCACTTTATCTTCGATTCTCTCTTAACTGCTGTCAAACTGTCCATCGGTAGCTTTCTGGACGTTGCTATGCGATTCTCGAAATATTCGAATATTCTAGCAACGGCTTCTCGATCCTTCTGGAACGCGGCATGGGTAAATTCCACTCTATTTTCACAATCGGTGCGGGTCAATTCCACCCAAAACAATACGTCCGTCACAGTACCTTTTCATGCTTTTTTTTATAAAAAAAACTAAAAAGACTAATGTACCTACCCCACATTATATGATTTTGTCCGATTAAATGTAATGTTTATGTTTTGTTTATTCAAAATCAAACAACATTCCCGTTTTATGTCACTTTATTAATTTATTAATAGTTTTGCTTTGTTGTTGAATTGGCGCTATTATACATGAGAACGTTACAAGAAGCGTGCGGTAGCACTTATTGTATCTGTGTCATATACTGCTCTTTTACACCTGATGGAAGCAGTTTAAATACTAGCAGGTGTAATAATAAGCTGCATCAACAATATTGCAGTCTGTTAAGTAATGGTTTACTTAAATTGATACTTACATCTGATTTACTATATTTCTTAATATTATAATATATTTCTATTACTACATAAACCTCAATTCTTAGATATATTAATTGCAACCAGGTAACCTACTTGAAAGAAAAAATAAAAAACAAAATTGAATTACCTTAGAGACATGTATACATGAAAGTTATCTACTCCGTGCTTCCAGTAAATTAAAGTTACCCACCTTCAATGAGCGTGTAATTGATCTTGTATTCCTTGCACATTTCCAAAAGAAAGAGGGGACTCAGAGAACCAATTAGAGAAGGTCTGATGTTTTCAGAAATGTGGTAGTTAACTGATTTCCAGAAGCACAAATCAGCTATAATTAAATTGCATTCTAGTTCCCGGTCAGAAACGGTTATTTTCAGTTGAGTGGAATTGCTTCTTCCTGTCTTGCTGTCTTCGACGTATGCGGTTGCGTAAATTACTTCCCCGTCTAGTGCTGAAACGGAAATTATGAAATTAATGTCTTATATGAAAATTATTGACCATCGAGGGTATAAATATACCCCTAACATTAATGAGTTAATTACTATCGGTATTTACAACAATAATACGTAGGTAGACAGAAGGATATTGGCGCAAAAACGAAAGCCATTGTCGATGTCTTAAAGTATATCAAAATATTTTATAAAATTGGGAATCTCATACCTACATACCACCTACATTTTTAATATATATATTATTATTATTATATATATATATATATATATATATATATATATATATATATATATATGTGCTCAAAGTATTATATGAGGACAGATTTTAGAGACAACGTATTTTTTAAGGGCATTTGTATACTTTGGGGACAGGTCTCAAAAAAAAATATTTTCAAAGTATTATTTGGGGACAATTGTATAATTTGAGGACATTTGTATACTTTGGGGACTGGGCTCGAAAAAGCAATTCATCAACAAAGGCAATGGGAAAAAAGAGCATGTTATCAATAGCCAAGTACCTATAATTTGAAACAACTAGAGTCGTTAGATCATTGAAAACGATATAATACTATTAAATTTATATGCTCAAAGTATTATATAAGGGCAGATATTAGAGACGACGTATTTTTTAAGGACATTTGTATAATTTGAGGTCAGGTCTCAAAAGAAAAATATTTTCAAAGTATTATTTGGGGACAATTGTATAATTTGAGGACATTTGTATATTTTGGGTACTGGGCTCGAAAAAGCATTTCATCAACAAAGGTAATGGAAAAAAGGAGCATTGTCTGCAAAAAAACCTTCTGTCTATAACAGGCCTCAAATAATACGTTACAATGCGTAAATGTCCTCAAACTATTTGAGTATAAATACATAATATTCAAACTATTGATTCTTCACACAATTAAAAATTCATTGTATTTTAGACAAAATATTCCCTTATTAATAATCTGCAGGACATTGTTTCTGATATACATTGCTTATCTGTTTTTTATTATTTTCCGGAAATGAAATCTTACAGAAGACAACCTGTTGGTAGCTACATTACATGAGACTCGACATTTTTTGTTCTGATTTGAGTTCGATTTAAATAGTTGAATACTTCGTTTTTCTTTTTACATGTAAAGGATATACTTATATTGTTAACAGAACCCTATTTCAGGTACACAGTGGTGGGAAAATGCTCTGGTGTAGTCGTCAATCAGATACTATCAATGCCGTTATTCATGTAGATTTATTTTTACAACGTTGTCCTTAAAAAATACCTTTTCTCTATAATAGGCCTCGAATAATACGATACAATGCGTAAATGTCCTCAAACTATTTGAGTATAAATACATAATATTCAAACTATTGATTCTTCACACAATTAAAAATTCATTGTATTTTAGACAAAATATTCCCTTATTAATAATCTGCAGGACATTGTTTCTGATATACATTGCTTATCTGTTTTTTAGTATTTTCCGGAAATGAAATCTTACAGAAGACAACCTGTTGGTAGCTACATTACATGAGACTCGACATTTTTTGTTCTGATTTGAGTTCGATTTAAATAGTTGAATACTTCGTTTTTCTTTTTACATGTAAAGGATATACTTATATTGTTAACAGAACCCTATTTCAGGTACACAGTGGTGGGAAAATTCTCTGGTGTAGTCGTCAATCAGATACTATCAATGCCGTTATTCATGTAGATTTATTTTTACAACGTTGTCCTTAAAAAATACCTTTTCTCTATAATAGGCCTCGAATAATACGATACAATGCGTAAATGTCCTCAAACTATTTGAGTATAAATACATAATATTCAAACTATTGATTCTTCACACAATTAAAAATTCATTGTATTTTAGACAAAATATTCCCTTATTAATAATCTGCAGGACATTGTTTCTGATATACATTGCTTATCTGTTTTTTAGTATTTTCCGGAAATGAAATCTTACAGAAGACAACCTGTTGGTAGCTACATTACATGAGACTCGACATTTTTTGTTCTGATTTGAGTTCGATTTAAATAGTTGAATACTTCGTTTTTCTTTTTACATGTAAAGGATATACTTATATTGTTAACAGAACCCTATTTCAGGTACACAGTGGTGGGAAAATGCTCTGGTGTAGTCGTCAATCAGATACTATCAATGCCGTTATTCATGTAGATTTATTTTTACAACGTTGTCCTTAAAAAATACCTTTTCTCTATAATAGGCCTCGAATAATACGATACAATGCGTAAATGTCCTCAAACTATTTGAGTATAAATACATAATATTCAAACTATTGATTCTTCACACAATTAAAAATTCATTGTATTTTAGACAAAATATTCCCTTATTAATAATCTGCAGGACATTGTTTCTGATATACATTGCTTATCTGTTTTTTAGTATTTTCCGGAAATGAAATCTTACAGAAGACAACCTGTTGGTAGCTACATTACATGAGACTCGACATTTTTTGTTCTGATTTGAGTTCGATTTAAATAGTTGAATACTTCGTTTTTCTTTTTACATGTAAAGGATATACTTATATTGTTAACAGAACCCTATTTCAGGTACACAGTGGTGGGAAAATGCTCTGGTGTAGTCGTCAATCAGATACTATCAATGCCGTTATTCATGTAGATTTATTTTTACAACGTTGTCCTTAAAAAATACCTTTTCTCTATAATAGGCCTCGAATAATACGATACAATGCGTAAATGTCCTCAAACTATTTGAGTATAAATACATAATATTCAAACTATTGATTCTTCACACAATTAAAAATTCATTGTATTTTAGACAAAATATTCCCTTATTAATAATCTGCAGGACATTGTTTCTGATATACATTGCTTATCTGTTTTTTAGTATTTTCCGGAAATGAAATCTTACAGAAGACAACCTGTTGGTAGCTACATTACATGAGACTCGACATTTTTTGTTCTGATTTGAGTTCGATTTAAATAGTTGAATACTTCGTTTTTCTTTTTACATGTAAAGGATATACTTATATTGTTAACAGAACCCTATTTCAGGTACACAGTGGTGGGAAAATGCTCTGGTGTAGTCGTCAATCAGATACTATCAATGCCGTTATTCATGTAGATTTATTTTTACAACGTTGTCCTTAAAAAATACCTTTTCTCTATAATAGGCCTCGAATAATACGATACAATGCGTAAATGTCCTCAAACTATTTGAGTATAAATACATAATATTCAAACTATTGATTCTTCACACAATTAAAAATTCATTGTATTTTAGACAAAATATTCCCTTATTAATAATCTGCAGGACATTGTTTCTGATATACATTGCTTATCTGTTTTTTAGTATTTTCCGGAAATGAAATCTTACAGAAGACAACCTGTTGGTAGCTACATTACATGAGACTCGACATTTTTTGTTCTGATTTGAGTTCGATTTAAATAGTTGAATACCTCGTTTTTCTTTTTACATGTAAAGGATATACTTATATTGTTAACAGAACCCTATTTCAGGTACACAGTGGTGGGAAAATGCTCTGGTGTAGTCGTCAATCAGATACTATCAATGCCGTTATTCATGTAGATTTATTTTTACAACGTTGTCCTTAAAAAATACCTTTTCTCTATAATAGGCCTCGAATAATACGATACAATGCGTAAATGTCCTCAAACTATTTGAGTATAAATACATAGTATTCAAACTATTGATTCTTCACACAATTAAAAATTCATTGTATTTTAGACAAAATATTCCCTTATTAATAATCTGCAGGACATTGTTTCTGATATACATTGCTTATCTGTTTTTTAGTATTTTCCGGAAATGAAATCTTACAGAAGACAACCTGTTGGTAGCTACATTACATGAGACTCGACATTTTTTGTTCTGATTTGAGTTCGATTTAAATAGTTGAATACTTCGTTTTTCTTTTTACATGTAAAGGATATACTTATATTGTTAACAGAACCCTATTTCAGGTACACAGAGGTGGGAAAATGCTCTAGTGTAGTCGTCAACCAGATACTATCAATGCCGTTATTCATGTAGATTTATTTTTACAACGTTGTCCTCAAAAAATACCTTTCCTCTATAACAGGCCTCGAATAATACGATACAATGCGAAAATGTCCTCAAACTATTTATGTATAAATACTTATTTAAACCATTGATTTTTTTACACAATGAAAATCTTATTATTAGTATTTTAGACAATTATTCCTTTACTAATAGTCTGCAGGACTTTGTTTCTCATATACATTAAATTGCTTATCTGTTCTTGCTCCAAAGATAGTTTTTTTTTTTGAGGTCGTGTTCTTGAACTATCAATACCATAGATTTCACGTATCTTTTGAGGTCTTGTCCTTATTCTTACATCTAAAGTTAATTTTCTTTGTTTACGTTTCATTGATAATTGAAACTGCTACAGCTGGCCGTCGCGTTAGCACGTCGTCCGACCGTTGCACCGCGGCAGCTAGTCGGTCGCGCGGTGCAACGGTCGGCCGTTCCACATTGAGCCTGACCCGTAAGCGCCCGGCGACAGCGGCGGTCGGTCGCCGAGAGACGGTCGGCCTGCCAAGGAGTCGCTCTCAACGCGACCGAATTCGATAATTTTTCAGTCCCGCGCGCGGTGCAACGGTCCGTTAACGCGCCTGAACATGAGTTTTTTCGCTATTATAAGGGGCATAGTCGGACCGCGTCTACTCGGGCCGCTGCACCGCACCAGCTTGCCAGACGCGTCCTCGTCTGCCGACCGGCCTCAAAACACACCTTTTCCCTATAACAGGCCTCGAATAATACGATACAATGCGAAAATGTCCCCAAACTATTTATGTATAAATACTTATTGAAACCATTGATTTTTTTACACAATGAAAATCTTATTATTAGTATTTTAGACAATTATTCCTTTACTAATAGTCTGCAGGACATTGTTTCTCATATTCCTTAAATTGCTTATCTGTTCTTGCTCCAAAGATAGTTTTTTTTTTTGAGGTCGTGTCCTTGAACTATCAATACCATAGATTTCACGTATCTTTTGAGGTCTTGTCCTCATTCTTACATCTAAAGTTAATTTTCTTTGTTTACGTTTCATTGATAATTGAAACTGCTACAGCTGGGCGTCGCGTTAGCACGTCGTCCGACCGTTGCACCGCGGCAGCTAGTCGGTCGCGCGGTGCAACGGTCGGCCGTTCCACATTGAGCCTGACCCGTAAGCGCCCGGCGACAGCGGCGATCGGTCGCCGAGAGACGGTCGGCCTGCCAAGGAGTCGCTCTCAACGCGACCGAATTCGATAATTTTTCAGTCCCGCGCGCGGTGCAACGGTCCGTTAACGCGCCTGAACATGAGTTTTTTTGCTATTATAGTCGGACCGCGTCTACTCGGGCCGCTGCACCGCGCCAGCTTGCCAGACGCGTCCTCGTCTGCCGACCGGCCTCAAAACACACCTTTTCCCTATAACAAGCCTCGAATAATACGATACAATGCGAAAATGTCCCCAAACTATTTATGTATAAATACTTATTGAAACCATTGATTTTTTTACACAATGAAAATCTTATTATTAGTATTTTAGACAATTATTCCTTTACTAATAGTCTGCAGGACATTGTTTCTCATATACCTTAAATTGCTTATCTGTTCTTGCTCCAAAGATAGTTTTTTTTTTTTGAGGTCGTGGCCTCGAACTATTAATATCATCTATGGTTAAATCTATTTAACGTATCTTTTGAGGTCTTGTCCTCATTCAATACATTACATCTTAAATCAATTTTCTTTGTTTACGTTTGATTGATAATTGAAACTGCTGTTATAGGGGTTAGAGGTGATGCATTTACACTTGTTGCCGCAATAGAAAAAATGGGGCCCAAATAATACGTTAGGCATAGTATACCTTTATAAATGCTGTTATTCACGTAGATTCATTTTGGCAACGTTGTCCTCAAAAAATACTTATTGTTAACAGAACCCTATTGCAGGTACACAGTGGTGGGAAAATGCTCAAATCCGTGTTCTAGTGTAATCGTCAATCAGATACTATCAATGCCGTTATTCATGTAGATTTATTTTTACAAGGTTGTCCTTAAAAAATACCTTTTCTCTATAATAGGCCTCGAATAATACGATACAATGCGAAAATGTCCTCAAACTATTTATGTATAAATACTTAATATTCAAACTATTGATTCTTCACACAATGAAAAATTCATTGTATTTTAGACAAAATATTCCCTTACTAATAATCTGCGGGACATTGTTTCTGATGTATATTGCTTATCTGTTTTTTATTATTTTCCGGAAATGAAATCTTGCAGAAGACAACCTGTTAATAGTTACATTACGTGAGACTCGACATTTTTTCTGTTCTAGCTTG
Source organism: Agrilus mali (assembly GCA_029378335.1). Lineage (NCBI taxonomy): Eukaryota > Metazoa > Arthropoda > Insecta > Coleoptera > Buprestidae > Agrilus > Agrilus mali. The sequence continues at coordinate 9,308,934 of CM055658.1, forward strand.
AGTTCGATTTAAATAATTGATTACTTTGTTTTTTATTCCAAATGTAAAGGATATACTTATATTGTTAACAGAACCCTATTTCAGGTACACAGTGGTGGGAAAATGCTCTGGTGTAGTCGTCAATCAGATACTATCAATGCCGTTATTCATGTAGATTTATTTTTACAAGGTTGTCCTTAAAAAATACCTTTTCTCTATAATAGGCCTCGAATAATACGATACAATGCGAAAATGTCCTCAAACTATTTACGTATAAATACTTAATATTCAAACTATTGATTCTTCACACAATGAAAAATTCATTGTATTTTAGACAAAATATTCCCTTACTAATAATCTGCGGGACATTGTTTCTGATGTATATTGCTTATCTGTTTTTTATTATTTTCCGGAAATGAAATCTTACAGAAGACAACCTGTTAATAGTTACATTACGTGAGACTCGACATTTTTTCTGTTCTAGCTTGAGTTCGATTTAAATAATTGATTACTTTGTTTTTTATTCCAAATGTAAAGGATATACTTATATTGTTAACAGAACCCTATTGCAGGTACACAGTGGTGGGAAAATGCTCAAATCTGTGTTCTAGTGTAATCGTCAATCAGATACTATCTATGCCGTTATTCATGTAGATTTATTTTTACAACGTTGTCCTCAAAAAATACCTTTTCTCTATAACAGGCCTCGAATAATACGATACAATGCGAAAATGTCCTCAAACTATTTATGTATAAATACTTATTCAAACCATTGATTATTTACACAATGAAAATCTTATTGTTAGTATTTTAGACTATTATTCCCTTAGTAATAGTCTGCAGGACTCTGTTTCTCATATACCTTGCATTGTTTATCTGTTCTTGCTCCAAGGATAGTTGTATTTTTGGGGTCGTGTCCTCGAACTATCAATACCATAGATTTAACGTATTTTTTGAGGTCTTGTCCTCATTCAATACGTTACATCTAAAATCAATTTTCTTTGTTTACGTTTGATTGATAATTGAAACTACTGTTATAAGGGTTAGAGGTGCTGCATTTACACTTGTTGCCGCAATAAAAAACATGAGGCCCAAATAATGCGTTAGGCATATATATATATATATATATATATTCGAGACACTAGAAGTAGCACAACAATTAGCAAGTTAACAAATATTTGAATGAAAGAGTCGGTTGTATTGAGCCCTTCAGTATTACTAAACTGTAACGATTATTATTGTCGATTTCAACTGAAGTAACTTTGAGTACTGTTACATACTGCTCATATTTAAATGGGCCGTGACCAACTTGCAAAGTTCCGCTTGGTGGTAAAGGAGCACTATGTGGGTCAGTATAAAAGAATTAGTTTTGACAATTAAATAATAAGAGTAATAAAGTAAGAAAGAAGATCGAGCCAGCGAGTGAGAAGGGTTAGGGTGGTATAGCGGATGACCGCTATTACTCACCCTAATGCGTTATTAAGGGTACCTGCCATTATCAACGTCCCTAGTTGATAATTATTTAGGCAAGTAGTTTTAAGATATATTTATAATTAATTTTTAAGTTTTATTAGTTTCTATTTGTTCATTGAATTCATTAAATCCTTTAAAAATACCATAAAAATGTCGCTTATTCGTTACAATATACAACAGCAATCCAGGAAAGTTATAAACATGAAGTATTAAACGGTTGTTATGTACATATGGAATGTTTTCTCAAAAGCGAAAAAATCCTGGTAAATGGAAAAGTGAATCGTTCTCCATCATTCTCTCTTTTATATAAAATAAAGTTTGTTTGAGAAGTAAAGCCATTGAATCTACAGAACAAATCAAATGATCAAATCGGTGCAACACAGTTGTTGTAATATTATTTATTTAAACAATCTTCTAATAATGGTTTATTTAATACTAAACACTTAATTCATACTATTTATTTATAAATATAATACACTACTACTAATATTAATTTAAAAAATTCTACTACTAATTTATTTACTACTCTGTGTACACTCTTTATATCCGTAAAGACATTTCGAGAATTTCTTCTAAACTATTCCAGTCTTCTAGTTTATCTTTTGTGGGTAGGTCATTGATACGAGGTATTTAATAGTCACAAATCAAATATTACAAGTGACATCGATATCTAATTATGTTATTGTTTACAGTCACCGACAGTTGTGTCGAATCTCTTGCACACACCACGCATTCCTTTTCTAGAAGATTAAAATTGTTTTAAAATAGGCATTTGTTGTGTCCAGGAAATATTTCTAGGCATAGACTTTAGGGTAGGTGTTCTTCTTCGAAAAGTCCTTTCGAGATTCGCTATCAGCTTGCTCGACTTTGTCAACTGTTCCGAAAGGATACTATTTTATGTGAGTTTTTACGTGTAGAAATAAGAAAACAGTCTGAGGGACACCTCAAGGTTGGAGGATGTCTTTGAATTGTCTATGTCAGGAGGAAGACAATGTGGACTGGCGCTTTACCATGGTGAACTTTCCTATTGTTCAAATGGGATGAACATTTATTTCGAGTTCTTTTTTGAGTAGTTCCAAATAAAATATGACTTTGATAATTGTTTTGCCACATTCACGTAGAATATTGTACATGTTGGCCATCCAGGGCAAACATTATCACTGATCTTTTCATGGTCTTTTGGAAATGTTTTTTGGTACAGGTAAATTTAAGCAACAATCACTACCAACGAAACGTCGTCTTTATCATAGGAAAAAATTTCAATATAGACTTACTGAGTTTCACAAAAAACGTGAATAAATAATTCATTCAAAGGATCTATGCGCTTCTGACTTGCACTAGAGATGAAAACGAGTTATTATAAAAATTGTTTCACTAATCTACGAATTGTCATAGAAAAATGTACAATTAGACATTTGAATGTTGACTTATTCGAAGGTGAAGACCAATTATAGCTTAACTAACTTAAGGCAATAAGTTCATTGACATAAATTTTTGGGTAGACTCTGTTATTAATTATAATTTTAATCTCCGATCGTCTGATCGTTTATTCCGAGGGTACGCTTAAACGACAAATGGCATCACGATTAAATTATTATACCTACTGATCACTGGAAGACAAGGATGATTATTACAAAAAGTATTTTTTCAAGCCTCTTCAAAGTTAAAAATAAAATATCAATCCACATCAAAGAACAAATCCAAAATAATCTATTAAAACAAAATAAGGAATTTAGGTATCAGACCGAATTCTAATACGAAGACGAAGTATAATGCACCAAATTAGCATGGTAGTATTTAAATTAATTAAAAACAAACATCACTTGCCATTTATTGATTACTTAAAAAAGAGGTTAAGTGATTTTAAAATTTATCGTTTACACAGATACACGCGCAGGAAATTGCTTAAATTTTCAAATTTATAAGTACAATTTCTTTTGGTTGAGGTCACTAGCTTGTAAAATAAACAACTGAAAACAATTTATTAAATGTTTATTGGATTATCCAATTTGTTATTTTTACTATTACGACTTATTCGAATAGATACTAATTATTCAAATGAAGAGAAAGGATGGCGAGGATAGCAACTCTCTCTAGAAAGTTTGCGTAGTAATTTTTTATCTTTATTATTGCCTATTCGCCGAAATAGAAGTGTACATATTTCAAATTTAGTCGAGCGTTGGCGTTTATCCTTTGAATACTTCAGCGAATTGGTTTTCCCCGAAGCAAGAACGTTTCAGCTAATGAATAGTGTGTTATTATCGTTTCCGACATCAGTGGCCCAAAATAGATCATAAATAGGTATAAATATCTTAATTAATCGACGATGCTGCTAATTCTTGTAACTCCATATTAAAATAAAAACAACACAAAAGTTACAAAACTTTTATTGTAGACCACAATAATATTATTTCACCACACAGTGGCTTCCTCAGGTGGTAATATAATTACATAAAATTAAAATACAAAATTCTTAAATACTAAACATAGAAGAAAAAGGGGGTGGAAACATAAAAACAAAAACTATATATTAAGTAAAGGAGAATTATTTATATCTATTTGGTCGTTTAAAATTAAACCTAATCTATTTAATTTGTTGATCTCCATACACTCCAATAAATTTAATTTAAGACCTTTATTTTCTATATGTAACTCTTTAAAATCATTACCTATTAAAACTATGGCCATGTTCTATGAGATGGTTAACATAGGTGGAATAGATGGAATCAAATATTTAAAGCTTTTTTATGTTCATGAATCCTGTCCTTAAATGATCTCCCTGTCTGACCAATATATGATTTGTTGCAGCTACCATAATTTAATTGGTAAATCCCTGTATTTATGTTCCTTTAGGGTGTTATCTTTATTATTGTTTATGAAGTGTCCTAAAGTGTTATTAGTTTTAAAGGAAATGATCGACCCCAAAAATTTGGAAATATGATGACCTAAACGTTTAGAGAAACAACCTGAATAGGTGAGAGTATTATAGTTTGAAGAGTGTTATGAAATTTCCATAGAATAATAAATTTATGTATAATTTAATTAATAATAAATTATTTGTAATTAAAACTTTGTGATTTATTTTGAAATTAAAGGCTTCGTCGCTACAGCATTCTTTTTGAATTTTCAGATATATCAAAAAAAAAAAAATAAAGACGGCATTGGAATTCTTCAGATGACCATCTTCAATTCAACAAATTAAGTATTGTCTTGAAACTCATTAAGTACAATTCCTTAAAATGAAATAGAACTGAAAAAATATGACGAATTGTCGATATCGCATAACATGAATCATTCCAGTAATGAGACACTATATGTGCCCGCACACTGGATTGGAAATTCAAAATTGACCTTAAATGAAACTTTTGCAAAGATTGAAAGATGTGGATACCTATATTTGATAAGCAAAACAAAATTAGACTACTTAGTAGATAAAAACACTCAAGGGAAGAAAATGTGATCATATAGTGCTGTATAATTCAATTACAATTTATTTCAATTACTCATGGCATTTGCACCAAGCCCTTAATGACGTGCTGATTATTTTCATTTTTTCAGTCTTTAGCATTTTATGCTTCAGGGGTAATTTATTAAAAAGTGAGATTGCTATTGGCGATGCAAAGATTATCCGCGCGCCTCTAGCGGCGAAATTTAGAAGTTTAAGAACGACACTTTTTGGTTTAAAGCGGAGGTGAACTTTAGAGATAATCAGATGGATCACGATTACACACAGAAGCCTGTTGCTAATAAATGTAGAAATACAAATTTTTGTTGCGTTCCTCAATGTAGTACTTACGAATATTCGAGCATAAGTTTTCATTTGTTTCCAAAAGATAAAATTATGAAGAAAAAATGGGAGACTGCTTTAAGGTTTCACCAGCAATGAGAGTTTGTTCTCATCATTTTCAAGCATCAAACTAATTTCCAAACAGTAATTGTACTTATGTTTTAATTATTTCATTGTACTTACATTATATTCACATGTATTTTATAAGTTATTTGTTTACTTTAGACTAAGGCAAGTTTCTCGTCAAATAACGAGATTATGTTTATTGTTCCAGATTCTAAAAGGCAGAAGTTGTTTCCTGATATCGTACCGTCTCAGAATATTCCTCAAAGAAGCTCTGATAAAGAAGTACCATTAGCCCGAAAAATAATATCAATTGCTCGAGAAAATAGGGCTGATATCAGACATAGGAAAATAATTGCATCAAAGTAAGATCTTGGACTGGCTTTTGGGAATGAAAAAATTGAAGTTGAAGATGGATTTGAGGATAATGATATAACTGATAACAACAGTCATCATCATATCATGACTTCATCAACACAAGCCAAGCAAGAAACCACATAAATCTAATTTATATTTAATAAATATAATTTTCCGTGACGTAAATTGTATCGAAAACTGTCAAGGTGTCGTTCTTAGACAGCTTCACAATTTTGATGCTTGAGGCGCTAGTTAGAATCTTTGCATCGCCAATATATCTGTAACGATATTATTTGCTACTATTAAGTTAACTGCTAGGCAAGGAAGTGCTTTTGTGTCTGGTTTTGCTCGGACAGGCCAAGTATTCTTCTTTCAAAGAACTATACTCATAAATCAGACATTCATATTTATAGGCTTGGTCAATCAAGAAGGGTCTCGTATCTATTTTGATTTCATCCAACTTTCTATCAAACATAATCATAAGAATTCTAGTTTACAGTGATTGCAATGGATTCATAACATTTTTTTTTTTTTTGAAAGAATTTAGTATGCCGACAATAATATGCTATTATAGGTAGTATCTGACTAATTCTTGACATTATGTGTTAATAAAAATGTCATAAATTACGCTATAATTTTTTTTCAATGTGGCTCTATTCTTTTCATAATATAAAAGGAAAACCAACAGTCTTGCCATCCTTATGAATCACAAGGTCTATTTATTATTAAATTAAAACTCATGAACTTTGAATATTTCAACACAATTTATTCGATTATCTCGACAATTCTGTTTGGACCTTGGTCTTTCTCAAGAGTTGGTCTGTGCACTTTAGACAATTTGAATTAGGTTTATTTTTAATATAATTGAAATATTCCAAGTTAAAGAAAATCCAAGATATTAATTTTTTGTTTTTGAAATATCTGACAAATTAGGCATTCATTGTCTCCATTTAATCACCATCGTTACCTTTGTAGATTAAGCGTCGAATTGGAATCAGGCTTTATATATTCGAAGAGAATTGGTCAATATTTTGTTTATACCAACTATATGGTTCGTGACAAACGAAACTAACATCGAAATGCATGCTGCAAGCATGTTCGTATAAAACGCAATCGATTTTTATAGGGGTATAAAAGTTCAACCACACCGGTTAATCGACGTACAACGTCTATAAACCAACTAGGCACCTTTCTGTAAATAGCAAAACCATGTTGAATTCACATTTGTATAATACTAAATCAACGTACGATAGAATGATTACCAACAGTTTATGGTGGATGCGCTAGAGCCGATCTTTTTAAGAGGATTACAGTGAAGGTATTTCAATATTTCATAAGCCACGAAATAGGTACCCGTTAAATACACTTTATTGCATTCATATTGTATGTTTTTGTTTGAAAGGCAGGGAATTTGGTTAGTTTGGGACACTTTTATGATAAGCAGTAGATATTCTAAGTCAAACGTGATTCAAACTATGCATTTTCAATAGAAAAAGCAAAAGCAAAGTTTTGATTCATTATCTTACTATCAGGGATGGATGAAGGTGTTCCAGCAATGTTATTTAACTGTTTCTTCTTCTTCACCACTTTCTGTGGTACTAATTAGTCCGACTTGAAATTTTATTTGTTCGAGAATTACTTTTTAAATTGAGAGCAAAACTGTACTCAATTATTTTAAATAACTATTAGAAAATGTTAAATGCAACAACAAGTTCTACCTAACGTCTTTTCGTTTCTAATATCACATAGTCTTAGAAACGACATCCGCAACACATGTAATTTATCATTGTCTATCTTGTGCATTAAAGCAAAAACGCGTCATGGACATACGCTATAATTGTTTTGTTTTCACTGCTATTTCATTGCATGGTTTCAACAAAGGCAGATAGATATATTTCATTCTTTTTCCACATAAACCAAGAATAAGTCACGTGATAAAAGAAAAGAATATTCTACTATGGTTACGTATTGAATTTTTTCTGTTTGATGGTATTCTGTGCTATTCAACGCGCTAAATAAATTGATACTACGATTTCAAATGTTTATTTTCTTTGATTTAAATATTACGTAAAAAAATTTGTTATAACATACGGGTTTGTCCTTTTGCAAATCGATTAGGTACTAACCAAACAAGAGGTCGCATTTTAATTATTGATTTCATCACAAAGGTAAAATATATTTTTCCCGAGAGATTAGAAGTTCAAGAAGAGTTAAAGGCCGAGCACAAAAAGTTTCAAAAGGAATTAGACAAAATGACGGCTAATCTAAACGTTCAAGAATACCCAAAACTAAACAAAAGTGAAGAAGGAAGTGCAAGAATATCAAGAAAAACCACCAACATTCGATGGAAAGGTCTCTTGGTCAATCTATCTTAAACAATTCGACGCTGTTGCCAAGGCAAATGAGTGGAATGAAATGGAGAAAGCCACTGCCCTGATCATAGCGCTACATGAGGAAGCTCTAGACGTTTTGCAAGGTATAACAGAAATGCAACAAAACGATTTTAAAATTCTGGTGGACCGACTGGAGATGCGCTATGGTAATAAACACCTACAACAAAAGTACCAGGCGCAGTTAAAAGTCGCTATCAACGTAGCAGCGAAAGCCTCCAACAATTCGAAGCGGACGTCGAAAGGCTTGTGCGGTTGACTTATCCTAGTGCCCCTCAAGACTTTACAGACCAGCTATCCACCCAAATGTTTGTCGATGGAGTACGAGATGTCGCAATGCAGCAAGCCCTGCGCAAGTCCCGACATACAACTGCAGGCGAAGCATTGTCGCATACAGTGGCGGTTTTACTGTAGGTGCATTTGTTCAGTGAACCCCCTTAAAAATTGAACTAGTTACACCATATAATTTTATTCTTTTAATATTTATTATATTATTGATGATTATCGTATAATATACATCCCTTTTACCATTTCATAGTTCATAGTTACAAAACACGAACACGTAACCCATAGAAAATATTTAAATTTTTGTTGTGTCGCTGACGATTTTACCTAACTTTTTTGTTTCAAGTTTGATTCTTAACATATCACGAGAGCGATACTCCGTGTGATGCCCATGTGTTACAGAGAGAGGCGTCGGACGCGTGAAAAAGCAATAAAATATACACAGCTTACAGCCGTTTAGGTGCACTGCACGAGAAGCCGGAATAATGTCGTGCTACGTCGGCACGGCTACCCGACATTCTGCCAGGGTTTTGCAACTTCGGTTAGCCTGCCACCTGGTGAAAATTTCCAGTACGAGTCAGTTTTAAAGGCTCCGGAAGCTAGTGTTGGTAGGAACCGATAGTAAAAAAATTATGTTCAGAAGCATGTTCAGATTTCAGAGTTCAAAGTCCACTAATTGTAAATGACGCACAATTTATTGCACAAGACGTGTTAATTAAAATATTACGTAAATGATGGAGTCGTGTTCGGTAAAATATTGTTACGAGTACTTGCCAATTAAGTTGGTGTGAACATAATTAATGAACATCTTCCCTGATTACATAAGGAATATTCTCGGCTTTCCTGATACATCTAGAAAACACCAGCAGAGATCAATGGGAAAACAATTGAATTACTAGACGGCTGTAGAATACCCTAGAAAAAGGCTGAGAAGACTATAAAAGCGGACGAGACACTCACACCGAGTCAGTTGACAGTTTACAGTAACAGCTGATGCAAAGCGATCGATAGGCGATACAGGCGAACCATAGAGGCGATAGTGTTCATAGAGAGCGATAAATAGTGTCTACCGGAACGGCGATTAAAAAGTGACTTTTAGTGAAATAAATTGTGCGGACTTGTTCATAACTGTAGTGTAGTCAAATTAATTTTAGTAATTAAATAAACTCGTTGTTTTGTTTTGTTAATTGTGTTTTCTGTGACCGAACACGTCACATTTGGTGTCAGGAGTGGGATAGTAAGGGAATTGAAGATTCCCGAAGAAAGTTAGTGCGACAGATCGTAGAAGAGGTCCGAAGAGAAGAAGAATTTTGAAGCCTTATGCCAGTAACAAGAAAACAATCAGCGATAATGGAGGAACAAATAAAGGCTTTAATGGAAATGATGAAGGCAATGAAGGCAGGCCAGGAAGAAATGAAGGAAGAATTGAAGAATAAAATGGAAGCTGGACAAGAAAGAATGGAAGCTGGACAGGAAGAAATGAAATTAGCACAAGAAGAAATGAAGGAAGAAATTAAAGCAAGCAAAGAAGAAATTAAGGCAGTTCAAGAGAAATTGGTCGAAGATATAAGGACAATAAAAATTGAGCAAGAAGGATTAAAAGAAGAGTTACAGGAAGTACGACAAGAATTGGAGATACGACAAGAAAAGCTAAGAGATGAGTTGAAAGAAGAAGTACAAAAGGAAGTAGAGAAGATGAGACAGAAGTTCGAGAACACAAAACCGGCAAGTGAAGTAAAGTCCGAAGACACTGCTAAGACGATTAGAATTAAACCACCGACTTTCGACGGAAAAGTTTGCTGGTCTGTATACAAACGACAGTTCGAGGCAGCGGCAGAAGCAAACAACTGGAACGATTTTGAGAAAGCAACGGCGCTGGTCATAGCTCTGCGAGGAGAAGCATTGGATGTCCTTCAAGGTATTCCAGAGCGCCAACAACGAGACTTCTCTGCGCTGCTAGAGCGACTTGAAATGAGATATGGCGACAAACATTTACAACAAGTGTACCAAACCCAACTAAAGTGTCGCAATCAGAGGACATCAGAAAATCTACAGGAGTTCGAGGCCGATGTGGAACGTCTAGTTAGATTGGCCTATCCTACCGCTCCGCAGGACTTCGCAGACCAACTAGCAGTCCAAACATTCGTCGATGGTGTAAGGGACACCGACTTACAACAAGTTCTCCGTTTGGCCCGCCACAAGACTGCGAGTGACGCTCTGGCGCACGATTTAGAATTCGAAGCTGCAAAACAAGCTTCCAAAGGGCACGTGCGTGTACGCCAAACAGCTGTTGAAGACGACGAATACAAGAATGAAGTCACAAGGCTGATTAAAGAATGCGTCGAAACTGTCAAGAAGACAACCATCAACGACAAGAGAGAATCGGCCAAATGTTGGGAATGCGGGAAGGTCGGTCACTTTTCCCGAGACTGTGACAAAAACAAAGGAAGACCAAGGTGCTGGGAATGTGGAAGGCACGGACATTTACGGCGAGACTGCCCGGCCGAAGAACGCCGTGCGGACCGACAGCAGTCGGGAAACTAAGATCAGCCAACTTTGAGGGGCGCAAGTTGGCTTCTCCCCACCAAGCCCCAGCAGAAATCGTCGTTTCCCAACTAAACGGAAGCAAGTCCTTATTCGTCGAAGGTCACATCAACAACAAGAAGGTTAGAATGGTGGTCGATACGGGAGCTTCTAAGACCATAATCCGGCCGAACGTCGTTAACGAGTGGAGAATCCGTCCCCTGCAGAGGAAGCTACGTTTGACCACGGTTACCGGAGAAACAGCGCCGATTAGAGGAGAATGCGACATCGAATTGAGATTGGGAGAAGTATGCCTTCGACACAGGGCACTGGTAGCCGATGTCGCCGACGACGTGATCATTGGATTGGATCTTCTTGAACGAAACAAAATTAATCTGGATTTGGGCTCCGGCATTTTACGCATCGGCAAGGAAGAGTTGGTGATGACAAACCCCACCAAAGAGTACGGTCTTCGAAAGGTCATCGTAGCAGAAGACCGATTACAACCTGCTAGATCCGAGGTAGTTCTCAAAATAAACATCGACGGCGAAGGTGCGGATGGTTTGGTGGGGATAGTAGAAGCCAAAAACCCGGACTTGTCACATAAAGCCATACTGATAGGACGAACACTGATTCGAACTGGGACGCCGAACGCATCTGTCAGAGTGGTCAATTTGAAGGACTTCGAACAGAAAGTGTGTAAAGGAATGGAAGTAGGAGTCCTTGAACCCGTGGTGTCCATCCTCCAATGCGAAGTCGAAGCTGAATCCACAAGGGCAGAGAGCGAACCACTTCCAACCGTTCTTCGAGACTTAGTGCAGCGTTCGGCCACAAACCTTAACAGCGACCAAATTAGAAAATTCGAAGAACTACTCAGCAAGTATCGAAACGTCTTCGCCCTCTCTGACAACGACTTTGGGAGAACGAATCTGACATACCACCGTATAGACACGGGATCAGCTCGTCCTATTAAACAACCATCTAGAAGAGTTCCATGGGCTCAGCAAGAAGAAGTCAACAACCTGGTGAAGAACATGGAAGAGCAGGGGGTAATCGAACCATCACAAAGTGCTTGGGCTTCTCCGATAGTGTTGGTTAGGAAGAAGGATGGATCGACCAGGTTCTGCGTTGACTACAGGAAGCTCAACGACGTAACTTTAAAGGACAGCTATCCCTTACCCAGAATCGACGACACCCTTGACAGCTTGGTTGGTGCCAAATGGTTTTCAACGTTAGATTTGAAGAGTGGATACTGGCAAGTGGAACTGGATCCACAAGACAAGCAGAAGACCGCATTCACGACTGGTTACGGGCTGTGGCACTTTAACGTTATGCCATTTGGACTATGTAACGCTCCCGCCACCTTCGAGCGACTTATGGAAAATGTGCTACAAGGGCTCAATTGGAAGGTTTGTCTGGTGTACCTAGACGACGTGATAGTACTGGGAAAGACATTCGAAGACCACCTCCAGAATGTCGAAGAAGTGATCAAGAAGCTTTCAGCAGCCAAGTTGAAACTCAGTCCCAAGAAATGCCATCTGTTCTGTAAGGAGGTGAAATATCTTGGCCACGTTATTACCTCAGAAGGAATAAGAACTGATCCTGACAAGACTGAAGCTGTGAGAAGTTGGCCTGTTCCGAAGAACCAACACGACTTGAGAAGCTTTTTGGGGCTGTGTTCCTATTACCGACGATTCGTAAAGGGATTTGCAGATATAGCTCGACCGCTCCACAAGTTAACAGAGGATGGTGTCCCTTTCCAATGGTCAGAACGATGTCAGCAAGCTTTTGAAACACTGAAGTCTACCCTTTCTCAAGCCCCAATACTGACGTACCCACAGTTCGACACAGACTTCATTGTCGATACGGATGCCAGCAATGTAGGAATTGGTGGTGTACTGTCGCAGATGCAGGAAGGAAAAGAAAAAGTCATTGGCTACTTCAGTAAGGCACTGTCAAAGCCGGAGCGAAACTATTGCGTGACCCGTAGAGAATTGCTGGCAGTCGTCAAAACTCTCGAACATTTCCATAAGTATCTCTACGGACGAAAATTCCTGTTAAAGACAGACCATGCGTCCCTGAAATGGCTGCTGCAATTTAAAAACCCAGAGGGACAACTGGCTCGATGGCTACAGCGGCTACAAGTATACGACTTCAGCATCGAGCATCGTGCTGGAAAACAACATGGTAACGCTGATGCCCTCTCGCGAAGACCATGCTCGAAGAACTGCAAACATTGCATGGCCGCCGAAAAGAAGGAACCAGTCAACTTGGCAAGGATCTGTCAAACGATGGTGGAACCGGAAGAACACTGGCAGAACGAAGACCTGGCGAAAGACCAAGAAAACGACGAAGACATTAAACCGATACTGCGGTGGAAAAAGGCAGGAACAGCACGACCTACCTGGGCAGATGTTAGTAGTACGAGTACCATCACGAAGAGCTATTGGGCCTTATGGGATTCGCTCATCGTCGAGAATGGGGTACTAAAAAGAGTGTGGGAAAGCCCTGACGGAACTAAAATTCGACATCAAGTAGTTCTCCCGAAAAACAGAGTCAACGAGGTGCTGACAGAAGTCCATGCAGGTGTTGGTGGAGGACACTTCGGAGTAACAAAGACGTTGGAGAAAGTGCGAGAGCGATTCTATTGGCTAAAGTGTAGAAGAGACGTCGAAAATTGGTGTAGGAAGTGTCCAACGTGTGCGTCAGCCAAGGGACCTCAGACTCGAAGCCGAGGGCGAATGAAGCAGTACAATGTTGGTGCCCCATTTGAGAGAATAGCTCTGGACGTAGCAGGACCATTCCCAACAACAGCTGCTGGCAATAAGTACATCTTGGTAGTGATGGACTATTTTAGCAAATGGCCCGAAGTGTACGCAATCCCAAACCAAGAAGCTACTACGGTCGCTGGAATGCTGGTGAACCAATGGATCAGTCGGTATGGAGTTCCGATGGAGATCCACTCTGACCAGGGACGGAACTTCGAATCCAAGGTATTCCGGGAAGTCTGTGAGCTGCTAGGAGTGCAGAAAACTAGGACCACTCCATTACATCCACAATCTGACGGAATGGTCGAACGGTTTAACGCGACGCTGGAAACAAATTTGAAAATGGTTGTCAACGATCACCAGACAGACTGGGACCAGCACATACCTTTGTTCCTGTTGGCCTATCGAAGTGCGGTTCATGAGACCACCGGCAGAACACCAGCCAGCATTTTATTTGGAAGAGAGCTGAAGTTACCGATAGACATCCGGTTTGGACACCCAGAAGATCGGCGACCTTCGGCTACCGACTACGCACAGCAGCTAGAGGAACGACTCGATACCATCCATAGAGCCGTTCGTAACAAAATCCAAGTAGGGAGTGACCGCATGAAGACCAGGTACGACCGGAGAGCCAACAGCACAGGATTCAGAGAAGGGGACCAGGTGTGGCTCTACAATCCTGTCCGTAGGAAAGGACGCTCACCGAAGCTACAGCGAGCCTGGGAAGGACCTTACACCGTGGTCAGAAGACTGAATGACGTGGTCTACCGTATTCAGAGAGGACCAAAGGCCAAGATGAAAGTTGTACACTTGGACCGCTTGGCGCCTTACAAAGGTCAAGACATTGATCGGGACGATCAATTCTAAGAAGGGGGCAGTGTTACGAGTACTTGCCAATTAAGTTGGTGTGAACATAATTAATGAACATCTTCCCTGATTACATAAGGAATATTCTCGGCTTTCCTGATACATCTAGAAAACACCAGCAGAGATCAATGGGAAAACAATTGAATTACTAGACGGCTGTAGAATACCCTAGAAAAAGGCTGAGAAGACTATAAAAGCGGACGAGACACTCAAACCGAGTCAGTTGACAGTTTACAGTAACAGCTGATGCAAAGCGATCGATAGGCGATACAGGCGAACCATAGAGGCGATAGTGTTCATAGAGAGCGATAAATAGTGTCTACCGGAACGGCGATTAAAAAGTGACTTTTAGTGAAATAAATTGTGCGGACTTGTTCATAACTGTAGTGTAGTCAAATTAATTTTAGTAATTAAATAAACTCGTTGTTTTGTTTTGTTAATTGTGTTTTCTGTGACCGAACACGTCACAATATATTAAAGAAAATTAAAATAATTTTCAAAATAGTTTCGAAATAAAGAAAAGGGGTCCACCTCGCCCAAAACTACAGCTGATACAAGAGTGTACCTTAAAAAATAAAAAGTTCAAACGTGTGTTTAAAATAGAACAGTATAAAAAAACTTCGTGGTTGTGTGGGTGTAATAAATTAAACGCATTATTTTGCTTTCCGTGCCTGATTTTTGCCGGTAATCCTAATGAAAGTGTTGAGTGGACAAAGACAGGGATTACGGATTTGTCACATTTGTCGGCAAAACATAGACGAATGGATTTCCTGTATAAGTAAACGTACGGTTTTTATTTATTGTGTTATTAAATGCCATAAGTATTTGTTTCTCCTAAAAATATTAAAAATCTTCGCCTGCGGCGCATTTACGACATCGTGAAATACGCTTAATGTTCTAATATTACCTACATGTTATTAACTTTGTGAACCCCCTTTGTATTCGACCACGAGCCGCCACTGGTCGCATGCTCTAGAATATGAAGCAGCCAAACAAGTATCTAAAGGACACATTAGAATCCGGCAGGCTGGGTTGAATTTTGAAGATGATGGCGAGATATTTCGGCAAGAAATGGAGAAAATAGCGAAAGAAGTCATGTCTTCAAAACCGAAGGAAGGGGTGAGTGAGCGCCTACGCTGTTGGAATTGCGACAAATATGGGCATCTTTCACGCGATTGCATCAAGAGGAAGCAAGAAGTTAACTGTTGGAATTGTGGACGTAGGAGGCACTTGAGCAGCGGCTGTCCATCTGGAAGAAGACGTCAGCCGTCGAAGAAAGCAAGCAGGGAAACTAAGAATAGCCGGCCTTACGGGGCGAAAGCCGGCTTTGCGTCCCCAAGCCCCAATCATCATCTCCGTATCGAAAATAACCACTGGTAATTCACTTACTGTGGATGGTTTTATGGACGGCAGGAAATAAAAACTTATAGTGGATTACGGCGCATGAAGAACGATAGTTAACCCACGAATAATCGCTAAATGGAGGATTCGACGGCTAACAATAAATGCTGCTTTAACCACTGCGACAGGGGAAACAACAACATTTCATGGAGAATGCGAAGTGGTGATCGGTTTTGGAGACGCAAGCCTTTACCAACAAGTGGTGGTGGCCGATATCACCGACGACATCACTTTGGGACTCGACTTCATGGAATTACACCGAATCCGGCTAGACATAGGAACAAAATGTTTACGAACAGGAAATCAAGGACTGCCACTAGAAAGGAATGGGACTGATTAGCGAACACTTCGGGTTGTCGTTGCTGAAGACCAAGTTTTATCTGGACACTCCGAAACTGTTGCTCGAATTACAATAGAGGACAATGTCCCTTATGAAATGATTGGAGTCATAGAGCAAGACAACGAAGAATTGTGGTAGAAGGCTATCCTTTTCGGAAGAATTGTGGTACAAACCGGCTCGACAACGATTTCAATCAAAGTTGTTAATCTGAAGGGCTTTGAACAAAAACTTACGAAGGGAACACCAATAGGGACATTAGAACCAGCCATCACCATAAATCATTAAGACCAATTTAGAGAGCAGAAGGAAGAAAACGGGAAGCTGCCAGAAGCATTCTAAGAATTAATCAACATAGCAACTGAACATCTAACTGAAGATGAAACTCGAAAGCTAGAACACCCAATTAGAACGTATCAGAATGTATTAGCGATTGATGACACCGATTATGGCAGAACCAATTTAGCGTACCACCGAATTAACACAGGAAATGCAAGACCAATCAAACAGCCACCCAGGTGAGTAGCATGAGCCAAACGAAAAGAAGTCGATTCATTGATCAAAGACATGCGCGAGAGAGGGATCATAGAACCATCGAAAAGTCCGTGGACCTCCCCTATCGCTTTGGTACGTAAGAAGGACGGATCAACGAGATTCGGTGTTGATTATCGACGATTGAACGAAGTAACACATAAAGACAGCTATCCTTTGCCACGAATCGACGACACGTTAGATTTTCTGTCGAGCGAAATTAAATGGTTCTCGACGTTGGACGTAAAGAGCGGATATTGGCAAGCCGAAGTGCATCCTGAAGACAAAGAAAAGACTGCGCTTACTACCGGGAACGGTGTCTGGCAATTCAATGTAATGCCCTCCGGTCTATGCAATGCACCAGCTACCTTTGAAAGATTAATGGAGACCATTTTACAAGGATTGAATTGGGAAATCTGCTTGGTCTATTTGGATGATGTCATTGTGTTTGGACGAACGTTTGAAGACCATCTCGCCAATCTAAGCAGAGTATTTCAGAAATTCACAGCAGCAAAACTAAAATTAAATCCCAAAAAGTGTGCGTTGTTTAGAACTGAAGTGAAATACCTAGGCCATGTCATATCAAGTAGAGGCGTTGGTACAGATCCTGACAAGACCGAGGCAGTTCGTAATTGGTCGCAACCAACGAACCAGCATGAATTGAGGAGTTTCTTAGGATTATGTTCGTACTATAGAAGATTCGTGAAGGGATTTGCGGATGTGGCTCGCCCCTTGCACAGACTTACCGAGAATGGAGTGCCTTTTGATTGGGGCGAACACCTGTCAAGAAGCTTTTCAAGTTCTTAAAAATAAGTTATCTAACACCCCGATTTTGACTTACCCCGAATTTGGAAAACCATTCATAGTCGACACCGATGCGAGCAATGTGGGTATTGGAGGGGTTCTTTCTCAAGTTCAAGAAGGCAAAGAAAGAGTAATCGCATATTTTAGCAAGACACTGTCAAAGCCCGAGAAGAACTATTGTGTGACCCGCCGAGAACTATTGGCCGCGGTGAAAACTATAGAACATTTCCACAAATATCTATATGGGCGAGAATTCCTGCTGAGAACTGACCACTCTTCTCTTAAATGGTTGCTGCAATTCCGAAACCCTGAAGGACAGGTGGCCAGATGGTTACAGCGTTTACAAGAGTACAATTTCAAAATTGAACATCGGCCAGGAAAACACCATGGTAATTCCGACGCCTTATCATGACGACTATGCCCACGGAATTGCAAGCATTGTTCTTCTGTGGAACAAAAAGAAGAGCTAGAACAAGTTCCATGCCTACATACCACCGTGAAGAAACAAGAGAATTCAGAAGAGAATTCATTACCGAGAATGGAGTGCCTTTTGATTGGGCGAACACCTGTCAAGAAGCTTTCAAAGTTCTGAAAAATAAGTTGTCTAACACCCTGATTTTGACTTATTCCGAATTTGGAAAACCATTCATTGTCGACACCGATGCGAGCAATGTGGGTATTGGAGGTTTTCTTTCCCAAGTTCAAGACGGTAAAGAAAGAGTAATGGCATATTTTAGCAAGACACTGTCAAAGCCCAAGAAGAACTATTGTGTGACCCGCCGAGAACTATTGGCCGCGGTAAAAACTATAGAACACTTCCACAAATATCTATATGGGCGAGAATTCCTGCTGAGAACTGACCACTCTTCTCTTAAATGGTTGCTGTAGTTCCGAAATCCTGAGGGACAGGTGGCCAGATGGTTACAGCGTTTACAAGAATACAATTTAAAAATTTAATATCGGCCAGGAAAACACCATGGTAATGCCGACGCCTTATCATGACGACTATGCCCACGGAATTGCAAGCATTGTTCTTCTGTGGAACAAAAAGAAGGGCTTGAACAAGTTCCATGCCTACATACCACCGTGAAGAAACAAGAGAATTCAGAAGACACAGAGTTGATTGAGGAACAGCGAACCGATGATGACCTAGGACCCATCATGAAATCGAAGGAGGCAGGAGAATCTCGACCAATGTGGGCGGTCGTAAGCCCACTGAAAGCTTCTACGAAATGTTGTTGGACCTAATGGGATTCCTTAAAGCTCGAGAATGGAGTCCTTAAAAGAATCTGGGAAAGTCCGGACGGGACCAAGAAGCGACTACAAGTTGTGTTGCCCAAGAATAAGACGAAAGAAGTAATAAAAGAGCTGCATGCTGGGACTGGAGGTGGACATTTTGGGGTGAAGAAGACATTAGAGAAAATACGTGAACGGTATTACTGGGTGAACGCTAGATTGGATGTGGAAGAGTGGTGTAGAAAATGCGAAGTATGTGCTTCCAACAAAGGTCCGAGAACCAGGACACGAGGAAAGATGCACCAGTATAACGTCGGAGCACCATTCGAAAGAATAGCCATGGATATCGCTGGTCCCTTTCCACGAACTGAAGATGGCAACCGCTACATCCTCGTTGTAATGGATTACTTCAGCAAGTGGCCCGAAGCCTATGCAATCCCCAACCAGGATGCAACCACCGTAGCGGAGGCAATAATAAACAACTGTATCAGCCGATATGGAGTTCCTATGGAGATTCACACTGACCAGGGCCGAAATTTTGAATCAGAAATATTCCAACGAGTGTGTGAATTGATGGGAATAAGGAAAACTAGAACGAAACCGTTGCATCCTCGGCCTGATGGCATGGTAGAGCGAATTAATGCGACTATTGAAAACAACCTGAGGATGTTCGTGAACGATAATCAGACCGACTGGGATCGCCACATTCCCTTATTTCTTCTGGCCTATAGGACATCCATACACGAGACTACCGGACAGACCCCTTGCTGTGTGCTATTCGGAAGAGAACTGACACTACCTGCTGATCTGATGTTAGGCCGACCTGAAGATTCTTCGCTGTCCACGGATGATTTTGTGTCTAAACTACGCGAACGGCTATACACCATCCATAAAGCCGTCAGAACAAGAATAAAATTCGAAAGTGACCGAATGAAGACCCGCTACGATCAGCGAGCGAATTCCACTGGATTCAGGCAGGGCGATCATGTATGGCTCTATAACCCAGATCGCAAGAAAGGAAGGTGCCCTAAATTACAACGGAATTGGGAAGGCCCGTACAAATTGAAGATGAAAGTTGTACACCTCGACCGGTTGGCTCCATACACAGTGGAAGAAACTGATCAGGACGATCAGCGCTAGAAGGGGGGCAGTGTGACGGACGTGTCATTTTGAATGATGCTGACACGCGCCGATTGCGAAAGTTGAGTGAATGTTACCTATGACGCGTTCCAGAAGGTTCGAGAGTTGCTGGAATTACCTTGAAACGTCCATAATACTATATAAGGAACAGCGTTGGACAGTTTGACAGTTTTTGATAGAAGAGAGTGACAGAGATAAGTTCGAAGTGAAGAAAAACGATTAAAAAGCGAAATAGCTGTTGAGTTGTTGTTGTTATCGAAATAGTTATTGAATTGTTTTTGTGTACGAATCAATTTCATGAAAGTGTTTGAGAGAAAAATACGTAATATTGTAAATTACGTAACAATATATATGTGATTTAGAGGAAACAATAAGTGAAGTAAATGAGGGTAAAATCTTTGTGCTCAGTTCATGCGTCCGATTGTGCTCAATTGATGTTTGATAATTGTTTTTGTGGCGCACCCAAAGAATGAATTACATTGTGTAAACTTCAATAATAGTGGCTCATTGCGGAATTATAACTCAAAAACTTTAAAAAAATATGTACATATTCTGTTATTAATTCAAGAAAATTATATTGAATTCATTTTCTAATTGGCGTAGTTCCTTGCTCTCTTCGGTCATATTAAACTTTCTTTAGATCCATTACATTAAACTTTCTCAAATTAATTTTGTATAATTTGTTAAATGCTGTATTGCGTACAGGATACGACATTTTCCTACGCTAAATAGCGTTTCTTGTCTTCTGTCTTCTATCCAAGTTACTTATTAACGTGCTTTCCCCAATAAATCATTCCATTTATGCAAAGAGGAACGTGTTTTAAATGCAATTAAAAGCTTCATTCTAGAGTACATAAATGGTTTAGAGCGCTTGTTAGTGAATGACAATGAAGCAAAACTAGCAAGTATTTGACATCTTTAATAATACAAGCAAGAAAACATCCTCCGCAACTACCAATTCCTCTGTTTTATTGTCTGATACCCCGCCTGTCAACTGTCCTATTGTGTTATCTATTAACAGCCCTACTTCAAACATGTTCGATTTTTTGGCGGACATTTTAACTTCTTCATTTAACACACATACATACCATCTATTCCTTCAAAGACATCTTTACGTTTAATAGACAAATAAAACAAATATTTCACTTATTTGTTTCAACTTTATATTCAACAAACTCTTACAATTGTTTCTACCGACAGTTCACTATCAAAGAGACATTCAAGTAGATGTGCTAAGATTACATTTAGTTACAGAGGTATAAGTACTCGTTCATCTAGTTGTGATTGCCTGTTTAAGGGAAACCTTAAATTATTAAATCTGCTTACAGTGACGACAACAACAAGGGTGTATTATACGAATATAACTCAATTTGGTTATTGACCATGTTTTCATTTTTGTTTCTCAAAGCTTTTTAAAGGTTTAATAATTTACCTTATTGGGAAACGGAGTACCTTGGCGTTTTCTTCATCTATTGTGTGATTGTGAGTAACACAATGTTCCGACAAACCCGTTGTAGTAATCTTGTTTTTTACATATGTGGCAATACCGTTTTTGCAACATAATTTATAAATCCACTTTCAGAAAATATTTCTATCGTTTCCTTGTCGTTGACTAATAAATTCCGTAGAATAACTTTGTCGACTTCTATAATGTTACAATTCGGGTTGGATTTCCTTATTTGCTTTTTGATTTTGGAGCTACACTTTTTAATATAATTGAGGGTAAAAAAGTAAATTCCAGTTTATTAAAAATGGTAAAAAATGTACAGGGACTGCAGATCATTGTATTACTTTCAACCATTCACTTGACTAATATAAAGTTGCTTCATTATCAGAATAAAGGTCAGCGTCTCAACCTTCTTGAAATAGCCGAGATAAATACAGCCTTATTAAATGGTCTTCTCATCGCCAACGACCAAATAAATTTTAGAAATTCCTCCCTTTTAAAACTGCAATGGGTTTTGTATAAATAGATTTACCTGAAAATGTACCTTTTTACCGATCGGTATGGTCCAGTCGTCTAGATCATTGCTTAGCATTTGGAGGACACCGGTTCGATTCCGGGGCCGGTTACTCTGATCAACGTCTTTTCTGTGGTTTCCTTGGATCATTTAGGCAAATGCTGGGGTAGTAATATTCCACAGATAGTCTTTCACTTCTCTTCTGTCTTCATTTCGTCCGTCTCATCTTTCTCCCCCAAACCACCACCTACCCATTCCCACTATTCCTATAGGAGGCTCAAGAGAGCCTTCCGCCCTACCCTCCGTATATTTGAACATTGTCCAGCAAACTCAAGATATTATTTTATAATGTTAATAAAAAATTGCTTTATACAATATAATGACAAACTAATAATAATTTTTAAAAGCTTAAGATACTATTGATTGGCTAGGTTGTTTACAAAGTACCTCGGAATAATAGTGAACTGTATTTCATTGGTCAAACCTGACAGTACCTAAATTAACCTGATGATTTAATGACTGTACACGCGTTACTGTCCATTTATTTATTGTACTGTACAATTAGATTGTCACGTATTGAAATATTTATTGGGCTACTCATTTAAGCATATGTTACTCTCTATTTCCATTTTTTTAATGCTCACATTTCATTGGCCAATTTGTTATTAAACACAATTTATATTTTACATTCTGACTAAAATTAGAACATATTGTATTACTGCCCCCTTTAATTTGCAGCTATTTAAAATTGCATGAAGTCATATATCTACATAACATAAATTAAACAACAACTTCGGCCCCTGATAGAAATTTAACCGGGCGTCCCCTGTTACGGGCTAACACCCGGTCGAGGTGATAATACTCTTCCTGAATTCGTAGACCAGACCAGGCAAGTAGTTTGGGTAATTATATAACGGCCCTATCTACATGAGCCTTGCAAGGTAAATAATCCGGTGAAATGTACATTATCCAATTGCATACGCCTGGTCGGGGATATAGTAGGGGAAATTGTCTGTGCCCCGATCGCGTGGATCCCAATTGGGAGTCTAAATAGAGAGAATTATGTAGGTTCCATTTCTATGTACCTTCTCGGGTGATAAAAATAATTTAAAATTACAACGTCGATTGTCGGCATAAGTACATGGCGTAAAAAGTTACCGCTTGTAGACGAACGCCTGTGTCGGCAAAAAGTTTTATTTTTTATTTTTGTAAATATGTATACATTTATATAGAATGATGGGTGGCGGCAATTTTGTCGTCGGTCTTCAGTCGCATTTTGACCCCCAAAGTAGCGTCCTCGTACTAGTTTATTTCTTGAAGTGATAGGCAAATCAAAAATGAATAGTGAATACAGTAAAATTATTTAAAAGAATGAGTTTATCTGATTTTGAAGTAAGTAATTATGTAATTGTAAAATGTCCATCATCTACGTTTGCATGTATTAATATATACATACATATATAAATTAAATGGCATATTTCGTGCTTCTACAAGATTTGCTTAAAAGTCAAAGTGATGCTCTTGAAACGTGGTCCTAATTTCATTATTGCATTAGAGACGAAACCAATTAATATAAAATTATTTTCATTTTTTAGGAAATATTATTGTCTGGTTTAAAAAAAAACTAGCTGAGATAGGCAAAATAACTGCCAACATTTAAAAAATATTATTTCGGCAAAATGTTGCCATGATGCTGACAGCACAAAGGGAAGTGACAGACAAAATTCTTTTAAGAAACTTCGCATTAACAGAAGTCCTGATATGTGAGTATTAAAGCTAAAAGTAGTTTTAGTTCTGTAAAACAGTTATTGTAAGTTGTAAATTGATAATAGTTATTTATATTTGTTGTTATTACAAGTTTATAATATTTTCAGCCATGTTGGAAAAATACAGCAACGTATCGACCGATAAAGAAGCATTAAAAGCCATTGGGGATGCCCTTTCCAATTCCAAAGATTGAGATGGGAGAAAAAAATTGCGATAATATAGTTTTGTGCCCTTAGCAATAACCCGTTTTTAATTATTACAATATCTAAGAAGAACAGTTAATAAATAAAGAAAATATCAATTAAAAATCCTTTACTGTAAATAAAATATTCTTTTGGTGACCTGTTAAACTAAAGTAATTGTTTAATAACAAATAGGGCTAAAGATTAATCAACCAATCTAGCACCTGACTAAATTAAAAACTTATTACCTGATTAGAAGTACATTGTAACGCCCAATCAGGCTTTTAATTAACGATCACTTCAAAATCCGCCCAGATACTGACTAAATTCCCAAGTAGGGTAAATACCACATTCCCGCTCCGGCATTTATTAAAAAACCAAATCGGGCCTGTTAGGCATGCAAAGAAAAACCCTACCAGGTATCTAATTTGTAACCCGATTAAGGGCCCGTTGGGGCATTTTGATAAGACCCCTCCTCAAAAAGCATTACATTCTGGTCGGGAATTTAATCGGGGTTACCAAATCAGGCCCGACTTTTAACTAAGTACCTACTGTTGGTGGTAGCCCGATTTGGAGCCCGATTTCAATTTCTACCAGGGGGAGTCAAACTAAGTTTTATTTGAATTTCTATATAATTTGAATTCCATTGTTAATTGTAGTGATTATAATAATAATAGAGCCATACATAAATGCAACTCAATAATGAAAATAAATATTTTATTCGGTAAATATGCGTAATTCTTAAAAGAACGGTATCTTTGTTATTAAAGGCAGTGGTTATAAGCCATAGTCTCAAAAAGATAATGAAACAGAAGGCACACGAAACGTCGAAATGGATGACATAAATTATATTGAAGGGAATTGAGTCAAATTAGTTCCATTTTCATTTTAAATAAAAGCAGTTGCAGCTATGACACAAATATGGAATAAAGAGGAAAAAAAATTGGAGATTTCAATTAAGGGGTGTTAATGTTGTTAATGTTTAATATCATGGTGAAAAGTATAACGCTATACGTGGTGGAAATATACCGACTAAAATAAAGCAAAGAGATAGAGGCAGTTGAAGAAAGGTATTTGAAAGGTACCTATTCTAGGATTTGACAGGTACACTCCAGGATACATACTCAGTCAGAGAAGAAACAAAAGTAGAAAATGTACATATAGAAGAAGCAGTAAGATTCTTAAATTATAAAGAGAAGATAAGAAACGTAAAAAACAATGTTATTCTAAGAAAGTGTATAAAAGTAATGGATGGCAAAGAGTGGAAAAGAACAATATGGGGAAAGAAGAGAGCGGATCTATATGCAGAATTGGGAGATATATATGGGGAATAACAATAAAGAAGAAAGAAGAGAAAACACAAGTGAAGAATGGAAGAGAAAGAAAACAGGAAAAGAAGAAAAAGAAAGGATAGAGAAGATAAGAGAATTCAGATACGGGAAAAACGATTTAAGATGAAGACAAGAGGAAGCGCTATTATACCTGTAGAGAAGAGGAAAAATAGAAAACATGAAGAGATTAGCAAGATATAGACCAAGAAACAAATAGAGGGAAAGCAGATATTGGGCAAAAGATATTGAAAGGCAATGTACATTTTGTGGAGAGGAGGAGGAGGAACCCGGAAAGCATGTAATGACGATCTGTAACGTATCAAGAGTAAAGGAGGCTATGGAGAAGTAGATGGCAGGGTCCGGAGAGGAAATGCAATGGATAAGACAAGTTATAAAATGAAGACAATATATATTTATATATACAGAGCTCAATGTATCCCGTGGGGACTGAGGATAGACAGGCCATAGAACTGTCACAGTATCCCGCTAGCTTTACTACTCATAACTCATACTTTTATGGGTTTCATTCTTTTCATGCAGTCATTGATTACTTCATACACATGCTATATTGAATTGTATAAGGTAGCAGCCAATCGTCAACCCCTTCCTAACGGAAGGATGATATTCGGATTATTCTACTAATATTCCTTGAGAGCTAATGGTTTGACTATGACCGAAGTATGCTGACACCTTCCCATTTATATATATATGCTTCAGTGATGGAGTTGGATTGCTGCCAAGTCCTTTGTTATATGCATAATTTACTTGCACCGAGCGGCATGGTCTAGTGGTCTAGATCATTGCTTAGCATTCGGGAGGTCACCGGTTCGATTCCGGGGCCGGCTACTCTGGTCCAAGTTTTTCTGTGGTTTCCTTGGATCATTTAGGCAAATGCTGGGGTAGTAATATTCCACAGATAGTCTTTCACTTCTCTTCTGTCTTCATTTCGTCCGCCTCATCTTTCTTCCCCCACACCACCACCCACCCATTCCCACGATTCCTGAAGGAGGCTGAAGAGGGCCTTCCGCCCTACCCCCCGACTTTGCACAAGAGTGTAGGCCGGGGGGGACAGCCCGCCCACCAATATTGGTGGGAATGAAACACCCAAGTTTCTTTTTTCTTCTAATTTACTTGCATTCATAATAGATAAACAAAATTTGCTTGGGGGTTTTAGATATAGAGTATTTTACGAATAGTACCTACTTTATTTCCATTTTGTGTCAATTTAGTATAGAAGAAATATGCAATAAGAAAATGTTATAGATGGGACTGATTTCCACAAAGACGGGGGTTGAGTTTTTTTGTTCGTTGTGGATATATTTAGAAAAGTTTGTGTGTAAAATCGGTTTTTAGGGCCCATGTTGAAAATAAACTGCGTTTCAATGTTTATACTAGTTTGTAAGTTATTTAAAAACTACTCTTCCTACAAACAGGTATAATAACTAAGTTTACCTTGATAGGGATTTACTATTTAAGTTTACATTGTAGACGATTATGTAAATTTGGTGGTAATGATAAATCAATAATATGTTCATTAATCAAAATGCATTTTATAGGACAAATGCGTATTATGTGTTTTATCAATCGTAAATGCATTTTATGTAAGTGAAAAGTTAAATCTAATAGTCGTCTTCAGTGTCTTCCAAATGATATACTCGTACAATGATACCAATGCTTTAGTGCCTATATTTAAGTTTCTTCCTATATGTTGGCATTTCCTGATCCAAATACAGTAGCACAAATGCGAAATTCTTGGCATTTCCAAAAAATGTCACTGTGGTACCGATTTGCCTTTACAAAAAGATTTATGCGTTAGTCAAAAACTAACGGCGCCAGAAGTGAAACTTTTGATGTTATGTATGCAAAGCCGTTAATGAATGTTCAAAGAAAGTATCCTACTACAGAAGTTTCACTTGTAGGTATATGTATATGCAGAATGTCCCATTTGAAATTACCCACCTGAAAATCAGGTCAGAGAAGTATTCAAACGAAAAATAATTTCTATAAAAGTTGAAGGGATGGAAGGGGAACATAGGATAGAGACCTACAATCTGACCTTAAACGTGACCTTTAAGGTTATTTGAAGGTCACATAGGTTAGATTAGGTTAGGTCACATAGGTTTAGGTGGGTCTTTAGATTTTTCTTTTAAATGACCTTTGGAGGCTATTTTGAAGACAAATTATTTCAAACTATACAACTAAATTTTACATCAGGGAAGCCACCAAGCCAAAAGTAACTTCTACAGCGGTGTTTAGGTTCGGAGAGGTTATCATAACCTTCCTCATAAAAATCGTTTAAAAGTTAAATGTGTTTGGCCTCATTTTGGCCCAGCTCATGAAAGACAAAAATAAAATAAGCCCCGCAGCAATAATAGTAATATTTGTTATCCCTCCAATTATCCATGATTGCGGATGATACTCCATAGAGAAGATTCTAAACTTACCAGATCTGGAGATTTGCAACTAGAGAAAATATGAAGCAACGTATTAGAAGCATCCGCAGTTACTTTAACTATTAATACAGTATTGAATTGATCATAATGACGGGGTACCTATTTGAAAATTTAATAATTTAAGCCGTAATAAACCCTCAGAAATCAAAAATCTTATTTTAATAATACGGATAACAAATCTTACGACAATTGCTGGTGTTCATTACGTTTTTGTCTTTCATGAGATGGACCAAAATTGGGTTTTAATATCCATCTCAAATAGATTTGACCTTTAAAGGGAAGGTTATGATGCCCTCTCCGAACTTAACCACATCTATGGAAGTTACTTTCGGCTTGGTGGATTCCCTGATGAGATATTCATATGCGTAGCTTGAAATTCTTTGTCCTCGAAATAACCTCTACATTTCATTTAAAAGAAACGTCTGAGGACCTACCCGGACGTACCTAATCGAATCCGGGGTCAAAAATAGGTGTTTGCATTTAGGAAAACCGAATATGATCTTAAAATGACCTTGAAGGTCGCCTTAAAGATCAAATTGTAGGTCACTATCCGATGTCTCCTTCTGAAGTCTGCAACTTTTATAGAAATTAATTTCGATTGGTACCTGCCCTGACGAAATATAAATAAATGGGACACTCGGTATAACAATGCATGCCAGCAGGGTACTTCCTTTGTACACCCAATGACAGCTTTTATTATATAATATTATATTTTTGTGTTAGCACTACTGTTTCTGAAGGATAGGCTATACTGAGACGTTCTAAGGTTTTATATATTTGAGGTTTCTTTAGTATTCCCTGTACATCTGTTCGAATATTTTTCTTTGTCTTGTTAACAAAACTACGTAGTGTACATAAGCTATTATTTGTTCTATTTCTTCAAACCTCCTATAGTGTCCCATAAAAAGTTTTACTTCAATAAGGAGAATTTAAATATTTTTACATATCTACATAAAATTTTCGTAGACCTTTTAACGTTATTACTTATTGACTTTTAAAACAATTAGAATAAGTTAAGTATTAAATTACTTAATGAACCAAATAGAGCAATATGACTTTTAATAACCAAAGCTCGAGTACCACCTTGTCAAGTAAAGAAATATAATTAAGATGCTTTGGGCAGAGCAATGGGGGTTCCTGAAAACCCTGAAGCCTTTGAGCGCTCGAAGCTCTCATAAAAAAAAAAATAGACAGCTTGAAGAGTATATTAAAAAAATACAAACAACAAAAACTTACAAAATAAATCAAGCCCCCCAAAAACGATTCCCTAGGCCACTCTAGGGAGTGCCACTGGTTTATGGGTATTTTAGGGGATTTTGCTTATAGATATTTATGAGGCAAGATGAACTTCAGGGGCCAAAGAGGCCGCCTGCAGGTATTTATCGGCTCCTAACTATCTAATGAGACAAGTTAAAAATTAGTCTCGAAGCCTTGTCGAGTTGCCTCAGGGTGTCTTCACCCCTACTCGTAATCCCAGTCTCTTAGTCAAGCCGGAACCTACTCTAAAAATCTGGATGGGCTGACAAAGGAAGGAGAACAACTACTCATAAAAATTGTACCTAAAAGTTAAAAGATATTAATAAAAAAAATTAATGTTTGAAGGCATCTTCAATGCCTTCAAATAAGATCCATGAAAGGAAAAGTAGGGAAAAACGTCCGTCGTCAATATGGTGGTCAAAACAGACTTGAAACATTCACTAATTACTCGACACAGATACTACATAAAAAATTTAAAAAAATTAAAACTGCCAAAAAAGGTTTGATAAATAAAATTATTTAATGATTTGCAATTTGCCACAAAGGCCTAAAAGATTACGGAGATAAACTAGGAATTAAAAATGCCTCGTGGAAACAAAAAAATTTTGGAAAAAAGATAAAATCATATAAAGAAAATAAAATAAGTGAGAGCATAAACGACTTAATGTATATATAATAAATTAAAGAAAACAAATGATTTTTAAAAATTTAGGAAAAATATTAACAGGTAACTCGTTTACAAAAACTTTCACGCAACATTAATCACAAAACGCTATCAAAAAGAAACTACACAAACACGTTACAACCTTTACAATATTAAAAAGATGACACCTACTTTATCTTTGTCAACATTTTATTCTGAAGAGAACATTATTATATTATTTTTCAACGTGAAATGCCGTGCAATTTGCTACCATCCCATGCCCTTTTTAATTTTTACAATATTTGTAAGATGGCGGCTACGAGACACCTTTAACACACTACGATTTTTCTAGACTTTTAATATAGGTATATCAAAAATATCCCAATGAGGAATTAGGAAATTCAAACGCCGTCTTTGTGCGAATTAGTTTCACCCAAAAAACTATGTCTCTTCAACTCGTTAGTAAATGCAAACTACTTTTCTTTTTCATACAATTCGAAATGTCCTCTACGTAAAAAGGCAACTTGATATTCTTGTAAAGTGTTGCATTAGTCATTAATATTCGGATATAATTCTCATTTACTGCATTTCACGTTAATTGAAGCAATAAAGGCCGTATCAGAGACTTAATTTAAGTTGTAAGAAGAACGTTTTCTGTAAAAGAATAAGCACTCGCTTTTAACTGCAATAATACAACTTTCTTATCAAGAGTTCCACCCTATAAAACATTCACTGCATCTTCATTTTTAGTGCTGCTGAGGACCAAAAGCTTCCACTTAAGAATTATTTATTTATGAGGTTAAACGAGCTTCCTTCTGTTGACGCAGAAAGCAGAATATTTCGGTCTCGTTTTTAAGAAGGGAAGGCTGTAAACGTTATTTCTTATTCATAATAGTGGTGATACAAGCGAGAGACAAAACAATATCAATGAAAATTTTCATTAATAAAGAACAGGTAAAAGAAGGGGAAAATTGCATAGAATTCGAAAAGGGGATAAGTACTGAATAAACATTTTACCTTAAGAACGTATATAAGACAATCAAGTGGAATACTGTGAAACTTTAACTAAGTAAAACATTTACACCCTAAATTCACAACACTTTGAAATCTAAGGCGCGTTTCGACACCTAAAGTATCATCTTCTGTTAGAGCCTCATAAGTACATAATTCATTGTAAGTACTCTAACTGAAGAAATGTCATCTTCAGTGTAGAAACGCATCTTAGATTTTTAAACATTTGTAAAATTTCGTATTTAATATAGTGTTTTATTTAGTTGAATATTTATTTTAGAATTGCTAAGAACTGAGACGTTGGTAGTTTGGGCAATTGATTTTAATGTACTTTACGAAATAAATAACATGTAGGATAGGAAGCAGTTTATTCAATCTTCATTTTCGATGTCATTAAGGACATGTTTAACGTTAAATAAAAAAAGTAAAAAAAAATGTTTTAGACGCAAAAATAAAATTGTGGGGCGCATGAAATTTATCAACAGTCAACCGCTCATACCATTATAAATGCTATTTATATATTTACGCCCCACGATTTTATTTTTACGTCTGATCAATAACCTAGATTGATGAGAACAGTGGTGTGATGACTGGTGCCTTGGACCTACCTAATTATTTTTTAGCTTTTAGTACATTATCTACATCAACATTGTCTTTCTTTCCAATTAAACCGTTTAATCTAAAAACAAATTTTTAAGTTTTTAGTTTTTATTTTCATTATTTGCTTTGATTTCAATTTTAATATATGGACTACCTAAACTCTATGATCCACCATGCACTGTGTTTTACTTGTAAAGCCTTTCATTTGATACCCATCACGCATATTAAGGGTATAGGAAAATATTTGAGATCCGCCATTTTGTGGAGGCGGCCTTCTTGAATTTGGTTTTTCATTCATTCTACTATAACATACATAATTGTATTGTCATAAGAACTAAAGGTGTGTATAAAATTTCAGATCAATCGTAGCAAAAAGAGGGTAAAATTTGAATTACTAAATTTGACACAAACATGGCATGCTAAATAAAACCGTTTACAAATAAGACGATTTAAACGCACTTATACAGGATTTTACAAGTTGATGGGCTATTAGAAGTATATGAATTAGAAGAATGAATTCAATTCTGAAACTTGGGCTCTTTTGGTTATTGTTTATGCCGCTTTTTTTAAAAATATTTTCAACTCCGATTATAACGGAAGTCGACACCAACTTTGTTATTTTAAATGGAATGGTGTATATTTTAAGCTGAATTCGAATAAAATGAGTAATTCTCAGGTAAGTTTGATAACCAACTTGTACACTTATGACGTTCGGTTTCTGAGTTAATTTAATTAAAAAAAAATCGCTACCGCAACCCAAATTATAAAAAATTATAGCTTCCACAAAATACGACTCGGACTGTTGAAATTTTTACTAGTAATAGCTGAAAATTAGTGCTAACGCCTTGACAAAATTGATCTAAATAATTTATAGAGGGCGTTCAAAATAAAATTCTAAAGTTTAAGAACTTCAAACACGAATAACTTATCTTAGAATTACACGTTTTATTCGAA
This sequence comes from Agrilus mali, assembly GCA_029378335.1. Lineage (NCBI taxonomy): Eukaryota > Metazoa > Arthropoda > Insecta > Coleoptera > Buprestidae > Agrilus > Agrilus mali. The sequence goes on from CM055658.1 coordinate 9,341,034, forward strand.
TTCAGCGTAAAAAATATAGCATTCTAATTAAAATAACAAAGTTGGTGTCGTCTTCCGCTATAACCGGATGTAAATCGAACTTGAAAGTGTTTATAAAAGAAGCGGCATAAACAATAACCAAATGAGCCCAAGTTTCAGAATTGAATTCCTTCTATTAATTTATATTATACTTCTAATAGCCCATCAACTTGAAAAACCCTGTATATACATACACCAAATTGCTTTGTCTGTCCGAGAGAGAAAATTTTATTTTTCATAAAAACGCTTTTTACGATTTTTATCAAATATGGCACATGGAAATGTTTATAAACATACCGATTTCGGATGTACGTATTAATTTCTTAAAGAATAAGAAGGGTGAAAACCATTCGTACCCTCACATAAAATTGATTAGGACCTTTTTCAGAAGGTTAAATAGGTACTTCAATTAGATTTCTAAGAAAGGTACATACGTAAGCCTGATTTTTTGTCCGTTATTAAAAGGTCAAATCTGATATAGTTTCGGAGAAAAGAAAAATTTCCTTGATGGTTAATTTCTGACAAAATTCATGAAATAGAAACAACTTAACGATGCCAAATGCGATTTGAGCAAAATTTGAAATTTAGATTGTCCTGAGGAGCTAAAATGCTTATAAAATTTACCAGGTTTATGGGAGGGCTGCTCCTCCGTCGCTACGAATTGCAGTCTCATTACGCAGAGGGCACTATTCTATATGATTTCAGTCATCCGGTATTCTGATAATAAATGAAAAATTGATCATGTTTTGGAATTCATTTAATAGTGACTTGGAAATTATCAATGGCACTTACGTTTATTACAATTGTTTATTCCTTTATCGCAACTAACTTTACGTTAATACCTACTGGGCACGCACTTGGCTCTTTTAATAGAAATACAAATATACAAAATTGATACATTTGATGAAACAGCAGTAGCAAATAACAGTAAACTCTTCAGCTTTTAAATAATTTTCCAGAAATAATTAATTCTTTACCTTAAGGAGGTACTTAAACATTTATCTTTTTAAATATTGTTTTTTCTTTATCATAAGCATTTAAAAATAATAGTACAATAAAATTGGGTCGTAACATAAAACGTACTCAAAAGAAACTTAAGAGTCGATACATTATATCAGACATTCGTCAAAATACAATTAGACACTTTTGCTTAAAAACACACACACATGATATTTACCTATTTTGTTAATATTTTTTTCAAAACAGAGGTAAAATTAAACACTGTGAAAACTGTTTCACTATCTTTATTTAATACTTTATACGTATTTCGCCTTCTTAGGGCATCTTAAGGAGTTTTTTTACATAACTGACTAATCCTTGTATGGTTTGTCATTATATCATATAATCTCAGGGAGGGGATAAGAGTGGATTTTTTTCAAAATTGGTTTAATCATTCCTTAATGTAACGAATTTTCTAGTCAAATTGTTTATTTAAACAATTATTTATTTAACACTATTTATAACACTTAAACACTAACTTAGAACTACCATTTATATCACAACAATTCACTTATTTATATAACAATTTATTTATATCACTTTGTCTATTATCGGTTTTAATTCGCGCACTGATGCTTTATTCAACTAACTGTCCTTTGGTCCAAAAATGATCACTTTATATACACCTTTCGAACTTTCTAGACAATTCGAAAAGGAAATCCTCACGATTCTCGAATGATGAGTAATAATTAGAAAGTCCTCGATTATTCCAGAATTGAACTTGTTACTTGTCGCCGGAGAATGATTTACATCTTGTAAGTTGATAACACGAAAAGTACCGTGTGCGCCGTAAGCATGTTAGTGATAACAAGTACATGCCACAAATTGTTATCGCGCACACGTACTGTGTCACTGTTCGCTACACTCCCGCTCCTTAAGGGTGATTCGTCCCGAATCACATTCTGCCGTTCCTTCAGAGGATCATGCCGGTACTTACAGGTGGATCCGCTTCGGCATCCGGTTGTCAGGTGGAAATGGCAGTCAACGGTCTTCAATGGTGACGGTCCTCGTCGTGGATTTCCGGCGCACACCAAGATTTCTATACCAGTGTATCGGAACAAAACCTCCAGCATGTTTCTGACCACCCTCCAATCCAGCCCATCGAGCCCACATCCAATCCTTGGTATTGCCAGCTTCAGGACGTTAACGAGCAGCAACTGCCCCCTTAGCTCTATCAGGGAGTCCCATAAGGAGTGGTAGGTAGGTTTCTCTGACGACTTGCTTTTGGTGACTAGATAGAAGATGGATCGGGTCCCATCGAGTAACTGTAATGCTTTTCTTCCATCTTTGACTTGGTCAAGTAACATCGGTAGTCGCCCAAACTTCTTCCGAAAGACCGTGGCAATCCCACGGCTCATGTCCAAATCCCTTGCCACACAATGGACCAGGGAGCATTCCTTCGGGACGGTGAATAAGTCCTGCTGAACTTCGGTGGTGACTCCAAATCGGGCTTTACGGTGTAAGCTCTGTTCGGCCATAAATTCTTCGTACTGGGGCTCTGGCGATCGAGCCTGCATAATTCTAACTCGAGCTTCCTCGTGGTTGTCCCCAGCATATGGAGCCAGTCGGTTGAAGTGGACTACTCTTGGTTTTCCATTGGGAGTACGTCTAATTCGGTAGATTACGTCATTGATTCGTTTGATAACTTTATACGGGCCTTCCCAATCTTGTTGCAGCTTCGGCGAAAGACCCCTTTGACGCTTCGGATTATAGAGCCACACCAAATCTTCTTTATGGAATCCTCCATCAGTGGCCTTAATGTCATATGCGTCCTTCATCCGGTCACTGGCTATCTGCATATGGGAACGTATCTCGTCATGGATGTCGTCCAATCGTCTTCGGAGTTCACTGACGTAATCTTCTCCAGCCACGTCTTCGCCAGGTTTGCATCCGAACTTTAAGTCGCATGGTTGTCGCAACTCTCGACCGAACAGCACCCTGGCTGGTGTTTGTCCAGTGGTTTCGTGTATGGAAGATCGGTATGCCAAAAGGAACAATGGCAGATAACGATCCCAGTCACGCTAATGTTTGGAGACCATTTTGGACAGGTACTTGTTAATGGTCCTGTTCATTCGTTCTACCATGCCGTCTGATTGGGGATGTAGGGCTGTAGTTCGAGTCTTATGAATGCCCAATATCTTACAAATGTCCTGGAACATGGCTGACTCGAAATTCCGTCCTTGGTCGGAATGCAACTCCAGTGGTACTCCGAATCGGCTAATTAGCTCTTTCAAGAGCGTTTCGTTCGGAAGGGCGTACGCTTCAACCCATTTCGTAAAGTAGTCCATTGCCACTACGATGTACTTATTTCCATCTTCAGATTCTGGGAATGGTCCGGCAACATCTATGGCAATTCTCTCGAATGGGCTGCCGACGTTATACTGTCGCATCGGAGCACGTTGTCGCTTCTGAGGTCCCTTACTGGCGGCGCACGTCATACACTTTCTGCACCAGTCTTCCACGTCCTTCTTGCAGTTGACCCAGTAAAATCGTTCTCGTACTTTGCCAAGGGTCTTCTTTACACCAAAATGTCCTGAAGGGTCGTCATGGAGGCACTGCAGGACTTCCTTTACCAAGCTTCTCGGTATCACTAGCTGACGTCTGCTTTCGGTGCCATCTTGGTTCTCGACCACGCGCTGTAGGAGACCATCTTCTTCTTTAATGGAATCCCATTGAGCCCACAAAGATTTTACTTCTGTTGACTTGGCAGCCACTTCCTGCCAGGTTGGTCTTCTGCCTTCTTTCTTCCAATCCAGGAACGGTTTTAAGAGCACGTCGGAATGTTGTTCTGTCTTAATGTTGTCGGGCTGCCACTGCTCGTCCAGGATAGTTATCCTCCTGACCTCTTCGTGTTCTTTGACGCGTTGACAGTGTTTACAGTTATCCAGGCAAGGTCTTCTGGATAAGGCGTCGGCGTTTTTATGGCTACTTCCCGCTCGGTGTTCTATGTCAAAGTCGTACTCTTGCAGCTTCTCTATCCATCTGGCTACTTGGCCCTCGGGGTTCTTAAAATTCAGCAGCCATTTCAACGCGGCATGGTCGGTTCGTAGCAAAAACTTTCTTCCGTAGAGGTATTTGTAGAAATGCTCCACGCTTTTTACTACAGCTAACAATTCGCGCCTGGTTACGCAGTAATTCCGTTCTGGTTTGGATAGAGTTCTGCTAAAGTAGCCGATCACTTTTTCTTCACCATTCTGTATTTGTGACAGAACCGCGCCAATTCCAATGTTGCTAGCGTCGGTGTCCAGGACAAACTTTCCAGTTGGTAGGGGATAGCTCAACACAGGTGTAGACGAGAGGGCTTTCTTTAGTTCTTCAAAGGCAGCTTGGCAGTCTTGCTCCCAACAAAATGGTCTACTCTCTTCTGTGAGTCGAGTCAGAGGCTTAGCAATTTTAGCAAATCCGGGAACAAAACGTCTATAGTAGGTGCAGAGCCCAAGGAAGCTTCTGACTTGATGGACGTCAGCAGGTACAGGCCACTCTTGCACGGCTCTGATTTTCTGTGGGTCGACTGAAACGCCGTCTCCGGATACTACATGCCCCAGGTAGTTGACCGTCTCTTGGAATAGCTGACATTTCTTGGGGCTCAGTTTTAGCTGGACATCACGAAGTCTTCGGCAAACTTCCTCCAAGTTTTTCAGATGATCGTTGAAGTCCTTCCCGACTACGATGATATCGTCGAGGTATACCAGGCAAGTCTTCCCAATTAAGCCAACCAAGACTGTTTCCATCAGTCGCTCAAAGGTGGCTGGAGCGTTGCACAACCCGAACGGCATCACCTTGAACTGCCACAGCCCCGTTCCAATTGAAAACGCTGTCTTCTCTTGGGAATCCCTGTCCAAAGCCACTTGCGAGTATCAGCTCTTGAGGTATAAGGTGGAAAATATCGTCGACCCTGACAGTGTATCCAGGGTGTCATCTATTCGTGGTAAGGGGTAGCTGTCTTTTTTCGTAACATTGTTTAAGTGGCGGTAGTCCACACAGAAGCGTGTCGAGCCATCCTTTTTCTTGACGAGGACTACCAGCGATGTCCAAGGGCTAGTAGAAGGTTCTATTACTCCATCCCTTCGCATTTCACTGATGATGTTCTCAGCCTCTTCTCGCTTGGCCAGTGGTAGTCTCCTGGGTCGCTGACGGATGGGTTGTGCCTCGCCAGTATTGATTTTGTGCAGGACGACGTTGGTTCGCCCCTTCTTGCCACCTTCTACTTCAAAGACGTCTTGATATTCTTTTAGTAATACTTTTATTTTATGTCGTTGGTTAGGATTACATTTTCCACCTGCTTCCTGGCACAATTTTCGGTTTTTAAGGCGTGTCTTCCGTTCTTGCTTGTAGCTTTCGGGCTTGAGATGTTACAGTGTCCTGAGTAGTTAGCTTGAACTCTTCTCCGTTTAAGGTCAAGACTTTTCTTTGGAAACTCAAGCAAAAGTCGTATTTCCGAAGCACGTCCAAGCCTAGAATGACGTTGTCTTCAATTTCGGCCACAAGCACGCAGTGTCGGAAGAAGGTCTTTCCTATGCGGATCTTAACGTGGCTTTCACCATGGACATTTACCATTTCCCCGGTGGCCGTACGTAGCTTCCATTGGGTCGGTTGAAGCTTGCTTGTTGTCGTCACGTTGGCTCGTATAATCGTTGTGCTTGCTCCGGTATCTAATAGGAACGAACACCGCTTTCCATTTATATGTCCCGTAAGAGAAAGGCTATCAGCTCTGTCTTTCATGATTTTTGTCAGTGCAACTAGACCGGGGGCTTCTTGCTCCGGGATCGACGTTTGCCCCGCCGTGCCGACCCTGACTAGTTTTCCTGTACGCGGGGCTTATCTTCTTGAGAAGCAGATCTCTCGCTCTTACAGCTACTTCTCACGTGGCCTAACTTTCCACAGTTCCAGCACCTGACTTGTCTGGGCTTCCTTTCTATTTTAGTCGTTACTCGGCGGATCATCTCTTCTAGTCTATCCAGTCTATCGTCCCGACCGACTGGCTCTTCTTTTAATTCTCGCACTCGACATTGTCGTTGCGACGCCTGTTTGACGATGTCGTATTCAAGTGCGCGGGCCAATGTGTCAACCAAAGTCCTCGGCCGGTCGAGTCGGAGCCGCTGTTGTATTTCGTCGTCTTTTAATCCGTCAATAAACCCGTCGACGGCCAATCTTTCCAGGGTATCGTCGGCCGTGCCCGGATAGGCGAGCCGGACTAACCGTGCGATATCCGCCTCGTATTCCTGAAGACTTTCTCCTGTCTTCTGTCGTCGGTTCTTTAACTGCACATGGTACACAGCCGTCAGATGTGCTTGGCCGTATCGCATCTCTAATATTTTTACTAGCCGATGGTAGTCTAGTAATTCTTCCGGTGGCAACGTGTTCAAAATTTCGCCAGCACCATCACGCAGAGCAAGGGCAAGTGAGGAAGCTTTTTCTTCTAGCGTCCATTTTTAAGCTTTTGCAGCCACTTCGATTTGCGTCAAAAACGTGGTCCATGATGCTTTTCCGTCAAACGTAGGTAGCTTCATATGCACTTTGGAGAAAATGACCTGTTCTTCTTTTACGTCGGGGATTTCTTTGCCGTCAACCACGCTATGCCTCTTTTCCGTAGGTTTGTGACTGGTCTCTCGTCTTTCCGGATTCAGAACCATTTCTTCCAATTGGGCCAATCTTTCTTTTATGTTTTCTTTTTCAACCTCGAATTTTCCCAGTTTTTCTTCCAAACATCCTTCAAATTTTTCTAGTTTTACTTCCAGGAGTTTTGAATTTTCCTTTAATTCTTCAAGATTGTTATTTAATTTCTCATTTAATTTTTCTTCCATATTCTTTGAATTTTCGTTTAATTTTTCTTCCAGATTTTCATTTAATTTTTCTTCCAGAGCTTTGAATTTTCATTTAGTTTCTTCTCCAATTTCTTTTCAAATTCATCCTCAAATTCATATGTGCTGGGATCGAAGCCTTCTCGTAGCAAAGCCTCCTCGAGCCGCTTCTGTAAGGTGTTCTTAGTACCGGCTGTATCTTCGTCTAGCTCTTCCAGTTCGCTTTTTAATTCGGCGACTTTCAACTCGAACAAATTTTTCGGCATTGTTATTTATTTAGTGATTTTATTACACTAGAAAATTCTCTGGAGGTCGATTCGCAGACCCCACACCTGACACCAATTGTAACGAATTTTCTAGTCAAATTATTTATTTAAACAATTATTTATTTAACACTATTTATAATACTTAAACACTAACTTAGAACTACCATTTATATCACAACAATTCACTTATTTATATAACAATTTATTTATATCACTTTGTCTATTATCGGTTTTAATTCGCGCACTGATGCTTTATTCAACTAACTGTCCTTTGGTCCAAAAATGATCACTTTATATACACCTTTCGAACTTTCTAGACAATTCGAAAAGGAAATCCTGACGATTCTCGAATGATGAGTAATAATTAGAAAGTCCTCGATTATTCCAGAATTGAACTTGTTACTTGTCGCCGGAGAATGATTTACATCTTGTAAGTTGATAACACGAAAAGTACCGTGTGCGCCGTAAGCATGTTAGTGATAACAAGTACATGCCACAAATTGTTATCGCGCACACGTACTGTGTCACTGGTCGCTACATTAATATCTTATTCTATTGTAAAGCTCTTCTAATTTCCACTATTTCTAATCTATCTAGTATAGGACCACCTTTTCGTTTATGTATAGTTTTAAATTTTTAATGTCATAAGAATGTTTACAATTAATAAGGTGGGTGTATAAGCCTTACGAATGTTTACCTTTAGATAATAAGAAAAATAAGATTCCTAGAGCACGTTAATAATGCCGCTAAAAGTTCATAGTAATTTGGATGGTGTTTGTACCTTGAAGGTAGGCTAATTGTAAGATAAAGTTGTTGCTTGAGAAAAATTGTTTCTTCAAACAGTTTCGACCACAAAATTTAAAAGCCTGCCTATTTATTATTTAACTTTGTCCTATTTAATTTGTTTTTTATTATTACCTGTGGTTAGGATCTCGTAAAAATTAAACTTCAAGTACGCACTTTACTTTTAGAAGTAACAGATTCACGGTGCAACATTCTTTTTATGATCCTATTTTAACACAATAAAATTTCGTTTACTCTAAAAAATTATGCGCAGTATTCAATTCACGCTATTATTAGAGTGTAAATAAATTGCCGGTATATACAGGGTGATCGTTTTCAGCCTACCCCCACACGTACCTCCGGAATTAATTGGAATTTCATTTCGAAAATTTGGTTAATTAGGTATTTTTGGAAGTGGTCGGTCTACCATTTTAAAATATTTTCGATCTTTTACCACTTCCGGTTGTACCGGAAGCTATGAAGCTAACGTCAACTTAGTTTTTTTAAATGCAATTCCCCCACTTTTTTAAATTTTCGGATTTCTCGTCACAATTAAGGTTGATAACACAACCGCACTTTGATTCTTAACATTTTTGGAGTTATTTTATTGCTTTCAAAATGTATCTCGTTTGTACCATCATCCTTTAGCGCGGTTATCTTGGATACTAATTGACAATAAATTATTTTTGTACAACGTTTTAGCATGGTACCAACTCGTCCGAAAAATAAAAAAAAATAAAGAAGGGGTTAAAACGTGTCTTGAATATCATAAATTCAAAATCAAAAGAAACTTGTTTTTTTTAAGTAGCAACCATATTTTTCTTTACACGGAGAAAAAAAAATTATATTTATTACAATGATGAAGTAGTAATGATCCCCAGAATTTCAAAAAATTGATTTCTAAGAACAGCGTTGTTGTAACAATTGAAATGAAATATATTAACCATTCTAAATAAAAAAAGAGATACAGCTTCAATAATTCTGAATAAAATAAATAAAACCACAAAAGAATAGATGTTTCACACTTTATTTATGTTCTCGACATATGTTTCGGGCATAGCCCATTATCAAGAGTAAACGATTATACTAAAATTACAGAGTGAAATGTTGCTTAATTTATACCTAAAACGATAACAAAATTTTACTTAATAGTAGAGAGGATGCAGTGTTACCTAATTCTAACTGGTTATTTACTAGGTTTGACTTATTGTCTAGAGCCTTCTTAAAAAAAAACTTCTAAAAAGTGGTATTTGTCAAATTTTCTGTAACACTTGTAATGCCTCATACATCGGACAGAGTGGCAGATCTATTAAAACTAGAATAAAAGAGCACACATATAGTATTAACAAAAAACAGCAAAATACTGGCATTTCAGAACACTGTACAGTTTTTAATCATAATATAGACTTAGATAATATTAAGATATTACACAGTAACATTAATAAAGGTAGAAAATTGACATTGTTAGAAAATTTAGAGATTAAGAAGGCTCTAGAGAATAAGTCAAACCTAGTAAATAACCAGTTAGAATTAGGTAACACTGCATCCCCTCTACTATTAAGTAAAATTTTGTGATCGTTTTAGGTATAAATTAAGCAACATTTCACTCTGTAATTTTAGTATAATCGTTTACTCTTGATAATGGGCTATGCCCGAAACATATGTCGAGAACATAAATAAAGTGTGAAACATCTATTCTTTTGTGGTTTTATTTATTTTATTCATAACCATGTTTCACAATAAGTGCACCGAAGATAGTCTTATTATTATTCAATAATTCTATCGAAGCTTTACTAGGTTTATAGCAATGATTACTAGCGTTATAGAATAATGATTATAATAGTTTTCCGGACGATCAGTTATTTTAACAATTATTTGTTAAATAATTAAATAATAAATAATAGAAAGAGTAAAAGATCCTGTTCATAATGTCGAGTTGGTAAACTATCAAGGTGATAGAATTACGGTTAATTCTATAATTGTAGATTTTTCGGAGTTTGAAACTTCGTTTTTTAAAGTTAAGTTAATTTTAGTTTTAAATGACAATGAAATCGTTTTTGTCACGAACGAACTGAGTGATTGTTACTTTGATGAGCGAACACAATCATTCAAAATTATCGGTAATTATTCTATACAGACTTAAAAAATTGTTCTAATACTTATGAAAATGTTTTAAATGATAATATAATGTGACGTGTTCGGTCACAGAAAACACAATTAACAAAACAAAACGAGTTTATTTAATTACTAAAATTAATTTGACTACACTACAGTTATGAACAAGTCCGCACAATTTATTTCACTAAACGTTTCTTTTTAATCGCCGTTCCAGTAGACACTATTTATCGCTCTCTATGAACACTATCGCCTCTATGATTCGCCTGTATCGCCTATCGATCGCTTTGCATCAGCTGTTACTGTAAACTGTCAACTAACTCGGTGTGAGTGTCTCGTCCGCTTTTATAGTCTTCTCAGCCTTTTTCTAGGGTATTCTACAGCCGTCTAGTAATTCAATTGTTTTCCCATTGATCTTTGCTGGTGTTTTCTAGATGTATCAGGAAAGCCGAGAATATTCCTTATGTAATCAGGGAAGATGTTCATTAATTATGTTCACACCAACTTAATTGGCAAGTACTCGTAACACTGCCCCCTTCTTAGAATTGATCGTCCCGATCAATGTCTTGACCTTTGTAGGGCGCCAGGCGGTCCAAGTGTACAACTTTCATCTTGGCCTTTGGTCCTCTCTGAATACGGTAGACCACGTCATTCAGCCTTCTGACCACAGTGTAAGGTCCTTCCCAGGCTCGCTGTAGCTTCGGTGAGCGTCCTTTCCGACGGACAGGATTGTAAAGCCACACCTGGTCCCCTTCTCTGAATCCTGTGCTGTTGGCTCTCCGGTCGTACCTGGTCTTCATGCGGTCACTCCCTACTTGGATTTTGTTACGAACGGCTCTATGGATGGTATCGAGTCGTTCCTCTAGCTGCTGTGCGTAGTCGGTAGCCGAAGGTCGCCGATCTTCTGGGTGTCCAAACCGGATGTCTATCGGTAACTTCAGCTCTCTTCCAAATAAAATGCTGGCTGGTGTTCTGCCGGTGGTCTCATGAACCGCACTTCGATAGGCCAACAGGAACAAAGGTATGTGCTGGTCCCAGTCTGTCTGGTGATCGTTGACAACCATTTTCAAATTTGTTTCCAGCGTCGCGTTAAACCGTTCGACCATTCCGTCAGATTGTGGATTTAATGGAGTGGTCCTAGTTTTCTGTACTCCTAGCAGCTCACAGACTTCCCGGAATACCTTGGATTCGAAGTTCCGTCCCTGGTCAGAGTGGATCTCCATCGGAACTCCATACCGGCTGATCCATTGGTTGACCAACATTCCAGCGACCGTAGTAGCTTCTTGATTTGGGATTGCGTACACTTCGGGCCATTTGCTAAAATAGTCCATCACTACCAAGATGTACTTATTGCCAGCAGCTGTTGTTGGGAATGGTCCTGCTACGTCCAGAGCTATTCTCTCAAATGGGGCACCAACATTGTACTGTTTCATTCGCCCTCGGCTTCGAGTCTGAGGTCCCTTGGCTGACGCACACGTTGGGCACTTCTTACACCAATTTTCGACGTCTCTTCTACACTTTAGCCAATAGAATCGCTCTCGCACTTTCTCCAACGTCTTTGTTACTCCGAAGTGTCCTCCACCAACACCTCCATGGACTTCTGTCAATACCTCGTTGACTCTGTTCTTCGGGAGAACTACTTGATGTCGAATTTTAGTTCCGTCAGGGCTTTCCCACACTCTTTTTAGTACCCCATTCTCGACGATGAGCGAATCCCATAAGGCCCAATAGCTCTTCGTGATGGTACTCGTACTACTAACATCTGCCCAGGTAGGTCGTGCTGTTCCTGCCTTTTTCCACCGCAGTATCGGTTTAATGTCTTCGTCGTTATCTTGGTCTTTCGCCAGGTCTTCGTTCTGCCAGTGTTCTTCAGGTTCCACCATCGTCTGACAGATCCGTGCCAAGTTGACTGGTTCCTTCTTTTCGGCGGCCATGCAATGTTTGCAGTTCTTCGAGCATGGTCTTCGCGAGAGGGCATCAGCGTTACCATGTTGTTTTCCAGCACGATGCTCGATGCTGAAGTCGTATACTTGTAGCCGCTGTAGCCATCGAGCCAGTTGTCCTTCTGGGTTTTTAAATTGCAGCAGCCATTTCAGGGACGCATGGTCTGTCCTTAGCAGGAATTTTCGTCCGTAGAGATACTTATGGAAATGTTCGAGAGTTTTGACGACTGCCAGCAATTCTCTACGGGTCACGCAATAGTTTCGCTCCGGCTTTGACAGTGCCTTACTGAAGTAGCCAATGACTTTCTCTTTTCCTTCCTGCATCTGCGACAGTACACCACCAATTCCTACATTGCTGGCATCCGTATCGACAATGAAGTCTGTGTCGAACTGTGGGTACGTCAGTATTGGGGCTTGAGAAAGGGTAGACTTCAGTGTTTCAAAAGCTTGCTGACATCGTTCTGACCATTGGAAAGGGACACCATCCTCTGTTAACTTGTGGAGCGGTCGAGCTATATCTGCAAATCCCTTTACGAATCGTCGGTAATAGGAACACAGCCCCAAAAAGCTTCTCAAGTCGTGTTGGTTCTTCGGAACAGGCCAACTTCTCACAGCTTCAGTCTTGTCAGGATCAGTTCTTATTCCTTCTGAGGTGATAACGTGGCCAAGATATTTCACCTCCTTACAAAACAGATGGCATTTCTTGGGACTGAGTTTCAACTTGGCTGCTGAAAGCTTCTTGATCACTTCTTCGACATTCTGGAGGTGGTCTTCGAATGTCTTTCCCAGTACTATAACGTCGTCTAGGTACACCTGACAAACCTTCCAATTGAGTCCTTGTAGCACATTTTCCATAAGTCGCTCGAAGGTGGCGGGAGCTTTACATAGTCCAAATGGCATAACGTTAAAGTGCCACAGCCCGTAACCAGTCGTGAATGCGGTCTTCTGCTTGTCTTGTGGATCCAGTTCAACTTGCCAGTATCCACTCTTCAAATCCAACGTTGAAAACCATTTGGCACCAACCAAGCTGTCAAGGGTGTCGTCGATTCTGGGTAAGGGATAGCTGTCCTTTAAGGTTACGTCGTTGAGCTTCCTGTAGTCAACGCAGAACCTGGTCGATCCATCCTTCTTCCTAACCAACACTATCGGCGAAGCCCAAGCACTTTGTGATGGTTCGATTACCCCTTGTTCTTCCATGTTCTTCACCAGGTTGTTGACTTCTTCTTGCTTAGCCCATGGAACTCTTCTAGATGGTTGTTTAATAGGACGAGCTGATCCCGTGTCTATACGGTGGTATGTCAGATTCGTTCTCCCAAAGTCGTTGTCAGAGAGGGCGAAGACGTTTCGATACTTGCTGAGTAGTTCTTCGAATTTTCTAATTTGGTCGCTGTTAAGGTTTGTGGCCGAACGCTGCACTAAGTCTCGAAGAACGGTTGGAAGTGGTTCGCTCTCTGCCATTGAGGGTTCAGCTTCAACTTCGCACTGGAGGATGGACACCACGGGTTCAAGGACTCCTACTTCCATTCCTTTACACACTTTTTGCTCGAAGTCCTTCAGATTGACCACTCTGACAGATGCGTTCGGCGTCCCAGTTCGAATTAGTGTTCGTCCTATCAGTATGGCTTTCTGTGTCAAATCCGGGTTTTTGGCTTCTACTATCCCCACCAAACCATCCGCACCTTCGCCGTCGATGTTTATTTTGAGAACTACCTCGGATCTAGCAGGTAGTAACCGGTCTTCTGCAACGATGACCTTTCGAAGACCGTACTCTTTGGTGGGGTTTGTCATCACCAACTCTTCCTTGCCGATGCGTAAAATGCCGGAGCCCAAATCCAGATTAATTTTGTTTCGTTCAAGAAGATCCAATCCAATGATCACGTCGTCGGCGACATCGGCTACCAGTGCCCTGTGTCGAAGGCATACTTCTCCCAATCTCAATTCGATGTCGCATTCTCCTCTAATCGGCGCTGTTTCTCCGGTAACCGTGGTCAAACGTAGCTTCCTCTGCAGGGGACGGATTCTCCACTCGTTAACGATGTTCGGGCGGATTATGGTCTTAGAAGCTCCCGTATCGAACACCATTCTAACCTTCTTGTTGTTGATGTGACCTTCGACGAATAAGGACTTGCTTCCGTTTAGTTGGGAAACGACGATTTCTGCTGGGGCTTGGTGGGGAGAAGCCAACTTGCGCCCCTCAAAGTTGGCTGATCTTAGTTTCCCGACTGCTGTCGGTCCGCACGGCGTTCTTCGGCCGGGCAGTCTCGCCGTAAATGTCCGTGCCTTCCACATTCCCAGCACCTTGGTCTTCCTTTGTTTTGGCCACAGTCTCGGGAAAAGTGACCGACCTTCCCGCATTCCCAACATTTAGCCGATTCTCTCTTGTCGTTGATGGTAGTCTTCTTGACAGTTTCGACGCATTCTTTAATCAGCCTTGTGACTTCATTCTTGTATTCGTCGTCTTCAACAGCTGTTTGGCGTACACGCACGTGCCCTTTGGAAGCTTGTTTTGCAGCTTCGAATTCTAAGGCGTGCGCCAGTGCGTCACTCGCAGTCTTGTGGCGGGCCAAACGGAGAACTTGTTGTAAGTCGGTGTCCCTTACACCATCGACGAATGTTTGGACTGCTAGTTGGTCTGCGAAGTCCTGCGGAGCGGTAGGATAGGCCAATCTAACTAGACGTTCCACATCGGCCTCGAACTCCTGTAGATTTTCTGATGTCCTCTGATTGCGACACTTTAGTTGGGTTTGGTACACTTGTTGTAAATGTTTGTCGCCATATCTCATTTCAAGTCGCTCTAGCAGCGCAGAGAAGTCTCGTTGTTGGCGCTCTGGAATACCTTGAAGGACATCCAATGCTTCTCCTCGCAGAGCTATGACCAGCGCCGTTGCTTTCTCAAAATCGTTCCAGTTGTTTGCTTCTGCCGCTGCCTCGAACTGTCGTTTGTATACAGACCAGCAAACTTTTCCGTCGAAAGTCGGTGGTTTAATTCTAATCGTCTTAGCAGTGTCTTCGGACTTTACTTCACTTGCCGGTTTTGTGTTCTCGAACTTCTGTCTCATCTTCTCTACTTCCTTTTGTACTTCTTCTTTCAACTCATCTCTTAGCTTTTCTTGTCGTATCTCCAATTCTTGTCGTACTTCCTGTAACTCTTCTTTTAATCCTTCTTGCTCAATTTTTATTGTCCTTATATCTTCGACCAATTTCTCTTGAACTGCCTTAATTTCTTCCTTCATTTCTTCTTGTGCTAATTTCATTTCTTCCTGTCCAGTTTCCATTCTTTCTTGTCCAGCTTCCATTTTATTCTTCAATTCTTCCTTCATTTCTTCCTGGCCTGCCTTCATTTCTTCCTGGCCTGCCTTCATTGCCTTCATCATTTCCATTAAAGCCTTTATTTGTTCTTCCATTATTGTTGATTGTTTTCTTGTTACTGGCATAAGGCTTCAAAATTCTTCTTCTCTTCGGACCTCTTCTACGATCTGTCGCACTAACTTTCTTCGGGAATCTTCAATTCCCTTACTATCCCACTTCTGACACCAAATGTGACGTGTTCGGTCACAGAAAACACAATTAACAAAACAAAACGAGTTTATTTAATTACTAAAATTAATTTGACTACACTACAGTTATGAACAAGTCCGCACAATTTATTTCACTAAACGTTTCTTTTTAATCGCCGTTCCAGTAGACACTATTTATCGCTCTCTATGAACACTATCGCCTCTATGATTCGCCTGTATCGCCTATCGATCGCTTTGCATCAGCTGTTACTGTAAACTGTCAACTAACTCGGTGTGAGTGTCTCGTCCGTTTTTATAGTCTTCTCAGCCTTTTTCTAGGGTATTCTACAGCCGTCTAGTAATTCAATTGTTTTCCCATTGATCTTTGCTGGTGTTTTCTAGATGTATCAGGAAAGCCGAGAATATTCCTTATGTAATCAGGGAAGATGTTCATTAATTATGTTCACACCAACTTAATTGGCAAGTACTCGTAACAATAAGTTATCTAACTAAATTATGGGTCTGAAAAATTATAATTTTGCTTCTGATAACGCGAATAGTTACTATGGCAAATATCATTCATTATTCTATTTCCGGTAACTATTGCAATATTCGACTACAATAAAAAAAATTGCTATATGCGTTCCTATCACTGATTATTGTTTTTATAGGACTGATTGCTATAGACACTTGGCATATTCCATTACTATGATTTTCTAGTAATTATTACTATTTTTTTTCTCCGTGTATACTTTTACTTCAATCGTTTAATTCTCGGTAAAAAATGTTAAAAAACGGCATGCCTAAAATTGACAAATTATGAGAAGCAAATAAAATCATTTGTAAAAATAAAAAAGTAGTTACAAATAAGTTTTTTCAATTTTCTCATAATACTTATATCAGTTTTATACGCACCGTTTCTTAACATTTTTTACTGTGGATTAAGTGATTGACATAACAATGTAAGGAACAATATGCGGTGCTATTTAAATAAACGAAGTTGTTTTGATTTTTAATTTATGACATTCAGGACCCGTTTTAACCCCTTCCTTAATCTTTTTCAAAAAATTTCGGACGATTTGGTACCATACTAAAACGTTAAGATGTCCAAAAGCAATAATTTATTGTTATCAATTAGTGTCGAAGATAACCGCACTAAATGGGGATGCTGCAAACGGAATACATTTGAATAAAACTGACTCTCAATTTTGATAAGGGATCCGAAAGTGTAAAAAAAGTTGGTGGGTTCCATTTAAAATACCGAAATTGAGATTAACTTCCGGTATAAGCGGAAGTGATACAAAATCGAAAATATTTTAAAACGGTAGGCCACTTCTTGAAACCCAATCGACCAAAATTTCAAAACAATATTCCAATTCAGACCGGAGGACGTGTAGGGGGTAGACTGAAAGCGATCACCTTGTATAGCCTGAAAATTTCTACCAGTTTGAAATGGCATCTCACTATTGTCGATTAGATGTTTTTCCCGAAGTGTATGTTGACAATAGGAAAGTGAACCTTTTACCTGCATATGTCGAGGCGCTTCGCTTTACTTCCCCAATTAAACCTTTGTTCTACTTTTTTATCACGTATTAATACAAGGTTCATGTTAACGAGCTTACCTTTTTTGTGATAAAACTCCTTTCTTAGCATGAGATCTCCCGTGGAATGATACATCTGCAAGTAACCCTTTTCATCGCTGACATTGTACCACAATTTATGAACCATATCGTCGTTCGCATTCTCTGGCAAAGCGTAGAGTACCAACAAAGGATAATTTGACGGTGGAAATTTGCTTTTATCTCCAGGTAAAGTAAACGACAAATTCGTCATGGTAAAATATACCGAATATACTGTAACAAAAGAAAATTAACATTGTTAATCTATTAAATATCTTTATTATACAGTAACACATGAAAATGACAGAATATTCATACATAGCAGGATGGTCTCGGGCGAGTGCTACGTGAAACAAATTTTAAGGTAGGATTTCAATTATGCTGGATCAGATATTCAAAACACACTTGCGGTTTTAATTAAATAAAAAAAGAATGGAATGTGATGTTATGTGATATAGGTACCTAGGTATTTAGTTTCAAGTTGTGGTCGATAAGGAAAAGAATACTTAAGGGGCCGTTTATATAAAACGTTACGCTAAATTTCGCCAATTTTGATCCGTCCCTTTTCGTCACGCTCCGTTACACTCTTTGCGACCCCCCTCTAAATAATACGTCACATTTCCAATATATTTATCCGGCTGTGCTCCTTATTGTTCAATATAAAGCCTACTTTGGGTAGTTTGTTTACAACAATAATTTAAAGAAAAGATATAGATATTAAACTAATACATTAATAAATAAAAAAACCCGGTCCAGTTTTCAACCCTTAAGAGTGGAATACTTTTTTAAAATCTAAATGGGACTACCTTTTGCATTTTTAACTGGGTTGGTGTCAAGGTCTACCGATGACTCTTAGGGATTATGAAATGCTTCCATGTGTAAGAAGGAATTTGAAATTAGAATTAAATTGTTAGTCGTTTAAGCATTTCATTCCAAGATTCTGATACGGGTTAGACAATTTTCGGGTGGCAATTGCCACCACATGGCATTGCCTAATTGCGCTACTGGATTTATTAAAAAAGGAATCATTAAAATCGGTTTACAATTTGCAAAGAAATTGCATAATATGTAGGTACGCAAACGTTTAACGAAAATGCAGTGGGTTTTAGAACCTCCTCCATTTTGAAATCGGTTCAAAGAAGAAAATTGATGAACATTATTTCGTACATTTAAAGGTTAAATAGTAAACGCCTACCTACTGGATAACTCAATTAGTGCTAGTCGAAAGTAAAAGCACAATGAGTATTTGCAAAAGGGATAGACAGGGAGGTTGTCTCGACTTAATAGGTTTGACATTCGCACGACTGTTTCGTAAAGGTCAACGAACATACTGCGGTAACCGAACCGACTTTTCAAAGTGAATACAATCCAAGGAAACTTTAGTTTCACTAATGTCAACAACGTTCCATTTGTGCAAAATCTGTGATAAAATAATTAAATGTATCTAAGTACGTAAGTATGTTGAATCGAAGAAGCTGATAATTCATGTGATTTCATAATTAAATGAAAAAATCGTAGAACCACAATAATATATTACTTCACTTCACTGTGGCTTCTATCAAGTCATCATAAAAAAAATTACGCTAGAGTGCTTTTAATTTAAAATTACTTGAGGAAAGGGAAGGAATCTTAACAAATATCATTTAAGGGAGCACCCCTTCCGTTTTCACATCCAAAGGGTATGGGAGGATTATACCACATCTTACTAAATTACGCTATGGCAAAGGGATGGATTAAAATAAAAGGGAAAAGTAATTAATGGACGTTCCTTTTCTACAGGCAATAGTATTACTAAAAATGCTTTCCCATAAGTACCTCTGGGCAAGTTTATCTATATGTACACTAAATGAACCCACTGGTCAATATAAAAAAATAATAAGTATCCTAAAATACTTAGAGGTGATATTTTTTTAACGAAATTCGTTATACACCACTCAACAATACGAAGTGATCGAAACGTAAGTATTAAAAGTTGCCGATAGCTTGAAAAGTAAATAAGCTATCAACTTCTATTGAATAACCGTCTGAAATAAATTTTACTCTCACGCATTTCGCATTTGTACAAGTTAAAGTTCAAGGTGATACTGCAATTTATTTGCGTTAAGGGATACCAAAACAAAATTGTCTTATCTACGCAGAATAACCCTCTACTGTCCACAATTGTTTACGGTAATCAAGAATCGATGAATCCTATCAATATTGCCCCAATAAAAGTTGGCCTAATTAAATTAACCTATACGTTCGCTTGAATACGCAAGCTGTAGATGCCTCCTCGGAATGGCTACCACGAATGGAAAACAACCCATAAATATTATTTATCTACTTATAAGATCGAACGATATATTGTGATTCATTAAGATTATTGAAACTCTGAGAATGTAGGAAATGCTCTGGAAATAATTAAGAAAAGTCGATTGTTTACGAAAATGGAAATTTTATCTTTTATACACTGTAACGTTTTTTTTTCTGTGGAAAAAATCCCATTAAGAAAACTTAACTTCTTTATATTCAGTTTGTGTTTGTCTTAGTTCAGTTTTATTGATTTCTTCTTAATTTTGATCGACCTTTCGTCTTATCACCAAGGTTAACAACTTTTGCGCAGGACTAAGCGATCGATGAAAGGATCGATAAATTTTTACGGTCGGTGCTCGAGACTTCTTCCTCGACCCTTTGAACCGACAAGACGTGTTTGTGTGGTTTTTGTTTGATAGTGTTTTGTGATTATTGTGGCGTGAAAGTTTTTGTGAACCACTTTCCTCGTAATCTTTCATATTTTTTATTTTTTTTATTTTAGTAATATTCATTAATTTGTTATAACTTGTTGATGCTCTCTTTTAATTAATTTTTTTTTATTTTAACTTTTTTTCAAATTTTTTTTGTTACCACGAGCCATTATAAATCGTACCTTATCTTCTTAACCCTTTAGGCCTTTGTGGCAAATTTGTAATTCATTTAATAAATTCATTTTTACACCTTTCTTTTTGGTAATTTTAATTTTTTTAATTTTTTTTATATGGTATCGGTATCGAGTAAGTGTTGAATGTTTGAAGTCTGTTTTGACCAACTTATTGATTACCGATATTCTCTTACTCCTCCTTCCATGCACATTATTTCAATAAAATATGAAACACTAACTTAAATTAAAAGTGATTGCGATTTCTTCACGAGAAAAAAAACTGAAGTCAAAATGACTCTTTTTCGACTCTTTTTTTACTGGATCGATTTTTTGTATACTTTAACGCACTTTTAAGCAGTTAACATTTGATTTTTTATACTTATATGTTGAAATGTAAATAACATGTAAAATATCACCTTGCTAAAACATTCGATATAGTAAAATAAGTGCAATTTAAAAAGAAAACTCCCAGCAGACCACATCCCCCAAGCCCGAATACTGAATACTATTCTGGTAGTCGCTTTTAAATTTCTTAGGATACAATCAACAGTACAATAGAGATATAACCTTATAGATACCTAATAGAGAATAATTACCGTCTGTAAATTTCTAATAATTTGCTTCCCAAATTTTGGATTCATATCCTGGTACATTTTTCAATTTGCTTTCCCCGTGTAATGTTCTAAAAGTAAATTAATTTATGAAGGTTTATTTTTAAATCGCGACATATGACCGTACGAGGTCATGTGACCACATAGAGATCTAAGAATTTGGCAAAAAGCTTCTCTTAAAACCTACAGCGGGCACCTTTTACCATCATACACGGCAAGGCTCTTTAGAGTAAGTGAAATAAACGTTTCAGAATATTTCTTTTCATATCCCTGGAAATGATATATTAACAAGTCACCATAGAGTTTTTGATAATTTCATGCAAATGAACGATACAATTCATGTGTCCAATATCTCAATTTTGGAAGATTTGGTTTATTTATTTATTGAGAGTTTACGGGTATTACCCCATTATGGTTGAAATGGTTTTTAATTGGGCAGAAATTATTTTTATTTAGCCAGACATATATCTGCCTGTTTATTGGATTTTAATGACTAGATTCAAGAAACTTGGATTTCAAGTAACCAGTATATAATTTTTAGTAAACCTGTGAAAAAGAATGTGTGCTGGGACACATAGTAGAAGTGAAACTTCAACGAAAGGCAACGGACAAGTGGAAAAACGAAAGGCAACGGACAAGTAGAAAACGAATCGCACCAAAATTTTTACTTGAAGTTTTACGGGCAGGTTTTCAAATTGGACAAGTACATTAACAATCTGCCCGTAAAACTTCAAGTGAAAATTTTATTACGATTCGTTTTTCTACTTGTCCGTTGCCTTTGATTTTTCCATTTGTTCGTTGCCTTTCGTTTTTCCACTTGTCCGTTGAAGTTTCACTTCTACTATATGTCCCAGCACACATTCTTTTTCACAGGTTTACTGAAAATTATGATTTGGTTGGATAAGGTAACTTTTAATGAGTGCATTTTTTATTTAAACATATTTTATATTATCAAACAAAAAAACTGAATTCAATCCGGAACCAAAAAAACATCCATAGTCTACTCTAAAATTATACACATACAAAGGAACATTTTCATACGCTCTTTTTACATCGCAAATAGAGGCAATGATTCCCAGGCACGTGGAGAGCAGAAGTAAGAAAAACAACAGCTGAGCTTAGCACACGCCGCCGCCGGGACTGTAGCGGACTACCCGCTCTCCGCGCGGCTGCGCATTATACCCATTTAATGCAGCCGTTACCCTCTCTCCGCCTAGGCAGCCTTTCTCTCTCTCAGCCGCTGTGACCTCTCACTATGCGATGTAGGTACCGTCTATCCCCTCCACGTGCTCGTAACGCTTTTTCGAGAGTAAAAAAAAAATCGTAATATCCCCCGTCTATATTGAAGTTGAACTTCAAAAAAATGCGAGACAGACGATAGTTTCGTATTTGTTTAATTCATAAACTTTGTCATTTTGAGAAATGATATAATTTCGATAATTAACAAAGTACATACTATTTGAGATGTGCATGCATTAATTTCTTTTCTAGTAGAATATTATTTTAATGAAAATGTAGTAAGTTACGATTTTTAATATTGTTTTGGTGATTAATTTTCAAGGTCACAATTCATAAAATCAAAGTCATCACCATCACTATCGTCACTTTCGCTGTCGTTATTTATTAAAATATTTATGTTCGATGTTTACTGTGTGCTCACAACGGTTTTTTCACTCGTTCGAAGTAACTTTGCTGAACTCTTCCTCTGCCAAACCTTTCACTTTTTCTAAGGAAAATTTAATATTTTATGCAGCACCCGTCTTTTTACAGTTCCTCAGATCAACTTACATAATAGCATTAAGGTCGGGATGATATGGTGGTAATCCTTGAACAGTATGCCCATTCTGTTCCAACAAAGAATCGAATTTAAACATTGTGAATTCTTCTTTGTTTTTCTTAACAAGTTAGTTTAATGATGTGATACGGGGAATTGTCTACTACTATAACACATTTATTTATTTTATTTACTAATTTTCTTTATTAATATTTAAATTTAATATTAGGCGCTACTGTACCGAAACTGCCAATTCATAGGAGCCACATTATTGGCTGAAATTGCCTGTCATCAGTATTGCCGCCCATTCATCGATATTATTAATGACATTTTCATCTAAACTAAGTAGTACATCTATAACAATTCAGTAGTCTGTTGGAATACATCACGATGAGCTTCGCTTTTTCATTTAGTTGATTACCACAGACCCCTATTCCCTAGTTTATTTAAAGTCTAGAAAGTACTACAATGTACACAATCATATGACAATCCTGTTTTCCGATAACTGTAAGTTTATGACTAGAAAATACGTCAAAATTGATAGGTTAGCCAGCTGGTTATTTAAAATTGATATATTTAGTGAGCTAATAGTCGAATGATTGATTGTCAAACTCTGTAGCTCTATCAATCTTCATTACATATGAAAAATTGTTCACACGAATATATTCAATTTTAAAAATATTAAATCGTTGTAAGACCATCCATTCTAAAAAAGAAGACTTAACAAGTCTTTTCGCCCTATCTTCCGAATTCACATGACAATTAAAGAATAGGAGATTAAAGCAATACCTACTAAAATATTAAAAAGAATCAGGAGGTTCTCAATTTGACCGTATTTTATTTTGTGTGTTTTTTATGCAATATTTTCGCCGATTGTGGATCGATTTTAATGATTTCATTTTTAACAAGAAGGCTATATATCTATATCTCGAGAGTATAATTATAATAACGTAATTTTTACATAGAAGAAATGCATTTGGTGAAGACTTACAATTTTGAAAAACATATAGGTATCTATTTAACTTCACCAATTTATTTATTTAATTGATGAAATTATACATATGCCCGGTGTAGTTTTTTAAGTTAATTTACATCATGTTTCATAATTCTTTAAAACTAATATCTTAAGAAAATAATAGATACTATGCTATGAACAAACACGGCGATTTGATTATGTCCTGCCTACAATGCCTGAGAATGGTATCTCAGCAATTAGCGAAACGTCGGATAAGAGATTTACGATCGGAAAACGTAAACTTAGTCTCATTCCAACATTTTAGTGGAATTGCCCTACCGTACATAAGTAAATCATGATACAATAAACTTAAGGTAGGATTGCAAGCGAACGCAAAATGGTCTTCCTTTGCGCATGAGGTCATCTTGAGAGTTCTGTTCTATTGGAATACACATAACAGTGTGTTAAACGATGCATCTACTGTTAAAAAAACAAATAAAAATAACGTAATTTCAACCGCTTTTAAAAAAAGGGAGAAGATACGCTACCAGAAATGCAATGCTTATATAAAAGACTGTATTTTAATTTTTATTTAATTTTCATTTAAAACACTTTTACAAATGCACCAACCAATAGCAATAGCTTACACATTTTGAAAGTGGTTTTTGGTTTTTTCCGGCGCGTCAATTTTCAAAATTTCAATGTTCAAGTTCAGTTCGATTTACGTTTACATTACACTTAGGTTTATTTGCTAAAATCCATTCTATTTTGCGAATGTCTGTCGATTTAAGGAATAGATAAATAAATAAAAAAAACACAATATTTATAGGTACTTAAGTTGTTGTTTTTTATTGAATCCGAACTTTATTTAGTGACAATCTAAAGGAATGATTATGACAACCACATTACAAATATCTATTTATTGTACAATTTTTTTAAACTTTTTTGTTAAATTTGTTGTTTTTAAGTGACTGTTTAAATCCCTTAGTCTGAAAAACATTCTGGATCGAAAAAATCATTTTTTCGTTGGTTCGTTAAGGTCGACAGATATGCTTTTGTCTAACAGTTTCTTTATATAACCAGATGTTATTAAAAAGATATCCCCGTTAAAAGTTTGAAATATACCTACATTCCAACTCTTCAATTTTCCGCATAAACTCTTCTGAAGGTTTTTCAAACCACCTTCACAGACATAGTCCGTCCACGTAAATGTATTGGACTCTTCATAATTTTGCCCAGACTTGTGACAAAGATATCCAGCAAGATGTTCTAGACCATCAAAATGAGAGTCGCTCAGAATTTCTTCGAGAGGTGGTTCTGAGTTGTCAATATTTATTTTAGATAATAAATTTCCACTCAAATCTGATTTCCGTCCTTTCAAAAGCGAAAATAATGTGGTAAATGACCGTTATTAGTCGTTACATACGTTACTTACTGAACGTTTTACTCTCAAGGTGACGTAGCGATAACCCGCCCATCCTACGTGCAGTCTTACCTTCTTACGTTCATTGTATCATGTAAGTAAATTGAGTCCCGCGCATTATTTTGTGTAAGTACATAATGGCTATGAAGTTCAAGTTACCCGCTTCAGTATTGAACTCGGCACCAACCTGGGGATTAAAATAATAACGACTCGTTATGTGAGTAAGGTTATGGTAAATAATGGTTCTCCCCTTTTCCCTTCCTCCCAATAGACGTTGTTTACAAAAATGTTTTATTTATTGGTAGAAAAGTAAAAATGAGTTTTTAGTTTAGCCCATACTACAGGATCTCTTCTTTGTAAAAAAAGTCGTTTTCATTTTTAACATAAAATTTCAAATGTCAAATTATTTATTACTGGTGCCAAATTTACCTTTGCTGCGCCGGTACCTAGATCCTACACGATCGAATTTACACCAACCCCTAATAACGGTTTGTAGTAATCACATATTTGACAACGATGGCCGCGAAAGTGTCATTAGCTTTTACTTAGCTTAAGTTTGTAAGTTTGTTAGGTAATTGTAAAATTTGAAAAAGATTTCTATTTTGTTTATTTCTTAAAATTCTTAAGTTCTTCTAAAAATTTTCAAATGCAGAGTACATTTAAACAGAATATCATGAAAGGCAAAACCTTGTATTCGCATGTTTACCTACATCAGTCGTACTTATTAGTTATTACGATTTACAGTCATGACATTGAATGTATTACGGTCGTTTTCTTGCCCTTTTCAGCCTATTTTAACCTTGTTCGTAAACAATTATAAATGCTGATCGCAAATGAGATTTTAGATAAGCAACACGACACGTGCTATTTTCCCCCTTGTTTTAACGCACCTAATACAAGAAATAAAACATGGTAAATTATATTACGTTATTTTGGCATTAAATGTTAAAACGAACAAACCGAAATAATATTATCAACTCTGGGGTAGTGAACTGGAACAACATTGTTAAATATCTTTTACATGTTTTAAAGAATAAATGTTAATTTGCACTGGTGCTGTCATGATTCAGGCATAAAGGCTGTCGTCGGTTGGAATTGTTTTCTAACGTTTCGCTACTCTTCATCCAGCATTGGAGATTGAAGGACTTCTGAAAAAGCTCGCCGCTCGTGTTAGCGAAACGTTAGGACGACGACCTCTAGATCTGAATCAGCAGTCCATCGACTATCCCCAAAAGTCTTTACCAATTTTAATATATATATATATTTAAATAATATGGAAGTTGTTTGTTGCCTTTCGTTAGGAACTTACATAAATTCAACTCTCAATTGTCTTTGAATGTACCTAACTAAATGAATTTCGTTTTAATTTTTTTTATTTCTTTACAAATAGATTTACTTGAGTAGTAAAGTAGTTTCAATTAAGTTCATTTGCACTTGCTCATTGCGCCAAACAATTCCTCAAGATTCTAGGAGAGCGTATAAATTTAATCATTTTGAGAAAATAAGTTCCTTAAGTTTTACGTCATTTTATATAAGTTCGGAAGAAGAGCTGCTACCTCCGCTTCCGATCATCTGTATTCGCCAGACGTTGATTGAATTTTGTGATTAATGCAAGGACTCGTTCCGCAGTGCCTTTTGCAGCTTCCTGGAAGTAATACTGCCTCGTACATCATTTCAAAAATTTGTGTAAGAAGTTTAAAACTATTTCATTAAATTCGTTCAAACGGTCAAGTAAAATATTTACTTTTGTATGTCAATTAAATGTATAACAACATTTATTGAATTAGAGAAACAACTCTTTACAAATTAATAAAAATGCACTGATGAATATTTCAACTATTTATTATAATAACTTGACGATCGTTTCGCCAAACTTTGGCTTCTTCGGAAGTTTGTAGTCAACTTAAAACTAATAACAATAATTGGCCTTATATACTAGTTGAGGGGGTGGTCTCAGGGAACAAGTTTAACAGTGGGGAGTTATTTAAATCTGTCTGTTCATTAATTAATCTATTGTTTTTTTTTATTTATTAATTTCTACTATTTCTAAGAATGATAATTTTTGTTTTCTGTTTTCAACATGTAAAATTATGAAATTGTCGTCGAAATGGACAAAAAGATTGTAGGCATAATTGGAATCTGTTTTTTTAATAATGAAGGATCATTTATGTTCGTTAATTCTAGTTTTAAAGTTTCTGCATGTTTTACCTATGTAAAACATGTTACAAGTATTGCAATTTAATCTGTAAATTCCTGGTGTCGATGCCAGTTGGCGGCTAGTGGACTGTATTGTTTTTGTTTTAGGGTTTTGAAGATAAAATATCCCTTCCTTTGATATATATCTGTATTAACATGAACAATCACAACTGGTTACAACTAATTATTAACATCAACTATTTAACAAGCACAGAACTTATATAGTAGACCGATGAACAAGAGCAAGTAAGCGTGTCTGATCTTTTTCGCGCTTCTTTTTCTGCAAAAAAAAATCAATATGTGGTTGTGACTCATCATAGTGGTCAGATCAACCAACCTTTTCCTCTACCAACTGTAGATGGCGTAAAAATTTTAAACCGCAACACCTGGTTTATTTAATTTATTAGTTTTATCTTTGTTGTTCTTAATAAATTTACTTAAATTATTAGTAGTCTTATATGCTATATTACAATTGTTTTTATTTAGTAAAGATAAAATTTTTTGAGTTGGTTGGCCTATGAGAGTTAATGTTGCATATTTTTGTTTATCTGTTTTTATACTTAGGTACATTAGATTTATAGCCTTTTTGTATTTAATTTTTTGTAGTAGTGAGTCTATAATGTTAACATTATAATTATTTTTAATATCAATTTTGTTTGATGATTATAAGTTTTTTTTTTATAATCTATTTCTGACATTGGGACATTTATTAATCTGTGTAACATACACCGAAACGACGCAAGCTTGTGTTGAATGGGATGACAAGATATATTATTTATAACAATATCAGTATGAGTAGGTTTGTGGAAAATGGAAAACTTATGTTTATTATTGATTCTTTTGATGTGTAAATCTAAAAAGTTTATTTGGTTATTTATTTCTATTTCCATAGTGAACTTTATGTTGGGGTGAAGATTGTTTAAAAAATTTAGAAAATCATTTAGTTGTCTATTAGAGCCAGTAAAACTAGTTAAAATGTCGTCGACATATCTGAACCAATATAAACACTTACTGAAATGGAAGGAATGGGTTGTTTAGACCAAAATTACTTTTTATTTAACAACGACATTGATACCTGCAACGAGGGTTTAACGATGGGTAATCCCCTTAGTCCCCTGTTAGCCGAGCTGTTTATGGCAAATTTAGAGGCAATTATCAAAAGTTCCACCCATTTCAGTAAGTGTATATATTGGTTCAGATATGTCGACGACATTTTAATTAGTTTTACTGGCTCTAATAGACAACTAAATAATTTTCTAAATTTTTTAAACAATCTTCACTTCATTTATAACATGAATTTAAACCAAGTAACAGTAGACTCGATCTCATATAACTCTTTACAATGTTCTTATCGTTCATATCTATTCAAATATTTTCTAAATATTTTTAACTAATTGAATTGAAATGAAATGATATATTTCTTGCTAGAAAGCAAGAAAACGCTATTATTTTTTAGCAAGAAAATAACTTAATATGAATGAATAATAATTTTTTAACTGTTCATGTTACCCAATTAAGTTGTATAAATATATATAGGTAAAACTGAACAAATGGAATGTACTTCTGGAAATTACTTTCAAACGTGAAATACACTACATTTTATCTCGGCCAGATACGAAATACCTAAGAAAAGAACTCCAACTTGATATACAATTGTCACTTTTGCACAAATAAGACAAGATCTTATTCCACTTTTTAATAGTATAGGTATATATATATATATATATATTTTTCTTTACAATTGTTTCACTAAACATTAGCATCTTCAGAAAAAGTATTATTGTTCTTCTGAAGATGCTAATGTATAGTGAAACAATAATTGTAAAGAAAAAAATATACACTACTTTGGAGAAAAATAAAACACAGTTTTCACAAAATCGGTATCTTGCACTTTACATATGTTTCGCCTAACTTAGGCTTCTTCAGAAGTAATACAATAAACTTATCTAATCTACATTCTTATTATGGGTCGGAGTAGGGGTAAGTAAAAAGATTTAGAAGTGGTTAGTTATTGAGGTCTACTTGATTATTCAGCAGAATGTTTGTGTTTTTATATTTATTAATTTCTAGAGATTCTAGTAAGGATAATTTAGGACTTTTGTTTTCAACATGTAGTATTTCACTATTATCGTTAAAAGTATGATTTTCATCAATTAAATGTTTAGCATAATTTGAATTTAGTTTTTTGGTTTCGTATGTTTTTTTGTGTTTGTCTAGCCTTATTTTAAAATTTCGTCCAGTTTGACCGATATAGATACAATTACAGGAGCTAGAAGTAATTTTTTTTTTGTTTTAATATGTTTGCTTAAGGTGTTATGTGTTTTGTCTTCAATTTTATGGTCACATTCTGTTAACAACTTTCCTAGCCTCTCTGAGGGGTTATTTAGGTAAGTAATCGTTTTATAACTAGTGTTTTGGTTATTATTACAATAAGGGTATATATGTTCTTAATTAATTCCTTAAACTGTAGTTTAAAAAGTGACTTATCAATAATACCAATCTTGTAATTATTACATTCTACAATTTGCTTAATTATATTCAGTTCTTCCTTGAAGTTTATAGTGTCTAAAGAAATGTTGATCAATCTATATAACATAGAGTAAAAAGCAGACATTTTATGTTGATAAGGGTGGCATGATAGGTTATTAATAACGATATCCGTATGTGTTTCTTTATGAAAGATAGTAAATTTATGTTTATTATTGACTCTAGTAATTGTTAAGTCTAGGAAATTAATCTGTTTGTCTTTTTCTACCTCGATTGTGAATTTAATATTTTTATGTATATTATTGAGTTGATTAAGGAAACTTTGTAATTGTCTCTCAGTACCTGAGAAACACAGTAGGATATCGTCAACATATCTATAATGGTTTATACACTTATCAAATAGTTGGAGTTTCTTAATGAAGGTATTTTCAAGGTAGTACATAAATAATTCAGCTAATATCGGACTTAGTGGGTTTCCCAGAATTAAGCCTTCTTTACATTTAAATATTGTGTTGTTAAATTGGAAATAATTTTGATCCATACATACATTAAGTAGATTTAAAATTTCGTTACGGATTACAGGATTAGTACAATTATATCTTAACATTTTATCAACTATTTCTAGAACTTCAAAAGGTGGTATTGATATAAAAAAGGTTTGTTGACATCAAACGATACAAGTTTGCAGTTGTTAGGGAGGTATAAGTTTTTAATTTTGTTTATTAAATGCAGAAATTTTTAATTGTAAAATTGTTTTCGAAATTACAATAAGTGTTTAGGACTTGTATTAAGTGTTTTGATAACTTATATGTAGGTGCAGTAACAAATGACACAATAGGTCTAATAGGGGCGTTATTTTTATGTATTTTAAGATAAGAATATAGTTTTGGTGGTTCATTACTTTTAATTTATAACTTACTGAAGGGTTTAACACAGCTATTGATTCATTAATAACTTTATTTACGTGTTTTTTGTATTTATCAGTTGGATCTTTAACTGTGTGGTATTTTTCTGAATCAAGAAAATCTAAGGTTTTTTGGATATAGACTTTACTTATAGCTACAACACTTTCCCCCTTGTCTGCCCTTGTTATAATAATTTTATTTTTCAATGTTTTTAGAACTTTAGGGTCATAATTGAGTTTAACTTTTTTATTCAGTGACTTTTTAATTATGTGACTAGCCTTATATTTTAAGAGTGTGTTATCACAACCCTAGATGACGATTATAGATAAGAAGCTCGTTTTCTGAATTCGACATCAGCGCCATCTCACCAAGTGTCTTCCCAAGCTAAATTGAAGAGTGAGAGAGAAGATGGAAAGTTTTACATAGAAAACTACCATACCGGTTAAGGCGCGAATTTTAAAAACGTGAAGCATATAGGGTTTTTGTTATGATAATTTATTATTATAAAAATAAAGAAAATACGTTAACACAAAACTACATATATTTAATTAAAGGTAGAATTACAGTAAGGTAATAAATAGTGCGAATAGAATAATACAAATACAGTTACAATTTTATATAAAAGAACTATTGCATTATTCTTTTTTAAAAGTATAAAAAAATTAGCAACTTTTAAATAACAGGACATAAAAAATTGTTAATTTCGATAAAATCCAGTAGCTTCTGTATGACAGCAGTTTGATGAAGGAGATCTGGTCGATCTGGTAACACTCGCAACGCCTGAGTAGTGATGCTTCTAATCAAGGTAGTAAACTTACTTGAGGGATGGAATAATTTATGCCCTTATAGTCTTTCAAGTGAAAAAACAAGTTTTCAGGTTATTCACACTTTATCGAAAAAGTCGGCAAACAAAAACACAAAACTGTACAATGATTGATCGATCATATAACAAATTCATAAACAAATTGATGCACTAGGTTGATGCACATATGATAGGAAATCCCAAATTTTACGTGCACACTGGTGCGCGCCCTATGTGCATTTATCCGCAACGACAATGAACGACAATTTTTAATCGTCATCACAATCAAATCCGGTAATTTAGAGGTAATAAACAAAGGCGTTTTAGTTGGGAAGACAGATGCTACGATGGCGTTGTCGTCGACATCCCATACCCTGATCACAACCTTTTAGTGCTTATTCTGATTATGCTCCTAAGATATCTAAATTTTTGTTATTAGTTATAGGTTGTAAATTATAATTAAGTCCTTTTTCGAGAAGATTAATTTCTGGTGGATCAAAAGTAGTATCGTAGAATTTGTGGTTTTCTAAAGGTGTTTGTTGATTATTATTAATAGGTTTTGAAGCATCTAGTTTTTTAACTAACTTATTTAGCTTTTAGGATTGGGTTCTAAACTTATAATTAATTAAAATATTAACTTTTTATCTAGTTGACCTGTCTAAATTATCGAAAATAATAGGATGTTATATATGTAGATATAGATTCTGGATATCTCTTTGGCTGTACTGTTGTTTTCTTTCTTCTATCAACCACTTCTTCATTCCTTTAATTCTTCCTGTTTCTGCTGGTGGGCTTTGGTTTTTCGTCTTCAGGTTTATGTGTTTTGGAAACACATTTAACTTAGCGCATTGGTTCAGGAACCAGATGTTTTGTGTGTTGGTTCGGGTCCTTAGTATAAGTTTAAAGTAATAAGTAGATAATTCACCAAACGATGATTGTTTAATCTGATTGATTCTCTACACTCACTTGATGAAAACTCATATTTACACTATTTTGTAGAAAAATAAAACACAGTTTTCACAAAATTATTATATAAAAATATACTATTAAAAAGTGGAATTAGATCTTGTTTTATTTGTACAAAAGTGACCATGATAATGAAGTAGATGCCGACACAATAAAATATTTGATATACTTACAATGTTTGTCTTATTCTTGTTTAAGTATATGCTACAGATCAGGTCATGTGTCTAAATTGCAGTGTAGGCTTGAAAAACATCATAAAATCAATAGAAATAAGAACTTCTAAGTCCACAATATCACTTTTGGTTTGTGTACGATTAACATTAAAATAAAAGCCAATACATAACTTATTTCTCGTGCAATTACATGAGGGTTGGGTGAAGTCCATTAAGCAGTAAATACCCTCTTCGCCTGAGTAAATCCATTATCTTTCAAGTCAAAGTTAAAGAAACATAATGTTCGAATGCCGAATACCCTTAAAAGCTTTAGGTGACGTGAAAGTTACTGATAGGTTCAAATTATTAATGATCAGTATAACCATATCCCTCCTAGCATCTTCCCATCTGCATTTTCAAGGGGAAAAAAGTACTGAAGGCTTCTGTTGGTCATACGATCAGTCTAACTTAAATATACTACTAAAAATAGGAAAACGAAGTATATTAATTGATCAGATGCTGTTAATTGTGACTTCTGCTACAAAATTATTTTAATTTTTATGAAAAGAATTGTTTATTATCCCTTTAAATACCCGTGTATTGTATACTTAGAAATTAAGATCGTAAAAATTAGCCATCTCTTTTAAATTCACTTAGAAGTATTAGTTTCCAAAATTTTTAAAATTAGCCCTTTTTGTCTTAACCTTCTCCCTTCTAACCTTTATGAAAATTACTAATATACGTAATTCTAACATTCGAGGACATTAATCCCGAAAGCAGTAGTATATTCGAAACGGATCTAGTAATGGACTAATATGATATATACTACAGTGGTGAAGATCACAATATAGCATTTCGAAGGAAACCAATTAATTTTGGAAACACTTGTCCTAGTTCAAAGTTTTCGGTATTTTATTTGGAACTATTTACTCAAATTGCGTAGCAGTAATAGGTAGGTATTCTATAGTTAACCACTACCATTTCCACTATCAAACACTGAGCGGCATGGTCTATAAAGGTGTAGATAACAGTTTAGGATTCGGGATAGCATTGGTTCAATTTTGTATCCCCTTAATATGGTTCAGGGGTTTTCGTGGTTTCCTTCAATCATTTAGATAACTTGATAGAAAATTTCAACATAATTATTCACTTCCCTTCTTCCTACTTATGTTTTTATTTCGCCTAGCTCATCTTTATGTCGTGAACCACGAAGCAGCAGAGTCTGTAAATGTATTAAAGATAATTAGACATTCGGAAAGGCACTCGTTCAATTTTGGATTGGCTTGTTCTTATTTAAGTTCTTCTGTGGTCGTTTGCAATACTGCAGACAAATTTCGGGACAGTGATAGATATTTGACTGTTTATCGCTTGTCTTCCGTCTTCATTATCCTTCTACTGTTAAACATCGAGAGGGTAGTCTATAAAATATTAAAATGTAGAATTCTGAATAACACTGGACCGCTTATTCTGGTTACATAGTTTCCTTGAAACATATAGATAAATTCAGGAGCAATTACAGATATTCCTTCGTTAATCATTCATTTCCATCTTTCCCATTTCTGTCCTTATTTCACGTAATTCATCTTTGTACCATCAACGACCAAGCGGCGTCGTCTGTAAAGGTGTAAAAGATAATTTAGCATCCAGAAAGACATTAGGTTGATTTTGGATTCACTTGTCTTTATTTAAGTTTCTCTATAACTTTTAGAATCAATAAGACAAATTCTGGAGTAGTGATAGATATTTTATAGTTAATCTTTCAATTCCCTTCTGTCATCATTAAGTACGTATGTATATATTATTTTTCTATTGTCATACATCAAGATGTAGATAAGAGTTTAAGATTCAGAATAGCACTGGTTCTATTTTGTATACGCTTATTTTAGCTCAAGTTTTGCTTTGGCTTCCTTTAATAATTTAGACAAACTCTATTGTTAATTTTATATATATGGGAAACTATAGAAATATTCTGACTGCATAATTTTTCTATCATCAAGCACCAACCGTCTGTCTCTACGATTCATGAAATAGGGCCCTCCGCCCTACTCTCCAACATTGCACCAGAGTCTAGTGCCTGGCAATCGAAATAAATTGTTGGTGAGATTAAAACACCCAAACGAATAACGGTCTTTCTGAGTGAAGTGAAGTTTTACAACAGATTTGGCGAAATTATTTTTGAAAATGTCGAAATTACGAGTTTTTTGGTGGTCAAAATGCTTGTAAAGATAGCGCAATAACACTGGATACTGAATATCGTTGAAATTTCATGAGGACGGCTTTGGCTGGTCAAGCTCAGGTTTTATTACCCTTAAAACATTCGTTAATAAGTATATGTATTTGTGGAAACTAACGGATCGTTAAATCATTGCCTTATACGACTGTGGGGGCTATATCTTACTAAATTCATTTTTGTCTGGGGATTTGTGCCAATTTTAAGTTGATGCAATTAAAACACAAAATAAAACTATATAGGTACCATAATATACGTATGTTAGTACTGTTGTACCATTTACATAATTCCAGAAAACTGATTGCACGTTTAATCTAATGATGTTTAATCTGAGCTTAGAGAAGAACTGATCGAACTGGTTTTGTAAATGCGCATCGTTTTGAATTCTCTCTGGCATACTCCGATATTTCCTATATATACGGTATATGTTTAGTCGTTATTGTATTCAGATTTTATATAGAGCCTTTGAGCACAATTTCCTTTAAACCCGATTCTGTTACGCTTTTACGATTCGTTTCAAGCATGAAAGAGAATTTTAGGATATGATTAGTTTATACAATGCATACGAGAACTATGAAAGTGTATTTCGCGGTTCGTCAGTTTGTTATTCCTAATATGAAACTAACTAAAGGCAAGCTCAGCGAACCCTTCTTTTATTTGAAATCCAGTGAATACAATTCACATATTCAGATTTCAACTTATTTTTCCACTTTTCAACTGGATTTAAAGTTGCTATGTTCCATTATACTCGTTCTTTACAATGATCCTATGTTGATACTTCTCTTTTAAAGAAGTAATTTGCCGATGACACTTGGTGAAACATAATGAATATAATAACAGAAAAACACTTGGAGAGGTTTCACAAACTTTTTATTCAAACTCAATGTACATTTCGCCTTGTTAGGGCATCTTCAGGAGTATTTACATGTACTGAAGTTACTAATAGTAAATTTCTTATAAATAGCGGACTTAAACTAATTTGGGATTTAGGAGGGGATTGGGGCCAAATATCAATTGATCATTAGCAAGTGTTTTGTTTTGTATGATAAGCTTTTTTTATTTCTAAAACTTCATAATGATCCAATACTTTCCCCCCTGGCAAATGATGTAACAACTTAATATTATTTTTGGTACAAGTGCGGTCATTATTAATTAAATGGGATGAAAGCCCGGAAGTTTGTTTATTGTGTCTAGCATCACGAATGTGCTCGTCAAACCTGGTTGTTATCGGCCGTTTGGATTTTCTAATGTAAATGGTAGGGCAATCCGAACAGGTAATCTCATAAACGCCGCTTTTCTGTGAATTGTTTGGGATGTTATTTAATTTATTATTTACGAGAGTTTTGTTCACAGTCAAATTATTGAAGTATGCCGCTTTAATGTTGTATTCTTGTAGTTTATTTCCTATGCTTGTACTAATATTTCCATAAAAGGGAATTCTTTTCCACACACTATTATTAGATTCACTTCTAGTTAAAGCATTTTTGTTTGGATAAATTAGATTGTACAAGTGTTTATTTGATTTTTTTGTCAGCATTTTATCGATGATGTTGGGGTTGTATACATTGTTTTTTGCTATAGTTTTTATTAGGATTAATTATTTTTTGTAATTGTCTTGATTTAAAGGTACGTTAATTAGTCTTTTTAATATTGCATGAAAACTCGATAATTTGATATTAATAGGGTGGTTTGAACATGCTGGAATAATAGAATCCGTAAATGTGTCTTTTTTGAATATATCAAAAACAATTTTATGGTTTAATATGCTGATTTTTAGGTCTAAGAAATTCAGAGTATTATTTACTATTTTCAGGGTGAATTGAATATAATTGTTAATTCCGTTTAGATGTAAGAAATTTTTATTTGCCGTTCTGTGCCTGTCCAAATAACGAACACATCATCGACATAACGAAGCCACAAATAAATATATTTATTAAAATTATTATCATTTTCTAAAAAAGGTTTCAAACTTACTCATGAAGTAATCCGCGTAAAAGGGCGAGATGGCTAAGCCTATTGGTAGACCATCTTTTTGTAAAAAGTACTTTTCATTATAACAAAAATAATTTTGATTTAGGCTTAAATCAATTAGTTTTAGTAGTTCCGATTTCAGTTCTAAAGTAAATTTAATATTATTATGTATCTTATTTATTTGGTTCAAGAAATTGTTTATTTGTCTAGTGGTACCATTGAAACAAACAATGATATCATCGACGTAGCCACACAATTGATATTTGGCCCCAATCCCCTCCTAGATTCCAAATTAGTTTAAGTCAGCTATTACTATTAGTAACTTCAGCACATGTAAATACTCCTGAAGATGCCCTAACAAGGCGAAATGTACATTGAGTTTGAATAAACAGTTTGTGAAACCTCTCCAAGTGTTTTTCTGTTATTATACTTCTCTTTTAATAACGCATTACAAATTAAACAGGAGGATCTTTTAATAACACGTTGTAAATTAAGTCAGAATATTGCATAGGCTTATTCAAACAATCTGAAATCAAAAAAGGACTCCAGGGTTTAAATATTCAGTGATGCAAAGAAATTAAATAGTGAACTAAAATCGAAGATTGAGTACAGCAACGTCTATCCAAGTGAAAACTCGAACTAATTGCGTAACAATAGCACAAAATGTAACATATTATAACGATCTAGCATATGGTTGTATATAAATGAGAATAAACGGTTTTGATATTAATACTCTATTATGATAAATATGATTAAAAGAAATATGGCTTTCGTTGTTTATGGAAAAATTGGTTTTAAGTTTTGGAAAATTATTTACCCTTCAAGTTTTATGGATGGTAATGCTGTGTACTCCGTATCTCTCGATTATTCAAACTCAGCTGGAAACTAATAGAGCAGGATTTTTAGCTTTTCGGAGGTTTGCTTTGAAATAACTTAATCTATTATTATATTAATAGGTAGGTTCTACACTTTTACTATTTTTATGTCCTATTACTGCTGAAAACATCGAATTCCCATTTAGTCAGATAGACTTTTAGTGTCTTTAAAGTTAATATTAATAAAAATATTGACTAATAAAAAAAACACTAACGGTAAAAATAACAATTTATGTACAGAGATGAATAACGAATAAATGAAGATGCATATACAATAACAAAGATGCTAGATGCAAAAAGATAGACAAACAAGTAATTAAATTTCAAACACAAGAATTAACAGTGGAAATAAAACAAGAAAGACAACAAAATAAACATAAACAATGTAGGCAACTTACTGATTGAGGAGCGAAGAGTAGAATGTATTGAGAAAAGAAAGAAAGAAAGAAACTTGGGTGTTTCATTCCCACCAATATTGGTGGGCGGGCTGTCTCCCCCGGCCTACACTCTTGTGCAGTCGGGGGGGTAGGGCGGAAGGCCCTCTTCAGCCTCCTTCAGGAATCGTGGGAATGGGTGGGTGGTGGTGTGGGGGAAGAAAGATGAGACGGACGAAATGAAGACAGAAGAGAAGTGAAAGATTATCTGTGGAATATTACTACGCCAGCATTTGCCTAAATGATCCAAGGAAACCACAGAAAAACTTGGACCAGAGTAGCCGGCCCCGGAATCGAACCGGTGACCTCCCGAATACTAAGCACCGATCTAGACCACTAGACCATGCCGCTCGGTTATTGAGAAAGGAAATTTAGAGAGTATTTATACAAAAGGGTTGTTAGTAAAATAGATGTGATAGAAAGAAAAGTACTGAGAGTAAGGCTGATGACACTAGTTGTATAAATACGTAGAATTGAATAGATAGGATAGTACAGAATTGAAAAGAAAGCAATGAAGGGTAAAACCAGCTATTAGTAAGGGGTGCATGCAGGTACAGGTGAAAGTGAAATTCTAGATAAAAGTAGTAATAGCGATAGCGGAACAATAGAAAGGAAACAAAGGCATGCACAAGATAAGAAGTTCATTGAAGTGATATTTACAAAAGTAAGAAATATAAATTTGAAATTAAATGTACAAACTATTTACAAAAAATTAAAAATATTGCTTTGCCACAGACTGAACAATCACTGGCTGTACACGTCCAAGATAATTCTTTTTAGTTTTCATTTTTGACTTTAATAATACACCTGAGGAAAATTGTGAAAAGCGACTTCTCGAGTGGTGTCCCTAATTATGTTAAATATTTTCCATCAATTTGGACGCCTATTCTTCTCTTACTAAGACTGCCAATTACATCCCCCTTACGAGAGATTTGTACTGAAGTAATGGGCCTTCATCTAACTAGCAAACGATTTACATTTAATCATTATTCATTATAAATTGTGCGTATAATTTACCAATCTACCAAACACTTAATCATTTACAGTTTGTGGGCCACGCCCATAACTGCATTTACCAAAAGATATTTTTAAAAGGACATACCCATTATAAGTGATAATTTTGACGAGGGAAACTTTTTTAGGAGTCTGACAATTGTAAGAGTAATTTTCAAATTAGGGCGATCGAATAACCTAATCATGATATAACCTTTAGCAGACACTTTATATTAACCAGAAAATCGTAAATCATGCATTTCTTGAAAGATTAGTTTAGTTTAGTGACACGAC
Organism: Agrilus mali; assembly: GCA_029378335.1. Classification (NCBI taxonomy): domain Eukaryota; kingdom Metazoa; phylum Arthropoda; class Insecta; order Coleoptera; family Buprestidae; genus Agrilus; species Agrilus mali. The sequence goes on from CM055658.1 coordinate 9,380,039, forward strand.
AGATCCGGGCTTTATTTTGGTGTGTAAATGTTTAGTAATAGATGATTCTGGTAAATTAAAAGCTTTTTGAAAACCATGGAAAATTGTTATCTGAAAAGTTGAAATTCGTATGTCGCTTTTTGTCATTTTCTTATTTTTTATTTAATAAATTTTTAATTTCAACATCTATTTTTATGTATCTATATTTTACCGGACGGCGGACTTAAATGCAAAGGTATGTATGGTATTTTATTTTATAAATATGCTGATTGGTGATATATCTAATATATAAAATTCTCGTGTCACGGTGTTTGTAATTGAACTCCGATTTTCATGAAATTTTGTGTGCATATCGGTTAGGCCTGCGAATCGGCCAACATTTATTTTTTATCCCCCTAAATGTTAAAGGTGGTCCACCTCTCAATTTTTTTTTTAATTTTTTTTTTTTATTTAAAATACATACAACCCTAAATTTTTACCCTTCTTCCACCAACCTCCAATTTTTAATAGCGATATTAGTAATGTAACAATCTTCAACTCTCAGTGGTCGATAACTGATAAATTATTATCAATCGATTAGTCATCCCCGCAAGGCGTCTACTGATGTCACTACTCACGCAGCAAACAGCACGGAGTGGGCATGAGAATGCAGCAGGTCTTTTTAGAATGTTACAGGCAGTTCAAATATGTTCTAAGAAGTAAAAGAATGTTTTATTATAACATTTCAGAATGATTTGGCAATATTCCAGAATCTTGAAGATCATTCAAGAATGTTTCAGAATGTTAAAAAAAGTTGGAAAATGTTTTGAATCATTATGGGATGTTCTGAATAGTTCTAAATTCGCGAATATTGTAGAATGTTCCATTTAACATGTAATATATTCTTACCCGGGCAACGCCGGGGATTGCTGCTAGTAACCTATAAACTCTAACACTGCATGTGGTCACAATTCTAAACTGTATCAATCAATCAACATCTTTGGCGTCTAATTAAGTTTCACTTCAATTTCCACACTTACTAAAAGATATCGATTCTTGTGTTATAATTTTGTGAAACATTTTGAAATAATAAAGAGGAAAGAAAACTGCTTTTAAATGTTTCAAAGTTTAATGAGATTCACTCTACATATGTTTCAGGTCTTTTTCAAGAGTAATGTATTACTAAAGATACAGGTATTATATACAAGCAGTTCCATAAGTCTTTGTTGACATGTATGTGTAAGTGTAGTTAAGATTCAGGTTCGGGGAAACTTGTTTTTAAAAAACTTTCGAGTCTTAACACATTTATTATTACCAACCGAGTACACTGATAACTTATAATAAGAGCTACTACTTAACGATTACGTGTCAAAAATAAGACTGCCTATCTAAATGCCCTAGCTTCTAGTGGTAACCTCTGGAAGTGCTGTTGGGGATGATCTTTATTTACTCATGTCTCTTATCGCTATTTGTGCCTGTGATTTCTATTAGTTCAGGGTGGTTGGCATCCTGTCTGGTATCTAACTCCTCCATCCTCAGTTTGAAGACGTCCTCGTCGTCAGAATCCGTGGGGCTGTTAGTTTTGTTGGTTTTCCATATCTTATATTTAGCACACAACTTATGTTTACATAAAATTATAAGAGAAACTACGATTATAGCCATTATGATTGTCAAACTACTATATGATACATAATGTAAATGGTCCAAAGGTCTTAATGCTATCTTTTTAATCTGAATATTTTTCAATTCCTTGATATCTTTTATTTGCACGTCCACATAGTGGTCTGTTCTGATTTTATTTAACCTAGGTGGTGTCAACTTTACGTGTGAATTTTTAATCTTATATTTTACGTTATCTATTAGTATATCTTGAGATTGGTAAATGACACTAGAGTGGTTAACAGTAAATATTTGACTATCTTCATCACTTATGATCTCTACGGGTACATTTGTAGATATTATTATTTTATCTTCTAAGGCCACTATAAGTCTAAATGGTTGTTTAGTTTTTACAATAGTGCAGTTTTTGACTAAGTCACAATAATTAGTTTGAATATTTTTGCAGATGTAATTAAGCTGTTCATTTTGTTCACAGTTATCTGTCCAGTAATTCACTTTTAATTTATGAAGATAATAATTTGCGTTAGGTATTAGCACTTCACTTCGGTGGTTAATTACAGGTACAATTTTGGATATTTTAAAGGTTATAGGATTCAGGACCGGTAATCGAAGAGCAAATACTATTGTTTCATTGGTAAATATTGCAAAACTTTTGGCGTATTTGAAGTCTCTAAGGGGATGTTCTGTGAATATGATTGATTCTTTGCTATAAATACTTTGAAGGTGTTCGATAATGTTTCTTAATTCAGAGAAGGGTATTAGTTCGAGATCGATCATTTCATTTTCAGAAAAAGATATTGCTCTAATGATTTTATTGAGGAAATATAAAAATTCTTTTTCATTGTACAGCAAATTTGTGAGTATTTCTTTTTCTTGTAATTTCCGCATTGCTTTTGATATATTTTGACTGTTTTCTTGGATAATTTTTAAATCTATTTTGTACTTATTCGTAAGTTGTTGAGCCAAAGATACTGTTTTATCGACTTGTTGTAAAATAGCTTCTTGATTTTGATGTAAAATTTCGATATTTCTCTGCAACTCGTTTAAATCTCCTGCGTCAGGTGTACCCGCGATATATTTAATAAAAGTTCCTAATCCGTCTACTAATCCGCGTTTGGTTCTTTTGACAGTCAATTTGGAAATGTTATCATCGATTTCAGTAAATGTGTTAGTAATAAGGTTAATTAATGGTTCGTTATTTGAGAATTTGCGCGAGGCAACATTTACATCAGAAAGTAGGTTATTGTATGTGTTACGTATTTCGGAAGTATTTATATAATAATAGAAAGTATGATAGTGATTTATAATTTGTGCCGTACCCAACTGTTCTTCATAAGCAACTTGGTTTTTGTGAAGACTAGTTATTTGAAGAGCTAGAAGGCCGTTCATCAGGAGCGTTATCATTCCCAGGATTAACATTTTCCTGCAAAAGAATTTGTTTTCTAAGTCGCTTCATTTTTCTTGTATTGTAACGTCTTATTTTATTATTTCCAGGGTGTATACCTACCAAATTTCTGTTGTCCGTTTGCAATACTTGTAACGGAGAGTATTTTTGAGACTGTTTTTGTCTATTGCTTAATTTTACATAAACATTCTCGGGTATATTAGTGGGTATATCTTCTCTTAATTGTTCATTACGTTTTTGTAATGTAGCTGTACTTTTATTTAATATTTTATTATATAAGAGCTCGTAGAAAGGTAGGAGTTCGGTTTTTCTCTTATTATTGTATTCCTCGTAAATAGTCATATCTAAGTCAAGCTCGTGTGCATTCAAGTTTTCGTAAGGTCCGTATAATAAGGTGAAAGGGGTAAAGTTTGTGGTAGAGTGAACTGACTGATTGTAAATTGTTATGACTGTGGTCATTAAGGTTTTTAGGTCTTCTTTGGGGTTTATTGACAAAAGGACGTTTAGTTTTTCTTTAACAGTACTATGGAATCGTTCTATAGGAGAGTTACTACTTGGATTCTGGGAGGTGGTGATATGTAGGGTAATCTTATGTAATTGCATATATTCTTTGATTAAGAAATTGTCGAATTCGGATCCGCTGTCTGCGGTAATTTTCGTTGGGATGTTGTGGTGGGAAAAATAGTGTCTAAGTTTATTTAAAATGGTTATGCCATTTTTGTCGGATATGAAATAAGCTTGTGCGTATTTGGAAAATACGTCGATGATTGTAAGGAATTGTTTTCCTTGAAAGGAAAAGGTGTCTATGTAGAGATGTTCTAAAGGTCTTTTTGCTACAAGAGGCCCTTTAAATAAGTTCGTATATGGTTTTCTTTCGTACTTGTTTTCTAGGCATTGGGGACACCTATTGATAAAGTTAATAATTCTGTCCTTCATTTTGGGTAGAAAATATAAATTTGAAAAGTGTGCATACGTTTCGTTTATTCCGTTGTGGTTATCTTCATGGTATTCATCTAACATTGCATTAAATTTTGGAATCGTGATATATGGTACGGATTTGGTGCATTTTCTGAACCTAATTGTGTTGTCGAATAAATTTTGACAAATGGTTACAAACGGTTTTTCTATTTCAGAATCGTAAAAGTATATGCCGTATAGAGTGTCGGGTCTTACGTATTCTTTGAGAAACTGAGTTATTTGTTGAAGTTCATTTCCTTTTCTAAGTGTAACATCGAATATACCTTGTTTCAAATCTTTATCACACTTCTTGCGTTTGACATTGTACTGGTCAGAGTATTTGAGTGTTATTGCGTTCGAAAACGACTGCAAAACCTTTTCAGAAATCGGTAAATTAAAATTGGTATTGCTTTCTCTATTTGTATGTACGGTGTCGTTTTCATCAGTCGGTCTTTGCTCGGGTAACTGCAGCGGGGTATCTTGTATTATTTCGTCGAGTTCGTTAGGTGACAGTTCCTCATCAGGGTCTACTTGGGGAAATAACGACTGCAAATCTAGGTCATCGTCTTCTCTTGGCGTTGTTTCTTCATTGGCGTTAATTTCTACTCGACTCAAGGCGTCGGCTACTTGGTTTTCTTTGCCTTTTCTGTACTTAATTTCGTAATTGTATTCTTCTAATTTCAGCCTCCATCTTGCTAATCGAGAATTCGGTTCCTTGAGAGAGAAGAGCCACACGAGGGGTTTATGGTCAGTTTCGATAGTAAACTTTCTACCGTAAACGTAGGGTCGGAATTGTTTACACGCCTCGACTATCGACAACAATTCTTTTTCAATCGTGGAGTAGTTTTGCTCCGCGGAATTTAGAGTTCTTGAATAAAAAGCTATGGGATGGTTATTTTGAGAGATTACAGAACCTACTGCTATATTACTAGCATCTGTTGTAATGACAAAAGGTTTAGTGAAATCTGGGTAACTTAATATAGGGGCGTTAGTAATTAATTGCTTGCACTTATTAAATGCGTCTTCATAATCGGTGTCTTTGGTATTAATTTTCTCTCCTTTTCTTAAGCATTTAGTTAAAGGTTTCGTTATGGCGGCAAAGTTTTTGATAAATTTCCGGTAATAGCCTACTAAACCGAGGAAAGCTTTTATTTCCTTTTGAGTTTTTGGAATAGGGAATTGTATAATTGACTTAACTTTATCTGGGTTAGGTTTTATACCGTTGGGTGTTATAACGTGGCCAAGAAAGGGAACTTCTTTTCGTAAGAATTCACTTTTGTCTAATTGTACTTTGAGGTTGTATTTTGATAACTCTTGGAAAATTTCTTTAAGATGGACAAGGTGTTCATGCAGTGATTTTGAAAAAATTACAATGTCGTCCATATATACGAAACAACTCTTGTGTAAAAATTTAACTAAAACGTGATCCATCATACGTTGGAAGGTGGCCGGTGCATTTTTTAAGCCGAAGGGCATTCGTTTGTATTCATAATGCCCGTTCTCTACAGTAAATGCCGTTTTTTCTATTGATTTTTTGTCAAGTTCAAGTTGATGAAATCCTTGCGCCAGATCTAGAGTCGTGAAATAAGTACATTTGCCTAAATTCTCTAGTATTTCTTCAATACGAGGCAGAGGGTATTTATCCTCTATCGTCTTTTCATTTAATTTTCTATAATCGATGACCATACGCCATTTTCTTTTGCCACTGGCATCGAGCTTTTTTGGTACGATCCACACGGGAGACGAATAGGGTGAAATGGACGGTTGTATAATATTGTCGTTTAGTAATTTGGTAATTTGGTTTTGTATCTCTTGTTTAAGATGAAAGGGGTATCTAAAGTTTTTCGTGTAGACAGGTGTTTCATCTGTGGTACGTATTGTATGTTTAGCGGCTGTGGTCGAAGTTAAAGTTACGTTATCATTGTAGAAGCAATGTTTAAAATCCCTACAGAGTTTTATAATTTTTGTCTTTTCCTCATCATTCATGTGATCCGTTCGGATGAGTTTTTCTATTTGGATGTTGCAATTAATATCGTCTAAAGGTTCGGATGTCAAATAATTCCCGTCAAATTTTGTCATTTTTGGTTTGTCTTTAAGTTTTTCGCTAGCTGGTATTGGTAGCGTGATTTCATAATCGCGTACTTCGTAAATACCTTCGGGTAGTTGATAATTATTCGTAGTTATGGGTTCAATTAATACATTACAGTTATTACAATCTATCTTTAACTTTTTAAATTTTGAAATAAGAGCGTTAATATCTTCCTGATACTCAATATATGTATTCGGTGTTTTTAAAATTTTGTTTTTAAAATCAATTGTTGAGTTAAGCGATTGTAAATCTCTGTTTCCGATCAAGCAATCATATTTAGAATGCCAGGGTATAATGAGGAATTCTATTTCTTGCGTTTCTCCGAATTCGTATAGAAGGGGTATTTTCAGGGCATGAGTGCCTTGAACCGTTTTATGCATCGCAGTGATTTCGAAGTCATAAGGATATATATAATTGTTAAAATAACGATATGCAACATCAGGGTTCATTATAGAGGAAGATGCGCCGGAATCAATCAATATTTTAAGATTAAACATTTTAGAATATATAAATGGTAATTTCGGTTGATTTAAAAGGGAATTTACATCTATTAAGTGTACTGGTCTTGAAGGCCTAGTTGCTGAAAATTTTGAATAGGTTCACAAAAGTTTTCTTCTTGTTGTTCAACCGAGTATTCGTTTTGTTCATCAATAGCGTAATCGGGTTGTTCATTAGAAGGGCTTTCAAGATCTTCATTAGTAAGGTGGTCGTAATTTTGCTCGTTATTATGAAGTTCTTCTACTATAAAATTTGGCTTTTGTCCGTAATTTTGGAAATGATTTTGGAATGGTTTGTGTTGATTGAATGGGTTTTGTTTCGGTGTAAAGGTGTTACGTGTGCTTATTGACATTGGTGTAGGTCTATCAAATTGTTTTTTCACATGCGAGTTAGGTTTAAAAACGTTTTGTGGTTTTCCAAATACTTGTGCATTAGTTGGGTAGTGTTGTTTGATAGGAACAGGTTTAGGCATTTCAATGGGTCCGGTCGGAAAATTATTTTGTTGTGTTTGTCTAGGTATAGGAAATTGCGGTTGATGATGGAAATTAGGAAATGAAGATTTCTTAAACATATTAGGTTGTGGGTTTTTGGATTTAATTTCTCTACTTCGCATAAAGTTTAAGAATTGGGTTTGTTGTTCTTGATCATCGTAATTGCGACAACTAACAATACATGCGTCTAAATCTCTAGGTAAAGCATATTTCAAATGTGAATGGTACGGTTCTTTAATACCCGCAATAAACGTCTTTTTAGCGATTTCGTTATAAAATTCCATTTTGCTCTGTCTTAAAACATCTGTCGTTACATTTAATTGAACATGTTCCTTAAGGGAATTTAAACGTGATCTTATTTCTTCCGCATATTGTTCGAAATTTTGATTATGTTTTTGATAACAAGTATTTAACGAATTGAAGAGAATCTGTTCTGATCTAGGATCTCCGAATCTATTTAAAAGTAAACTTTTGAACATTGTCCAGTCTCTCGGTTGATGAGAGACAAGTATTGCTCTGGCCTCACCACTTACTCTACTGGTGATAAAATTAAATAGCATTTCATTTAAAAACGTGTCGTTAGTAGTTAATTTAGAGAGGAACCAATCGGCTCTCTGAATAAAGAAACTTAAGTTTTCAGATCCGCCCTGATAATAGGGTACCGCATCTTTAGAGACTTCAAACCTAAATTTAAATTGTTCTGTTGTGAGACTCATCTCGATTTCGTCTAACGCTTCTAATAGTCGATTTTCAGTAGACATAAAATTCTAATTGCTCTTAGATTATGGTTAAATTGGAAAAAGGTAAAAAGGGTACCTGTTTTTCTTGTAGACGATCTCTTTGGAACGAACGGCAATTGTTGTTTCCTTCGGAGGATCGTTGGTAATCGATTTCTTCGACAGGAGGAACAGCAGTTGTTTTCCAGCGAAGAGGATCGGTAAGCGAAGTTACAGTGTCCAGCGGTGGCGATACAAGACAAAGGGTTGAAACCCACGGAAGTCGAACGATCCAGTATTTTCGGGATACTTTAGAGGATGTTAGGCGACTCCTTCTTGTATCCTGTTCGCAGCGCCAGTTAAGATTCAGGTTCGGGGAAACTTGTTTTTAAAAAACTTTCGAGTCTTAACACATTTATTATTACCAACCGAGTACACTGATAACTTATAATAAGAGCTACTACTTAACGATTACGTGTCAAAAATAAGACTGCCTATCTAAATGCCCTAGCTTCTAGTGGTAACCTCTGGAAGTGCTGTTGGGGATGATCTTTATTTACTCATGTCTCTTATCGCTATTTGTGCCTGTGATTTCTATTAGTTCAGGGTGGTTGGCATCCTGTCTGGTATCTAACTGTGTATGTGTATACAAACAGATCAAAAGTTTCTTTAATTTCTAATTAATCATTAGTTATATTGCCGTTCTTTGATAAGGCTCTTTTTATTTCAAGTTCTTCTAATAAAGTTAGTCTTCTCCCTTTATTTTCAAGGTGTAATAATTTTGTTTTTTCTGGATCTAAATTATGTTGGTTTTCTATGTAATGAGTGCTAAAACCTGTAAATTTCTTTTTATCCTTTATGTTTTTATGTGTTCCTTTTCTCTGATGCCGAGACTACTAACTGTTTGTCCTATATAAAATGCGCTACATTCTTTAGAGTTAATTTTATAAATATTACAGTGTATCTTTATTATTAACTAGCAGTTTGCCTAAATTACATTTGTTAACTGAAACAACTTTTATATCTAATTTGTCGAGCGAATTTATTTATTTATTTATTTATTTATTTATTTATTTATTTATTTATTTATTGAAATGACGGGCAGAGCCCAATTACATAGTTACAAAATTATTACATTAGAAAATAAGAAACAAAACTATTATACAAAACACAATTAAGCACTCTAAAACAAATTTTATGACTTAGTTTAACGTAATGGTTAATTAAATTATAAAGCTCTATGTTTTTTAATTGGCCAGCGTAAAGGTATTTCTTAATTACCTTACGCTTCATCTTTCTCAAAACATTCTCAACTACTGAAGGGTTAAAGATATTGCTCTTTGCTATTGAGTTAGGTTAGGTTAGGTTAGTTCTTTTCCATCATCGGCTTTACTTAAAGGAAATTTTAACAATCTTTACCTGTAACTTCGAAATGCTGCCATTTTTATTTGACAAGTTTGGTTAGAAAGTGAGTTGATAGTTGTATCCGTGGCTGTTGGTTTTCGGTAGATATTATAAACTAATTTGTTGTTTTTGATTTTAATGTTTATATCTAAAAAAATTAGTCCATTTATGTCCCCTTGTTCTAAAGTAAATTGGATTTTTTTGTTAAGGTTATTTAAGTGTTTTAAAAATAATGATTATTGTCTTTCTGTTCCATTCCAGATACAAAAAATGTCATCTACGTAGCGTGTGTAATAAATTGTTTTTTCGGTGGCTGCTACTTTATCAAACAAACTTTATTCATTGCATAGAAAATCAACATAAATTAGATTCAGAAAAAACAAAATTATTACACCTTGAAAATAGAGGGACAATGTTTTTCTTAACGAATGATTAAAACACTTGGTTTGAATCATTCATTAAATTATTCAAAATGTTTCACCAAGCGATCAGCTTAAAAACAATTTCGATTAGAGGGAGAAGACTAACTTTATTAGATCAACTTGAAATAAAAATAGCCTTATAAAAAAACGGCAATATAACCATCGATCAACCAGAATTTAAAGAAACTTTGGTCATCAACTAATGTTTAGGTATTAGTAATATTGTTCGCACACATACAGGTTACCAAATATTTTATAGATCTGTTTGTATACACACATACACTTACACATACATATCAACCAATACTTATAGAACTGCTTGTGTATAAGACCTATTCTTAATTGTTAATCTTTAGGAATACATTACTCTTGAAAAAGACCCGAAACATACCTATGTAGAGTGAATCCCAGTAAACTCTGATTCATTCAAAAGCAATTTTCCTTCCTCTTTATTATTCCACATTGACATTTAACAAGAGTGCAAATCTATTGATAAATGAAGCCAAATTATGAAAAACAATGTGAGCCGTCACGGGACGCCTGGCAGATAGTTTGCAAAAGTAATATGCATGAAAGACAATATTACGACAGGAACTAAATATGGCATAATGAAAAAATAAAATTTTTCCACAAAATGATGACTATATATTTAATAAACATTAATTTTTATTAAATACAAAAATTTAAATTTCAAAAATTTATTTCAAGTTGCGAAAACTCAATTCCTTTAATCAGTGATTTCAGTAATAGTTATATTCGATGTTGCCTCTGACAGCATTACTGTGATAATTGATCCAGGATAACTGAAGTATGTTACAAAAGTATTGGACATAACATTATCAAGACATCTAATAAATACAGCATCTATTGTTGTTGCATATCTGGTAGTAGGTTCTCTTGGATTGTTGTTAATTTGCAATTGAAATTCTTTTTGCAGGAACGTAACTAATGTGGCATTGGTTCATTTTTTGCAAAATCTCCAGCTAAAATCAATGGTAGTTTATCTGTATTGGTTTTAAAAGTTATTGAACCTCTGTGACTGTACGTAAATAATTTCTTATGTAAAAATGAAATATGATTCATTTTTTTATTAGGTGAAATGTCACATCCATCTTCTAGTTTACTATAGTAAACGACACCGTCGAACCGTGTGGGAAGAGAATCGCACAGTCGCTTACGCATGGCGACGCGTCGCCACGGCATGTAATCGCCACGCCCACAATCCGGTTTACCCGCGCCTATAGATGTTTCACATCAATAACACTTTTAAAACTGCAATAGTTATAAGTTACGTTATAGGGGATTGAATTACATTATGTCCATGTTCACTTTAAATAAATGTTAAAACTCTGGTTACTATTTACAGGTTGTTACTGTTTTTAGGTGAACATTGCCAATGACGTATTACGTAAATCGATTCAGTTACACAACACATACCTCTGTGGGTTCTGTACTTTTCTTATTCATTAAAACGAGTAAAGGACAATGCTCCTGTCATAATTGAATATTTACTTACCTATATAATTGTAAATTTAATAATTTTATTGAGCGTACCTTCTATGTCCTGCAATTAATTTCTACATTTATCTGATTAACATTAACCTGTAACTGCAAGGTTTCAATTGTCCCACATGATTTTATGCAAATTGAAAATTCATTATAAAGCAAAGTTTAATTAGTCAATCAATCAGATTCAATCAGTAGATAAAACTTATTTTTCGTAAAATAATTAAACATTCAATTAATTTTGTATAATATATATGAATCCAACACGCAGAACATATCTATTAGTCTGCTTTTAATTTAAAATTTAGTAAATAAGTAAATTTTTCCATTTTGTCTTTGTCAATGCCACCTACACCACCAATCCGTCGTCTAAGAATAAAAGTGAGACATGTGGAATTTTATAGTCTTATACGATCTTGTTTTGAATGTTTGCCAACGGTGACAGTTACCAGGGGTTACTTTGGAGGAAAGAATCAAAATGATTAATACAGAGGGTTATTCAGGACCAATAGATGTATCAGCGTGAGTCATTGTCATGTTTCTGTCTGGGGATAAACCCCTCTGTCAACTAAGAGATAAATTTCCTTGTATCGTAGATTGTTACATAACCCACGCAACTAAAACTAATGTACTACAAATATCAAAAATGCTTGACATAAATGGTTAACGGTATTCTCAATAATTTCATTTTATTTTAAGCTCTGACACTTAGCATCAAGATATACCAAAGGACAACTATAACTCATTTAAAAAGGCTTCCTTTTGATATGAGTTTTGTAGTTTGCCTTAATTTTAAAAGCTTTTATTTAACTTGCAATGTATGTTAGTTCGGGTGGAATTTTGCTACTTAATTTTGAAGCAGATATCTTCAACCGATTGAGCTGAAATTTTGTATACACGTTTAGGTTTGATGACAAAACACGATAAGCTATGTGACTTCATTCTAAATCCAATATGGCGGACCATCTAAGATGACAGAATAGTTATTTTTTATGCACTTCTGCAATATGGGTATCAAAAGAAAGGGCTTGTTGAGAGTAACTCAAAAAATAATGTGACGTCATTCTAAATCCAATATGGCGGAACATCTAAGATGGCGGAATAGTTATTTTTTATGAACTTCTGCAATATGGGTATTAAATGAAAGGGCTTGCCGAGAATGATTATAAAAATATTCTGACATCACTCTTAACCCAATATGGCGGACTTTTAGAGTTTTTTATGCTTTCCTATGGTATGGGGTATTAAATGAAAGGGTTCGCTGAGAATAAAAAGGCAGGTTAAAAAAAGGATGGTGATTATAAGCTCCGTTGCTCTAATCCACCTAAAATTTGGTGTAGAGACCCCGTTTATTCTTAAGGTAGAACTTTTTGAGCCTGTAACATCGGTTGAATAACTTTGACTTGTGTGGTTTGGCGAGATGGGTGTCAGCTTTGTCAAGAATTTCATGGAAATGATTTTGATAACCGAACTGAATTTTGCATGTGGGTTTTGGATAGTGTCAGAAAATGAAAATTTTTTCGATAAAGTGTAAACAATTCTTATAACATCCCCAAGGATAATAATAAATAATATCTAACATCTAAACACCAAAGGCAACTAGATACATTGGAACTTGTATTTAAAAAACTCTAAAAGGCGCATAAAACGATTATTTAGCGTTTCCTTAAAAGACTTAGAAGGTTATGAACACCCTAATACCAATGGATAGGTAATTGAAAAATACATCTTCTGGTATGTTAAAAAATATGGCGTTCCATTTACATTAATCAAGTCACAGCCTCTTAAAGTTCATACTTAAGTACCTAGTATTAATTTTTGGACACCCTGTATAAGATGACGGCTTTATAATAATTGGAATATAAAATATTATCTATTGTTACACTTCATTGTAAATTTCGCTTACATAACTTAAACACTTCTTAAGTATTTGATACATAAAAATTAGGTTAGATTTTGATAAAGTTCAAATTATTTAAAAACCTTTAGGTTTAGCTGTTATAAACCTATCAAAACACTTATTTTGATCGAACAATCCCAAAATTCAATAATATACAGGGGGTTCCATTTAAAAAAATAAACATTTTATTCTTTTAGGGCATTTTGAACACCCTGTATAATATGAAATTAATTTTGAAAGGTAACCATAATAGACCCGTATATAGCCCAAAAGTTAAAGTTTTTGAAATTTCCATATTTTGGCCATAATATTTCGTGCCGTATAGCGTGAATAACCCTGTATATCTAAACAGTTACAAAATTTAAAAAAATAGTGGAGGGGATGATGCTTGTCCTAACTCAACTTGATTGTTAACTATATTTAACTTTTGGTATACAAACCAAATTAACGGCATTTCATTCTTTGATCAATACATTGTTAAGTGTAGGTACCCCTTTAAACATAACAAATTGCACTACAAAACTAAATATCATTAAATACACAGCTTGACAAAATGGATCCAATCAAGCTTATTAAAAAGAAAAAACAAAAAGGTTGTTCCAAAAATGTTCTACAATAATAATGCTACTGCTAACACACATCAATGTATACTCCAATATATTTAATAAAACATGTTACCTGCTTTCAAATTTAAGAATCACCTTAGAAATTTAGGAATTTCTGCCATAGAAAATTGTAAATGTAACTCGTAAAAAATGTTAGTCAACAATAAAAAAGGCGTAGACCCAATCCTAAAAAGAGGCGTATATCATATTTTTTGTAATGATTGTAATGCCACCTACATTGGCCAAAGTGGCAGATCAATAAAAACCACATTAAAAGAACACGTGTTTAGTATCAATAAAAAACAACAAAAGACTGGCAAATAATACTACATTGTAATGTAAACAAAAACAGGAAACTAACCATGTTAGCGAACTTAGAGATCAAGAAAGCCTTAGACAAAAAGTGAAATATGGTTAACAATCAGGTTGAGTTAGGATAAAAATCAGCCGCTCTACTATTTATTTAAATATTGTAACTGTTTGGGTGTATATACTAGGAATAAATGCTTTGTAATATTAGTATAATGGCCTATTAATGCCCGCAACATATATTGAGTATACATTAAATTTAGTGAAACATCTGACATTATGTTTTATTTTTACTGATATTAATAATAATGTTTCACACCAAATGCACCCAAGACAGTCTAAATATTATTAATTATATTTGGTTCATTTAATTAACACTCTTTTATCTCCCTTTTCAATTATTTTCAACTCTTTCAATAGTATGTCGAAACTTTACTATTTATACAAACATTATACTTAATTTACCCTAGTATAACAAATAATTCAGAATATGGTTTCAATAGTCTAACATACAGTGGTAATATTTCAAGTAAAGTTGGTAAATGTATAAAAAATGTCACAAGAACGTCCTTAGCGTTCAAAACTTAGAACTTAGGAAACTTCGTCAAAAATAAAGACACCACGAAAAAAGGGGTAAAATCAGGGGTTTATCAATTACAATGTGGAGATTGCGATTAATCTTATATTGGTCAAACGGGGAGATCGTTTGAGAAGAGAATAAAAGAAAAAATGCTTCGAAAACAATAAAAATAACTACTTATACAGAACATTTAATAAACAATATGCATAGTTTCAACGAGGATTTTAAAATCCTACATATTGCTAATAAAAGTAAGAAGCTTAATTTGCTAGAATGCCTAGAGATAAATAAGTTACATAAAATAGGCCTAATCCTCAATAATCAACTATAGGTAAATAGTTCACCCCTTTTAAAAAGTTTCCCCCTCCCACTCTTCTTAAGTTAGTATATAAGGAAATTGTATTTAGCTTAAGTTTACGCATTCTTCCACCTGAAGAAGCCATTATATGGCGAAATAATTATAGTGGATATATTAAATAAAATTTGTAAGTAAGTAAATATTGTGATCGTGTTTTTATTATTTTTATTAATTTAAACAATAGTTTTGTCTCCCTACTCCGCATTAAAAGATTTACATTATTTATATACATATACATTTTTACTTTGTGGACACCTCTGGTGAAAGCTATCAATTTAGCTATTAGTTTTGAATAGGGATTTCCCGGATGGAATGTTTTAAAATTTCACGTTTGATGAAATGCGAATTTTCCAGTTGGCGTACTTGATGGGTTTGCTATAACCATAAATAAAACAGAAGCTATAAACGTTGGTGTCAGTGGTGTACAATATTTCTCTTTCAAACGAATTTCTTTATTTTCGGCTGCGTTCTCATAACAACGTAGTATATATGGATAACGTCAACTCAGGAAAATTCCTATCATACGTAAAAGTAAAAGTAATAAAGGCTATAACGTACCATTGAATTAAAAAAAAAATGAAACAAAATTTTAATACTTCAATTTAACTTGTTTTATAGGAAACCAATATTGAAGAAGACATTTAAAATATAAATTAATAATAGATTTTGGACATTCTAAATTTATATTTTAAATATAACTATTTTGAATTATTTGCAGTTCTAATTTCAAACTAAATTAACGGTATCCATAAGAGTTACTGTGCCTTTATTGTTACTCGACAGACGAAATATCTATGCAATTTTCGGTTTTGAAAATTTAATTCATTTTTTAACTAAATTATGTATACGTATCTACCTAGGTATAGAATATTAAAATTTCCCTGAAAATTTAGTATTTTGCTTCTGAATAAATTATAGTATCTAGAGTATCTTATTACAACTTATTAATTTTTTATACAGTTATTATTCATATACCATATGAATCTCGTTACCTTATTTTGGATGTAATATGAATGCTCTTTTAATCTAATATGAATTGTAGGTACTATTTCTTTTATTCGTTCATACTTTGTTCCAATTTTTACAATTAAGACACGTTTTTGAACTATATTTGCTGTTTTTTTTTTTTATTTTTGTTATCTGACAAGTTTGATGAACCCAAAGGTTATGGAATAAGGTTTCAATTTTGTGGCTGCTCTTACTACCTGCTAGTAAAGTTAGACGCACAAAAATATTCTACAATTGGTAACAAGTGAATGATAAATCAGAGGCTATCAGGGTTATTATTAGTTTTAAAACAATAATCCATGCAAATCTAACCTAAGCTAACCCAACCTAACCTAACTAACCACTTGACCGCTTCTACATTGACAACGCCGACGGTCTACAAGTACATAAAGAGTTATAAAAATGTCTGTGAAGTATAATATTATAATTTCGGGATTTCCACATTTATTCTAAATTTGTTCCAGATAATCTTCCTACGGTCTAAATTTGAGGAACTTAGCTCAACTGGAAATGTTAAATAGATTTTTAGTAAATAATCTAATCAGGGTTCCGTTCTTCATTTTTAATGTACGAACCTCAAATAATTGTCTACCTGTCTATTACGTACTCGTGTTTGTAACTACAAAAGACATATCAACGGTGTCTGCACAAAGTGATAAATATGACAAATGAAAATAATAACAAGAATTATAGATTTCCGAAATAGGACATGGGTCAAGAATGATGACATTGATGACCTCTAAGAGCCTTTGAGACTATTTCAAAGTTGATGGAGTTATTTTTTTAAAAAACTCTGATTTTGTCAAAAAATAAAAACTTTAGGTATTCCCGAATATTCCATTTAAAATAAGAAAAAGTTATGTCAAAAAGTTATGTCGACTTCGAATACAGAAAAAAGTTTTTATGCTCATTTTTCTTCTTCAAATATTAAAAAAAAAATAAACTTTTTCATTTTCTTCGGAAGGAGAAGGAAATTGAAGTCCGTTTTGAAATTTGCATCGAAATTTGAAAGGAATTACTGCAGGTATTTATTTTTGTATTTGCTTAAAATATAAATAAAAAGTATTGGCGCAAATTAAAAAATGTTTCTCAGTTTAAAGGTACTTAGTTCCGGTTTCCTCCCTCTTTGAATTCCTGAATTTTCCAAAATAACATCAAATTGATTTTTTCGTTTAAAGGCTAAAAACACTATGTCAAAGCACCATTTTAATCAATAAAGCCCTGTTCGAAAATAATATTTTCGCTTGTTTGTTTAATAATCAGTTAACTATTTTTACATAAGGGTATTTCAGCAACTGAATGAATTCGGAATTCAAATCCAACATAATATATTTTTGTCGAATCACAGAATTCAACGAATAAATTGTCCAAGAAAATAACGTTGAAAGAGATGCATTAAAAGCATTCAGGTTTTTACACAATTCGTCCGGTAATGGATATCCAATTCTCTATCTTATCTGGAAAGGTCGCTTCGATAAAGTGATATGCAAATTTAAATAAAATGAAATTGAACTTAAGTCTGTTATCAAAAGGGAATGTATTTTTTTATTTAATTTGCTACTTTAAAGAGCTATTATCTAAAAAAGACAAACTCCAACATTGACTAATGTAAGCAGATGATTAATAAAAATATTTTTTTACCCTTAATCTTGTTTTGTTTTTGATGTGAAACATCTTTAGGCGCGGGTAAACCGGATTGTTGGCGTGGCGATCGTGGCAATTGCATGCGCCGTGGTGAAGCTCGCCATGCGCAAGGGCCTGTGCGATTCTCTTCCCATTCGGTTCGACAGTGTCATTATACACTATAGTAAACTAGAAGATGGAATTGAATTAATTATTATTGTTGTGTACATTTCATCTAATAAGAAAATGAATGATATTTCATTTTACATGAGAAATGATTTCCGTACAGTCACAGAGGTTCAATAACTTTTAAAATGATTAAAAGAATTGAGTTGTCGCAACTTCAAATAAATTTTTGAATTTTTAGTTTTTGTATTTAATAAAAATTAATGTTTATTAAATACATAATCATCATTTTGTGGAAAAAATTCGTGATATTTGATTTTTTCATTATGCCATATGCCTGTCGTAATATTGTCTTTCATGCATATTACTTGTGAAAACTCGATGTTTAACATCTGCCAGGCGTCCCGTGACGGCTCACATTTTTTTATAATTGAAATGTTTAATTTAGTATAAAACTCGCACCAAAAGTATGATCAATGAGAGTTGCTTATCTCACTTACAACTTTTAAAAGCTTTTTATGTTTTGATAAATGATATAGTTCGATGCAGAGTTCTACATCAAGTATTTTATGTTGACCTACGCTATACTGAAATTTTGCGTAAATATTTACAAAGAAATAACGGATCGATGGTGTAATCATGTTCGTTGCAGTCGCAACGCGGTTGTTGCGTTTGTCTGAAACAAAACCGCTATTTTTAGGGGAGAACGATCGCATTTTGATAGGCGGCTAATAAATTTGCCATTTGCGTGGTAAAGACTCACACGAAGGGGAAGCCTGATATATGTATTGTATATGCATGGAGGACGAACCCCCTAATTAAACTTATGTGTATAGAAAGAATCGAATTCTTGCTAGGGATAAATGCCCTTCTTTTATTTTCATTATGAAATTGTTATTTAATGGACATTGCAGCTGATCGGTCCCTTTCATGGTATATAGGTACGTATGTATATCTCATATGTATATTTACAGAAAAAGAAAGCATTGAACTTTACTAATTAATTGCGGGTTCGAACCTATTTATATCATTTTTGTGATATATTATAAAACAAACACACCAAGATACAATTTAGGGAGTTTTTCTTAAATGGTAAAAATCCAACGTCACAGAACCTTTTTTTATTTAATGTTTGCATCGATTGTAAATAAACGATTGTGCATGATGTTCAACAAATGTCCAATTTCATAACAGTTAGAGCTTTTGCTTACTACAACAAAAAAATTTTTAACGTTTTATTAATGATCTAGACAAACTTTTACTTTTGCAAAGAATCTCCAATATGTATTTAATAAGCTTTGAAATATACGTTTTTTATGGTTTAAATAATGCTTCATCAGCCATGCACCATCGAATATTTAAATTCTAAATATAATCAGTTTTAAATTATTTTTTTAAATTTAAATAAACAATAACAACCCAGTTAAACCCAGATCTGAATTCAAATATTACTTACCTATGCTTTTAAAATGTTTTGTTAAGAAATTGCTTTGTTGCTCATGGGTAATAATAGATTTTAATTATGATAAAAAATACATTTTAAATCTAACACAAAAGTTTATAAACAAATGAATGGATTTCCCATGGGCACCTATACCGCCATTGTGGTTTAATAATTAATGCTAACATTCTTATGCACAATTAAAAAATTTAAATTCACAATAGTAAATACAAAAATAATATTAACTTTTTGTTTTATTGTTGAGTTTGGTAAATGATATCTTATTAATTTGTAAAAGAGGATATGGTAGAATTAAATAAGTTTAAAATTAATTCAATATGTACCTAAGTTTCATATTAAAATAAAATTTAAGATATTAGAAAATAATGAAGAACTTATTTGTAGGTTTTCAATTTAACAAATTTAATAACAGAGTTGATACTCATAAAGAGATAACATAATTTATATATTAAATTTAAACTATCGAGGGTGCATTTCTTGTGAAACATAATGCGAATAATTAAAAGAAAACAACTGGAAAATTTCACCAAATGTTTTTAATTGTTCTCGACAATATTGTTTCGAGCTACGTGCTCATTATCAAGAGTAACGTAATACTGAAATTACAATGGTTACATGTCAATTTATAGGTAACTTAGTATAAGAGGGGATGAAAAGTTTCCTAGTTCTATCTGGTTGTTTACAATATTTTCTGAATATCTTAAAGCCTTATTTATTTCTAAGAATCCTAACATAGAAAGTTTTTTACTTTTATCAACATTTATGTACAGATATTTAGTATTTTCTAAATTTAAGTTATGATTTAAGGTAACACAATGTTCGCTCATTCCTGATTTAATGTCTTTTTTATTTATAGATTTAACATGTTCACTTACCCTAGTTTCGAAAGCTCGGCCTGTCTGTCCTACATATACAGCATTACAATCATCGCAACATAATTGATATATACCACTTTTTTGGTTTATATCTACCTTTGTTTTGTTGTTAACCTATAAGTTCTTAAGATCCCTATTGTTACATTCTACAGCTGAAATATCTAATTTTTTAAGGACATTTTTAATTATGAAACTAACATTTTTTATATAAGGTAATGAACAAAAATTGTTGTTTTGCATTCTATAACATAACAACGAACATTGTGTTACCTTAAATCATAACTTAAATTTAGAAAATACTAAATATCTTCACATAAATGTTGATAAAAGTAAACAACTTTCTATGTTAGGATTCTTAGAAATAAATAAGGCTTTAAGATATTCAGAAAATATTGTAAACAACCAGACAGAACTAGGAAATTTTTCATCCCCTCTTATACTAAGTTACCTATAAATTGACATGTAACATTTGTAATTTAGTATTACGTTACTTTTGATAATGAGCAGGTAGCTCGAAACAATATTGTCGAGAACAATTAAAAACATTTGGTGAAATTTTCCAGTTGTTTTTTTTTAATAATTTAAATAACTTTTGTCATCCAACACAATAAAAATTTGCAACCTTCCAGTGTATGACTGTTAAAACTAGCAAAGGTGAAAAATATGAACCGGAAAGATGCCGAATAATAGCCCAAAGTCCATTTAATATCGAAAATTCACCGATAACCGAAAAGAATTTGAAAAAATTCGATCAATAACCGATTACGAACTGATAACACATTGACACACTAGGCAATCGCGGTGTGATAGATCAAAAAGCATAAGGATTCTGCGGGGTCCTTTATGAATAAATCTTTAAGTAATACTTCATTAAACGCTTAAAATTAAAATACGAATTGGGAAGTTGTCACTAGACATTTCTCAACCTTATTAACCTATTCAATATTTTATTTTCTTGTTTGAAGTAACGGTATTGTTTCTGTTCTTAGGGATTTTACAAGTTTAGAGCTGAGTGAAACTGCAGGTCAAGTAATTGAAAAACTTTTATATTTATGGCAGAGATGTAGTAAAACATGCTGATAATGCAGGAGAAAATTTGCATACAACTTTAGGACTTTACTAAAAACTTTGTTTGTTCACAAAAAACAATGTAATAAAAATGATTACTTATTTGTTTGTTTAGGAAGAATATAAAGTTATATTGAAAGGTATATTGTTATTATACACTATGTGTCTGTACGAATATATATATCTATATATATAGTTGATTATGACTCAGTTATTTCTTTTGTTAACAATAGTTAAGAATAGTAGAGCCAGCTTTAAGTCTGTAACGTCTTCTCCAACTAATAGTATTACGACGATCAAACATAATATCGGGCCTTTAGCCACGCGTGTCGTCATATCACGTTAATATTGCGGGAAGGTGAGAAAGTAGAGCTAAAAGAATATATATTTAATAGTAGGTAAATTATTTTATATTCATTTTGTCGCCAACAAATACATGTCTAAATCCGTAAATCTTAATGATCATAAACCGTCTCCGTACTTTCAACACGTTTAGCATGTGGAACCAGGACAACCAACCATAGTTTCTACGCAGATAACCAAGATAGGAGGATTCAAACTTACGGATAGAAAGGACTCACTCTAAACTTTAACCTTCGTCGACTGCTCACTTGAACCTTTCTGGTTTCCGACATTTCAATTATTAGGAACGATTCTCTTCATGACTTGACCCCTAGCGGACATCCGGGACGGAAAACTCGTTGACGATATCATCTAAGTAAAGACCTTGAGAGAGATCACTGCTATCAACACACTCACGTTAACAACCATCGACAACAATGAGATTAAATGAAGCATGTGGGGGTAACCCGGTCAGCCAAGCTCCGAGTATCTAAACACCGCGTCAGACGTTTTCTCCAAGTCGAGTTATGACTGCCAAAAGCGAAATCCATAACTGGATCGAAGATGGTATCGAAAGACCATCAAAATCCGCATAATCGAAGTGCAGGGGATCTACAGCGACATACGAATCTTATAGCAACACAATCTAGGACAAATACCTGATTACTTCACGCTCGGCCTATAGGAAGCGTGGGTACTTCAGAAGAATATCATATCCCTGTTTGGACACTAGTATTCTAACGTGATGTCGTTTAGTCTACGAAACGCCGGCAAAATTTTTCAGAAGTTCTTGGACAGCGTCCTTCGGCGATTTAATTTTGCTTATTGACCACATCCTCGTGACTTCCAGGAGCGAAATCAAATACTTAATAGAACATATGAATAATTACAAACATAAAATTATCATCACTACACAAGATAACTTTATTTATAAAATCTTGAACCAACTCTTTAGTTAATTAAAACTTCATGCCCTGACTGACCCCGAAGACAGAGAAGTGCGTTTTCGAATAAGAGGCGATCAAATATCTGGGGCATGAGGTCAACGCCAATTTGCGACCAGATTTGTCGATGTTCCTGGTAAAGACAATGGGTTCGCTGATACTCTCTCCAGAGTAAACAACTTCTCGTCATCATTACCATTGAAGACACAGCAGGTAGACTTCGAGCTCCCAAAACAGCTCGCGAATCCACAAACTTTTTTTCACTGAAGAACATCAGAGTTGACGACACAGAGACAATCATTTTTACTGAAAACATTAGACCATACATTTCGAAGATAGATTTTCGACGTAGTACACAACGCTGCACACACCAACGCCAGGTAGACATGCAAGGCAATCAATCGCATGCAAAATCCTTAAGGCTGAAGTTAAAGTCGTAATTAGCACATTATCAAAACTGTTAAAAGACGATCACAATTACATTAATTGCTCACAAACCCCAGTTTGAAAGACATGCAATCTCTCTACGGTCCTGCCCTATTTATGAACAAGGATTTAGGATTAACATAGTTTCATCTAAAGTAGGTTATTGGTAGATAAGTATATAGTGTGGTATAAATATGTGCTCATTCTAAGTAATAGTTTAGCAGCTGCCAAATATTGGCCTAAAAACGTTGACATCAATATTCGATTAGTTCTAAGGCGTGATAGTATGTAATCACCATAGTAGGAAAACTATTTCAGTTAGTAAAACAATTAGGTACCGTAGAACAGAATAGAGATGAAATCAGGCTTATAAAACTATAATGGACGCGTTTGCTTCACAGGCTTACAGAAGATTATCTGCTGTTTATCTGACATATAAAGCGTTCAAGTGAATGAAAATATTGCTAGAATTCTAGCAAGCATGGCTAAAAAATCTGTCAATTATATGGACGACCAGACGCTCAAGGAGATTTTACTAGAAATGTCTAGTCAATCTACGTTCGGTGTTGAGACTGAATTCTAGTAAAATTGACTTGATTAGAAAACATGTTTTACAGTTCTTATAACTAATTTTACTAAACTGTTCTCATTCTAGTATTTTTTTCTTTACGACACGATAAAATATCGAGAGGTGGAGAAAAAAATCTAGACTTATTTAACTTGATTATTCTAATACTAATTATTAGAAAGAATGAAAAATTGTTTTATATCACCAAGTACATTTTATAAGAATTCTAGTATTATTTACTAGAAAAATTTTAATAACTATTTAAATAAAACAACACTTGGTGTAGGTTTCACAAATTTATTATCACTTCTGACATATATTTTTCGACCTAAACATAGGTCATTATCAAAGAGTATCTACAAACTATACTGTGTAGTTTGTATAATAATGTTTCACAACAATTGCACTAAAGGCTCTATCGAATTTAGAAAAATTTGATTGATCATCAAGTAATAAAATCATGATTATTTTTCTCTGTGTAAAATGTGAATGTTGATAGTTTATTATTTAATTTAAAAGTTAGAAAGACATTTTTATAAAAAATAAAAATTGGATACCGCCTGGTTTGCTTTTATGCAGATGAAAATTGAGAGCAATAACAAAACAGTGAAACAGAACTTTGAAATTAATACTTTTAAAAGTTTTTATGTCACTCAATAATTTTATGTCAAAAGTTAGCTGTACCTTGTTTGTTTCCTAGAAATGAGGGACTTATAGCAATCTGTTACATTTGGATTGAAAGCCGTACTTTTATAAGAAGATTGTTACAAAATGGTCTTAGGCAAAAAAGGCAAGTACTGAACCTTGTAGATACATATAAAGTTAAAACTACTCTAATGTAAATAATAATTAACTAATGTGGAGAAAATATCAAGGAATATTTAATATAAAATAACAAACTAATCAACACGCAATTTGAATTTGAATTCGTTATTTACCTGTTTATGTAACCTTGACAATTAAATTGCGTATATACTGTAATATTTAGGGGCGAGTCTATTTTTAGTATATTATTTGTTCTTTACCACAATATCCTACTTTTTACTTTAGAAAGTTTAATAAGAAATATTTAGTCAAAAACAGGTTCTGTTAATGTACTGAGCAAGTCAATAAATTTTCTTTTTTCTAATTTAAATCTCCTCTTTTAGATGCCAACCGTATTCGCAGTTAAATGGAGAATTATAATGTATCTGAAGACGATTTTAACAAGAAATGGTGTGGTTTTCTCTTTAATGTGCTGTTACTAAATTAGTCCGAATTGTGTACTAACTGTATTGAAACTATCGTGCAAGCCAATTCTTTAAAGTGAGCTGGCTTTGGGGTGTTTTGGGTCATTAAATTCAAATCGAAATCATTTCAATTTATGATTTTCTTAGTTTAGTAGCTATTAGTGTAGGAATTGATAAGATATACGTATAGTACAGTATAAGTTACAGAGAATAAATAATACATAAGGTTATTCATAGAGACTGTCCCATAAAAGATTATATTTGGAAAAAGAAACGTGGATACATAAAAATAATAACATACAAAAATGCAATTAGTCCAGCAATTCTTTTTAAATTTAGTTTATACCTACCTTCGTATCATTATCAAAAGCGTTTTCTCTCCATTAATACTTAAAATTTTTCAAACTTGAGTACCTACTTAGTAAAAACAAAAATACGATGTTTCGTTATATTATTGTACCCGAAATTGTAATTCGTTTTCCTAAGAATGCCGACATGTAATGTATCGTAACATTTGCCTATAAAAAATTAAATGAATACTTAACCACTGGCAAATAATTTCCCTACCGATACTAAGACAATTATTTAGGTATCGCCACATTGTTAAAAAAGTATGTCTTCGTATGACACATGTAAGGCAAGAAATTTAGAGTTAAACAATGAGACGTTAAAAAAATAAATAATTCTGGAAGTTTTTTGCTTTGCGAATTTCGGTTTGAAAAATTTGTAAAAAATTGACGGACGCGTCCTATAACGTAATTCCTTTCAAATATTTTAAGTAACTAAAAAACGCGAAAACAAAAAAACAAAATATTCAAAACCGGCTATTACTCATACAATAGGGAAAGCTATCGACAAAAAGAAAAAAACGTCAACTTTCCTTTCTTTTGATGCAGTTTTTTGACATTCGAAATGGACTGGGTGACATTATAGAAATATGTAAGTGGATGCCCTGAGTAATATTTCAATGTGAAGTTTTTAGAATTCATAGCTAATTTCTCCACCAGGGGGTGGATTATGGAATTAAATTTTCCGTATTTCTTCTGAACGCATAAGAAAGTACATATTTATGTATAAATAGCATATATCCTATAAAATTTAAGATTGCATGTGTATGAAATAATCAATGTTGGCAGGAGCATCTGTCCTTTACTCGTTTTACCGAATAAGGAAAGGACAGGATCGACTAAATTATGTGTTATTTAATTGAATTTATTTACGAAATACGTCGTTGGCAATCGGCGACATAAGCCTAAAAACAGAGATAACTTGTAAATAGTAACGATAATCTTAATTTTTGTTTAAAATGAATATAGAGATATTTTGACTTGATCCCCTCTAATTTAACTAATTATGATATTTCGTATGGCTGTGAAATTTCGTTACTTTTTAGGGCTATCGCTAATATCCACTACTATTAATTAAAAAAAAAGTTGTCCTTAAGAAACATTGTGCACATTTATAGAAAGTTACAAATTCGAAAGTAAGATAAAATTTTTAATTTCGTGATTCAGTTGTATTTATTTATAGCTCTGTACTATTATTTGTCAGTTGAATTTGAAATTTTGTAAAAAAACTTTTTGACTCCAAAGTTGTTAGGTAATTTATATACAGGATGTTAGGCGGAGGGATTAAGGGAATTTAGGAGATGAAAGCTGAAATTCAAATGTGTATTTTTAACTTTATTTAATTTGGTGCAGTCTAATAATTTTTAGTTATTTTATTTTTTATTATTTTCAAAAATATGTAATATCGTTTTAAGCCTAATAAAACTAAATAAAATACCACGTATCATGATAGTTACATTTATTTTCACAGTTTTGTCATCCATATGAGTTCAATTATCGATACAAATGATAACGTTTTCTTACACAGTATAAAGTAACAAAATAAGCTCAAATTTTTACATGATATTTATCTCTTAAATTTGCATTTTCAATATTAAGAGGCTGATAACAAAACAATAGTAGTATAGTGTCATTTAAATAATTTCAAAGTTTTATAACGTCGAAAATAAATCAGCCCTTTTGGTAAAACGGTGTTATTTTCGAAAATCTTAAAAGATAAAATATATTATATATATACATATATTAGGCTTTGCACTAAACTAAGTACAGTTTAAAATACTCATTGGGACCTCAGCTTCCACAATGTATTTTAAAATTATGATCGCAAGCAAATTTGATTACCACTACGAGCATTTCTATATATTTATGGGGTAAGTAATTACAAAAATTAGAACTCATCCTCATAGACTATATCTATAATATCAAACTACATTTAAATTAAGAAGATACAATGGTGGAAAGAAAAACGACAAAAATGATGCTAAAACTGTTTCCATAATTAATAGTTATGATGGGTGGGTAAGATAAAAAATTTAATTCCCCTAGTCTTAAACTTTAATTGGAATTTCAAAAAAACAAATGTAAATATTTATATTCCATTAAACTCAGATTGGCAACGTCCATTGCGTCACTACCCAATGAACTGTTGATCAACAAGTTGGCATCGATAATCGAGAAATTAATAAAGAAGCACGTTACTGAAAAACATAATAATTCAGTTGTAATTAAATATTTCCCGAAAAAATGCTCGTCTGTTTTATTCTTATAAAAAACACCAATTGTTTGCTTCTAAAAAAACAGTTCTTGTCAATTATAATAACCATTTGTTCATTAATAATAGAGAAATACCATTTGAGATTCTCTGAAATGGGTTGGTTGAAAATGGAAAACTAATGAGCGACAGAAGTTTTAAACTTTGGCCTTTGCGCATAATTCCGCGGAAAATCGCGGTTAATGCCAAACTAATTTCCTTGAAGTTTTTTTTAATAATTTCTACGTTCTTTTTAAGGAACATAAAGCTAAACTTATTTTTACGAATACTACAAACAGTTTTTTTAACTTACCTGCATTTAAATGCAGAAATATACAGAGAAGTATCTTGAACATCACGAGTGCGAGTTAATTCAAAGGTCAGGGGATCACATGCGTGAAACACGCTTTTAGAATAATATTCTGAAACACTAATGTCACAGTAATCAAAATTTAATTAAACAATAATATTGTTTATACACTATAACAGTTTAATACACGAATCGCATTTTTTAAACCGAGTTCAAAAACGCGCTGAACGTTGCCGGAGAAATTGTAAGCGTCGTCGGTCGTAATACTACGGAGGCACGAGCGTCGCAACGCCTACAACAACCACCGTCGACTTTGCGCGAACTGTCCAACCCCGAGTGCGCTACTACCCCTAATCGCGTGCAGCACGTTGCTGCCCTTATCGGCATTATAAATTTCAGTAATTTCGCTAACAGTTTTTGAATATTGCATCGTCATTCAGTCTCAGTTAATTAAGAGCCAACACGAACTTTGTTGCGGCTAAATTTATCTCATGACGACCGAATTGTTAAAAGTATTGATTTTGTTTATGTACTCATGCATGTATGCGTATGGGCTAATTGTTATCTCTCTGTTTGATTGTGCGAAGGCGTTTCTGATAAGAACTGTATGCCAAGGACGGTTCTCTTTTGATGATGCTGATTGTTCAGCGTTAAATTGATATAAGCATAAAAGCTAGGAAGCTTAGTACATGGTAATTGCTTGTAACGCGTCATTGTAAATAAAACTGCGTTGGTTCCGCTTCCATACGATAACTAGATAATGCAGCGTACGTGTAAATAATACTTTTAATTTCAAATGTAGCTCCCCTTTGGACCAATATTTACAGAACGTTTCTAAATCCATCTAAGATTTACCAGTATCTATCCAGGAACTAAGAGATTCGCTTTGTTTATTGTTTAGATTATAAAAGTAAATTTATGTACGTGAAGATGGTAAAGGATGCCGATCTTACACATTTATAAAAGCTATGATAAGCAGTTAATTTACTACATTTCACTTAATGCCTAAAAATTCTATTAAATAATGCGCCTTTCAATATGTTCTTAGAGGAAACCTAAACAGTCTCGTTTTTAAAGCTTTTATTTAACTTGCAATGTATGTTTGTTCGGGTGGAATCTTGCTACTCAATTTTGAAGCAGATATATTCAACCGAAGGAGCTGAAATTTTGTATACACGTTTAGTTTGGATGACAATACACGATAAGCTGTATGACGTCATTCTAAATCCAATATGGCGGACCATCCAAGATGACGGAATAGTTGTTTTTTAAATACTTCTACAATAGGGGTACCGTAAACCGGGGCTACTTTGACTTTCCGGGTTACTTTGACAAGCGCCGGGGCTACTTTGACACAGCGGAACTTGCCCGACTAAACCATAGTTCTGCTTACGAACCATGCCGCAGTCGTTCAGTTTGAGGTTAGATTTATATTTCAATAGTTTTTCGGTTGTTTCTAAGCGTGCAGTGTTTACTAAAAAGATGGTTCGAGTGTATAAGAAGCGACTAGGTGCCCGTAATTACAAAAACTACACGGAGAAAACCTTGCAACAGGCGTTAAGTGATATAAGATCGAAAAAGTTATCTCAAAAAGCAGCGTCAGTGAAATACAACATAAACAGAACCACGTTGCTGTACAAAATCCACAAGAAACGTGAAGGAACACCGGGTCATCCTCCTGTTTTATCCAAAGAAGAAGAAAAACTTATAGCAGAAACCCTAGGAACAGTTGGCGATTGGGGGTTCCCCATGAGCAAATCGGATATACGCAGTGTGATCGAAAAGTTCGTAAATAAGCAAGGGAGGTTTGTACCTCAATGGAAAGGTGGCAGACCTGGTTACGATTTCATAGAAGCATTTGCTACTAGAAACGGTTTATCTATAAGAAATGCTACAAATATTAAGGGACAGAGAGCAGCAATAGGAGCTCCTGAAATTGGAAGAAGTTCTCGGTGATGCACGATCATCTGAAATATTCAACTACGATGAAACGAATATAACGGATGATCCAGGGGCCAAAAAGGTTCTAGTGCCAAGAGGTCGCAAGCGTGTTGAAAGAGTCCAAGAACACTCCAGAACATCGGTAAGTGTCATGTTCTGTGGAAATGCCGAGGGTATATTATTACCGCCGATGGTTGTTTATAAATCTAAGAACTTGTATGAAAATTGGACTGAAGGAGGACCCAGTGGATCAGTTTATAGCCACAGCGAATCAGGCTGGTTTGATATGAATTTGTTTGAAATGTGGTTCTTTAAGGTGCTGATGCCACATATAAATAAAAACAGAGAAAACGGCCGAAAAATCATCATAATTGGTGACAATTTGGCGTCACATTTTTCTCCAGATGTTATAAAATGCGCTGTTGGCAACAACGTTTATTTTACTGCTTTTCCACCAAATTCAACCCATTTGTTACAACCTTTGGATGTTGGAGTGTTCGCACCGTTGAAAAGACATTGGCGAAAAATTTTGGACAAGTGGAGGCAAGAATCAAGACGGAAAGGAAGCATTCCAAAGGAACAGTTTCCTGGATTGTTGCAAAGACTGTGGTGTGCAATTGCCCCAAACATTTCAGCAAACTTGAAAAGTGCTTTTCGTGCAACTGGACTTCATCCATTTGATCCAGAAATCCCTTTGAATAAACTTCCTTCTGACAAGAATGATTCTGGTAGAGTCTTGGATAACAGCTTCTTGGAATATTTAAAAGAATCAAGGGGCTTTCATCAAGCTCAGCAAAAGCAACGACGAGGTAAAAAAATTGCTGCCAAGCCAGGGTCTCAAATAACGCTAAATGACGTTAGCAGCAAAAATCAAACGCAACCCAAAGACTTCAAAAATGCGGCTTCGACTTCAAAAGGAAAAACTAAGTCGATGAATCTTCATGATCTCAACGAGTTTGATTCTTCTGATGAACTTCCACTGAGCATCATTGCATCTTGCTCTGTGTCTTCGAAGAAAAAGCAAACGGATATAAAAGACGACAATTTGTGTACTATTTGCAATTGTGATATCCGTTATTATAAACACAAAAACGAATGGATCTGCTGTGTTACGTGTAACAAGTGGGTCTGTGGCATGTGCAACAATGGCTCCAAGAACGCTTTCTACGAATGTGAAAGATGTGATGATGACCAGTGACCGCTGTTTGGTTAAATAGTTTGCGTGTTTGTTTCTAAAATGAATTTATTTTGTTTGTTTTTTCGAGAATAGTTTCTTGTGTTTATACCTACATATTATACATGTATCGTTTTGAATAAAGTTTATTTGCAGCATATTTTGTCGTTTATATATATATATATAGATATATTTTTTTTGTTATAAGGTGTCAAAGTAACCCCACACTAACATAACATTGACTTCCAATGCAAATGAAGGGGGGTGTCAAACTAGCCCCACAGTCGGGGCTTCTTTGACACCAAATTGAATTATTTTTTTTTACAAGCCTATGATTTTTTATCAAATTTTTAGAAGAGTACTTGAAAGTAGAGGGTTCAATTGTTCTGATGGCGATTTTAACAAGAACATTCCTAAGAAATTAAAAAAGGTACATCAAAAAAACCATTAAAACTATGTCAAAGTAGCCCCGGTTTACGGTATTAAATGAAAGGGTTTGTTGAGAGTAACTCGAAAAATAATGCGACGTCATTCTAAATCCAATATGGCGGACCATCCAAGATGGCGGAATATGGGTATCAAATGAAAGGGCTTGGCGAGAATATTTAGAAAAATATTCTGATATCACTCTTAATCCAATATGGCGGACTTTTAGAGTTTTTATGCTTTCCTATGGTAGGGTATTAAATGAAAGGGTTCGCTGAGAATAAAAAGGCAGGTTAAAAAAAAGATGGTGATTATAAGCTCCGTTGCCCTAATCAACCTGAAATTTGGTGTAGAGATCTCGATTATTCTTGAGGTAGAATTTTTTGAGCCTGTAACATCGGTTGGCTAGCACCTCATTCAGCCTAAAGTATAGTCACGGAACCGCAGAACGAAGAATGCTGCCAATTGTATTATGCTGGGCTTGCAGAGTACACAAAATACAGGGTAGTACTCTCGACCACGCCGTTGTTTACTTAGGCTCAAAACTCTTTGCTGCTGGTCAAGCATACGTGGCCTTAAGTTGGGTAAAATCATTAGGTCTCTTTATTGAAGAGCTAGACTGTTCGAAATTAACCGGCAAACGACCTTGCAACAATGATGCGTTGAATGAGATGAACAGACTCAGAAACCTAGCCAGCGATAACTAAAAAATCAAAAATAAATTAAAAGCAAAAAAAACTTTTTTCAAAAAAAGCTTTTATTTAAATGCTCTAAAAAGAAAAAAAGAAAAATTTCCTTTAACCTTATAGATACTGTCTTTATCACCTAGGAAATACTCTTAACTCTCACCTCTAATGGTCAGAGAATAATCTTACCGTTTTACCTCCTCTTTATTTGCTGGAAAATAATTGACTCTTGTCTACTGATTCATTCAATTCATTTCAGTAGTCAATTCTTAGTCTATATTGACCGGAGATATTAACTTTGTTGTTGGCTGGTTATCGACTTTTATTTGTACTAATTGAGAGATGTGTGTATTTTGCGTACACTTGCTCAACAATAATCAACTCTTGTCTTTAGTGACGGAAAAAACTTATCTTGACTTTATTGACCGGAAGAAAATCAGCTCTTACCATTATTATTCAAGCTTTTACTGTCTGGAGAATAATTGTATCTTAATATTTTGGCTGGAAAATAATCAAGTCTTGCCTTTAATGATCGGAATGAGCGTCTATTTTGACTTCTCTACTTCAAAATTAATCAACACTTGTCATTACTGGCCGGAATAATCCTAATAATCGTATCCTATGGTAACCAAGTATTTCTCGGGTTGTTATGCCGTGGTCCTGTCTTCCTTCTTTACTAAATGTTTCGCCAGTCTTGACTGTTGGCATCCTCAGTAGATTCCTGCTGCTCCTGCTGCTTCTTCTGTTGAGACTCGTATCTTGTCTTTAATTAAAACTAAGATTGAATTGGTTTGACTAACTCAAAAATGTCTGCGTATTTTCTTATCGAATTTCACATCCTTTTTAAAATCCGGGGTCAAAAGTTTAGAATGATCATTTGAAAAGATCAATGTTACTTTAACATAAGCTATATGAACAGTTTAAAGGCATATTCACCATCAAAATCGTCTTTTAAATTGAATTTATGATTTATAGCTGTAGCACGCCCAAAAAAACCTAATGTCTTCTAATACATGATCGGTCATAACATCTTAGAACTTTGTAGAATATAAGTATACATATTTAACGTTCTTCAAAAAATTTGGCTTTTCCATTTGAAAAATTTGAGGTGAACATGGAATATAGTGTTCAAGGTAACGGTTAAAGTCATTCGAGTGATATTTTGATACCCTGTAGGTATTATTCATAAAAGTTGTCTTTCAATTTATAAATTATTACCATTTGATCCATTAATCTCTACATTTTCTCCTCTTATTTTATAACAGAAAACAAAAATGAGTAATAAAAATTCAGACGTGGCATCGCTAATATAGAAACTTGAGCTTAACGCCTACTTCCGCCTACGGTTCGGAAGTTATCTTCTATTCATTGAATAATTTGATTTATAGTTATTGGTTGCTTCGTAACTACGTAAATATTCAATCTGAAAATTAAAAAGTAAAGGATATTTTTGACAACCTACTCATATCAGAATTTCTGAAATAAAAATTATAAAAAACGAAGCGGAAGATTGAACTTAGTGTTGCTTTTTTTTTTCAACAAATAAGATAAAATATTAACAAGATTCATATCAAGTATATGCATATATGCTGATTACGTTGCAAAATAAGGGGAATCCAATAAAATTTCGTCATATCTGACTTAAGGAAAATTTAAAAACTTCACGTTAGTATTTACCTTAAGAATTGTTTCATTTACCTTTTGAGTTTTCCCTATTAATTAACAACTCATTAATAGAGTAAATCTCACGTGAAAGGGATGAGGGAAATCACTCAAAAATTTAATAAAATCTCATTCGGGAGGGGAGAAAGGTCCATTTAATAGATGTTCCCTTAAGGAGATTCTCAAACAGGTCAATTTACTAATAATCTCGTCATCACCGTGTGCATCTTTTTAAACAAATATTTGGACGTGTAGCCTCCTGCTATGAGCTTTATAGCACTTTGTTTAAACCCCTCGCATATCTTAAACTTTTAATTTTTTTAATGTCATTACCTTTAGTTAGCCCTTTATATCTTATTTATTACCATCTATTGTATAATAATTATACAAATACGTATCTTCCCTCCTTAACTCATCCAGTTTTCCTTCATAGTTAACTACCCTCTTTAATGTTTTTTCCCTTATCACGATATAATCTGGTGTATTATTGTTGAAATTTATAACCACTTTACCTGGGCCTTGTCTGAATGCACATTGCCCTCGGTGTTTTCACACAGCAAATTCCCTAACCATGATTATTTGTTAACCGTTTCTGTAACCGTCCTTTAGATTATCTACAATTTGTAGGTAATTTTTACTATGCAATTCTTTCCGTGGAGTAATTCAAATCTAGCTTTTTCTCATTCAAATACTCTTACCTTTACAGCCCCAACACTCATCGAAATTAGGATAATATTGTCAGCGTAAGATACTCATCATATTTTATCTTCCCATTACTATTTCTCTTTTCAAATCGCTTAAATATTGGATAGGTACTGAAAACTTGCATTCCATCGTTAGCCCCTTTGTTCATCCAAACGGTTACTGTCACTATATTCCTTGCTGTTGTTTTATAAACTTCAATTAATCTTTCCTTTACCACCTTTCTTAATATACGCCCCATTTCTCTTCTATTAACCCTGTTGTACTCTACAAAAATTAAAAAAACTTTCTTTTTAACCTCTACCTGTACCGCATTAAGTATTTGTAATATAGTGAAGGCTTAGTAGATAATCAGAAAAAATCATTGATTTTATTGGACACACAATTTCGAAATAATCTGGTGTCAGGCTGTAACGTGTTACCGTACATTCGATTTCATTTAAATTTTACTTAATCGATAAAAAAAATAATGTCACGTAGAATATTCGCTATATATCCAAAGAATAGAAAACAGTGTTGACAATTGTATTCACTAGTTAAATTAAAAAGAAGAAGAATTGAAATACCTAATTTGTAATTCATTAAAATTAATTCGATTTTATCTGCATTAAATACTACATGAGTACTTTTAAATACTTTTAAAATTTAACAATTTATCGCTACATGTGTTTACTTACTAAAACGGAAACAAAAGTTAAACTTAAAAAAAGATGATTTTCAATTTAGATTGGGTAAAATCTCAACATATGTACCTATCGCTGACATTTAAGAGAATTGGGTATATGTAGAATATACCTAGCCTTCATAAATTGTAGCATATTCAAAAAAGTACAAAACTTTTATTTTATGCCTAATAATTATTAGAACAAACAAAAGCTTCAGAAGCCGAAAAAATAAACCAAATGGTAAATATATAAGTGTTGAAAGTATTATAAAAATCTGAATTTAAATATGATTTTAACAAGATATAGTGAGCATCTCACTCATTAATTCTTAATTTTACAAGCAAATCGACTATAGCCGAACACCATTTTTAAGCTGAAGCACTTTATAGCCCCTACAAATGTTAAAGTAATTAAAGAAATCGAATTTTTGTGAAACATCATTCAATAATTATAAATTAATTTGAGTAACGAAAAATCACAAACTTTTATTGAAAAATCTCAACAATATCGTTTCGACCGTTTATATCCATATATAAATACTTTTACATGACCGGAGACGGTCGAAACAATATTGTTGAGATTTTTCAACAAAATTTTAGTTCAAATTAATTTACAAAGCTACATACCTCTAATCTGTAATCGAATATAGATTTACATCCGAATCCTTGTTTTGGACACTGAGAGAATTGGACAGTATTTTTCACCTACAAATTTTGGGTAAAAATTACAATGCATTTGGCAATCGGGAGACAACTCATCGTTATGGTAAAAATTAGTAAACTGTAAAGACAAGTAAAGCGACAACGTGGGAACCAGCCCGGAAACCATTGGACAAACAACGCCACCAACAGAAGCCTGCAGACCAAACTGCATAGTCAAGATTGCTGCATTTTTTATTGCATTTTGTTTCAATTGCTATAAATACTATTAATTTTGTTTATATTCTGAGGTTGTCACTCGTTTACCTAAATTTTGTAAGTAACTTTTACTGCGCAATTATTTCCGTGGATCATTTAAAAGTTTTGTTGGATTTTAGTATTTTAGTTTATTTTATCCTCTTCTAGCATTGTAAAAGTTTTATATATAATTGCCTTCATAATTATAATACGTGTCAGTTATAGTTAAATAAATATAAAAATAACCCCGTACTATTACACTTCAACAACCCCCCGTTACTAAACCATTGATCAACACATCCACCCTCATCTTAGTTAATAACCTATACACATATATAACATTACATCGAATACATTAATTGTTTTAACATTTTATGTTTTAGTCTTGTACCTTTTGTTGGCAAAACAATTGTTAAAAATAGATAAATCGTAGAAATATGTTATGTTAAAGAAATCACTACACACAGAGAAAAAAAACTTTCAAATTGAAATTTATGGTATTTATATGGTAATATGTGCTTATCAATTTAGAATTTTACAGAGTTCCCCATTGATTCGTTGGTATACTTCGTATACACCCCATGGACATATAAATCATCCCTGTTATGTGAATATTATATAAGATTTATATGTTCGGTGTTTCTTCCCTGTATTTACTGTGGTGAATGTGGGTTTGTGCTACATATGCTGTTCTTGGTGTTCACTGAAATAAAACTGAAATTATAGAAAAGAATTGTACCTAATTAGATAATCAGAAAATACTTTTGTACAACGAGTTGGGAAAGCTAGTCATTACCAAGAGCACTGTTAACGAAAAAGATGCAAGCTTCTTTAACATTTGTCGCTGAAATGGCTACTTCCTTAACATCTTTTATATTGTAGTTTGTGTATGTTCCATATTTTATATTGAAGTAAATTCAAATGGGAAGTGAAAATATATTTAATCATTTTCAGTACAGGATATTGTACCGAGGACTAAAAAATTTTAAGATTTTCGATTGAATTGTTACTGAAATTAACTGAACATCATCGACTAGACACGGGCCGTGAAAGCCTACGAACTACAGTTAACTGAACATGTTTGTATTTAGTTTTAATAGAAACACCAACGAAACAAAAGCATAAGCTAATGTATTTAAAATGTTACCGTGTTTTTGAAGTGAAACTTCTATATAGACGGTGGATATTACGATTTTTTTTTCTTTTACATGAAAAAGCGTTACGGGCATTGGACAAGTACATTAACAATCTGCCCGTAAAATTTCAAGTGAAAATTTTGTTGCGATTCGCTTTTTCGCTTGTCCGTTGCGATTCGTTTTTCCACTTGCCGTTGCGATTCGTTTTCTCACATGTCCGTTGCGATTCGCTTTTCCACTTGTCCGTTGGGAATCATTTTTCCAATTGTCCGTTGCGATTCGTTTTTCCACTTGTCCGTTGCGATTCGTTTTTTCACTTGTCCGTTGTGATTCGTTTTTTCACATGTCCGTTGCCTTTCGTTTTTCCATTTGTCCGTTACGATTCGTTTTTCCAATTGTCCGTTGACTTTCGTTCTTCCACTTGTCCGTTGCCGTTCGTTTTTCCACTTGTCCGTTGAAGCTTTACTTCTACTATGTGTACCAGCAAATTTCCTTTTTCACAGATTTTTTTATTCTACAATTTCTTTCTGAATATATCTGTGAGCGCTTCCCTTGATCCTTTAGAACAAGGCAGAAGATCAACAGCATTTTAACAATTAAATCGATATCCCACATCGGTTGATATCTAATTTCCGAATTATTAGGCTGTCAATCTATAACTCCGAAAAGCGCAATCATCTCTCCATAAACATCTCAACGTTAAATCTAGTGTGTTACGCCCGTCCTATCCTCTTGAAATTTTGCTATTCTCTCAGAGATAGTATCTTTTGTATTACTGGATCTTAGTTTTATAATTCTTCTTAAATTTCTAAGCATTGTTACCCAGGGAGGCGGGGTTGAAGGGGTTAATAGCTCTCTCATAATGAAGCTCCGAAATTATCTATCGGTTAGTGGTATAATGTGGGAAAATAAATTAATAAAAAGATACTTTGATTACTCAACCTGCGCTAACCTATTAGTGTGAAGTGAATGTAGAAACCTTTCATTTAAATATTTAAATTCGGCTTTGTTTGTTTTCCCAGGGGCATCGGATCCCTCTCTCTACGTTTAACCTAATCAATTTAATATACAGATAAATGTTTATGTTGTAACGTTTTTTTTATGAAAAATCCCGTTACTAAAATTTAACTTATTTCTATTCAGTTTGTGTTTGTCTTGGTTCAGTTGTACTGATCGATGGAAGGATCGATTAATTTTTCCGGTCGGTGCTCGAGGCTATTTCCTATTTACTTGGTGCCGACAAGATGTGTTTCTGTGGTTTTTTCTGTTCGTGTTTTGTGCTTGATGTTGCGTGAAAGTTTTCGTGAACCACTTACCTGTTAATTCCTTTCGTAATTTTTTTCAAAATTAAGTATTTCTCATTAAATTATTATTAGTCGTTTATGCTCTCCTTTAATTAATTCTTTTTCATAAAATATTAACTTTTCTGTTAAAAATTTTGTTTAGTTGCCACAAGGCATTTTTTGTTCAAAGTTTATCTTAGTACCTAATCTTTTAGGCCTTTGTAGCAAATTGCAAATCATTAATTAATTTCATTTAACCCCCCTTTTTTGGCAAAATAACCTTTAAATTTCAAACTTGGTTTATTAAAAGTAGAGAGACTTTTATAAAACAGAGTGTGCTTTCCAAAAGCTGCTTAAATACCTTCAATTTATTAATCGTAAGGAAGACTGAATCTAAAAATACAAAAAAAAAATGATGATACAGCAGTTAAATGTTTAATAGGTCTATCAGGTAGTAGGCGGAAAAAAACAACGGTTGGTATGGCAATTAACAGGTTTGAAATTCTTTTATGTATTCACAAATGTGCACAAATGTAAATTAATGGTTACATTAACCCAAAATTACTATCGATTATAAACTTATTATTTGTCGAGGGTATTTTACGAAATAAGTATGTAATCTTTAGGATTGCTACTATATGAAACAATACAATATTTTCCAATATACTTAATGCTATGTTGTTATTACAATAATTAGGTTAAGGGCATAATAAGTGTTTGTGTGTATACATTCAGAGTTCTTATCTCAAGATGGATGGATGTTCTGGCTCGGTATTGTTACAATCCTACTTATTCCTTCAAATGTTGAAAACATGTTGAAGAAAATTCACAAACTTACAAATTTTGTAATATATAGTACTGCAATAAAAGAAATTATTTTTACAGTACCTCCTATCCCCCTACCTTTAATCGCATCTCAATAATATTGGAAGAAAGTTTTACTATTAACAGGGGTAAATTTAAACATATTAATTAATGATAATTGATATTAATTAAATCAGACCCACTATACATAACCTCAAGTTAATCAGGAAAAATTGTTGCTGTTGTCATGCCCTCGCCGGGAATCGAACCCGGGCCCTCGGCTTTACGCGCCAATGCTCTTACCATAGCCGCGGATAAGCCGGATTGTTGGCGTGGCGAGCGTGGCGGGTCATGCCGTGG
The DNA here is from genome assembly GCA_029378335.1 of Agrilus mali. Lineage (NCBI taxonomy): Eukaryota > Metazoa > Arthropoda > Insecta > Coleoptera > Buprestidae > Agrilus > Agrilus mali. The sequence goes on from CM055658.1 coordinate 9,419,171, forward strand.
CGAAGCCTCGTCATGCGCAAGCGCCTGTGCGATTCTCTTTCCACTCGGTTCGACGGTGTCTTTTACTCTAGTAAACTAGAAGATGGAAGTGAATTTATTATGATTGTTGTGTACATTTCACCTAATAAAAAAAAATGAATCATATTTCATTTTTACATGAGAAATTATTTCCGTACAGTCACAGAGGTTCAATAATTTTTAAATCCAATAAAGATAAGCTACCATTGATTATAGCTAGAGATTTCAATGTAAATTTTGCTAAAGACGAATCAATTCCATTAATTACATTCCTCCAAAAAGAATTTCAATTGCAAATTAACAACAATCCAAGAGAACCGACTACCAGATATGCAACAACGATAGATGCTGTATTCATTAGATGTCTTGATAATGTTATGTCCAATACTTTTGTAACATACTTCAGTTATCCTCGACCAATTATTATCACAGTAATGCTGTCAGAGGCATGATCGAATATAACTATTACTGAAATCACTTATTAAATTGAGTTTCACATCTGCCAGGCGTCCCGTGACGGCTCACATTTTTTATTCTCTTTCTTTAGACTTCTCTTGCTTTATTTGAAACGTTTTGAATAATTTTTTGGGTTTTACTTAAAATAGCTAAATTTCTAATGATAGGTAGCATAACAAGAGTATACGATTTGTCTGTTTCACAACCTACTTATGTTTTTAAATTTTTTCAATTTATAATTTTACAGATATATCAGTTTGTTTCGACAACAAGTTTTGAACGTATTACCCATTACAGGTTGTCTAAAACCTTAAAATATTATGGTACGTACGCGTTACATTTTATATTATAGATTTTATACATGCGGGTAGTCAGACAATGCCTTAAATGACGCCTTTAAGCTCAAATAACACGTAAAATGGTGATGTCACAACAACACCTTGCATATATGGCCAAACAAACAGAGGGATTGCCCTCGTTTCTGCTATTCAAATATTTGCTACAACAAATTGTCCCTCATTTCCGTTTATTACCATGAAATTTGCAACAGTCCACATTGTAGGGCTTTTAAAACAGTCTGCGAAAATAAAGGCGAATAAAACGCCCTTCTAATGTACACCTATCTGCTAATTTATTTAGGCGAAAAAGCACTTAAAAATTTACTGCTTATCGATTTCTACTAATTTCAATCGGAACAATGTGATGAAAATTAAATACACGTTTCTAAGAATCGTCAATCTATAAAAACTTTATTGGCAAAGTTAGGTCATAAACGTATCAAAGGAACAATAATATTGCGAATAAAAAAGAATACCTTTTGAACTACTAAATTTTTCAGAAAATTTATTAGTTTGAAAAAGTAGGTATTGAAAGAAGAAGTTAGTTGAACACATCTTATGGAGTCACTGCACGCGAGCTGAATTAGGTTCAACAAAGCAGTGTAGGAACTCAGAATGTCAATTGGGATACATAAAAAAAACTTTTTTCCCCACAAATTCTAGAAACTAAAAGAAATAAGAAATTTATCAAGACTACCCTAATACGCGAATAATGGTTTTGTTCTTAGGTTAACCCTTTAAGTGGCAAAAGACTGGGGGTTATTTAAAATTCTTTATATTAAAAATATAACCAAATGAGGTCTAGAAGAAACCATCTGATGACAATTTGTTTGAAAATTTATTGTGGTTTTAAAAAAAATGGTGGGAAATTATTACCCCAAGGAGTTTTAGCAAAAGTAAAACAAATATTGACTCCACGTATTCGTATATGAAATGATAATAAATGCTAAAATAAAAATAAGAAATAAAAAAAACGCTGCGTTACATTTTTTGCAAATCACGTTGCTTCGTTTTCCTTTGGCTTTTGTACTGCAATATCCACAACGACGATATTTTGTAATCACTTCAGGTATGTGTGATCCTACATCAAACAATCTTACAGTATTTTCAATTGTCTTGGCACCATCTGATCTGTTTCGTTTTTTGCCACTTCCCTTGGTAGGTGCGTATCCTGACCTCTTTTTACTGCAGTTTGACCCAATCAATTCGTTTACTAATAGGGATCTAAATTTTAGAGGTGTTAGATATTTGGTACCATTTTTCTTCATTTCCTCTTTATACAGTATGTAAGAATTTACATATACTTATAATACTTTTGCATATACACCTAGGTACACATTTTATATGTATATCTAACTGCTTTATAACAAAATATTATCTTAGCCGAAATTGCTACGAATCTATTGTAATAATCATGGGACACTAGAATAGTCTCGTGATAGTAATGTAATACTAAAAACATAAATAAATAATAAGTAAACATATTTTGATTCAATTAGATTTTTGTTTTGCATAATTTATAATGTATGGTTCGATTATAAAAAGGTATTTGATATGTTTTCCGTCAAAATGTTGTATTTCGACTATTCTGAATTATTGATTTATATCTGTAAAAATAATACTTACCTCTCTCTTTTAGGCTAAGTACCACTAATTGAAGTTATTTATAGATATAAGTCGATCACCTTATAATATAATTACTTCCCACCTAAATCCGTTGCTTCTAGAAGTTTACACAAGTTGGCGGTTTTCATGGCAGATATCAAATCTGTAGTACAAAAGTACACTAGTGCGCAGTTGGGAAGATATTTTCCCGTTACTATCTAAGCTACGAATGCGGTGGGAAAATATTCTCCCGAAGATACCTAAAGGGTTAAAGGTCTCTTTGGGCCCTGTCTTGCAAGAATACCTGTATGGTTCTCATTTTGACAAAGACAAAAATCGAGACAGGATCAAGAAAATCATGCTGATATCAAGAAATTTTATGAAAGGTCTCATCATATTTGTAAAGTTAAATAAATACCTACCTAATAAGATAACTAAACTTTGGTATTTAAATGAACAGTTTTGGTTCTAACAAAAACTTAGCCTGATGTATGTAACATAAGTATTCTTTCAATTAATTTCCGCTCCAGTCTCGACATGCGCAATGATGGCATATATGATTAACTTTACAGAGTATTCTTTTAAAGTTTAAGATGTTCCTCTCTGTGTTGAGAAATATCCAGACTCTTAAATCCGAACAAGAAATAATGACCAAAACTTAAACAAAACAAGAAAAATTGCTTTTTATTTTAAAATCAAGACAAGAGGTGGACATCAAGATCTTGACTCGTCTAGTGAAATCATCATATCTCATTAACGATGTCACAAATTTTACTTTACGCGTTTTATTCTTCAAATAATTATTCACTTCAAACAACAACCTAATTAACAATATATTTCTGTTTAAACGTTATGTGGATGATATCTTCTGAATTTGGACAGGTACACAGAGACAGTTAGATAATTTCTACATTTTCCTAAACACTATTGTTAAGGATATCCAATTTACAGTTGAAAAAGAGGTCTATAATAGCATAAACTTTTTAGACCTTACTGTTACTAATTTAAACCAAAAATTAACTTTTAAAGGCTACAGAAAGCCTATACATACAGACACTAGTATTCCCGCTGATTCTAACCATCCCCTTAACACAAAATTGACTGTTTTTTATTCGCTACTGAACAGATTGTTAAAAACACCTTTAACTACCTTTGAGTTCAACAAAGAACTTAAGAATATAAAACATATTGCTTTGAATAATGGCTTTAACCCTGAGATCATAGAAAAACTTCTCAACACAAAACAAAGGAAGATATCATCGCAACTTCTTAATAACAATAGTTTAATCTCTCCTACAAAAAATAAAATTTTTGCATCTGTTAGATTCATAAATAATTTTATCTTTAAATTTAAACATATTTTTAACAAAAATGTAACCATGGTAGAAAACAATAACTACAATTTACTATTTTTTTCAAAATTTAAACCAAAGATAGATATTATAGAAAAAAGTGGTATATATAAAATACGCTGTAACAATTGTAGTGCTACCTATATAGGACAAACTAGTAGAGCTATAAATATTAGAATAAAAGAGCATAAAAATAATATAGATAAAAAGACAAAAAACTGGTTCTACCGATCATTGTGTCTCTTTAAATCATCACTTAGATATAGATAATGTTATTGCTCTCCACAGTGGTGTCAGTAAAAGCAAGAAATTGTCTCTCCTCGAAACGTTTGAAATAAAAAAGGCTTCAGCATAAAATATGGATTTGATCAACAACCAACTAGAAATAAGTTTCGTAGACTTCCCTCTCTCCCTCTCTTATGTTGTAAAGTATAAATATTGTGTATTAGTTTTAAGCCTTTAGTATAGATCTTACTCTTACCTTTGATAATGATCATGTGACCGAAACATGTCAGGTTTTTATTAAATTGCTGAAACTTCCTACTTGTTTTGTTTTTAAATTTTTTACAAAATAATTATCAGTCTTCTTCAAGTTTTAAAACTTTTCTGTAATGTTTTGCAAAAATTTGGAAATTATTTTTTTACTATTACACATTTCGCCCAACTCTCAATTGTTTATCATTGTAACAATTTCTTCCTCTACAGAAAAATTCCATTACTAAACCCAATTTAGCTCATATCATTAACGTCTGTTTTCCTTTACTTTTATTGATTTTGTCTTTAATTTTGATCGAAAGGCTACGCAAAAAGTTGAACCATCGATCAATTTTCTGCACAGTGATCGGATGTTGTTGTGTCATGTGTAAATTTGCTGTTTATGTGCTTTAACATTTTCTGAATTTCTTTGAAAATATTAAAGCCTTTCAACAACCCCAGCTAAGGGGAATTGCCAAGATAAGCAATTTTCTAAATTTCTTAAATTTATCTGATAGCCACGTGCTAGGTACTTCTTTTCGCTTTTATTAATAGCTCAACAATTTTCATTCTTTTTCGTTTTAAAAAATTTTCGCTATTTTCCGTAGGCTATTCTCCATGGTAGCTTTTAATTATTATTGTTTTCTAAATTGAAGATAGAGTTAATCTTTCATATTAGTTTAATAGGCTTAATAGTAATTCGTCAATTTTTTATGGTTCATTGACAAAACCTTTCGTCTGTTTTAGGGTATCTGTAAATAAGGTGCACACGTGTACGCTTTGATTAATTCAATAATTTCTCTAGAGAATAAGTTTGTTTTGTTTTTAAATTTTTTACAAAATAATTATCAGTCTTCTTCAAGTTTTAAAACTTTTCTGTAATTTTTTGCAAAAATTTGGAAATTATTTTTTTACTACTACACATTTCGCCCAACTCTCAATTGTTTATCATTGTAACAATTTCTTCCTCTACAGAAAAATCCCATTACTAAACCCAATTTAGCTCATATCATTAACGTCTGTTTTCCTTTACTTTTATAGATTTTGTCTTTAATTTTGATCGAAAGGCTACGCAAAAAATTGAACCATCGATCAATTTTCTGCACAGTGATCGGATGTTGTTGTGTCATGTGTAAATTTGCCGTTTATGTGCTTTAACCTTTTCTGAATTTCTTTGAAAATATTAAAGCCTTTCAACAACCCCAGGGGAATTGCCAAGATAAGTAAATTTAATTTTCTTTTTCTAAATTTCTTAAATTTATCTTAGATAGCCACGTGCTACTTCTTTTCGCTTTTATTAATAGCTCAACAATTTTCATTCTTTTTCGTTTTAAAAAATTTTCACTATTTTCCGTAGGCTATTCTCCATGGTAGCTTTTAATTATTATTGTTTTCTAAATTGAAGATACAGTTAATCTTTCATATTAGTTTAATAGGCTTAATGGTAATTCGTCAATTTTTTATGGTTCATTGACAAAACCTTTCGTCTGTTTTAGGTATCTGTAAATAAAGTGCACACGTGTACGCTTTGATTAATTCAATAATTTCTATAGAGAATAATTTTGCTGTCAAAAATAAATCAATTATGTATATTTTTTAATTGAAAAAGTACAAATTTTAAATGATACAGTTAAAGAGCATGAAAACTTTAAATTCTGCAGTAGAAATCTGTTAAAAAAGAGTTTTGTACGCTGTTATCGATTTATTTAGGGTAGAGCTTTTATATTAGCCCTTGCTCGTTAGATGTCACCAAAGATACCATTTTCAAAGCTTTATGCATTTGTATCACCTTTGCTATTGTTATATTAGGGTAAAGTCGTAGAGTATCAGTAAAAATAATTCGATTGTAAACAACTTTGTATCAATCTAATAAATTTCGCGAATTTTAATAAACTATTCCTGTATTTTATTTCTTATTCTTAAGTATATTAACTCACACGTTATAGAAAGTAAAAATGGATATGTTTTTAACAGTTTATTTAATTTAATATAAATTTACAATGTACTTAGGTGCAATTGAGTACCTAGCTTTATAAAAGCAAAAATTAAGCTAGACGTAGAGATTGGATAACCTCAAGAGAACATAAAATTTTGGTACTTAAGAAGAAAACCAAATGCAATTATCCATTAGCCAATTAGCTTCTTCTTTTTCTGAAGCTTTGATAAAGATTACAGTACAGTAAGATAAAATTGTAAAATATTTTGAAGAATGGCTGATAGTACTTACGAGTAAATACAAAATAAACTGTAATATATATATTTAGAAAATTTGAAATGGTTAGGTACAACAACATTTTACCTTTGTGTATGGTAACATCCACTATTGTCGCGAATATGAGCAAATTTTCTGTTTTTTTTATAATATTTAATAATTCTAAACGTAATTTAAATAATAAACAGCCCATAAAACCAATTATAAAAAATTAACAACTACCTATTAATTGTTTTACTAAAATAACTTGAGGGCGTTAAAAAATGATAGGAACTTTAATGGGACATTAGGGTAAGTTATAGCGGTTACCCGCTACACTACCCTAACCCTTCTGATTGAATCTTCCATTTTTCATACTTCCTACTAACTTCCAAATTAATTCTTTTATAATTACCACGTTGTGCTCTTCCAGTTACTCCCAAACGGAACTTTAGAAGTTGGTCATTGTCTACATCCACCGTGCAACTATGTCAAAGTTCCGTGCTTCGAAAATTCAACAAATTGGAACAAATATAATTCATGTAGTACAAACGGGAAATAATAGACAGTAATAAATAAATAGTATCAAACTATTATCACTATGAAGCGTGTAAGTCATTCTACATCTATTCATATGCAGGTAGTTTTCATTGTACTAGTGCCGCTTTTTACTAATCTTAAAAAAAAAAAACTTTTTGGGTGTTTCATTCCCACCATATTGGTGGGCAGGCTGTCCCCCCCCCCAACCTACACTCTTGTGCAAAGTCGGAGGGGTAGGGCGGAAGGCCCTCTTCAGCCTCCTTCAGGAATTGTGGGAATGGGTGGGTGGTGGTGTGGGGGAGAAAGATGAGACGGACGAAATGAAGACAGAAGAGAAGTGAAAGACTATCTGTGGAATATTACTACCCCAGCATTTGCCTAAATGATCCAAGGAAACCACAAAAAGACTTGGACCAGAGTAGTCGGCCCCGGAATTGAACCGGTGACCTCCCGAATGCTAAGCAATGATCTAGACCACTAGACCATGCCGCTCGGTTTTTTTACTAATATATATAATACTTATCACAAATCGTAGTAAATATAGGGTTGTAAAAAAATTAAAACGGCGTAGCATTGTCAGATACAGGATCTTTTTGGTCTTACTAGTCCAATATTATTTGGAAATACCATGAGATAACAATACAAACGAAATTGTTCGGATAAGTAATCGTTTAAAATTGACAACAGAGCCTGATGCACAATTTACAATTTTATTCACAAGCTGTATTGACTCAGTGGCGTGTAAATTAATATTTGCAGAAGCCCCATAACTTACGTAGGTAACATACGTATGATAAGCAAAGAATGTATTAATGTTATTGTAATTGCAAGAACAAATCATAAGGTTTTTCTTCAGGGCTCAATTGAAGGTATTACTAGTGATGGGCGCTATCGATAGTTTTTACTATCGATAGTAACTATCGATAGTTGAATAACTATCGAATAATTCATTCGATAGTTTTTATTCGTTAGCGTATTTTTTCAATTACACAATAGTCAGGCAGCAGACGGTTAGCTCGATCGCTAACCTACAAATATACGAACCTATAGGTATACTTACCGACCAATATACGAATCGTATGCTAGTATAGATAAAAAAAAGCAGGTTATGCTGAAAATAATAAATAACCTCGACTTAAAACATGGTTTCTAAATCTTATTACTTTGATAAAATTTTTATTTACTTAGGTAAGCGATCTTTTTGTATTGTTATTGAACACTTATTTAATTTTTTTTTTTTGGTAATTATAAGTACGCAGTACAAACATATAGTAAGTATTTATGATTCAAATCCTAACTACACTAATTTAAAAATTATTAATTATTAATTTGCATTTTATTTTTCCTCATATTTAACTAGTATAAATTGGTGCCATAGAAAATTATGTTTTTAAAGTGTGTATGTATGTATTGATAACGTCTAATAATTATAGAATTGTTTATATTATTCGGCTCTGCTACGAGGAAGTAGCGAAGTAGTAGACAATGCGCAAACGTATCATTTACCCATTCCAACCACGACTCCAACGTTCAGTTCGATAGTTGAAAAGTATTCGAATAAAAAAAGTAACTACTAGTTACTAGTTATTCACTAACTACATTCGATGTATGGAAGTTACTACTATCGATAGTGATTTTCATTCATTAAGAAAAACTATTCGATAGTTACTATCGATAGTAAAAACTATCGAATAGTTCGATAGTTTTTATTCGATAGTGCCCATCACTAGGTATTACTGCAGACTCGTGGCGAAAATGCATCCAGCATGTCCAAAAAGAAAAGAAACGGATATGGGATTTGGACAATTTGGTAGAAGTGATGGTTGAACCATTTATTAAAGAAACGAAAATTACCGACAGTAGTGGTGATGATGTTGATTTGGTAGAATGACATAAAAATACGTTAAAGATTTGACAATAAATGTTTTTGAACTTATACCAAGTGCTTTATTAATTATTTCAAATATTATAGATAAAATATGTGCTGTTTTTATACTAATAACTTTTAATTTAAGAAATACATTTTTAAGAAAATAATTTTTATTTATTAATTTATTTCTTATATGTTCCATTTTACCAACCGCCACTGAATTTTGCACCCCCTCACCTTCACTATGTTGATTTATTACTGTCTACTATTTCCTGTTAGTAGTATAATTATTATGGAAAAATGTTTCAATTCTTGTGATAAATTCTCGAACTGTGGTCAATTACTAATACGATTTTTTTGCTACTGGTTGTTTATACGAAGTATGCTCTAAAGTGGTTGTTGTATAATTCTATATTTAGTCCCTATTTCCGTGGGAACGATAATCAGAATCATAAATCCTATCTGCTAACATAAGAAGGATACATGTTTTATGAGTCGATTTCAACACATAATATATTCAGAGAGAACCGCAAGAACATTATTCGCATCTAAGATATTACTAGACAGTATTCTACGGCATTAACCAAAGTGGATGTAATCAATGTTTGTTATCTTCACTGTCACACTGCAGTTTTGTTGAAAATTATTTCTGCTAGGGTTTGTTTGTTGTTCTTGACCAAAGTAAACGTAAAGTCCTGTTTTAACACGTCAACTGTCCCTCATTTGAGAATATGTTGATAACTAATACCAATGGCGCATCCAAGGTTGGAATCTGAAGGAAGGGGTAAAATAGGTATATAAAGCTAGATTTTTTTTGCGGCAAAGGCTAGGTATAACACTCACTCATAGAATGAACCCACACAAAGGTTTAAAGCTTACACTAGATAGATTTCGGAAACGAGCAAATCTATTATCACTCGTTAACGGCCGCATACAATCTTGTCGTAATGAGACGTTTCTACACACTTATAAAACTTTCGTCAGGCCACTAATAGATTACCGAGCAACCTCACTCTCAACAATCACAGACCTTCAATTGCATGGCATTCTCACCGCCGAAAGAGCAATTTTAAGAAAAATCGCCAGACTCGGAAGGTTTTCCCCTTCAGATATCCTGTATGATAACGTCGACATTCCACTGATAACTAACCGTATCAACACGATTCAATCTAACCTTCGTTAAAAGGGCCATCGATAGGAACAACTATATCACCACAAACACTCTTACACAAATCCCACAGATACTATCATCTAAACCCAAACGGAAAATTCCCTTCCCGCCTGCCAAACTCCTAGCCACAACTCCCGACCTTCCCGGTGACTACACAGATTACCTTAACTCCTTACCTAACTCCATCAAATAACCAAAACTAACCACACACCTTTCACTGCACTAAGTAAACCCAAAACCATCTAAATTCCAATCATCACACCTTAATTCCCATACGGCTGAAGAGGGCCGACTCCATCAGTTCTAGAACGGCCTGAGGTAGAGAGGTTTAAGTTGGTAGGTCCGAGAACACCTTCCTCGGGAATCCGACACCACCCAGTCATACCGACTCTTCTACGAAAACATAAAAAAATCGACTAAATATTAGTGCAGAACTTAGCAGAAGCATAAGACCAACATAGAGTATTACTAAAATGCAAGTAAGACAAGAGAAGTAGTTGACGTCGAGAATATATTATAAAAACCGTTGCTGCTAGATTTATCAAAAAATTGTAAAGTAATTTAATATTTTTTGCAGATCCCCATTACTCCCTCAGAAGATAACATACAAATAAATAAATGCCTTACTAACTTGAATGACCAAACAAGGTACATTTATATTTCTCTAAATTCCTTAGTAATTTCCTCCTTTCAACTTCAATCTTATCACATCAACACGACACTTTAGTTGTCCGAAGCACTTTTCGGTAACAAAGTTACCTTCTTCAGGGACTTCAGTTACCGAAAAGTGCCTCGGACAACTAAAGTGTCGTGTTTTGGCGTTGGGGTTTGAGCTACTTTGTTCGTTCTACAACAACCGCCAAAGTTTTTCCAGTCTTCATTAAATAAAGGACACTATTTTTTTTTATTCCCACGAGGATAACAATTTATAAATAAGCACGAGTGATCTTTGACAGAAAATACTCTGATGCAAATTAGTTAATGAATGCGCTCATATATAATTAAAAATCGTAGGCTAATTTAATTAATCCATAGCTATGTTATGTGAACAAAGTTTTTTAATTCTTCAAAGAAAAGTTTTAATTGTCAAGTAATGTAATTAATTTTATTATAAATTTTGCAACAAACAAGACTTCTGCAATACTTATGCATATTTAATAGCACGATTGATAAGAAACTTCGATCATAAAGCGGACCATCTTGAAATTGATATGCGTAGAGTTCATATTTTCAGTCGATTTCTTTATATTCCATTGTAAGCGTTTAAATCCTTGGAAGCATAAATATACAATATACAGGGTTTTTCAAGTTGATGGGCTAGTAGAAGTACATGAATTAGTAGAAGGAATTCAATTCTGAAACTTGGGCTCATTTGGTTATTGTTTATGCCGCTTCTTTTAAAAATATTTTCAAGTTCGATTTACATCCGGTTATACCGGAAGTCGATACCAACTTTGTTATTTTAAATGGAATGGTATATTTTTTACGCTGAATTCGAATAAAACGTGTAATTCTAAGGTAAGTTTGATAACCAACTTGTACACCTATGACGATCGGTTTCTGAGTTAATTTAATTTATAGAAAAAAAATCGCTACCGCAACCCAAATTATAAAAAGTCAGAACTTCCACAAAATACGACTTAGAGTGTTGAAATTTTTACTATTAATAGCTGAATATTAGCGCTAACGCCTTGACAAAATTAAATTAAATAATTTATACAGGGCGTTCAAAATAAAATTCTAAAATCGAAAAACTTCAAACACGAATCACTTCGTTTTTTCAAATGGCACCTACTATTTTTTATTTTTTCAATCGATTCCTTTTTTTATCCTATTTCGATCTATATGGATACTTCCTATTTTATTTGAAAATTTTGGAATAATTTTGAATCATTACTTAAAATAGGAAGTATCCATATAGATCGAAATAGGATAAAAAAAGGAATCGATTGAAAAAATAAAAAATAGTAGGTGCCATTTGAAAAAACGAAGTGATTCGTGTTTGAAGTTTTTCGATTTTAGAATTTTATTTTGAACGCCCTGTATAAATTATTTAATTCAATTTTGTCAAGGCGTTAGTACTAATATTCAGCTATTACTAGTAAAAATTTCAACACTCTAAGTCGTATTTTGTGGAAGTTATGATGCTTTATAATTTGGGTTGCGGTAGCGATTTTTTTTCTATAAATTAAATTAACTCAGAAACCGATCGTCATAGGTGTACAAGTTGGTTATCAAACTTACCTTAGAATTACACGTTTTATTCGAATTCAGCGTGAAAAATATACCATTCCATTTAAAATAACAAAGTTGGTATCGACTTCCGGTATAACCGGATGTAAATCGAACTTGAAAATATTTTTAATAGAAGCGGCATAAACAATAGCCAAATGAGCCCAAGTTTCAGAATTGAATTCCTTCTACTAATTCATATACTTCTAATAGCCCATCAACTTGAAAAACCCTGTATACTTATATACCTCAACTACTTAAATTGTATTGTATCTTTAGTAGTAAGTACGTATCCCAAGTCTGATGAAGCCAATGTTTGGTTAAAAAATTGTCACTGTACGTACATAATAAAGTGTATGATAAAAGGCAAGTGGGAGTTTGACTGTGTTCTCTTATTTACGAACAACCCCAATTTTCATTCAATTAGAAAAAGTGACCAATTTGTGAACATGTAAGTGGTATGGAGCAGGATAGTTCGTACCTGCGACCATCTGCGGCAACTTAATTTGCGTACAAAATTTTAATCAAGAAGATTAAAATTATACATTGTTGTATACTCTATACTTAAGGGTATATTATATAATAACTCATCCATTAGACACTAATTGCTACCCCCACAACTAATAGATAAGATTTTGTATAAAAGGGGATGATCTTCTTAAATAAGTTAGTCTACATTTAGTCAAACTGTGGGTTACTCAATAAATGATTTTGTAATACAAGGCGATTTAATTGTGGTAAGTATTCGTTAGTTGGCCGAAACATTAAAAGGTTCATTTTCAGGCGATAGAAATCGTTAGTCGGTGAACGGCACAATTCGGATTAGGGGCCATTCATTTATTACGTAAGACGATTTATGGGGGGAGGGGGTCGACCATGTCTTATTTTTTCTTACAAGCGGGTGGGAGGGATTCTTGATATTTCTTACGTAAGAACACAAATACACGCAACCGCGCGAGTGCCGATGTGACCAAGAAGAAGCAACACCTGATATTAGAGATGTTCCAGTGGCAGATTCACTTTCTGAGTGGGTTTTAAGCCCCTGGACTGAAAATCTTATGTAGTGATTATATCCAAACGATTAAAATGATTTCATACAACATAATTGTAAACGTTCATGAAAATTGTTACTTTTAAAAATAAACATAAAAACAAACCAAGCGTAGGTATATTCACTTTTTCCTTTAGATTCTTACGTAATAAATATTAAACAAGGGAGGAGGGGTCGTCCTATTCTTACTTTTTCTTATTTAGGGGAGGAAGAGGGCTAAAAACTAGTAAAAATCGTCTTACGTAATAAATGAATGGCCCCTTACTTGCGTGTGATAGTTTAATAGTCATCATTGGTGATTATATTGGTTATTACTTTAAATAAAACGCTTATAATAAATTTCAATTGTTGTTTACTGCACTTGACAATTGTTTCGCCAAACTTTGGCTTCTTCGGAAGTTATTTGTTACTTAGCATAATTTATAACAAAATAGACTTATATACTAGTTGTAAGGGTAGGAGATGGAAATAAATTTAAAAGTGGGGAGTTGCTTAAATCTGTTTGTTCATTTATTAAAGTTTTGGTATTTTTTGACTTATTAATTTCTAGTATTTCTAAAAATGTTTGTTTTTGTTTATTATTTTCTGTATGTGGGATTTTGAAATTTTCATCGAAATCATGATTTTTAGTAATAAGATGGTTAGCATAATTAGAATCTGTTTTATTGTTGTTGTACGATCTTTTATGTTCATTAATCCTCGTTTCGAAATTTCTAGATGTTTTACCTATATAATACATTTCACAGCTATTGCAATTTAATTTATAAATACCGGATTTGTGTGACCTGTCTGTTTTATCTTTATTATTCTTAATGTACTTACTTAAATTATTGTTAGTTCTATAAGCTAATTTACAATTATTTTTGCGTAGTAAGGGTGAAATGTAATTTGTTGGCTGTCCTATGAATGTAATGGTTTTATATTTTTGATTGTCTCCTTTAATCTTGGGGTATACTAAATTTAAACTGTTCTGATAGTTTATTTTCTTTAATAGAGAATCTACGATGTTTGTGTTATAGTTATTTGCAATTGATATTTGCTTTATAATTGATAGTTCCTTGTTATAGTCTCCTTCTGACATTGGGATATCTAACAACCTATGTAACATGCATTGAAATGAAGCTAGTTTATGTGAGATAGGGTGGCACGATTTATTGTTTTAACAATGTCTGTATGAGTAGGTTTGTGAAATATTGAAAAAGTGTGTTTATTATTGAGCTTTTTAATGGTTAAGTCTAGGAAATTTATTTGGTTGCTTGATTCTTTTTCCATTGTAAATTTCATGTTCGGGTGAAGGTTATTTAAAAAATGTAGTAAATTTTCTAATTGCCTATGGGAACCAGTGAAACAAATTAGTATATCGTCTACAAACCTATACCAATACAAACATCTGTTAAAATGAGCGGAATTTTTGATAATCTGTTCCGAAGAAGCCAAAGTTGGCGAAACAATTGTCAAGTGCAATAAACAACAATTGAAATTTAATATAAGCGTTTTATTTAAAGTAGTGAACATGAATTTAAATCAAGTATCAGTAGACTCAATCAAATATATTAGAGAAGCTCCAACGAGTGTTTTGTCTACACTATACTTCAAATTAATTATACGATCAAGAACCAACACAAAACATTTGGTTTTTCAACAAGTGTCTAAAGTGCAAAGTTTTTCCCAAATACATCAATTTGAAATCCAACAACAATAGCCAAGCAGCAAAAACAGGCAGACTACACGGTATGATAAAATGGATAAAAACAGAAATAAATAGGCAGTACAGTCAGAGGGACAAATACAACATTTTCTTAAAAACAGTGCACAGTGAACTTAGTTTTAAATTACATCCCATACAGTTTGATCATTTAGATTATAGCACTAGATTAAAAATAGATAATATAATTCACTTGAAATATCTTAAACAAAGTAAAAAACTTAGAAATCTGATCAATAACAAAAAATCGAAATTAATTAGAGATAAATCAACACAGGTACAACCAAATCAGTTTGAACATAAGTTTTTCGATAGGTTTTATAATATGTCAAATATAGTCTTTAGTAAGGATGAAACTAATTTGTTGGAAAACAACCTAAAATTAATAAAAACCAATTAGAAGTCCTAGCAGTAGATACCGAAATTGCATTATCTGGTAATAATCAAATGGTTAAATATGAAGCAGCTAAATCCATTAAAAACATTCTAAAAAACAAGAACAAAAAAACAAATAATCTTAACTACAACCCGAGCACTTTAAAATCATTAAGAAACAAAATAGAATCCAATAATTTAATAATAACCAGAGCTGACAAGGGTAAAACGGTAATAGCGTTAGATAAAAAAACATATTTACAAAAAACAAAAGAATTTTTGTCAGACTCAAAATACTCAAAAATAAAAAACCCAACAAATAAGTTCCAAAAACAATTAAAAGAGTTATTAGCAGAATGTAATTTTTTCTTCCAGTCTACAAAATATAAAGTAATTAATAGCAACCCTCAACCCCCTAAATTATACTCTTTTATCAAACTACACAAAGTGAATACACCAATTAGACCAGTCGTTTCATTTGTTACAGCTCCTTCCTACTTATTGTCAAAACAGTTAGTTTCAATTTTAAATAATTATTTAAACTGTTCCAGTGAATTCTCCATGAAAAATTCTAAAGAATTAGTTCAAAAGATTATAAATATTCAATTACCAGTTAATAGCATATTCGTATCATTTGATGTAACTAATCTTTTCCCATCAGTACCACCTAACGAAGTAATAAAAATTATAAAAAACGCATTACAGTTAAACAACACAAATCCAGTTATTATAAATGAAATTATTTCAATTCTGAAAATCTGTGTAGAACAAAATTATTTCTTGTTTGACAACGAATTCTATACCTGCAAAGAAGGTTTAACGATGGGCAATCCACTCAGCCCTATATTAGCCGAGAGTTAACAAAGTTAAATATGTTAACGTTTTATTAAAATACGTGCCATATCGACAGTCAGCGATGTATTTGCCTACGCTATCCGCTCCAGACATTAATCAGCAGATTCTTCAGTTTTCTTTCGTTCAATAATAATTTAATATAATCAGTTACCAAAAGTTACTCTAACGGGTCGGTTCGGATCTTATCAAGTACATATCTAACGCACATGGTGTATTGTTATATACTATAAGAGGTAACTCCTACTCCCAAAAGCCAAATTATTATCAAATGTAATCAATTGTAACAATTCATAACGATTTAAATAAAATAAAGGCTTAAAAGTGTAATCAATTCGTTTTTAAAATCTTTTTAAAAACACAAGGAGTAGTTCCGAACAATTAACTGGCGCAGTCGTGACGGATTTTTGGACATTCTGTTCTTAGTGCAACCACAAAAATTCGGAAATTGGAACCGTGTGAAGTGCACAAAGTGTCATCTGATACGAAAAGTCAGCGTGTTCTCCAAAAATCCACGAAACCATCGCTTCTGACGAGATCAACATTGCGGTACCCCGACCAAATTGGCAACGAGGGCAGCACCCGATAAGAAACTCGTAGAAAGCAATTGCACACTTCGGGAAAGTTAACCAAAATTCCTCAAGGAGCAACCCCACACAGGTGAGGTCTCCCACAACAATCCAAGAAGCAATTGCACACTTCGGGAAAGTTAACCAAAATTCCTCAAGGAGCAACCCCACACAGGTGAGGTCTCCCACAACAATCCAAGAAGCAATTGCACACTTCGGGAAAGTTAACCAAAATCCCTTAAGGAGCAACCCCACACAGGTGAGGTCTCCCACAACAATTCAAGGAGCAACCCCACACAGGTGAGGTCTCCCACAACAATTCAAGGAGCAACCCCACACAGGTGAGGTCTCCCACAACAATTCAAGGAGCAACCCCACACAGGTGAGGTCTCCCACAACAATTCAAGGAGCAACCCCACACAGGTGAGGTCTCCCACAACAATTCAAGGAGCAACCCCATACGCTGAGGTCTCCCAAACAACTCAACAAACAACCCCACGCAACGCACAATCAACAATTCAAAAAAAAAAATTTGAAGAAACGCTACGCATCGGATACATCGATTAAAAGTAAGATTTTTATTTATTGCACAAAATTTTCTCTCTTTGTTAAACACAGTTTTTTTTTTATTATTGTAATGTAATTTTTATTTAACTTATACATATTCTGTATGACTGATCGAGTAGAGCTCATAGACATCGAAACTCTGAACGAGTCGATTAATTCGATTAGATTAGATAGTTTATTAGATAACGAATCTAACACTTATTCTTCTTCACAAGAAATAGACAATTTATCCTCAAATTTTAGTAATCAGGAAGTAGATACGTTAGATTTAGAATTAACAATGCCAAACCAAAACGTAGTAAATCCACCAACTACAGAACAACTAATTTCTACAGTTAAAAGTTACGGCGAAATTTTACCAAAATTTGATGGTAAAGCCAATACGTTAGAGTCATTTATTATTAAAATTGATAAATTTAATGATAAGTATGGTAACACAACCGATAATACCCTAAACGAATATACTTTTTGTCTTATTTGTAACAAGCTCATAAATGAAGCAGGTGACTTTATCGCTTATCGACCAGATTTAGACACCTGGCCAAAATTAAAAGAAGCCCTAAGAAATAAATTCGGAGACTTTGTAGATCGCAAAATCCTTTCTCACCAATTCAAAAATTTACGAATTAAACCACACGAAACACATAACGAATTTATTGAACGAATTAAGTCTATACAAAATCAATTAAATCTGAAAATTAGAGCAGATAGGGATGTCACGGAAAACCAAAAGGAAATTTATGAACAAATTAACGAGCAAACAGCACTCGAAGTGTTATATAATAATTGTCCACCCTTATTGCAAACAATACTAGATGTGAAAGAACCAAACTCATTAACAGTTGCAACAGCAATAGTCCTGGGTTATCTATCAAAACACCCGCCGGATAAAACTAAAACGGAGGCAAAATTTTCGTTTAATCCGTCCAAAATTCAAAATTTGAGCACTAAACCCAAATTCCCCCAAACTACTAATGTGTCCAATAATTTACATAGGCCAAATTTTTACAATAAACCAACTAACTTTAGCGGAAATCAACGTAATCCTTTTGTAAATCGCAATTTACCAATTAATAGTTCATTTCAGAGATTAAACATTCAATCTCAAAATAGACCAACCCAAAATAATTTAACTAATCAAAATCGACCATCTCAGTCAAATCAGCAAAACATGCAACAACGAGATTTTAACACAAATTCGAATTTCCAACGCACAGCATTTAAGAATTGGCGACAACCTAATGTGTCGTTAACCGAAATCGAACCCCCTCACGAAAACAGCCTAAATTATGAAACAACCGAAAATTCTGAACAATTGTTAGATAACGACTATTATAACTACAACGATAATTGTTATGACCCTCACTTCGACGAATGCATGGAAGATGATACACAATTAGCATCACTCGACACATACGAACGATCGGAAATTCAAAATTTTCCTCTACGTGCCTCGGAAATGAATTAGAAAATTATATTAACCCAAATACAATCTTAAACATACAAAATCGTTTTTCAACCCTACCATGCTTAATTTTAGACATAACAGACCAAATTTCACTTAAAATATTGATAGACACCGGAGCTACCAATTCATTAATCAAACCAGAAATAGCAGAAAAGTATTTTTCAGACCAAATTTATGAAGAGTTCTTCCTTTTAAAAACAATTACAACCGAAACCTCGCATAGTCAATGTGTAGACATCGATCTTTTTCAGGAAAATCAAAATCTAAAATTTTTTATTGTAGAATTCCACAAACACTTTAATATATTGTTAGGCTCAGATAGTTTAGAGATCATGAGAGCAAGGCTAGATTACGAAGATGGAACCATGATTTTAAATAATGAGGCTTACTCCTTAATAAAATACGATACATACTTAGCCAATCACCTAGATAGACAAAAATTCCCAATATCAATCAGGAAAGGTCCAGTCTTGATACCAGAACAGCAGGTAAACAATGTCAGAATACCGGAAACAATTACGATCGCGGATAATTACCAATGTGAAGTCCCCATACAAGGAACTTTACCTCAAAATTTAGAAATACCCAAAATTAAAGCTCAACATATTAATCCTAAAGAAGTCAGCATTTGTAATATCAGGAAAAATAATCAATTTATTCACAAAAGACTATTAAAATTAGAACTAGATCATCTATCTCAGGAACAAAGCTTAAAAGTAAAATCTCTTTGCGAACAATACGACGAAATATTCTATAGGGAAGGTGATGTACTAACATTTACCAGCACCGTTAGACATAAAATACCACTTAATTCTGATGTACCAATTTTCACCAAACCGTACCGGTTTCCTCAAATCCAACGAGAAGAAATAAACAGACAGATTAGAGAACTTAAAGAACAGAACATAATAACGGAAAGCGAATCGCCATATAACTCACCAGTATTTTTAGTTAGCAAAAAACCGGACAAACAAGGTAAAAAGACATGGAGAATGGTCATAGATTTCAGAAAACTAAATGATAAAACAATCGAGGATAAGTATCCCATCCCCAATATCGCTACTATTTTGGATCTGTTAGGCGAATCAAACTACTTCTCGAAACTCGATCTGAAATCCGGGTATCATCAAATAGAAATTGAACCAGAGGACCAATTCAAGACAGCGTTCTCAACGGAAAACGGTCATTACCATTTCTTGCGTATGCCATTCGGTTTGCGTAATGCACCTGCGTGCTTCGCGCGAGTAATGAACCATGTATTAAGAGGATTAGTAGATAAAATATGCCTTGTATATTTAGACGATATTATAATTTTAGGAAAAACATTTGAAGAACACATTAATAACCTTAAATTAGTATTTCAAAGATTGAGAGAACATAAATTTAGAATACAAACGGAAAAATCGGAATTTTGTTTGAAAGAAATAGAGTATTTAGGTAATTTAATTACTACCACTGGAATCAAACCGAATCCTAAATTAGTTCAAAAAATTCAAACCATAACATTACCTAAAACAGTCAAGGAAATCAAATCTTTTCTGGGACTCACCGGTTATTACCGGAAGTTTATAAAGAACTATGCTACTATCACCAAACCGTTGACCTTATGTCTGAAAAAGAATTCTAAAGTAGAGCATAATACTGAGTTTGTTAATGCATTCAACGCAATTAAGCGGATAATTAGTAATCCCCCAATTTTGTCATATCCAGATTTCTCAAAACCCTTTAACGTCACATGTGACGCTTCAAAATTTGGACTAGGCGCAGTATTATCGCAAGGACCCATAGGCAAGGACAAACCAATCATGTTTATAAGTCGAACAATGAATGAACATGAGCAAAATTACTCTGTTATAGAAAAAGAGTGTCTCTCAATTATTTGGGCAGTTAAAAATTTTAGACCATATATATATGGAAGACAATTTAACATCGTTACGGACCACAAACCCTTACAATGGTTATTTAGTATAAAGGAACCTAATTCGAAACTAATAAGATGGAGACTTAAGTTAGAAGAATTCGAATATAACATCATTTATAAAAAAGGCAAAAACAACAGCAATGCCGATTATCTATCTAGAATCGAAACGAACGTAATAGAAACATCCGATGACCTTTTGTCATTATTTAATAATATAGGAGATGTTAGTCGAAGAGAGCCAGTAGACATAGAGAGCCTAGATGAATTTCTAAATTTAGATCAAACTAACCACCAGACCAATCAAAACCAAATTCCATCAAAAAATAAAAATAAAATCAAAATTTTATCTGACGTTACACTAAAACCATTACAAAATACACAATATACTGATAATGTAACACAACATTCACAAGGAGAGAATACAAACGCTACATTACCAATTACTGAAAAACCCTTGAACTATTATAAAAATCAATTTATCTTCTCACTTTCAAACAGACCCAGTTTTAAACAAATGCATATATTTAATAAATCGCGTAATTTAGTTCACGTTACACAACAAAATTATGAAAATGAAATAGTAAATATACTAAAAGAGTATACCAATCCCAATGTCATTAACGCAATAAATTGTAAAACCAGAGAACTCTATGAAGATATAGCACATTTAGTTAACCAAAATTTCGACGGAAAAGTAAAATTTGTTTATACAAATGTATTATTAAGAGACATTTTATATAAAGAAAAGATGTGACTTTATCCAAAGTGAATATTTCTGTAATAATGATATCGTTGAAAAGAATTATCAACACGAAACTTGTATTAAGAACTTGTTACAAGTAAACCAAAATCCAAAATGCAGGCATATCCCAGTAAATGTTTCTGAAATATTAGTTGAAACAATAAGTGATGAGAAATACTTAATAATAGCCCCAGAAATAACATTGATACATACACAATGTGGTACGGAGGAAGTTCATAGCCTCAAAGGAATTTATTTGTTAATAATTCCGTATTCTTGTTCATTTATAGCAAAAGACTTTAAATATATCAACTTACAACAAAATCTAAAAGAAGAACCGGTATATTTACCATTAATAAATGAAAACATCGCAGAAGTCAAACCAATTCAATTAAACCTAAAATCAATTGACTTGGATAGACTTTCCGAAATTACCTTACAGGCTAATGACCCTCTAACGTATGTAAAAGAACAATTAGACAATAACAATAAATATAAATATGCATTTATAGCAATCTTTATAATCATAATACTAAGCTTAATTATTATAATTTGTAAGCGACACCGCATTACGGAATATTTTGTTAAAAATAATAAGATAAATGAATCAATTAAATTAGAAGCTGAATACAGCAAAGTGAACGAACGGCAAGGAAAAACTTGTGTAGCCTTTCCTTCACTTCCAAACCGTAATGAAGTGTAACTAATATTGTTAATTGAAATGTTTATTAACCATTTATTATTATATATATATATATATTAACCAAATTTTAATTTTTTGTATTTGTAACCAAAAATGTAAAATTTGTACTTAAGGAGGGAGGAGTTAACAAAGTTAACGTTTTATTAAAATACGTGCCATATCGACAGTCAGCGATGTATTTGCCTACGCTATCCGCTCCAGACATTAATCAGCAGATTCTTCAGTTTTCTTTCGTTCAATAATAATTTAATATAATCAGTTACCAAAAGTTACTCTAACGGGTCGGTTCGGATCTTATCAAGTACATATCTAACGCACATGGTGTATTGTTATATACTATAAGAGGTAACTCCTACTCCCAAAAGCCAAATTATTATCAAATGTAATCAATTGTAACAATTCATAACGATTTAAATAAAATAAAGGCTTAAAAGTGTAATCAATTCGTTTTTAAGATCTTTTTAAAAACACAAGGAGTAGTTCCGAACAATTAACTCGAGTTGTTCATGGCAAATCTCGAACAGATTATCAAAAATTCCGCTCATTTTAACAGATGTTTGTATTGGTATAGGTTTGTAGACGATATACTAATTTGTTTCACTGGTTCCCATAGGCAATTAGAAAATTTACTACATTTTTTAAATAACCTTCACCCGAACATGAAATTTACAATGGAAAAAGAATCAAGCAACCAAATAAATTTCCTAGACTTAACCATTAAAAAGCTCAATAATAAACACACTTTTTCAATATTTCACAAACCTACTCATACAGACATTGTTAAAACAATAAATCGTGCCACCCTATCTCACATAAACTAGCTTCATTTCAATGCATGTTACATAGGTTGTTAGATATCCCAATGTCAGAAGGAGACTATAACAAGGAACTATCAATTATAAAGCAAATATCAATTGCAAATAACTATAACACAAACATCGTAGATTCTCTATTAAAGAAAATAAACTATCAGAACAGTTTAAATTTAGTATACCCCAAGATTAAAGGAGACAATCAAAAATATAAAACCATAACATTCATAGGACAGCCAACAAATTAAATTTCACCCTTACTACGCAAAAATAATTGTAAATTAGCTTATAGAACTAACAATAATTTAAGTAAGTACATTAAGAATAATAAAGATAAAACAGACAGGTCACACAAATCCGGTATTTATAAATTAAATTGCAATAGCTGTGAAATGTATTATGTAGGTAAAACATCTAGAAGTTTCGAAACGAGGATTAATGAACATAAAAGATCGTACAACAACAATAAAACAGATTCTAATTATGCTAACCATCTTATTACTAAAAATCATGATTTTGATGAAAATTTCAAAATCCTACATACAGAAAATAATAAACAAAAACAAACATTTTTAGAAATACTAGAAATTAATAAGTCAAAAAATACCAAAACTTTAATAAATGAACAAACAGATTTAAGCAACTCCCCACTTTTAAATTTATTTCCATCTCCTACCCTTACAACTAGTATATAAGTCTATTTTGCTGTAAATTATGCTAAGTAACAAATAACTTCCGAAGAAGCCAAAGTTTGGCGAAACAATTGTCAAGTGCAATAAACAACAATTGAAATTTAATATAAGCGTTTTATTTAAAGTAGTGAACATGAATTTCAATCAAGTATCAGTAGACTCAATCAAATATATTGGTTATTATTCTGTGAATCATAAACATTAAGGATTTACTATCATTTGAAACAGTGGTTTCTTCCGGGCTGTTTTGCCGTGGTCCATGGAAACGTCTGGAACCACTGTTTCAAATGACGCCGGCCGTGAAAGCCTGAAAACTACAGATTTACTATCACTCTGATAACAACTGTACCTATACGTGTTATCAAGTGCGGGTTGAACCCCCCCCCCCGTGGAGATCGTTGTTTTTATTCTACTGATGTTTGAAAAAGAGATATATTAGCAAAAATTAATACTCATTCAAATACTGAATTTACAAATTATTTTATATATATTTTTCAAAATATATTATGAATTAGATTAAATTAAGGTTGAATAGATTTATTTGATTTACTCTACCACGTAATGACATTTAAATTAAAAATCCAAAACCCCCCCATGGCAAAATCCTGGATCCGCCACTGCTTTCACCATTCCCAAAGTACACTAAGATTTCCACTAATTAACGAGTCCGGAGTCTTATTAAAACTGTCCTGGTGTCAGAAGATAGACAAATACATGCAATTATTGGTTGTAGGTCAGGAATCCAACAACATATGCATAATAAATATTTACTACATAGGGATGTTGCTTTTTTTTGCAACTGCAATATCTAGTAAAAACTAATTTCTTTTAAAATTATAAAAACCCTCACCACAAGCCCTTTCGGTACATTTGAAATGACAAACGGTGCAATTTGCAAACCGGTAAACCATTTCTTTTTTTTTTTAGTTTTAACTTGTCTCCCAAAAGAATCGTACATATATACAAAATACGATTCAAAGCAAATCGGATGTGCAAAAGGACAAACATAGGTATACACGAGTGATCCTATAAGGCTTTTGTTTTCTTTTTTTTCGGAAGTACGGAATCCTCAGTTTTAATTTTTATTAGTGTTACTCTTTGTGGAAGACTAGTGAGTTCTGACATTCACAATATTGTTACGTAATTTAATTTAATGTAATTTTTAAAACTCTTTTATTAAATAATTTGTTCACGAAAATCAACAATTCAATAACTACTTCGCTCTCAAAAAACTTTCGTAATCACATTTTCTTCACTTCTCTCTTTTCTGCTGTCAACAACTACTGTCAAAAACTGTCAAACTGACCATCGCTGTCGCTTATATAGTGTTATGGACGTTGCTAGATGATTATCGAACTATTCGAATATTCTAGAACTACTTTTCGATCCTTCTGCAACGCGGCATGGGTAAATTCCATTCTATTTTCGCAATCGGCACGGGTCAATTCCACCCAAAACGCTACGTTCGTCACAATATACAACAAGAGGTATTAACAAAATCAGTTAACATTAGTCTGGTAAAACTACTTTACTTTCCTTTTATTACGACTATTTAAGTGAAAAAAAAGATAAAATGGAAACGACGTTAGTACAAACACCAAGTTCATGTGTGACAATAGGGATAATACTTAAACTGGCGCGAGAAAATTATTATTAAAAGGAAGGCGATGAAATAGTAGATGCCCAGATTCCATTACCTATCTGTACCGCGCACCTGCAGTATGGCAATTAAAGTATAATTCATTGGGTTGCTGACATAAAAGCGTGTCCAATAGAATCTAGGCACAAATGTATGAGCTTCACTCATCATCTGAGAGGTTTGACTCCAAGATAGCTTAGTGTAAAAGTATTAAGTAAAAATTCCAATTCTTTTAGGTTTTGAAAAACGCTAATATATTGTTTTTAATAAGTGATAAAATTTTAGTAAATATATATACGGCTTTTTTGAAAGAGAATATTTACCGTGAGTTTTATAATAATCGCCGTAAGAGTTGACTTCTTACTAGCTTAATAAACTTTGTAATAAGACTGAAATAGGTACTTTCTTTCTGTACAAGTCGAATATTTACTTTATAAGTCTTTGCTGCCTCCGAAACAAACTGCTTTATATCTCAACGCCAAACGAGTCTAACTTATTATATTAAATAATCTTCTTTTTCGTCAGTCTCTAGTTTCGTTTAATTCCCTTGAGAGATCTGATGTTGCTAACCCATATCGGTCATCCATGTAATTCCGTTACCCACAGTGTCGGCTTAATACGTAACGTCTGTCAACCCCCACTGGAACATTACTATAACCGACAACTCCTAAGAAGTTAAGCATTCACTTTACGGTGATGTTACTTTATGTGAGCATCTAAATTGACAATTTTAACGGCGTAATAGTCCACCAGTTCAAAGAACCGCAGCTACCGAGTCACTTTTAAAGTTTCGATAAAGCTCGGGAGTGTAATGTAGTACATTTTCAGGAGCGTACACATAAAATGCCATATTAGGAGCCTAAGAAGAAATGAAAACAGAGACATGGTAAAATTCTCCTGTAATCTTAACAAGGGCAAATCTAATGGGCAGTGGATGTAAGTGCAATAACTGTCAAGTCGTAATCAGATTACATAGGTATATTAAAATAGAGGGTTGAGTTATAAAAATGCTGTATTTGTTTTATACAAAAATCGAATACGTATCTATATCCAATTCAGCATACCGAAAAAGAACATCTAATATAATTCAAACCACTCTTTAGTTAGGCCCATTTTGCCAACATCCTCACTTTTTGTTTGTTTTCGTGGAGGAAAGAAGCAGCCTTATTAATAGTCAACGATTTAGTAGGATGTTAGTAACCTACTCAGTAGGATGTACTTACTGGCAAATAAATAAATAAATTTATATTTTTGGAACTTACTTATGTACCTAATCTAAATAAATTCATTCATTTTTCATTTACGAATAATTATTAACATTATTTTAAGAATAAAATTGTACTTGTTTACGCAATTAACTCTAAACTATACAAACAAGATGTAACCATAATTTAATAAAATTTGTAATCATTTCAGAATACTAGCCAATATATTACTGTATAACTACTCACTGAAATAAATTAAAAAGATATGTATGTACTAGTTTGATTTTTAATTTTTTAATTAAATTTTACAATTCCTTTTCATTTTCCATCCTATTTTGTATCAATAACTCCCTTCTTAAAAACCATCATATATATTAGTTTAAGACCTGCCACTGGAGGTTATTTATCATATTTGTCCTGCTTAAACATGGATTGCCGCCTCTACTAACTTTTTAGTTGGCTTCTAAGCTTAGTATTCTATTAAATGTTATTATAAATACGATTTTCTAAGTAGGCTCTTGGTAGCTTGCTAGTAGTCACTACACTAAATGACTACGGATAAGGCTGAAAATCTCGTTCGTTGCGACTGGGTAGTGTCGGATTCGCCTAAAGAAGGGCACCTACCGACTAAAACCTCTCCTCCTCAGGCCGTCATAGGACCGTTCATTTCAGTCCTCTTCAGCTGTCAATACTTTAACAAGACTACCCTAATGATATAAGTAATCTTTGCTCCATCAAAGAGTTTCACAATGAGCATGTGACTTCCCAGGTGACTCTCATATAATGAGAAGATAGTTAATAATCCAGTTCTGTTCTATTTCTGACCAGGTCTTGTAGCTTCGGTAGTCGATCAATATTTTATTCATAGATGAGAATAATTCTGGGTCTTAATTTCAAATATTTGGCTCCATAATTAGCCAACGAGTAAAGTAGATAGTCCTTGGTTCCTCATATAAGTCCTGAGGTGTTTTAGACATGATTACAAATCTGACTTTAGAAGACGGAAATGTTGGTATTTGGAGCTTCGTTCTGCAAGTAGTTAACTGCCTGTCGAAGCAGTTGATACTTCTTAAGCCTTTCTTCCTTTCTTTTAAAATACACAACTACTATAGTATTGGAAGGTCCCTTCTCTTCACCTTCATATTGACATCACCGTAGACAAATATTAATCTACCAATTAAGGAGGGACTTCTAATCCTCTACACTGATTGAGTTCAGGTGACGGGACTGTTGATGAAGTTCTATTATGAGTTGACAATGAAAGTAAAGCAATGCATTGACATTATTTAGTTATCGTTTATTTATCCTTTATGTGTTTGATTTAATAATAGACATAGCAACCTTCAACCGTCGACCCTGGTTTTATTTTTCATGAAATAATCTCACTTAAACGAGCCAAGCTAGTATTTTCAATAGCTTCTGAAAGAAAGCAGGCTCTTTAATAATGACACTGAAATTCATATTGATTCAGTGAAACAATTATCAAGTTTTTTATTCCCAATTGAAACTACAATAAATTGTAATTTGTTAACAAACGAAATAGCTTAACTCTCAAAGACAGAACACAATACTAAACTGAAGTCTGTAGGCTTTCATGGCCGGTGTTATTATAAGAATGATCTTCCGGGCTTAAGGGCCGTGGTCTAAAGGCTTGTTTGATGCCTGACGTTTCGTCAGCGACTGCGGCTGACATCTTCAGAGGTGTTGAGGTCGTTGAAGTAGCTTTCTGTCTCGAAGTTCTCTTCTCGGCGGTCTGCTGCTGAGTGTGACTGCCGTCGCGTTTGCGTCGCTACTTGAACGACCTCAACACCTCTGAAGATGTCAGCCGCAGTCGCTGACGAAACGTCAGGCAGCAAACAAGCCTTTAGACCACGGCCCTTAAGCCCGGAAGGTCATTCTTATAACAATACTAAACGTTCGATACATTTTTCCAAAACAAAGTTACGTTATTCAGAGGCGGGCTGTCCCTCCGGCCTACACTCTGGTGCAAAGTCCGAGGGCAGGGCGAAAGGCCCTCTTCAGCTTCCCTTAGGAATCGTGGGAACGGGTGGGTGGTAGTTTGGGGGAGAAATATGAGACAGAAGAGAAGTGAAAGACTATCTGTGGAATATTACTACCCCAGCATTTGCCTAAATGATCCAAGGAAACCACAGAAAAGCTTGGACCAGAGTAGCCGGCCCCGGATTTGAACCGGTGACCTCCCGAATGCTAAGCAATGATCTGGACAACTAGACCATGCCGCTCGGTACCTGATCGGAACGTACATGGAAAATTTATTCCACGAGCAGTAGGACGACCGGAATGTTTTACCTGCTTCCCTTATCAACCCGTCCGACAACTTTCACCGTTAGCAACATTAACCTTTGCATTAAGCATATTTCGAAAATTAAACTTTATGATAAACTCAGAAGAAATTATGATATCCGATATGTTAGCGAAACGTCATACAAACAACTTCATCGGTGTTCTAACCAAAGTAGAAACAATTCTAGACCAGGGCCAACAAGCCCGGATATCATAATTTCTTCTGATAACGCCGCGGCGCGCCCGCCGTGACAGCCTTAGTCTTTTTATTATAAACTATTCAATTCTTTTTAATTAATACTGACTTTTAATACTTTGCGCTGGTTTTGTCTGGTTTTACTATTTTTCTTATTTTTTATATTTATTTCTTTACTTATATCCTACACTATAAATTCTTTCTTTCATTCGTTTTCTACTTTTTTTTTTCTAGTTATCAACGGACCTGATTTTTTTTTAATCCTAGGTTTTTGAATATGCCAAGTCCTTTCCCAGAATCATTTTTTTAAGTTTCTTTTCATAAATATCCGTTATCCTGTATTCGTTTATTCTTTAACCAATTTTACCCTACTTTACCACCCCACCTTCAACCCCGGCATTCAAGTTTATTTATACTTATTTATAATCTACACTTATTTATTAAAAATTACGTTCCAGGTACCCCTTTACAGACAAATAGCGGTTCTCAATCTTGTAAACTAATCAAACGCGAAAGTTTCAGATTTTAAGGAGAAGTCCAAGGACTGGAACTTGAAGAACGAGGGGTCTTTGTGAGTAAGAATCTCACACTACCTGGCACTTAGAACCAAGTTTTGAGGGTTTCCCCTCTAGCCAGTGGCACAAAAAAAACCGACATCCCACCCACCAGTAGTAATAAAAAGGGAGATTGTAGGGCAACAACAACCTTATAGTTTGTTAGTTTTTTCGCCGCTGAGTCGTTTCTTTGGGTTCTTGATGTAATACTGTAAATACCATATATTTTTATTCAAACATGTGTCACTTTGTCGTAATTTTTAGAGTTCCGCACCTCAAAAGGAAAAAGCGGAACCCTTATAGGATCATTTCGTTGTCCGTCCGTCCGTCCGTCTGTCAAGACCCTTTTTCTCAGATACGCGTTGAGGTATCAAACTAATTTATACCAAATACTCAGGTCTATTGTCCCTTGGAGCTGTAAAAAAATAAAACTTCTAAGCCAACGCAATCAAAAGATACAGCCGTTTATGCCGCAAAATTCCGCAAATTTTCGAATCAACACCTACAGGGTACTTCCCGTGAACTCAGAATCTTGAAATTTGGTTCGAAGCAACATCTTATAGCACAGATAAAGGAAAAATTGCGAAAACCGTAAATTTTTAGTTACATCATAAAATAAAAATATTTTTCATAATTTAAAAGTTACTACCCCTTTGCTCATGAACGCGTACAGGTATTAAATTGAAATTCATGACAAATACTCAGGTCTATAATACCTTTAAGCTGTAATAAAATCAAACTTCTATGTCAACGCAATCAAAAGAAACAGCAATTTAAGCCGCATATTTTCAAACTCGCAACTACTCGCAAGGGAATCAAAACCTAAAGGGTACTTCCAGTCGATTTAGAATCTTGAAATTTGGCATGAAGCAATGTTTTATAGCACATATTGTAAGAAATATTTTTATTCTATATGCTTCAAGCCTTTTTTATATGTAACTATCTATACCTGATTATCAATGTTTACAAACAATCGTCGAGAACCAAGTGTATATATGAAGGCATGAGCCATAATTACATTTAATAATTTATTAGACATCAGTATAGGCCACCCAAAATTAAGACACACTTATGTGCACATATGATTGCATTTGAAAGAAGGTGACATCATACCTTCGCGTCAGCCGAGGGAAAACCGGGAGATCCCCTGAAATCCCAAGCGTTGTAATTACCCGCGACGCGTATAATTGCATCATTCGATAGGTGATCGGGCGCGAACGCGTAAACAGGTGTGTTACCGAAGCTGTGAAAAGTGAGGAAATTGTGTTGTGGTTTACAACGAGAGGCTGAGTTCACTGAGCATACCATTTTCTCTAGGCTAATAAATTAGATAATTGCAGAAAAGTAATTAACTTGAGTATAATGATCATTGTTTTATCAATCAGTTATCGATATCAGAAATCATTGCAGTATCTTTGAATGTTAATTTTATTCAGCATAATTTTGAATATATTTAGTAAATCTGAACAGTGGATGCGTTTTGTGTTTTCGTTACGAGGTAGTAGCCGGTGAGGTTCTTGTGCGTTACTTCCCCTGATCCTCGAGTGAACCGGTGCTACTCGTCTGTGGCCGAGCTCGAAGAAGGTACTTGGAGCGAGTGGCGGCGCGTTACTTCCCCGTGCACTCACAAGAGGCTCGGTACGCCTATTTATTAGAAAGTGAGATTGAGAAAACACTTCAAAGGGTCTTTTGTGAGATTCTGCCCTTAAGGCCCATTGCACTTTGAAGTAGTTGCTGGGCGCGTTACTTCCCCCAGTGACCAGAATGATATCCACTGCATTGCACTTTGAAGTAGTTGCTGGGCGCGTTACTTCCCCCAGTGACCAGATTGATAACGTATTGTATTAGACTGTATTGCATTGTATTTGTGCATCACAGTAAATATTAGATAGCTTAACAATGAAGTAAATGCTTTTGAGAAAGCCAAAGTATTCAGTTACATGTTTTGATCATTTAGAATCAGCACAGTTATTATACAATTTATGTTGTGTATTTTTCCCTTTAGGCCGGTTGGAGAAATTGGTTGCTCAGGTGATTATTTTTTTTTATAGGTAATCTTGTGCTAGCCTGTTGGTAATGACAACCAACGAGAAGTGATCATCCCCGCTCTGACTGACCATGTTAGAAACTGGTAATCTATTGATGATATTTACCTGACATAAATTTGGCTTATATATATACCGTGTGATCAATTTGTTATATACAAAAAAAAAACAAACGTCTTACAATATAAAGCAAAAATTCCGAAAACCTTAAATTTTTAGTTACATCACGTATTTACATCACATATATACATATTTGTACGGAACCCTCGGTGCGCGAGTTCGACTCGCACTTGGCCGGTATTTTTTTCTAATCTTTCACCATTAATTCATATCCTGCCTTTTTTCATTTACTAATTTCATAAAATTGACCTGTGTGCAAAAATAAAAAAAGAAGTAAATGTACCTACATCAAATAAATTCACTTCATAAAACCTAGAAATGTATGAACGTGCCCACATCGCAATGTTGGTAGACGCAACACATCGATATTATTGAAATCATGGGATGCTTATCTTTCTAGTATTAATTTACATTTACTAAGTTGCAATCAAGTAAGAAACCTTGTAGCTTTTAATCGCCGACTTCTGTAAGTATACTGTCAGATCCGTCGTTTGCCAATTGTATTTCCACGAGAATGGTCCTTTATAGACGAACCAACTAATGTTTTAAATACTGCAAAAGGAAATGACAGGAAATCCATTATATAAATCATGTGTTCATTAGTTCTTAGATAATTGCTATTTTAATCAGCAGAAAATCAACGGAACCCGTTATTATAAAATATGTCTAATTGTAAGACAGCGGCTTTGTACCAAGTTACATATCAGAACTTAGCACAAAGCGGCAGGAGAATTAATTAGCATATGTACGTATATCACAATGGGAGCAAACGATTTTATATTACGGCATTCAATTTACATAATAATGTCATCGATTTTAAATGTGCTGTCAACGGCAAGCTACCTTTACGTTCCTTTGCACACAATAATTATAAGGGTAGACAACAAAAACATACAATGTAAATTCCTAGTAGTTGACTTTATACAAGAGTATTGGATGATAAGTAGGTGTTGCGAAAGTGGCCATAAACACAGCCAAATGTGCAATTTTTTCAATAAAAGAAAGGACAGAAGTTGATATACCTTATGTTTCCTCTGGGACGTTCAATATCAGCTTATATTATCTTCGTGGCTTACCAGTTACTTACAGATAGCTTTCTAATGTGTCCCAGCAATAATAAAAGCTGCACAAAACATTTCAAACGAAAACATGTAAAAAACGTTTTCGGTCAAAGTGGCAAACGAATAACCACAGACCCGGTAGCTATAATTTCATTATTATAAGTATTTATAATTTCTTTGAATTACAGATGTATACAAATACGTTTGAAAGGATTTACGAAAGATCACATAATTAGTATTAAATCGCATTGGATAATCTGGTAACTACCTATATTTAGTTAAAGCGCCATAAATTTTCTCTAAAAATCAGTAATGATATATTGCTGAAGTGTAAACAACAGACTTTATTTGTACCTTAACTATGTCAACCTTTGTGCCAACAAAACACAATTTGCAGGAAGCGTCCGTTTTTTGTTTTTACCTCGAAGAAAAGTGCAGCTGAAGGACATGAGGAACATGCTCCATTAATAAAGACGTGTGAGTATTGCTTCCAGTGTTTCAGAAATGGCGATTTTGGTACCAATCACAAAGAACACGAAGGGAAGCCAGTAAAGTTTGAAGACGTAGAGTTAGTTGGTGATATTGGTACATCCCGTGCGATCACCTTGGAGTGATCTACTATGAGCTACTCCAGCTTAACGAAGGCATCGTTGGGAAACGTTATGAACAACAACTGATGCAATTGAGCCAAGCATCGAATCTAAAGCGCTCCCAATATGCCAAAAGTCACGATAAGGTTATCTTTCAATACTAAAATACTCGGCCAAATGTTGCAAAAGTTATCCTACCTCACCCGCCGTATTCATCAGATATTGCTCCTTCAGACAACCACTTGTTCTGGGCGATAGTTTACGGTTCAGCCGAGCAACATTTCACTTCTTACGAAGAAGCCAAATATTGGGTCGATTCTTGAATCGCCTCAAAACATGAGGACTTTTTTAATGCGGTATCCGTATATCAGTGTACTGCCTGAAAGATGGTCTAAAGTAGTAGAAATCGAACGGTGATACCTTTTAACATCAATGTACCAATTTGTCAGAATAAACCTTTACAAAAAGAAAACCCTCAAAACTTATTTGTACACCATCACATTCAGATTGGTTGTCATAGTCGCAATCTCTTAAGAAAAGTATTTTCGCTATTACCTAAACATAAAAGAAACTAGTAATGGTTCTTAAATGCCTTTGCAGCCAAACAATTGAGCTCCAAGTATTGTACAAAAAAATACTGAAAAAGTGAAAAGCAAAATCTAACTAGCTGAGGTCTTCCTTACCTGTGATGAAATATTTTTTCCTTTTTATTACCGAGAAATGCAAAGATACGCCTTATAATTTCCCTCATAAGAAAACCGTTTATTGAATGCAACTTATTTACATAAATAGTGTATCGATAATCTCGTAACATGATAATGTTTAGAAACGTAGAAATGCGATGTCAATGTGCACATTATGTATCTACTAATTATGTGCCATAATGAAATCCGGACATTTAAAAAAATAAATGTTCTAGTGTACATGACATTTCTTGGTTTCACAGTAGTTTAGTGCTCAAAAGAAATTTTATACTCCAGACACATTTTCAAATGTTAGTGTTCTGTAAGTTTTATATTATACTAGCTCTGACACCCAGAGTTGTCTGGGTAAAAATACATTGCACATACAAATCTTTGTACCATTAAACGTACGTTGTATCTAATGAATATAAAATTTATTTATTAACTAACTTATCAAATAATTACTTCCATTATAATTTGATTTTAGCTGAGATGACTGACAAAAAAGCATTGCACTTATACTTGTAGGTACTTATATACTTATTGAATTTTTTATTATGAAATAAAACACTTGCAAAATAACTTTCACTAAATTTTATTGAATCTTGACAAATTCGTTTCAACCTACAAGGTCATCTTCAGAAGAAGGTACTATGATGATTACTTATATACTGTCAACGATAAAAATAAAAAGAAAGTAAATAATATTTTTTAAATCAGAGTAGTTAACAATTTTAAATATTTGGAACATTCCGGAAAATCTGGAATATTCTAGAAAAGTTTTCATTATTATCACTCAAAAACGCAATCGCGAGTTTATACGAGCCGTACAGAAAACAATAGAAGTATCCCATCACACATTCGTACCACCCACATCCACCCGTTTCCACCCACTCTAACCAAACTCCCTTACTTGCAGGTGCACACTGTTACCAGATTGTCCCCTCGACAATTGCGCGTCGATTGCCGCCGCTGGAGACAAGGTCAACGCAAACGGACCGAAGCGAGAACGGCCTGTCGACAAACGGCCGAGAAATGCCAGTTTCGCCGGAACGCCGTCGACAGCGCTCCAGTCGACCGAGACTCCGCCCATAACCCCGCCTCGATCATCGAGCTCAAGAACGGCCGGAAGAATAAATAGCCGGCCCAACAGTCCAGAAGTCAGTGAGAGGAGATCACTCGCCTTAGCTTCTTAGCTACCTCCTCTCAACAGCAGCTCGAGAAGACTTGCCCTAGCTATACCAGCTACCTTCTCGACCCGGCAAGAATATTACCTAGCTTTCGAGCTACCTTGCCGGCCATCGCCGTTTCCATGCCACGAGCCGGCCGTGCCGCTCGTCATTTTCGTCGCCGCCGCCAACAGAAGACGTACCAGCGACCGCCGACCTTCGAGTCGCCGCCGCCGCTACGCCGCCGTCATCCAGACCGCCAGCGCACCACCGCTATCGTGGGTTTGACCATGTCAGCTTGGACCGCCTCTTCGCTGACCTTGACGCCGTCTGTACCGGCGTTTTCTACACCCCGCACCAGGCAGACTGCATCGCCTCCTCAACGCCGCCGACGCCAACCGTCTCACCGCCGCCGTCGTTGCTGAGCCCGCTCCAAGCAACGCCGCCGTCCCGTCTACGCCGCCGTTCAAGGCCACGAGCGCTTACAGTCAAGGACCTGTTCGGAAGTAGCCCCGAAACAGAATAATGACCTTGTAACCATACACACTGTACATTTGACTATAGCCGTAATTTAGCCGTAATAAATACTGTTCTACCTTTGCTCAGTCAATTTTATTCTCTTCAACATAACTACCTTGCCGATCTCTCGGCCACGAAAGAGCTGCCGGCGCAACGACTCATACCGCCGAGAGGACACCCCGGCCAAAAGGGTAACAACACCAAGGGCCTTCTACCACTGCAACTCGGAGTGGGTGGCAGTGGGTGGTCATGGAGAAAAGACTGGATATACTAACAAACACTTTCCTTTATACATATATGAGCAGAATACGACCCAAAAATGTTTTAGACTGAAAATAGATTTCTTCATAACTAAGTACACACAAAATTAAGTTTCCCAAAGAAAATTTTTGTGCTGTGGATTTTTCTTCAATAATAAGTATTCAACTAGCTTTATTTTATGTAAGCAAAGCATGACCAAAGGGATGTTGAAGTACTGAAAATAGATTTCTTGGTTACACGGTAATTAAGTGCTCGTTAGGTGCTCTTATGTGAAATTAAATGCTTCCAACTTTTTTTAAAATTTAGTCTGTTTGTTTAATGTGTATGTGAACGAAACTTGACCGAAAAAACAATTAAACATTGAAGATATATTTCTTTGATATTATATTAAGTGCAGTCTGAAGAAGCAAAAAGTTCTTGTCACATTTTTTTTTATTTGGGTTCACTTAGCAGAAAACGACAAAGCACTGAAAATAAATTTCTTAGTTATATCGCAATTAAGTGGTCCTTAAGTACTAATTAAGTGGCATAATTTTTAGGACTTAAATGCTTTTGACATTGTTTTATAAATTAGTGTTCTGCTAATTTATTATAAGTAAGCAAAACATGACTACAGATTGTGTATGAACTGACATGACATTTCTTGGCTTCACGGTAATTAAAGAGTAATTTGAGAGTTCAATTCAACATCTAGACGACAATTCCAAAGGTTATATCAGGGAGGCTTGCAAACTTAAACTAGAAAACAATTTAAAAGCTCTCAGTTCACACATTAACATTGCTAACAGAAAAATTATCAAAAAATTGAGAGATAGGGATTGTTTTTATGTTAAAGCTGATAAAGGTAATAAAGTTGTGATATAAAAAGGACTATTACGAACGGGTTAATCACCTTATTAGTAATGGACCTTATTCCAAACTAAATGAAAATCCTTTACCTAGTATGATTGCGCAATTCACAAGAACTTTAAAACAATGTCACAACATTATTACCCCTGCATTAAAACGTCAGTTACTTGTATCAGGTCCAACAGTTCCCCTCATGTACTGTTTGCCCAAGATACATAAACCAGGTAGGTCAGTGCGACCGATTGTCTCTGCAATTGGTTCACCGACTTATAAGCTAGCCATGTGGTTGACAAATGAATTCAACAACCTCCCAATTAAACCACCTAGTTTTTCAGTTAAGAATTCAATTGAATTCATAAACAAAGTCAAAGATATTAAGTTAAAAGACAGTGAGGTTATTGTTTCATTTGATGTTTGTCCCCTTTTTCCAAGTGTGCCAGTTCCGCTTAGTTTGACATATTTAGAGGATTTACTTAAAGAAAACGGTTTCTCCGATGACATTGTAGTTGATTACATTACTGTAACTTCAATGTGCACGCGGCAAAATTATTTTCAAATAAACGGTTGCTTCTATGAACAGAAAGAAGGAACAGCTATGGGGAATTCCTTATCACCCTTCATAGCCGATCTATTCATGAGTAGTTTTGAGAGTAACCTTAGCCACCTAATGTTTTTTCCTCGAATATTGCTTAGATACGTGGACGACATTTTCGCTATCTTCGATTTGAGCTCGAGAAGTCTCCAAGACTTTCTTGATGTTTTAAATTCACGTTTACCTTCGGTCCAATTTACTGTTGAATTGGAGAAAGATGGCAAGCTATCATTTTTTAGATGCGCTGGTTATAAGAAATGGATATTCTTTGGAATTTGATATCTATAGAAAACCCACTAATACCTCTAGATTTATAACCAACGACTCTTATCATTGCGTTCAACATAAAATGGCTAGTTTTAATTTCCTTGTACATATATTGCTTAGTTTTCCTCTTAGTAAAAGTAGATATCATAAGGAACTCTGTACAATTAAGAAAATTGCGATTGACAATGGTTACAATTGTAACATCATTGATAAGTTAGTTAATAAGATTAAATTTAAGAATTCTGTTTCAAGATCTTCGACTTTTCAAACACACACCAGTAAGACCAAGTTTATTACTATGCCATACGAGCCAAGATTTACTCTAGGATTCGAAGGCATTTTTCGTAAACTTGGTTTTCGCATTGCCTACAGTTCAAGTGGTAACTCCCTTCAAACTCCCCTCGGTAACCCCAAGGATAAAATTCCTTTCTTAGAAAGTCGGGGATATATGAAATTAGCTGTAATCACTGTAGTGAAACATATAGGTATTGGACAAACTAGACGCTCGATCCAAACTAGGTTCAAGGAGCATTTAGTTAATGCACGGTTTTGTAGAGCCGAAAAATTTAGTGTTGCCTAACATATTCTTACTGAAGAACATAATATTAATATTAATAATCTTAAATTAGTTAAGGAAGTTAGGAATAATCGTCTACTAGATAGTTTTAAAAGTTTATACATTTGTAAAAATAACCA
This sequence comes from Agrilus mali, assembly GCA_029378335.1. NCBI lineage: Eukaryota > Metazoa > Arthropoda > Insecta > Coleoptera > Buprestidae > Agrilus > Agrilus mali. Next base: position 9,457,625 of record CM055658.1, read on the forward strand.
AATTTTACTTAACAATGACAAGGGTGTTATCCCTGGATCTCCTATTTAGTCTAGTTTAATTATTATTATTTTTTGTTTTTGTCAAAGTTCATTGAATATCCTATCACTATTCCTGCTGAACAGTGTTCACTGAACCGTAACAAATTTCAGTACATATTAGGGGTAGTTCACTTTGAGGTTTAGTTCACTTCAGTCCCTGAAGAAGGTAACCTTGTTACCGAAAAGTGCTTCGGACGACTAAAGTGTCGTGTTTTGTCGTTGGAATTTGAACTATCTTGTTCGTTCTACAACAAACGCCAAAGTTTTTCCAGTCTTCATTTTTCTAAGCCTAAAATCGGATATTTAGTTATTAGCTATTAATAGTATAAACAATAATAATAAGTTAAGTGATAATTATTGAACTAATTAAAACATAATTAATTTTAATAATCAAAGCTCTTTGTTAAACAAAGAATTTAATTTAGGATGCTCCGGGCAGAGCAGTGGGGGTTCCTGAAAACCCTGAAGATTTCGACGGCTTGAAGCTCTCATAAAAAAAAACACTTGAAGAGTATATTAAAAGATTACAAGAAAAAAGAAACTTACAAAACAGGTCAAGCCCACCTTAAATTGCTTCTCTACGCCATTGTAGGGACTGGTTTCCGGCTATTTTTCGGGCTCTTCGTAAGGATAGTTATAAGGCAAAATTATCCCATAGAAGATTTTTAGGGACCAAGATTATAAATACTTATGTGGGCCGCCTACAGGTACTAATCGGCTCCTGATTAGTTCAATAGCCGTGTGGAGCTGCTGCCTCAGGGTGTCTTCACTCCTACCCATAATCCCAGTTTCCTAGTTCAGCCGGAACCTACTCTGGTGATTCTGGATGGGCTGACCAAAAAATGTGAACAAATAATTATTAGAGATTGTACCTAAAATTAAACGAATATTAATTAAAAAAAATACAATTTGAAAGCATTGATGATGCCTTCAAATAAGGGGCAAGGAAGGAGCAAGGGATTGTCGGTCGTTAATAAGATGGTTAAACAGAATTCAAACATTCAACAACTTACTCGATACCAAATAAAAAATTTTGAAATTAAAATTAAGTACTAAAGAAAAGGTGTGACAAATGAATTTATTAAACGAATTGCAATTTTTAGGCCAGTCAAATTAGATCCAAAAAAAGCGGTTTGCGGAATTAATTTCCAGTAAGCTGGAAATCGTTTTAATACCTTGATTTGGTCCTAATGGCGTATAATCTGAGTTTGCACCTCCCCAGGAGGTGAGCTAAACTTTTGGCAGCCAAACAACCGCAAAATGGTAATTCATTTAAGCCAAAACAAAAGTTCTCGAAATGTTTCACCAAAATAACAATCTAAGTAGGGATTTGAGGTTATACGAATAAAAAACATTATTCTTTTTAACAAAGTTGTAAATATTGAAATCATATAAATTAATGAATAAGTAAGTAATCTTAATCTTAGTAATTGAGGTGCAAAGAAGTAACAAAAACGTAAACCTGACATGACATTGATAAAATATGTATGAAACCATGTCATCGAAAACTATAAGCATGCAGCACAAGCAGAGGCAGCGGTCATGTTCTCATTTCCTTAAACATCGATGGCCCTCCTTTTACAAAGCCCTCAAGCTGCGGTGGCATGGCGAGGCCCTCGTAATCGGGATCATCGTCAGATGAATTATCCTCAACTATTTCTGCTTCTACGGCAATCGGCATGTGGGACACACTCTCATCCTCGAAGGGTACTGAATTCGAGCATGACTGGCCTTGACAGTTGAAGCAAATTGTTGAATATTTCAAGCCTACTTTCCGGTAGCTGCAATTCCCTGTACACCACTTCGTACACTGTGTTGAAGATTTCAACTGGAGCTAGATCCTTTGTGTTAATGGTGGGGAACAGGCCAAGGTTCGTCTTCCTCCAACCCCAGCTGAGAGAATTCTTTGGTCTATCATACCAGGCCTGGATTTGGAGATAGACCCGCAGAATATGTTGGGCGGCAGCTGTATTTGTTGGGGGTAGAGAGGCCGGATTGAAAGTTGGCTTTATGAGGGATTTGGAGAAGATCGCGTGGCGAAGTTTGTCCAAGGAGGTCTCATCAGCCTTAGGTGAATAGAGGGCTGCCAGGAATAGTTGACCTGCTGAAATGAGGGCCTCATGATCAGCATCTGCATGGTGGAAAAATTTGACAGCCTCCTGTAAAGCCGTGTTATTTTCCAGGAGCTTAACAGACTTCAACTTGCCTTGGCGATAGAATGCAAATGTGGTATCACGTGCTCTGAGATACCATACGTCACGCCACAGAAGTCTTCCACTTGTACGGCAATTTCTAAGATGGTAGGGATTGTGGCAACCCAAGTTGCCAGAGTACTGTCCGTTATGCTTCGTCCATGTGACAGCCCACCTTGGGCTTTCAGAGATCTCATGACGGCCTGGTCAATCGTCTGATCAGTGAATACACCAGACCAGAACTTGTCAGATCTTCTGATGGTGAAGAAGCCTTGCTTCGTAGATTTGTCAAATTCATCAGGTAAGAGCTTTTTTTCCAAATCCAACATGTCCTAGAGGTACAATTGGCATGATTTAGCATGTAAGTGAACGCCGGAATGGAAATAAGGTAACATTCGTTGTACCGACTGTAGATGTAATTGCCAATTGCCTGTTCGCTCAGCCTGTATGAATTGCTTGACAATGGACACCATGTGGAAATACTGGACCCATAGCTTTGCGGTGGGTTCATTCTGCTGAAGCTCAGACAATTTCACTTAATATTTAATATTGAATAAAATGACTTGCCATCCGGCGCAACGTTTCCGCGTTACAAGCACAACCTGCAAACACTATCAACATGTTGCGGTTTTTTGGCTGCCAAAAGATAAGCTCACCTACTGGGATGGTGCAAACTCAGATTACACGCATTTATGACCAAATGGAGGTTTCAAAACGATTTCCAGCTTACTGGAAATTAATTCTTCAATAGATTCTAATTTGACTGGCCTATTTGCCACAAGGGCCTAAAGGATTAACAACAAAAACAAATTTAAGAAAAAAAGTAAAATAACAAATTAAAAGAGAGTTAAAACAACTTATAAATAAAGAAATGCCTAATTTTGAATAAATTTACGGAAAATATTAAGGGGAAAATAATGTGTCACAGAAACTCACACAATATGAAGCACAAAACACGACCAGAAAAAAAACACACATACGTCTTGTCGGTACCAACGATCGAGGAAAAATTTTTCCTCAATCCTTCTATTGATCGCGTAGTCCTGCACAAAAGTTGTTAGCCTTGGTGATAAGACGGAAGGTCCATCAAAATTAAGCAGAAGTCAATAAAATTGAACTGAGACAAACACAAAATTAATAAATAGAACTTAAGTTTTCGTAACAGTATTTTTCATAGAAAAGAAATGTTACAACTTGGTTAATAATTAAGTGCACTATTTTATTTATAAATAATATGTTTTTTAATGTTATTACTTATTGCTTTGTAAAACAATAATAATTACTTGTTTTTAAAAAATGAATAGTTTACTACGAGATAAAATTTGAGAACAAAAAATTTACTCAAACGCCACTTTGTCAAACAAAGAAAGATAGAAAAAAATTATATTGCTCCTGATAGAACAGTGGCGGTTCTTAAAACCCTGATGCTTTTAGGCCGCCCGCACACTCGGCCGCGTCTAGTGGCGACCACCGGTGGCTGACATCGACCACTAGCCGTCGCCACCAGACGCTGTTGTAAAACGCCAGTGGTCGCTACTTTTCTCCTAATTTATTAATCAGGTCCGGCGTTAAAAAATTTAGTTGCATTATAAAAGTTCAACATGGAAGCACTTGCTACGCTCCTTGTAATACGAAGACGACGCAGGAGACGTGAATTCATATTAATTAACCAATATTTTGGTACATATCCACAATTCATGCAATCAAGTGATTCACAATATTGACTGTCTAAAGAAATTCAAAGACAATGACAAAAATTTCAACATTTCACTTTCCTTCTAAGTACCTATATACATTTAAAATATAAATAAAAAAGGAATGTATGTTTTAAATTTACAATTGACAAAAAAAACATAATTTTAATAAAAACGTCATGTCCGAATTCTCCCAGTCCGTCCCAGTTAAAATGGTGGCCCGGAAAAGTGGCCAAGTGTACGCCGGAGAATCAGTAGCCGGCGTCAGCGACAAGTAGGCCAGGCGCCCACTCGGCCACCGGTGGTCGCCACTAGACGCGACCACACGCTGCGGACGGTGTTTTGCATGCAATTCAAATGGCGTCGTCGCACACTCGGCGACAGCAGTCGCCCGTTCGAGCCACGCGCTGCGAGAGAAGCTCGTTCTCGCTACTTGTCGCTGACGCCGGCTACTGATTCTCCGGCGTACACTTGGCCACTTTTCCGGGCCACCATTTTAACTGGGACGGACTGGGAGAATTCGGACATGACGTTTTTATTAAAATTATGTTTTTTTTGTCAATTGTAAATTTAAAACATACATTCCTTTTTTATTTATATTTTAAATGTATGTAGGTACTAAGAAGGAAAGTGAAATGTTGAAATTTTTGTCATTGTCTTTGAATTTCTTTAGACAGTCAATATTGTGAATCACTTGATTGCATGAATTGTGGATATGTACCAAAATAATGGTTAATTAATATGAATTCACGTCTCCTGCGTCGTCTTCGTATTAAAAGGAGCGTAGCAAGTGCTTCCATGTTGAACTTTTATAATGCAAATAAATTTTTTTAACGCCGGACCTGATTAATAAATTAGGAGAAAAGTAGCGACCACTGGCGTTTTACAACAGCGTCTGGTGGCGACCACCGGTGGCGACGGCTAGTGGTCGATGTCAGCCACCGGTGGTCGCGTCTAGTGGCGACCACCGGTGGCCGAGTGTGCGGGCGGCCGAAGCGAGAACGAGCTTCTCTCGCAGCGCGTGGCTAGAACGGGCGACTGCTGTCGCCGAGTGTGCGACGACGCCATTTGAATTGCATGCAAAACACCGTCCGCAGCGTGTGGTCGCGTCTAGTGGCGACCACCGGTGGCCGAGTGGGCGCCTGGCCTTAGAGAGCTCGAAGCTCTCATAATAAAAACAAACATATAAACTTGTACAGATATTTATTATTTGATAAAAATAAATTATAACAATAATAATAAAACACACTTGGAGTTTCAAATATTGGATTGATTCGGCCATTACTCTGTGATAATTCATCTTAACGATAACAAATAAAACACTACTTTGTTTATTATCACTTCTATTTTCGAAAATCGTGACTATAGTTTCGACAACTTACAATGTCATTTTCAAACGATTCAAATAGAATGTACAAACAGACAGTACACAGGTATTTATACAGTTTTGGAATTACCGCTTATTATTAAATGTTGTAAATAGTTGTGAATGGTAAATATCTATTTGATCATTAAGAAGGTTATTTCTGTAAATTTTTGAAGATTTTAATATTTATTTATTATTTTTAAATTTTCAATGGGCGGAAACTGGTGGTTAGTTTCTAAAGTATGGTTTGCAAAATTTGAGTTATTTTTTTGTAGTTTAAATGAACGGAAATGCTCATTAAACCTTATTCTAAATGATCGCCCTGTCTGTCCTAAATAGAAGGAATCACATTCGGAACATTCAATCTTATAGACTCTAGATTTATCATATTTATTCAATTTGTCAAATTTGAGTTAAAGAATATGTTTTATAATTGAATTAGGCTTAAAACTGACCGTTAAATTATTATTTGCGGAAAGGATGTTAGCGATTTTCAAAGAAATGTTACCAAAGTACGTCAGAGATATATATTTACGGGTTGTATCTTTTATGTATGGGTATATGCTATGGTAAATTATTCTTAATTGTTTTTTATTGATTAGTTTTTAAACTGTTTTCGTATTAAATCCGTTATTTTTGGCAATGGTTAGAATTATGTTTATTTCCTGTTTTAATTTTTCTTTAGAGAGGGGGATTGAAAAAGCTCTGTGAATCATGGAATTATAAGCTGCCATTTTTTGTGAAATGGGGTGGTTTGAATTATTAGGGATTGTGATGTCCGAAAATGTGGGTTTTCTATAAATATCAAAAACAATTTTATTATCGGAGTGTTCTAATGTGAGGTCTAGGAAGTTTATTTTATGGTTATTTTCAGTTTCTAAGGTGAATTTGATATTGGGGTGAATCGTGTTGATAAATTTTAAAAATGAATGTAATTGCCGTTGTGTTCCTGTGAAGCAAGCTAACACATCATCTACATATGCGTACCAAAATTTAATGGGTTTGTTTGCGATAGGTGATTGAATAATTTTATTTTCTGTGTTGCATAAAAATATTTGCTAACAAGGAGCTTAATGGTGAACCCATCGCTAATACAGTTTTTTGGATAAAAAATTGTTGAAGTTTACAAATATCTATTATAACCACTATAATTATTTGAACACACTGTGCTTTCTTGAATATCTTCACCACCTGAAGAAGGCACAGTGTGTTGAAATAATTATAGTGGTTATAATAAATATTTGTAAACTCCAAGTGTTTTATTATTATTTTTAAAAATGAAGTTACATCACTTAAAAGCTACATCAATTCAATTTTAAATTATAATAAATGGAAACTGTAAACTGCAAGAGGTAGTTTTTTATCAAATTGACGTTTCAATCTTTTTAAAGGTTCCCAATCATTTTTTTGCTCCAACCCACGTTTTTTAAAATGTTCTTTTTTCTGGAATACAAACAAAAATAAATTGCTTATCGATTTAGGGTGAATACACATTTACAGCTAATTTTTCTGGTACCTACTCCCCATTTATTACTTTCTAGGAGTATACTTCCTTTTTAATTATACCAACCACCTTAAATCTTAAGTTAGCAAAATAGTGATTTAATTTCTCATTTGGACATTTAATTAGAATATAATTGTCCGTATATGTTTTAAATTTTACTGACTTTTGCTTTTTCTATTTATTGAACGACTGAAACAGACTACTTTTCACAATGCATACAAATTATGCATATATATCAGAAGTAAAAATGTATCTCCCTAAGATAATGTTGTTTTAACATTGACTTGTTGAGTAGCTTTTAAATCTTGGAAAACAAATGTTTTCTTTTCACCGTAAAGTCGCTCCGCTTTGAGTCTAAACTTAGGGATGTAATGCCGCAGGCCTCTGACGAATTCGCTTGATGTTTGCGATGTTTTCATCCGAAGATGTAGCGTAACGTTTGCCCATATTACATTGTAGCAGGGATGGCTTGTAATCTTCTTCCCACACTAAGCGTATTCCTAAAACGACAGTGGGAAGGATTTCATAATATAAAAGGGTTATTTCGTGCTACGTAATTACTGCTTTACGCTTTTGATAAATCCGTTCAATAATATTAAAGGCTGCACAATACTAATAGCTTGTTGTTCTTATATGGGATTTATTTAATCTTTAACGAATTCTGATTTCAGAATTTAGATTTTACTGAGATGAATTAATGGAATAACTTAATGATTTAGCACTTGAAAATTTTTTTAAAATTTAAAAATTGATTGGTAAAGGTAGGTATTTCAGTATAAAAATTACTACATTGTAACTTTACCTGTAAAAGTTGACATGATTGTTTTTAAAGAAAAGATTAGGTACTTCACTAAAAAGTGGATTAAAGTATTTATAGGGAATTCTTTAAATAATAAAAAATTAAAGAACATAAATTTAAGTGTCCCAGTTGATCCAAAATAATTTATCGAGAAAGCATAAAATTTCGACCCCCAATAAAATAAAAATAGAGACATATTTAAAAGGTATTTTCACAGTAAGATTATTACAGATGGTGTATTAAAAAGAGATATGATTATAAATACAAACCATGAATTGATATGTATACAATTGCAAAAAATACATTTCAAAGATAAAATATACGGAGTGTTCTATTTAGAACAAACATAGGTTTGGCTAGAAGCAGACTTGTATGCCATGGTATGTCTTACTATCAAATTGTTTGTTTCTTACATGAAATTTTGGACCAACAGAATCAATCTTATGAACGTAAACTGTAAAACTTGCTAATGTACTGTGAGTTTTAGTAACTTTTAACATGAATATCGCTGTTTAATGTTCACAAATATGTCATTATGTGTTCTGAAGTCTAATTCAGCGTACTAATGTGAATAGGGCGATTATATAACACTTAACGTTCAAATTGAAGTTTGTACCTCATCAAGGATGTATGATGTAAATGAGGGTAACATGAAAGTTTTAGTTTTGGGACTGTTTGTGTTCGATGATAAACAAAATAACGTAAACGATAAAAAAATATTTATATAGTTAAAGTTAAATTGAAACATGTCCAAGGCGAAATTAGAACTAGCACAAGTAAGACTTGATCAGAACTGATGATTTTTAGATTAGAAAAACAAGAATTTTGAAAGGAGAAGTTAGAAATACGTAAATGAAAGGATAGGATAATAGTGAAATTTAGAAATGTCAATAGGAAGAAAACCCGGAAAACAAAGGTTGAACCCAATTCACCGAAAAAACTCATCATAATTCAGCAAAGTTGAATTGTTAAAGGAGTATTAGGAAAATATTTCGGCAAAATTAGAACTAGCACAAGTAAGACTTGATCGTTAAGAGGAGGTACAGACAATACAGAAATAGAATTGTAAGAAAAGAATATTTAAACGTTATTATTTAATGCTGGTTAAAACAATAATAATAAGTTAATAAAAAATGAAAACTAAATGAACTAAGGAAAGCTCGGGCGGCACTTTGTCAAATAAAGACAAAAATTACTATGCTCCGGGTAGAGTAGTGGTGGCTCCAGAAAATCCTGACGCTTTGAGAGCTCGAAGTTCTCATAAAAAAAACGAAGAGAACTTGAAGAGTATATTACAAAAAATACATCAAAAACTTACAAACACAAGCCCACCCAAAAGTGTTCCCTACGCCATTGTTAGGACTGCCGCTACGCTCCGGATGCAGAGGGGATTTTTTTATTGCGAGAGGAGCCAATTGGGATTTTGAGGACCAACCTTGATAATTATTAAGAGCGTCGCCCGCAGGTCTTAAATATCCTAATTCGTCTCTGGTTGGTGCGATTCATTTTAAATTAGTCCCCCGGCCTGGTAGAGTGTGCTCCAGGAGTATTCGCCCCAAGCCGTAATCCCAGCTTTACAGTCCATTGGAAACCTAACTAGTGTGTGGATGGGCTGACAAATACAATGCACAAAAGAAGATGAGAATTTTCCTAAAAGAATAAATAATTTCTGTTAAAAGTTATAATATTGACGGCATTGAAGATGCCTAGAAAAATTAGAAGGAAAGGAAGGGTACAGGCGAGTCATTGTCGAGGCCTAAAGGATTCAAAAGATAAATTTAGATGTACAAAATGCCTAGTGGCAACAAAAAAAATTTTGACAAAAAAAGTTAAAGCTAAATAAAAAATACCAATGTAAAACAGTGCTTCGACAAGTTATGATAAATTAATGAAAATTAAAGAAATACTTAATTTTAAATAAAACTAAAGATATTAACATGTGAGAAGTTCACACAAAAACTTTCACACTACATAAAGAACAAAACACGAATAGAAAAACACACACACGCTTCTTGTCGGCACCAAGGACCGAGGAAGAAGCGTCGAGCACCAACCGGAAAAATTCATAGATCCTTCCATCGATCGCGAAGCAGAAATCAATAAAACTGAACTAAGACAAACACACACTGAATAAAAAGAACTTAAATTTTCGTAACGGTATTTTTCATAGAAAAAAAAAAAAAACGTTTTAATACTAACACAACAAAGGAATACAAATAAAATTAGGTACATGAAGGAATATTTACTAAATACAAAATATTAATAATACAGTTGTGACTCACATTCATTAGGGTATATTAAGAAGTATATAAATAAACGTTAAAAAGCTTATACATCCGAACCTGTAAATCAAAAATGTTCACTTCAACAATTTAACTGTATTTTTATTAGGTCCTTGGTGAAACATTTTAACAACATTATAGATAGAAAATTTTAACACTTTGTTCTTTGTTTGACAAATTTTATTTTTTATATCCATAAATATTCTAGAATTGCATTTGATATCGCTATACGTAAGCAATTCTTTCCGATCGAGCTCGGTTCAATTTCGCTTTAGAATTAATTTCATTGCAATTGTACGGTAACACGACATCCTTACAGGATGATCGTTTCCAACCTACCCCCTAGACGTAGCTCCGGACTGAATTGGTATATTGTTTTGAAATTTTGGTTGATTGGTTTTTAAGAAGTAGCCTATCGTTCTAAAATATTTTCGATCTTTTATCACTTCCGGATATTCCGGAAGTTAATGTCAACTTCTTTATTTTCAATTTTTTTTAAGTTTGCAACACCTCTCTTTATAGTGGTTATCTCAGAAACTGATTGATAATAATAAATTTTTTTTGGTAATTTTAACCGTAGCGCTCGGATTCGTCCCCAACAGGTAATTAGCGCTTATCAGCAACACGAATTCGTCCCCGTTCGAAAAGCAATCCTTTCTTAATTATAATACAAGAATTGGCTCCCGTGGTTTACGCGCTATTACCCAGAAAACTATGGCAGCCTTGCCATATCTAACTTTAATTTTATTCGACCCACCACATTTTATTGGGTAATATAGATAATAGTCGATTATTTAAAAAAAAATATTCGGATTATCTTTTTTAAATCCTGAAGATGTTGGTGAAACTTTGGCATTTGAATTTAGCAAAATTCAACCCAAATCCGACCGTCTAAGAAACGTTCTGTATTTTCTGGTTGATAATTATGTATCAGAGGATAGCAGTTTTCCACCGCATGTTTGGGCAGAAAAAACCGCAAGCAACAATAACACTACAAATGGGTGTGAATCGTTTCACAGTAAATTTAATGGGTCGTTTTATTCAGATCACCCTCACATTTACCAATTTGTGGAGGTTCTCAAAAATTTTCAGAAAGATACATACATAAAATTAAACAGCAGTAGGTTAGGTTAGGTTAGGTTAGGTTAGTTAGTTAGTAAGGCTTAATTGTGGCTGTATGCTGTGATTTCTGACATTTATATATATTATATATTATTGTTACCTCATTTTTACATTTTGACAAAATAAAATTCATATAAGATATTTACAACTGTCTTTTATTCCAACTTACAAAAGTATTACAAGAAGAAGTATACTTCGATGATACATGGCAACCATGTACCTTATTCTGCTTTATTTTGTGCTTTTCTAGGAATTTCCAATAAAACTGTCGCGGGTACGAATTCGTGTATTTACTTTTCATAATTACCAACCGTTCTCAGCAGTACCTACTTTGTGGGGACGAATTCGAGTGCAGCCATTTTAACGTCTCAGTTTGGTACCATATTGTCAGAAAATGAAATGAAATGTCACTCTAAGGGCACTATTGGCTGTTTTGAATTTTTTTTAAGTAAATGGATAATAATTCTAACAATTTCCTTAATTAGTATTGTTTACCTTTACGTATTAACTTAAATAAAATCATCTGTGAAAATAAAAAAGTTGTATTAAATCAATTATTTTATATCCATTTTAGACATTTAGTGCCATTCTTTAATTAGGTTTAAATGATTGATGTAGTAAAAAAAACCAAGTTTTTTTATTTTTAGTTTATGTTATTCAGAATGCGTTTTAACACCCTTTTTAATTACTTTAGTAGGGTAGCAAATTGTTCGAAAATATTTAAAATTAAAATTAAAAAAGGGGTTAAAACGTGTCCTGAATATCATATACTGAAAATAAACAAAACTTGTTTTTTTTTAATTGCACTCCATATATTTCTTCAAGCGGTTACATTAATCATTTAATCCTCAGTAAAATATGTTAAGACACCGTATGTCTAAATAATGAAATTAAAAGAAATGATAAGAAACATTATTTTTACAAATGATTCCATTTAAGTTAATACGTAAAGTTGCACTTTGCATGACAGATAATTATTCGCAAAATGCCCTTAAATGTAAATCCTGACTGACGGTAACAATGTGACAATGGATTTAGTTTACAGTATGTACAAAAGCATATTCAATGCAAATACCTCATTTGTATAGGTGTATGTGTTGGGTTATATGCGAAACAATGTCAGTATTCAGTATATGTACAATTAAGTAGGTGTTGCAGGTATAATGTACATAGGTAATGTATCCTATAAGTGAACGTGTCAATACGTTGTTGACATAAAGTTCATGAGGGGTAATGCATTCATAGGAAGTTGTTGTCCCCTTTCGAAAACAATTTTAATGATTATTATGCTGTGCAACCCTTATATAAGGGAAGATATCCTCAGTGTCATATGATGTAAAAAATAAAATATACAGATATGATTTCGAATTACATTCAGAGTTAAAGAAAAACTTCGTTCCTAACTGAATTGAAACGTTCTCCAAGTCAACACTTTCTTCTTGTTGTAAGGGATATAGTATAAGGACTAAGAAGATTTTCGAAATACAGAATTTTATGACTGGCGTGATCTTATCCTCTTTACTCTTTTTTTATGTGTATAAAGAATCATCTGAACCAGCGCAAGAAGGTTCACTGCTACATTCTGCTACTACTGCAGCTTCTTCACCAGCAAATAAAATTTATTAATAAGCTACCTGCTTAAGTACAAGATCTAAACCCTATTTCTTTTAAAAACAACAATTAAAAAGTTTTGTTGTTAGTCAAGCGTTGTCAAGTATACACTTATTTAAAAACAGTGCTTCTCTCTCTATCTTTGTTTAATGAGCAATAAAAAACTTATTTGTTTTCTATTTCTTTCAATTCCCACCCTGTTATTAATCTTCATGAAAGCTGTTCAACTTATCTAACAATGGAAATTTTTTACGGGGTTGACAGTTGTTCTACTTTTCTACTTAATTTCTATTTTTGATGTAAAAGTTCGTGATAAATTAGCTCGTTCTTGCGATTGACAGCGATTAAGAACTTTAGCTGATCGAAGCTCCTACATGACCAAAAGGAACAGCTCAGTTGTCTGTCATCTTTCATAAAACTTTAGTGTTAACCCCTCATACTTAGGTATTAAGAATAAATGAAAACTTTTACAAAGATCCATCTGAATGTAAACTTTTGAGTTTTACACCCATCAGGAAATCGATGGAGATTGACATACTATCTTCGTAGGATTTAAACTTCGACAGACTTTTTGAAATCTATTTACTTTTAGTAACGAAAAAAAATCCTTATTCGTAAATAATTATAAACGGATTCTAAATCCCAAATGGAGCACATCGAAAACATTACATGAGCAAAAACAAACACTATACTAGGCATGTCAAACTCATGATATTGCGGGCCACATGATCAATTTTTTACTAAGCATGTTTTTACTGTTCAAAAAATTAAAAAAGATGCAAACTAAATTAAAAGTTGTAATAAGCAAAATTATAGTTTAATATTACTGTTTTTTGGGGAAAAATTTGACATTGTTTGTTACAAAACAAATAATCAATTTTTGGTTGAACATCTTGACCTAATGCCCCAAAAAATTGCAATCAATTCACCACTACTACTCTGTCTCTCTCACAAACCTCGCGCGTTGTGATCATTGAATAATTATTACTCTATTTTTACCTTTAAAGTGCACCCAACAGTGACCTAGATAGTTACTAAATTAAAAATGTCTTTAAAACTGTACCATCTTATTTGTATACAAATTATTCAAAGCCACCACCTATTGAAAGTTAACTGATTTAAGAGTGCGACTGCATACCAAGAGCAAACTGAGGTACGCCCTCGCAACAACTTTGAAAGGATGAAAGCAATCGCCTTCAGAAAGTTGGCAAAGACAACCATTATTCCAGGAAGTCCAGATATATGTACCTATATTAATTGCTAAGGAAACCTAACCTCTAACTATTATATATTATTCTGCAGATATGAGAAATAAGAGCTACATGGAGAGAGATGACGGTGACAAAACACTGCAGTCATCAACCTGAGAAAAATCCTCCCCTTTTCCCTTGTTCCCTGTGTCATCTAGCTTGTATATCTTATAGGCTTTCTTGGTTAACATTATTCTGGGCTCTTCATCCTGTATTTCCATCACCTCCCTACATAACCTGATAGACTCCTCTCGGTCAACTCTCTCCGTATTGATGATAACGAGAGAGTCCTCCATCCTTCATCTCTCTTTACATTTTGTTATGTGGCATGTTTTTAAATATTACCTCCAGCCATATCTCTTTTTCGTCCATCGATTTAAATTCCTTATACATTTTATACTTCTTATGTAACACTGGTTCTATTTTTGGCATTTCCTGTTCCTCAAGCATCCTCAGTGAACATTAGTAAGAGATATAAAGTAGAACTAAGATGAAAGAAAACAAAAAGAAAAATACGGAATGATGCAACCATATAAAGAAATAGTTTTTGACGTTCTCTTCTCCTGTGATGAACGTGTAGTTTTGTCAATGAGACTGTCAAGAGACTTATATTTCGCTGCGGATGTACGCCTAAGGCATGGTTTCTCAGCGTTTTTAGTGTTCCTTATTAGCATATGCGCCAGGAAATATGTGGATAATTTGATTATTTCAAGTTAATAAGTATTAATACTGTCTAATAAATAGACGAACAGTGTCTTCGCCTGATCAGCAACCACTGATCTTGTTATCTATATTAGAAAGAAGCGCAGCTGACTAGTCTGTCACTTAAAAAAAGCAGACAATATGCATCTATATTATTAATTTTAATAGTTAACACATCCTTAATCCCTTTTTGCTTTCTCTAAAGCCACTTAAGAAATTTCACTTTTACGACCTACATAAATTGAGATACACGTGCCTTTTTTGAACCGTTTTATTATTTATACTTCGCGCTGTTTTTTTTTTTGGAATTGTGTAGGTGATCCATCAATCATATGATGTCACTTTTGGAAATTTCCCTTTTGTGTTCACTATTTACTATTCACCGTCAAGTTCATTTCTCATATAGCTGTAATAAAAAATTATTTTCTGAATCTTTTATGCAGCAAATACTGTTAGTTTATTTACTGGTAAAAATACTTCATGTATTCATCGAATAAAAAAGTTCTTACAAAAACACTTTACAAAACTGTATACTATTCGATTTAACTTTAGGAACCAGACTTAATTTGGCGGAATTTTATTTGGCAAACACTGTTATGGGTTCATATAAAGCGTTCAAGAAAGTTGATAGGTAGTTGCAACAACCGCGCAATCGCCGTGAAGTGCATTCGAGGAGTTGAGGAGGTTCACAATTTCCTTCAGGTTTAGTGATAGTCGACTGTGCGGAAAATTAGTATCGGATATCTTTGAAACTACTCGGTACTTCCAAGTACATGGAACATTGTTATTGTCCAAGTTTCTTGAAAACCATACATTCAAACTGCAAGTGAATTTAAACAAGCTGGTCTTTAAATTCTATACGAATTAGCTCATGCTAATCTCATAAAACTTTATTGTTTAATTAACATTTAATTTAAAAGTAATTTGTAACCATTGTTTCAGTCTTGTTTTTTTAAGGTAATTTATATCCCTATTATACTAACTCTTTCCAAATGACTTTCACTTTTATTTAGCCCATTTCAATTTATTGTTATCAATTTTGTAAAATGAAATGTGTTTACCTTAATTTTTGTTACCGTTCTATTTAACTGTTTTATTATTATAAGTACAGTTTTTAATGACTATTTGATATTAATCTATCAATTTACAACACAAACTCTTCGGCTGTCATTCACCAACTTTTTTTTTCGATTAATCTCCCTTCGTCTAAGATGTTTCTCTTAATCGGTAATGAAACATTTAACTATGTCTCGTACATCACAACTGAAAAAATCTGTTAGATGTCGCAGCATTCCTACGTTACTTTACTGTCTTTCTGTTTAGGATTAAATTTGCTGTATGAGCTCTCTGAAAGGTCAAAATGAGGTTAGAACTGAGGTAGTATTGTTTTCAGGCTCATAGATAATACAACACAGTTGATCCTTTAATCTGTAAGAAATATTTTTATTCTATATGTTTCAAGCCTTTTTTATATATAACTATTCCTGACTATCAATGTTTACAAACAATCGTCGAGAACCAGCTGTATCTATGCAGGCATGAGCGATAATTATATTTAATCATTTATTAGACATCAGTATAGGCCACCCAAAATTAAGACACACTTATGTGCACATATGATTGCATTTGAAAGAAGGTGACATCATACCTTCGCGTCAGCCGAGGGAAGACCGGGAGATCCCCTGAAATCCCAAGCGTTGTAAATTTCCCGCGACGCGTATGATTGCATCATTCAATAGGTGATCGGTTGCTGGGCGCGTTACTTCCCCCAGTGACCAGAATGATATCCACTGTATTGCACCTGAATTAGTTGCTGGGCGCGTTACTTCCCCCAGTGACCAGATTGATAACGTATTGTACTAGACTATATTGCATTATATTTGTGCATCCCAGTAAAGATCAGATAGTTTAACAATGGAGTAAATGCTTTTGAGAAAGCCAAAGTATTCAGTCACATGTTTTGATCATTTAGAATCAGCACAGTTATTATACAATTTATGTTGTGTATTTTTCCCTTTAGGCCGGTTGGAGAAATTGGTTGCTCAGGTGATTATTTTTATTTATAGGTAATCTTGTGCTAGCCTGTTCATAAGACAACCAACGAGAAGTGATCATCCCCGCTCTGACTGACCATGATAGAAACTGGTAATCTATTGATGATATTTACCTGACATAAATTCGGCTGATACATATATACAGTATGATCAATTTGTTATATACAAAAAAAACAAACGTCTTACAAATCAGTGAACAATTAGGTCCAAATGTTTCGTTGGTAACTATGGCTGACAATACTACAGAAAGTTGTTGACCACATGGGTATAATTGCACCTCAAAGATTCAAAAACGTCTTAGTGTGTATTTTATTTCCACCAACTTTGGTGGGCGGACTGTCCTTCCAGTCTACACTTTAGTGCATAGTCCTTTAGGAATCGTGGGAATGGGTGGAGAAAGATGAGACGTTTGAAATGAAAATAGAAGAAGTGTGAAAGACTATCTGGAATATTACTACTGCCTAATTAATCCACGAAAACCGTAAAGAAAAGCTTGTAAAAGAGCAGCTGGCCCCAAAATCGAACCGGTAAGCTTTCGAATTATGATGTAAACGACCAGGCCATTCCGCTCGGTAGATAAAGAGCTGAGTTGTTCGCTGGTACTATGGAGCGATCAGTGTAGTGAAGTGGGGCGGCGCATTCATAGTTAAAAATAGTCCTAAACGTATATATGTCAGTGAACAGCTAGATTTATAATCAGTCCATAGATTAGACATGTTTTGTACATGAATAAGTCGATATTTTAATTTGTGCCATCTCTGTATTTTTGTTTCATCTAAAAGAGAAGGCGACGGGATATTACAATAGATTTGGCTTGTATTTGGCAAAAAATACCAACATTAATAAGTACCTAGAATTAAGAATAATATTTTAATAACAAATTAAAAAATATGTTCACCATGAAAATGAAGCTAAACGTTTTATGGATTGGGTAAACAGGTATCCCAACGCAAGCCTTTTTGTGTTACCTTTGTTCTTTTCGAATTGGTCTTCGGGAAACGTTTCATTTTTCACGTTTAGGTAGAGAGACTCAATTGTAATGTTTATGATCCACTTTTCTTCTATTCAGGTTTTATTTATCTTAAGGCAATAAAAAAAATCGCGTACTTTTTCAATACGTTTGGAATATTAAATTGCAGAAAAGTTATTTTCTCACATTTATTATTATTTAATCCAACCGATGTCAATTAATAATAAGCCTAGCCTGAAACCAGAGATGATCGTTGGAATAGTTTTTTGATGAAGAAAGCAGTGGCGGAGTGGCGGCCAGCGGTGTCGCACCGTGAAGGCGGTGGGTGCTCTTTTAGAGAATGAATTGCTCTGGGGGCAGTGAATATTTGATAATATTGAAAGTTTGATTATTGTGCACATATTACGTAGTCGAAGAGTTATTGCTATTGTTGAGTTTAGTACACGTATAAGGTATCAGATCAACAGGTCGGTGGTACCTTTATTAAGTGGAATGCTTTTTCCACTAAAAATCTAGCTAAATATGCCTGGAGTGGCGGTGCACCTTTGGGTGATGTGTGTAGGTACATGTGTTTAATGAGGCAAGTCCACTCCTTGATCTGATATATACAGCAGTAGCCTAAGTATCGGTAAAGTTGCTGTGATATCGGCACAAGTACGTCCAGTAGAAGCACAGGTCTCTAAGGATATAATAGTCTTTAATGCAGAGATAATCATCAAGGGCGACCTACGCATGCGGCCAATGCGTAGAATGCCTGGTTATTTAGCTAGGGCCTAGGTGTGGCAAACACCTACTGTTGCAGGTATTCTACGACCACCAACTGGAAGTACCTATTCTACGGGATGCGACTGTACCACGGATCTGATTACACTGGGACATCGCAAGGGCGGCCCCAACCGGGGCATCGTCGACCCGCGTAAGTGTTTTAATTGACCATTGCATTATATTTTTTCGAATTGAAGGTTTTGTTTACTTTTTGACATGTTGTTTACCTTCATTGCTGCACTTAGAAAGATATAACACTCGAGGGGAGTCCACTGGTTATTAAATAATGGTTGAAGGAAGGAATCATTATAAAGCCATTATTATAATTTAGGAATGCAAAAAATCAAATAGATAAATATCGTCATAAAGAAGAGCGAATTTTATATGGTGTTTTTAATAATTTATTGAGTTAAGAAATGTTATACAAAACAAATAACACTTAAAAACTAATTTTAAATATACCTAAATACTATTTGCCTTATTAACTACCAACTAAGGGCGTTGGTAATGGCAGGGACTTTTGGTTGGACATTAGGGTGAGTAATAGCGGTCACCCGCTAGACCACCCTAACCGTTCTCACTCGCTTGCTTGATCTTATTGACTCCTGTCACCAACTTTTAAACTAATTCTTTTATACTGACCCACACAGTGCTCTTTTAGTTACCCCCAAACGGAACTGGGGAAGTGGTCACGGCCCACTTTTGCTGTCCAATTATGTCCGAAGTTCCGTGTGGCGTTTCCATCTTTCGTAAAATTAAACACGTTGCATATTTAAGTTGGGTCAATTGTAATACAACAAAATAAAAACAATTAGTGGGAAAAAAATGAGCACTGTATGACAATATACGTAAATGCTGTTCATATAATAAGAAATAGTAATAAATAAAAAAATAATAATAAGCATATCTTACAAAACATAATATACTTAATAATATAATTAATAAACACAACAATGGAAAACACAGAACAGCTTCAAATTTACAGAAAATACAATATAAACAGCATTACAATTTTACAATGTTGTTCGCCTCTTTACGACGGACGTCTTGTAATGCCGTCTCCTTATCTTTATTTCTACTATTTCAACAATCAACAGAATGAATCAGTCGTTGCATTTGGACCTAATTATTTATATGAACCACCATTTAGAACACGAACCCATTAACACAATGGTTTCCGGCTGTGAACGTCTATGTTCTTATGCTTTAAGAATATTAATATTATACGAAGGCCCTTTAGCCTGAACTGTAATTCTACTATTTTCTTCACACTAGTTTTATATTTATATTGTACTCGCAATAAAATGACCCAACTTACATGTCTGCATTCGGTTATAAGAAGCCTTTGTCAAGGCTTTTCCAAATTTTATATGAATTACGTGCTTTGATGAAATACTGGACAAAGCTTTTCAAGTGTCCGATTCAAAAGTCAAGTGCTGTCGTCTTTTCATCCCGCCCAGAAATATATTGCATTGCAGTGAAACAGTCAACTTAAAAACAGATGCTGTTGCTACCATTGTGTACAAAATCCTATTGTTTACTCTAAAGAAGATGTAACTTCCTCTGCCATACACATATATGTTCGTATATACACGAATACATGCACTGTATTTGCTTATCTAGAAGGAATAAGATTTTTTTGTCGAAATTTAATAGAAATGCGTTTCCTTTAAGTTGATTGGTTATATACAAATAATGTATATACCATACTTAATGCTTAGGAGTAAGTACTAACGTTTTCGTTTGGTGTTTCCGTTGTCTCCTTCTAGCAAGTGAAATAAACCAATACAAACAGTGACTTAATGATGCAAAATTCCCTTTTCCTATCATCAACTCTGCCAAATTGCGCAGATTAACTAACCTGCACTAAGTAAACATGACATCAAAACTGTTCTACTTTATCATCAATACCACTCGGGGAAGTTGCGAACGAAAGCTACGTGATAATATATTCACAAAGTTACTTTCAGTAGTGTTATTTTCACCGTCAGTTCGATAACTGCAAAGGGGATTTGAAGCATTGGTCGAAAACACCAAAGAAGTTGGCCGCTTAAGGTTGGTTGATTTTCATTGAACAGTAAATACATGATGACGTTCCAAAATGTTTGGCTTATTGCAGTAACGTTAATTTGGTTCAGTCTGGCAGCGTTTCGGGGAATATCCAGACTTTTCATGAAACAGCAAATTGCACTAGATGTCTGCCATTTGACTTTGAACTCCAAATAGTCACCGAATTTTTTGAGCCATCTAAATTGGCCTTTTTCTCGATAATAACTGATCAAAAATGGTTTTACTAATACTAACATCAGTATTTCTTTTAAAAACGTGTTTTATCATCAATAAGTTTATCTTATTATTTGTAAAATGTGAAAAAGCGTAGCAGATGTCCTAATAGTATGGAGTAAATCCAGTCTCTATAAATAGCTGTCGAGAGAAGAAGGATCAACGAGAACAAAGAAAAGGTACTAATAACTCAAATCAAAAGTAAGGGAGTTTAAAATAATGAAAATTATGTGAACTTTAATTAGAATAAGTAAATTATATTTCATGACGAACACAGAAAGAATAGAAATTATTGGTTGAGAAACTTTAAAATCATATCCTCAATTAGGTTAGTAGACAGAAACAGGAGTGTCCATTGTGTTGAAGCCAAATAAAATTGTAGCTGCCAAGGGTAAGCGTAACTAAACCTGATCCTACTCCATCTACCTCCACTAACCAAAATGAACCCGAACCTGGTACAATCAACAACGAAAATGAGCAGCACAATTCAACGCATGCATTTTCTCCAGAAATTTTCGACCATACGTAAAGGCAGGTCCTAAAAAAGTAGCCAAAATTATCAGAAGAAAGCTGCTATTCTAAGGGACACTCCAGAAAAGAACGCATTGCAAGAGGAACAAAATAATACCATTAAAACGGTTAAGAAGCCAGAGATGAACATTAATGACTTAAACGTTTGTAGCTGTTAAATGCGATTTGTTAGAAAAAAATTACTAGGGACACTTTTGGAAAGCGGCAAATAACTTGTCCATTAGTATGCATAACAAGCCATTAACACTTCTCGTTGAGAAGCTATGATCGCTCAAGTGCAAAATTTCTCAACTAGCCCCACCCTACCCTACGTCTTTAACAGGGTTTTAACTAAGACCCAATAATTGAAAAATGCGTCACGCCTAAAACCCACAACACGATCACAGTAGAGAACTTTTGCATCTTGTACTGTTTTATACAGCTATCTACAAGGCATATTAAGCTTGTCTCGCATTTTCTGACATTGAACTTATGGTAGAAACTCGGAAACTTGGGTAAGTAGCAAGTGATGCAGTCAGTGCCTTAGGTTAATGTTAAAGGTAGACAAAGTTCTAGTGTTAGTACAAGGAATATTCAATGGAATAATGTTCAACGTGCGAGTCAGTAAGAACAAAGGCAATTCAAACTTCGCAGAAACAAGTAAGTGCGGATAGAAATTCAGTTATTACAGGTAAACCGTTACTGTGTACTACTATGCATTAACAGGTACCTAATGAATAGTTAATAATGAGTTTTTTTATTTGTGATAAATAATTCTTATTAACAACATTTTTGGAAAAGGTTCAATCATTTGAAGAAAAAGCGTTGAAAAGTATGAAGAAACTTTCCTAACGTTTAGCTTTTTTGCATAGGCACCTACCTACTGGTTATAACGAACGAAATGATGAACACTTAATGATTTGTGAGGTTGTTTTGAAAATAAGACATGGTTCATATGAAGAAGAGTTGATGTGGGAACGTATTTTTGGAAGACCTAGCCGCATAAGATATTGTCGGACATCCACCCCTAAGTTACTGAGTGATTAGTAAACAAAAATTTGCGACAAACAATGTCGAAAGTCTTTCTTTAAAAATTAAGCATATTTTTACTTACCCACATTGAAAATTAAATTTTATTTGTGTAAACTAACAAAAAGTTGGGTCGGTTATCCAACAAGCCGATCAAGCTCTCGTCAGGCGATCTGGAGGGTGATCGGATCGGATCGGATCCTAAGTAGAACCTACACTGAAACTACGCGATGTTGATTGATCAATTAAAAATATATCATATAAAGTAAATTACTCTCAGTGTTAAATGAACAATAACGGCTTGGTCGGATAATATAATTTGTCAGTTTTGAGTCAGCAGGTAAATAATTAATTTAAAATAAAAAACTCAATTGGAATACCTTATATACACCATTTGAGTAGATTAGATCGGGATCAGTCAGTTTCAAACGTCCTTCCAATCGCCGGACTATAATTTGATGGGTTTTCGTTGACAATCGCTCATACAATAACTGATCCGACCCTTATCGTCCTTCCATAAGCTTCAGAAGTTGATCGTATGTATAAAAGATTTTTGTTTTGTTTTCGGTGAATGGGGAAATCTTCATAAACATCTGGCCGTATCTACGACGAGGTAATGCTGAATTCCCTTCCAATTACAATCTCTTTACTACAGGCATACTAGGATCATTTTATTGGTTCCTTTCAGCCTTTTAACACACACATTTATATTTTTCCGATTTTCGTCTTCTGACTGCCGTCGTCGACCGGAGTCGTAGATAACCGCCTTTAGGATTAAACTTTTTGCTTAAAACCGAAATCGAAACGGCGAAAGATGTAAAGTAAATAAGTAGAGTTTGAATTTACAAAACAGTGAATATTCTACCGTAAACTTGAACCATTGAGTAAATAATGAACTACTCCTATTATAATACTGCTCCTTCCCAAACCTGCTGGCAGTTTTATTTAGGAAATACTTTGCCACAATAAATTCAGAAGTGTTTACTTAGGCTTAGAAATGGTTTTGATGGGAATTAAATTGTCTAGTTAGGAAAGTCTATTCAAGTTCTCGAAAACAGAGCTTAAAAGCTAATGCGGAATGTCAACATAACTTATTCAAACAACATTATCAATTTATATTTGCATAACAAAATTTCAGCCCTACTTATCTCTATATCCATAACGAAGAGATATAAAAAACTCGCATTGATGAAAATATTTTAGTGACATGATTTAAGTGCTTTCATTTTAATTTTCTTCCAAAAAAAAAAAAGAAAATAGAAGCAAGAATAGATACCTCATTTAGTATGTAAAAATGTTTCACAAATTGTAAACGTAAGGTGAGAATTGTTTTTGAAGTCAATGCGTTACATTATTATGTAATATGTGTATAAAGGGGACTTAAGAAAAGAGTTATGGAAGAAAAAAGTTTTGGGGATAGGGACAAAAAATAAATATGATGTGGAGAGGGAAAAAGCATTAACAGAAATGAAAATAAAAAGCAAATGGAGGAATGGAGAGGAGAGGGATTGAAAATAAGTAAGATAACAAAAAATCAAGGATCAGTTAATTTTACACAAACACAACATACCTTTTAGTTACGTTGTCATCATCGATCGAGTCAACAGTCTGCAACACATATTTACCTATCAAATCGATGTATACTGTATGCTTTCAGAATTGACTTAAACAATGATGTTAAATATTTGTTTTATTCATAGGCGTTTAAAGCAAGGCCAAATTTACCTGCTGTTTACGTGCTCTTTTTGATAACGAGCCAACCCTCGTTCCTGTGTTGATCTATTGCCAATTCTGCAGTTTTCTGAATCGTATGAGTGGTCAAAGAACATTGTTGTAGAAACAATGCCCCTTATTTGATATATTTAAATACTCATTACAAAAGAAAGTGTCTTCTATAAACGGCCCAAATTCAACCACCACTTCTTCAGCCTCAGGTTTAAGAAGCCATGAAAATCCAATATTTGTTTGGTCTAAAGATTTTCTGTACGTCTCTATTTATGCCGCTCGTATGACAGCAAACTGCTGTTTGTTTCTATAAACTCTGTCCTCAGTTTCATTGGAATTGTCAACTTTTGTAACTGTTAATCCAGATATAGTAAACTCAAAAATATAGTAGAATCCGTAGGGTGTTATAAATTTAAGAATGTTAGCAGTGATAATATACCAAAACCACAGAATATTATTTATGACCTAGCTGTGTACCTCAGAAAGATCGACCAAATAGCATCTTGTCGTTTTTTGCCACTTATTCGACATTATAAGAAATATCCTGTGGTGGGGTTGCTATAAAACGATGTAAAATGTTATAAAGTTAGAACCGAGCGGCATGGTCTAGTGGTCTAGATCATTGCTTAGCATTCGGGAGGTCATGTGGTTTCCTTGGATCATTTAGGCAAATGCTTCCCCCACACCACCACCCACCCATTCCCACGATTCCTGAAGGAGGCTGAAGAGGGCCTTCCGCACTACCCTTCCGACTTTCCACAAGAGTGTATGTCGGGGGGGGGGACAGCCCGCCCACCAATATTGGTGAGAATGAAACACCCAAAAGTTAGGAGACTGAGCGGCATGGTCAAGCTATCTAGATTATTGTTTAGGTTTGATTTCGGGGCCAACTACTTTAGTCCAAGTTTTTCTGTGGTTTGCTTGGATCATGTATCTATGCAAATACTCTTCTGTCTGCATTGCGTCCATCTCATCTTTCTTCCTCCAATTAACACCCACCCATTTCCACTATTCCTAAAGAGGCTGAAGAGGGCCTTTCGCTCTACTCTCCGACTTTGCACTAAACTGTAGGCCGGAGGGACAGCACGCCCACCAACAATGGTGGGGTGGGTATTAAACTCCCAAAAGTTAGGAATGGTACTTCAAAGAGTCAATTCTACTATATCTCTGAGGTTAGTATACCTTACCATGTCAGTTCCACTAATATAGTACTATGAAATGCATAACAAAACTTCCAAATAAGGGCAGACAATCTACTCTTTTGGACAAGTACAGGAGGTAGACACAATTGTTTGTCATTTTAAATCAATACCATGAAACAATATTTATTATCCCTTATATTGTAAATATTATTTTTCATGCTGGCATAAACAACAATTTTGATAACATTTGGTTCCACACTTCCTTTAAACAACATGTTTGTTCTTCCATGGCCACTGGTATGTGTATTTTCACCCCGTAGCAGGTGCTTTTCGCTACATTTGCGTCATTTTACATTTGCAGCAAGTTTAATTGCATTATTTGCAGTCATCTTCTTCTGAAACCCTAAATAATACATCAATATACAGTAGTGTTATGGCGGCAAGAACCAATAAAAAATATCTATTAATGTTATTTTATTATTATTATAAATTAGATATCAGATCAAACACAATTAAATAATCTGGTGCGTACATACCTTTTCAACCTCTGTTCAAAATTAGCGTAGAAACATTTATTGAGGGTGCCATTGTGGGCGTCGGTCCGATTTGCTACCTTTCAAGAAATGCCGACAAAGTGGTAACATGAGTTATCCATGTAAAAAGGCTGGCCTCAACATGAAATAGTGTGGGAGCGTACACGTTTAGATTGATGACGCAATAATAAGATTTTGCTAAGTAAGTACTTTGATCCGAGATTATTAGGTATATGTATGGGATCGAAACAGTTTTAGTTTAATTACGGTTATACTTAGTTAACGCGCGTGGCGTCTCGCTATTTCATAATTCAAATTTTTATTTTTTATTGTTTGGTTTTACAACTTAAAATTAAAAAAAAATATGTTTTCTTTAAACAGAAATCCGTACAAGAAACATTTAGCTCATGTGTTCAAAGGGGCCTTTTTGGGGATGTAGACTTAAAATTAGAGAAAGCAATATAACCAGGAGTGTATGTCACTCAGATATGACAGACAATTCATATAACACTTACCGTGTTTTTTTGTTGTTATAGAGTAGCTAGGAAAAGAGCTGTATTTTGAATAATATTATAATACTAGCTGTTGCCCGCGACTTCGTCCGCGTCAATTTCTGTTATTAGGATCGCGATTAAGAAGTTTTTAAAAGAATATATTCAAAAAAGTTTTGTCTAAAAAATAAAAAAAGAATTAGGGGTGGACCACCCTTAACATTTAGGGGGATGAAAAATAGATGTTGTCCGATTCGCGGACCTAACCGATATGCAAACAAAATTTCACGAAAATCGGTCGAGCCATTTAGGAGGAGTTTAACTACAACCGTGACACCAGAATTTTATATAATAGAATATTTTAATTAAATAATTCGCAGTTAAGGTGTCTTATTATTAATAAATAATAATTCGAAACAAACACAGCAGTGTTTAAACTATTAACACCAACAATTTTATTGCTTCATTAAAAGGAAACGCTAATCCTTAGTGAAACCTTTTAAATAATTTTTCTTTCTGCACTCAATGCTGACTCTTTTATGTTATCCAAGTTTGACAAGTAATAACATTTTTAATAATTGTAGGTAAGGAGGTCGAAACTAGTGGCCCGTTCCTTTCGCCACCTCGGACATAAATATTAAGAAGTGGAAGAAATCCTTAGTTACTCCTTTTTTTTTTTTTCAACATTAAATCCCTACAAAACAACATATGCCCCACTAGTCATTCTCTATAAGAAAGGAGAACTTTTTGTGAAGCAGTCTTAAAATATGCCCATAGGCCTAACTCACTAACATTTACCGTTGTCAATCAGACCTACCATGAACTATTACTATGTCGCCCAAGGAATTGTTTAAAATCACTTTCATTCTTTTTAGTATCCTAGGAAAAACAAACTGGGGGTGGTGGAACCCATCAGCATTTTGTTAAGGCAATGTCAACAATCTCGAAATCGCCTGACCTACTCTACTAACAATGTCTTGCTGTGTAATTTAATAATCCACAATGCACTTCTTTTATTTTGTTGCGTTGAATCTAAAGCGAAATTGCTGACCACGTTAAGCATTCAGCTCATTTACGACTTTAGCCGCATTAGTTTCAAGTGATATGTTATATCAAAAAGATATTAAAAACGCAACTTGCACGGAAACCAATGTGTCGGTACTACCTCGAATATGAGGCTAACTGAAGCTTTGGATGCTGACAGGTGCAATCAAGGGTACTTTAACTTCCACGATTTTATCTTTACATTGGAAACCTGCTGATTCTCTGGTTGATGAAATTAAAACTGCAATAGCCTCTTTAGTTTCGGATTGCGGCACTAATTTACCGATCCTCCCCACCTTTAGTAATACCATATAAGAAGAGAGGTAATAGTTATACAGCTTTTTCCGCTATAATCAGAAATTGGAGCGTCCTCGTTATCTGGTCATGCTTAAATATTTTTTTAATGTGCCCATCCACGACGAAGTTTCGGAACAGTGACTGGATCTCGTACTGACGAGAATCGCATACAGTGTTGTCAAGACTTAAACTCTGCATCAAGGAAATTCCTACTTAATAGAATGCCAGTCACCAATTTATTGAAATGGTTTAAGGTGTCTCTCATAGGAAACTGTTCTATCAAATTGATGAACATTAACAGGTTTATTCATGTATTCGGGTACAATATTTAGTCAGAAATGTACTATGAATATTTTGGAAATGATTTGAGGTAAGAAATTGATTCTTAAGCATTAAGGATCATCGATCACGGTTCTCTACATAATGTTATTTTAAATTTATTTTGTGTATCAGAGAAAATAACATTTTTGGTCTCGTAAAAGGGATTTCTCAGAAAATATTATTCCCTGTTACAAAGAGATGTACTTTGAAGCACGAAATCGTTACTGCAAAATGTGGGATTCAAGGATAAAATACTTTTGAATGAATTTCTTAGGGTGTAATCTAATTCAAATTTTTTAGAAGAACGGAAACAAACACTATTTTCACTGTTGCAAAAAATATAGTATTTATTTAAATATAAAGAGGTATATAATTTATGATCATGAAAAAAGAAAGCAATAATAATTGTGTGAGTTAAAAGATGAGTGACCTAACCCAGCCTAACGTATCCTAACCATATTATATAATAAATAGTGCATCACTAATCAAACATAATAACTAAATCTGATAAATAATCTTCTAGTAGGCACTACTAGCGATTACCCTTTTGTTTGAAAGTTCATCTTTTGAGTT
The DNA here is from genome assembly GCA_029378335.1 of Agrilus mali. Lineage (NCBI taxonomy): Eukaryota > Metazoa > Arthropoda > Insecta > Coleoptera > Buprestidae > Agrilus > Agrilus mali. The sequence continues at coordinate 9,485,923 of CM055658.1, forward strand.
TTTAGTAGTTAATATTTAGGTATTCCTTGTATTAAATTCAATCAGATAATTGCAGAAAATGATGACTGCATTTGCAGAAAAAGTCGCATACGGCGATTACCCCTTTCGTGTATTAACTTAGTTTATCACGCATTCATTGGTAACCCATTAGGGTTAATTCATACACTCGATACTCGATGGTTCTGACTATTCGATCTATTATGCTTGATGTTTGTAGTTTGTGCAATATGAAAAAGACGAATGAAGGGCGGGGGGGGGGATTACCACTTCTCTCTATAATGATATCATTAATTTAATATTGCTACATTGCTAGTAAGTGGACCCGTAGCCCACAAAGTTAAACGGCAAATATCTTTTTTTTTTACTTGGACCATCGTGGGCAAGCGTTGTGACTGAAGCAGCAAGTAAGCCACTAGAGACAAATATACAGAGTGTTTCTGTAATAAGTGCAAAGCTTTGGAGGGTGATAACTAGATGCCATAAGAAATTGTATGGTGAGTATAGCAGCTGTACCAGGGAATAAAACAATTTCGAAAAAATGAAGAGGTTAAAATCTAAGGCCGGTCCTGTGCATGATTTGGCAACGCAGGTGTACTTATTGCAACGTATTACGATAATTTCCTAGCAACATTGGCAGGATGAAGTTTAAACAATGCTGATTGCTAAACAGCTTAACTAAACATCCACAACTTACTACTTACTTATACAAATTATCGGTTCAAAGTACCAGGTACTTAATATGAACACACGAATAGGCGTACACCTACACTGAGAGTACATTACAAAAGTTGTTCGAAATTTGCATCGCGAGATAAAAGACAAGCTTCAAGACGTCTAACAAAATTATTCCCAACTGATGGGAAAACGTCCGGCATTTGACGAATTTCATTTGCAGTCATCCTCATACGGTCCTACGGACCATCAGCATTCTGCATTGGCGTTTGATACACGTGCTGTTTTATGCAATCCCATAAAAAGTAGAAGAAAAGATACGTCCACGCAGTTGTAATGAACATGCCTTCAAGTACATTCGGCAGAGTTTCTTGTCAGAAACTTAAATATGTCAGTCCATTTAAATGCCCAAGTAGAACAAACGGTCGTAATGGCGAGTCTCCAAAAGTTCCGTACCACACATTAACCAAAAACCGTTGTTGAAATCGCGAGGGGTGTATGACATAGATGTGCGTCACACCAATAGTGACTGTTTTGAAAATAATATGCAATGAAAACAATTGTGATCTGCAGCAGCTTTTTGCCGAAACCAGTGACACAAATCCACTCCTACGGTCGCAGAGAGCGACGATTATATTAACAGTTTGAGTGCTGAGTACAATGTCAAATAGCTTTTTGAGTTCCAGTTGAGAGTACTCAAGGATCATCCTTTTAAGTCCCAGTGTGTGTACTCAAGGATCACCTTTTGAGTCCCAGTGTGCGCACTCAAGGATAGCCTTTTGAGTTTTAGTTGAGAGTACTCAAGGACCACCTTTTGAGTCCCAGTGTGCGCACTCAAGGATAGCTTTTTGAGTTTTAGTTGAGAGTACTCGAGGATGACCTTTTGAGTCCCAGTGTGTGCACTCAAGGACAACCTCTTGAATCCCACTGTGTGTGCTCTTGAGTAGGGGTTGTCGGTTTTTAAAAACCGGTTTTTTGGAGAAAATTATGAAATTCGAAAACCGGTTTTTAGTAGAAAATATCGGTTTTCAATGTATAAATAACACTTAAAAAAAAATTGAAAATGACAAATGTAGCAAAATGTACCAGATTGATGAAAACACCGTTGCCAGCGGTTTGGTTCTTGGAATCATATCGGTCCGATATGATTTCAAGAAACGGTGTGTTTGTCTATTAGATGAATTAATTTAGATTTTATATCAGTTTGTCTTCCGGTTTCTTTATGTACAGATCATAAATTCAGTGTTCAGTGCCATTGATCGATATTTGATATAGATGATATTATACAAAATGTAAAATGTATAAATTTTTATTTATATTATTTATATCTTTGTAGTCCTAAATGTCAGACGTGTGGAATTATTTCATAAAATTATGCATAAACAACGAACAATTGTTTTTAAAGTTATTTAATCCTGGTCAACTATTACTAAATTGCATAAAGAAATTTTACTATCAATAAAATTGAACAGTAAATAATTTCAGTCAAAAACTGCTTTTAATCGCTCTAAATTTTCTGTTAAAATTTTTTGTTCATATTACAGAATATTCAAGCAAAAAATTTTTTTCTAAAAATTCGAAACCGGTTAAAACCGGTTTTCTGGAAAAATTACTATTCGAAAACCGGTTTTCTAAAATGTCGGTTTCTGTATAAACCCTACTCTTGAGTTGATGTTTGCAAAAAAATCATACCTTTTAATCATGCTGAGATCTTGGGATCATGAGATATTTGTGTACTCCGAGTCCCTTTGTGAGTCCCTTGAGAGCACTCCAAATTTTTTACAATGTTGAGTCCCCCGCACGAACTGCATGAGAATACTTGTTGAGTCCGATTGATCATGTCCTTAGTGTGCATCGAGAAGTAATCAAACCATTGTTGTGATACAACTAAAGATCTATTCGAATTGGGTAAGCGATACTACGAGCATTTCTTCTTTTTTCCAGATGGTGATCTATCTTAACAACCGAAACAGGGGAATCCGGGGCGGATTCTGTTCAGGATGGCCGAATGTCATGAGAATTTTACGAGATCCCAGTCTTATCGAATTCCAATGCGAATGAAGTCTATGGCGAATGTTTAAAAACAGTCTGTCTACTCGGAAACCGTAAAAACAATTATTATTGAATATATATTGTCAAATGGGTATGAATGGGTAGTTTTTCAAAATAAAGTGTTATTTTATGAAAAGAAATTAGTCTTTAACAGTATATCTTTTGTGACGTATACCGCCACATATTTGTTTTGTTAAAATCCATGTAAATATCTTTTCAAATATGTAACGTTTTTTTTTTTCTATGAAAAATCCCGTTACTAAAGTTTTACTTATTTCGATTCAGTTTGTCTTTGTCTTAGTTCAGTTTTATTGATTATTTCTTAATGTTGATCGACCTTCCGTCTTATCATCAAGGCTAACAACCTTCGCGCAGGACTAGGCGATCGATGGAGGGATCGATGAAATTTTCCGGTCGGTGCTCGAGGCCTTCTTCCTCGATCCTTGACACTGGTGTGACGTGGGTGTGTGTCTGTTTTCTGGTTTAGCGTTCGGCCCATCCAAATTTTTATAGTAGGTTCTGGTTGGACTAGGAGACTGGGATTACGGGTAGGGGTAAAGACACCCTTAGGCAACTCAGCAAGGCTACGAGACAACCAACCTGACTCATTAACAAGTTAGGATCCGATAAATACCTGCAGGTGGATCTGATAAATATCTATAGAGTTGGTCCCTTTGTTCTCTGGTGTTCCTCCCCGGGATCATTTTGCCTCAAAACTATCAGTACGAAAAATCCCCTAAAATACCCGGAAACCAGTGGCAGTCCCTACTGTGGCCTAGGGAAGCGTTTTTGGGTGGGAATGACTTATTTTGTAAGTTTTTGTTGTGTGTAATTTTCTTAATATACTTTTCAAGTTGTTATTTTTGTGTTTTTTAAAGAGAGCTTCGAGCCCTCTAAATCATCAGGATTCTACAGGAACCACCGATGCACTACCCGGTGCTCAATAAAGTTTTCTTTGTTTTCTTTCTTTTCTTTGTTTGACAAAGTGGCGCCCGAGCAAGTATTCATTTTAATCTTTTTAGTATTTTATAATATTTTAGTTTTCACAATTCATTTAATTTCAAATTTTTTTTATAACAAAATGTTATTGATTTCAAAACCCAAGTAATAGTTTTGTTAAATTGGCGCGGCACGAGCAGGGACCTGAAGAATCCTGATTGCAATTTTTTCTTTGTATTTTTGGTAACTGGTAAATTTATATTTTGTGCATTATTTTTGCATTTACTGCATTTAACTTTCTGTAATTTATCTCTGAGATCTATTTTATAGAAGTTTCAAAAACATTGTCTGTTTACTTGTTTAATATCTTTCAAATTTGTTTGTACAGTTTCAAACTTGTGTAAAATTTTAAGGTACTTGTTTTACAATATGGATATGTCCTCAATCAATTCTGTAGTATTCATTTTAATCTTTTTAGTATTTTATAATATTTTAGTTTTCACAATTCATTTAATTTCAATTTTTTTTATAACAAACTGTTATTGATTTCAAAACCCAAGTAATAGTTTTGTTAAAAATATTTCTATTTGATTTACAAATTGCTATATTATATTATATACCCTTGTATTATATTTCTTTGTGTCTCTGTGCCTCTATAAACATTCCTCTCTTTTGTAAATATTTCTATTCTATCCTGCTTATCTATTTAATTAACTTTATTACTGTGCTCTTCTATAATTTCATTAACATTTCATCTTTTGTGTACTAGCCGGATGACGATTTTACCTTTCATTCCTTCTTAAAAGCAATTTAACGATGGGTTTCTTCGGTGTTGGGACTAGATCCAAATTCTTAGCATTTCTTAGCTTCAAAACATTCTAACCCTGTTGCCACATTATTGGTACCCTGCTCTTACTCCCTCTCTTCCTGACAATTGTCAAAACACTTTACTTTTTCAAACATACTTTTTCAGTTCCTATCTAGCTTCTCTACATTCTAGATCTCTTCGTTTTTAGCCGAGCCGGTATACATTCTTCATTGTCTCATAAATATACGTGGTTGTTGTTTTCGTTAACTAGTTTAATGTTTATTTAATTACTAAGTCCTCCAAGGGAACGCAAAAGACTAAATCTATCTACGACTTACGTCTTTTCCAAATATAAAATTGATCTGTTTTAACGTAAATTATTTAGGTTAGATTATTTAATTTCTGACAAAATAATTACATTGCTAGTTCGTGCCAAATTGACTTCAATTAACTTTATTCAAGTGTATGTAGTCACATCAACAAGTGCCAGCTGCTGGTTATTTCTCTTGGGATATCTACTGGTTTACTGTGGTACATCCAACAGATTGTTACCGGATCTTCGTATATACCCGGTGCTTATTCCCCGCACTAACTATCGGATACTAAATATTCACAGGGCTTTCTGTTGGCTTGGCTGGAATAACTCTGGAAACCGATCCAAGTTCACCATTAGATAATATATTTGTGATGTTTATCTACCTTTTTGCCTAATCATTCACTTTTCCCTATAATAATTCCTTTGAGAAATAGAGGGCTTTCCAAAAACAGAGACTTGTTGCGGTGCACTGCAATAGAATATAAGAGGCAGTAATTTTCAATGTACTTTTGGGAAGTGAACTCAAATATCGTTTCAAGATTGTCGTTTGGATTTTGGGGCTAATAATTTCAATCTATATATCTAACAGAGCTAATTGTGGGTTTAGATTTTAATTCAACTCAGAATGAGAGCTGTCCGCTTAATTGTTTTGGCTATATTTGTAACGTTTTTTTTTTCTATAGAAAAATTCCGTTACCAAAACTTAACCTCTCCCTGTTCAGTTTGTGTTCGTCTTAGTTCAGTTGTATTGATTTCTCCTTAATTTTGATCGACCTTTCGTCTTATCACCAAGGCTAACAACTTTTGCGCAGGACTACGCGATCGATGGATGGATCGATGAATTTTTCCGGTCGGTGCTCGAGGCTTCTTCCTCGATCCTTGATGCCGACAAGACGTATTTGTGTGGTTTTTTTCTGTTCGGGTTTTGTGCCTAACGTTGTGTGAAAGTTTTTGTGAACCTCTTACCTGTTAATAATTTTCGTAAATTTTTCCAAATTAAGTTTTTCTCTTTAATTTTTTATAAGTCGTTTAAGCTCTCGCTTAATTTATTTTTTTGATTTAATTGTAACGTTTTTCAAAAAATTTTTTTGTTGCCACGAGGCATTTTTAAATCATAATATATTTTCTCAATCTTTTAGGCCTTTGCAGCAAATTGCAAATCATTAAATATTTTTTTCGTACATTTTTTGGTAATTTTAATTTTTAAATTTTTCTTATGGTATCTGTGTCGACTAATTGTTGAATGTTTGAAGTCTCTTTTGACCACCATATTGACAACGGACATTTTTCCTTACTCTTCCTTTCGTGCACCTTATTTGTAGGCATTTTCAATATCTTCAAACATTAATTTCTCTTAATTAATATCATTTAATTTTAAGGGGAAAACTTTGATGAGTACTTGTCTCGTTCTTTTGTCAGCCCATCTAGATTTTTAAAGTAGGTTCCGGCTGGACTACGAGACTGGGATTATAGGTATGAAGACATCCTCAGGCAACTCGACAAGGCTACGAGACTAATTTCCAACCTGTCTCATTAACAAGTTAGGAGCTGATAAATACTTACAAGCGGCATTCATAAATATGTATAAAGTTGGTGCCTTTGGTCCCTGAAATTCTTCCCCTGGAACATCTTGCCTCATAATTATCTATAACAAATGCCTCATAATTATCTATAACCAAAATCCTCTAAAATATCCGGAAAGCAACGGCTGTCTCTACGGTGGCGTAAGGAATCGTTTTTGGGTGGGCTGACTCAGTTTTTAAGTTATTGTTGTTTGTAATTTTATTAATTTACTTTTTCAAGTTTTTTTTTGTTTTTTTTTCTATAAGAGCTTCGAGCCCTCAAAGGCTTCAGAGTTTTCAGGAACCCCCACTGCTCTGCCCGCACTATATTAATTATATTTCTTTGTTTGACAAAGTGGCACCCGAGCTTTGGTTATTAAAATTCATTTTGCTTTTAATTTGTTCGTTATTTGATACTTAACTTATTCTCATTTTTTAAAAATCAATATGTAATAATGCTAAATACTTCAAGTAGCAGTTCGTATCTTATGCGGAAACAATTGTGAATATTTCAACTTTTTGTCGGAAGTAATTACCTTTTTGTTTTTTTCCATCCTAACCTCTTATTTTAGTAATCTTTGTTACCATTTTCAGTTAACGTTAAATTCATTATGTAAACCGATCCACCGCACTTAAAATAAAATAAAACCTTTTTCTTGTTTACCTCTAACTTCATGATCAATAATGCTTCATATTTATTCATTATTCTTAAAGCAGCTATTTATTAAAACGGACAGTTGTTTGCCACACGTCTAAGGAAGCGCCGCTTTTGCTAAAGAAATTTAATTGTTTGCGATTTTAAAATAAGATGACGTATAAACAGGTAGAACATAATGAAAGAGGAGGATTAATTAATTAAAAGTAAAATTATTCATTTTTTAATGCAAGGAAGGTTTGTAAACAATTTCCTACCCCACGTGAAGGTTAATACTATGAAAACATTTACATAAAGCTTATCAAGATTAATCGATTCCCATATCGCATGGCCATTAAATCCTTGAGGTTTGGAAATTTCTGCTGTTCTAACAACAACCCTTTAGATTCTTTGTAATCCTTTCCAAAGAACATCGAACCTCTCGAGCATGAATAATAATTGATATACTTACTATTGGCAGAGTACGCTAATTTTCAGGTGATAAATGAAACACATTATTTGAGTTGGAGTAATTTTTATTTTCTATTTTAAACGTCTTAATACTTTGGTTGTTTAGTTGCGACTAACTATTGTATACATTTAGTTTATTTTCTTTTCTTACACTACATGACTACATCTATTATGTTTATGTGACTATCGAGATTTTGTCACGTTCGTTATATTTAAGATAAGGCGCAAGCTAGACGTATCACGCTTCATTATAAAAAGTGAACATAAATATTGTTCTATTTAATTAACAGAACGAGTTCGTTTTTGTTTATGAACTCCAATACTCCCACTCAAAAATGAAATCGTTAATTAAAAAAAAAATATATTTAGATATTTTCAATATTGATAATTCTATTGTTTTATTATTTTGGGGAGATAATAAATGAACCAACAGTTGTTGCACGGATTGGGAAAACCCAATCAGAACATTATATTTATTATTAAAATACTTTTCATTCTTGCAATTGGAAATAAATATACGCTAACGTCATTAATAATGTCGTCGTATATTTCTTTATTATATGAAAACATAGGACGTTTTTGAGGTCGTTTGCCTTTTTTAATTTCTACCTCGGCATTTTTCTTTTATTTTTTTTTACCGCTATATTGTAATAATGAGTCCTTTTGAATTTGCACAAATTGTTTATTGTCTGCTTTGGTTAAGTCAGACTTATTTAGCCGTGTCATAGAATTATCTGCTTTGGTTAAGTCAGATTTATTTAGGCGTGTTTTAGAATTATCTGCTTTGGTTAAGTCAGATTTATTTACTGATGACATGGATAAAGTTTTCGACACTACCAATTTATTATCTGCTTTGGTTAAGTCAGATTTGACATTGGCTTTTGGTACATCTGATTGAGATTCAGAGTTACCGCTTTGTGTCGAATTTGATTCCTCATTTAATTCTAAGAGTTGCCTTGTTTCTTTAAATGTAATTTCGTCTATTATGACGTCTCGAGCTTTAATTTATTGCCCGATTTTATTATTTCATACCTTATTACCATTAGGTTCATAACAGAAGGATACTTCGTTCAGCTATTTAATTTTGTTGTGGCGTATGGCTCACGGTTAAATGGTATGTTATGCCCTTTTCTGTGCAAAATTCTTTAAACTCATTAGGCAAGTATATACCCACATTATCGCAATAAAGATTTGCAATTTCTAGACCAAAATGCGCATCGCATTTAGCTGCATAATTTTTAAAAGCGTTTAGCACCTCTGATTTATATTTTAATAAATACACAACTGTGTAATGCGTAATTCATCTATGAATGATACAAAATAGTTTTTAATATCGAGTATTGGTAGTTAGTTTACTTTTACCACAAACGTCTGAATGGACAATAAATAAAGGTTTTTGAATGTAATCTTTTGACTTTGATTTTTTGCAAAAGGTAATCTTGCTTGTTTGCCATAAATACAAGCTTCGCATATTTTATCAACACGTGTAATACCTTCAATTGATTGAATATCATCAAGCATATGTAAAGTTTCTAAATTTTTTTTTAAATTTTTCTTTACTTATATGTCCAAGACGTTGATGGCACAACTGATAATTTTTCGCATCATTCATTAGACTACTGTAAATTTTCTGACGAACAGGTATTTGGAATATTACTTTTATTAGGTCATAAATAGTCTTACCTGTTATGATGATTTTGTTATCATTTTTTTTTTGTTACCCTTTCTGGTAAAAAAAAATAACAGTCATTCCATTCTCCTGAAGTCGACGGACTGTCAAGAGGTTATACGGTACTTCCTTCGGAGTAGAGAACGTCTTCTAGCCGTCCTTTTGCACCCTGGTTAGTTGTAGCTTCGATTACTCCTTTCTTTGTAGCCTGAATTGATGTTCCAATTTTTGCAATCGAAATTTGCAGTGGTGGGTTAAGGTTCTCGTGTGCAGTGGATATATCCTGATTGTTTATAATACGTTCTGTAGCACCAGAATCCAGGATAAAAGACACTTCACTTTTATATTTATTATAATCCTTATGTAGATCATTTTTTTTTTACACCTAACACAAACACAAAACCGTCACTGTTGCTTGGTTCCTCCATATTCTCTGGATATTTTGTTTTTATTGTTTGTAGGATCCTCGTGCTATCTTGTTTGTTTTCCACCATTCTTTTATAGTTGAAACAATCTCGTTTGAAGTGATTTGCTCTGCCACAATGTTTACATTGTTTACTTAAAGACTTATAATTTGATCTTTTTATTGTTTGATGTTCTGAAATGTTGACTTCGGATTTCTGGATTAATTTTATAGGATTTCTTGCATGTATGTTGTCGTTTGTGCAATCCGTTGGGACTTTTAAAAGTAGTTTTATTTTCGAATGAAGATGATGATAAACTCAAAACTTTTGAACCCATTTGTGTACTATTTTCTGTTTTGAGTTTTACTTCGTGGTCAAATAGGCGAGTTTTAACGATAGGTTGTCATCACTTAACGTTTCGAGTGCTGTTATCACACCATCATAACTGTTTGGGAGAGTTGTGAGAAGATGAAATACTTTATCCATTTCGTCAAGTTTTCACCAGCAGTTATCAATTCCGTAAGTGTTTCGTCGAATTTGGTAAAGTGCGTTGCTAATATCGTGTCACCTAATTTTAATGTCAATAGTCTTTTTTTTTCGGCATGCCAACTGAGTAGCGAGACTTTTTCGCTTATATATTTAATCTAAACTTTGAAAAATTTGTTTTGCATAAATTTTGTCTAGCAAAGTTTAGAAAAGAAACACTTATTTATTCTATTATGTGACTTCTTGCAGTTAAATTTAATTTCAACTTCAGTTGGAATTTCTTCCTCCACTACTTTTGTTACAGCTAGTTCACTAAATGGCACCATCACTCGAAATTTCCATACTGCGTATTTTTCACCATTAAATGGTTTTATATTACGTTTTTGATTCACTTCCATTTTAAAATCATTTATTGTCCGCAACTTTAATCAACGACTAACTACACTCGCGTTTATCCCCTGGGCACATAACCTATTGGCAGAGTACGCTAATTTTCAGGTGATAAATGAAACACATTAATTGAGTTGGAGTAATTTTTATTTTCTATTTTAAACGTCTTAATACTTTGGTTGTTCAGTTGCGACTAACTATTGTATACATTTAGTTTGTTTTCTTTTCTTACACTACATGACTACATCTATTATGTTTGTGTGACTATCGAGATTTTGCCACGTTCATTATATTTGAGATAAGGCCTAAGCTAGACGTATCACGCTTCATTATAAAAAGTGAACATAAATATTGTTCTATTTAATTAACAGAACGAGTTCGTTTTTGTTTATAAACTCCAATACTTTCCTATAATAATTAATTGCTGTGGCTGCATTCAAAAGGATTTTTTTTAAATACGAGGGTGAGTCATAAAGTAAATTTAATTTGATTTTAAATAATAGCGGGAGAATCGTCGCACGCTGGCACGTCTGACGTCACATCAGACCACAGCAAAGATAGCATTACTTTTTTAGACATGTTCCAAAGTAGAGCAGCTTTCGGTGATATATTTCTTATGTGGAAATAAACTAATCAGTAAAAATGCAAAAGCAGCACGGAGGAAGTGAGTTATAAATGAATTACTTCAAAATAATTTGAAACCTGCAATAATGTTCAAATATCTTGATGTGTTCAGTTCTGGCATCCTACACATATACAGAATATTGATGCGTGATTGAACATATTTTCGTGATGATTATTGTGAAATGCTCGAATCTAAATTTTTGAGTGTCTTCCACATTGTAATTGACCTTACATCACATGACTAACTATATATGGGACCTCCAGTGGCAAGAAATTTTGTTTCGGGTAGGAGGGGCTGCTAGATAGTGTCGAATGTCGAATTCCCGAGGAAGGTGTCCTCGGGCTTACCAACTTAAAACCCTCTATCTCAAGCTGTTTTGGGACCTATCGATCATCTTCAGCCACTGTGTAGTTAACTACAAGATTGTCTTAAACATAATTGAAGAACTTAGCAGAGAGTTGAATAAAGTGGGAGAGTCACGAAGTATTTTTCATGATTTGTACCTGTAGTTTATCAACCGAGCGGCATGGTCTAGTCGTCTAGATCATTGCTTAGCAGTCGAAAGGTCACAGGTTCGATTCCGGGTAGCCGGCCCCGGAAAGGAGGCTGAAGAGGGCCTTCCGCCCTACCCTCCGACGGAGGGGTAGCCCGACCACTAACATTGGTGGGAATGAAACACCCAAAAATTTTTTTATTAGTTTGGCAATTGAAAATAGTTTAGGATAGTGTTACTCGATCACACTCTACTATTCTACGTTATACCTTGATGAATACTACTTGTATTAATAGGATTGAATGAGTGTACTTTTGAATCTATTCTATTCTATTTTTTTTTTTTAAAAGAAAATTAATTGGTATGAAAGGACGAAGGGAAATTTTTAATTAGAAAAGTGAAAACAAATCCGGGAGATTTTAATAAAGCCTTATTAAATCGTAAAATATGTTACGCCTCTTCAGACGAAAATAATGACTACGAAATATACATTGAAAAGTGAGTGTTCAAATATTTTAAAATAATAGTGGTGAATGAACAAAGCAAATTTATTTTTATTAAAATGATGATTTTCTGTTTGTTTAATATAATTCAGACGAAAGGAAAGGAAGAGTCTTAGGTGTTCGTGAATTTATGTACCTAAAGGCTTTCAATTTCACAGATAATGTAAATATTTAAATGCCAAATCCGCTGAAAGCCTAAAAGAGATTCGGAAAATTCGAAAGTGTATACTATATGAAAACAAAAACATGTCCCGCACAATATAAAAGCAATCTATAAGGAAAATCAAAAACAAAAAGTTTTACCAATATGGTAGAGGATTCAAGAAATAAGCTATTTTCCGCATGCCCTGTTAAAATAAATTCCGCCCCTATCACGTACATCTGGTTTATGAGCTAAATCAAAATGATTTCAATTTTCGTTCACATTTAGCGAATAAAGCAAATTTTTTTTTTAATTTCATTTTATAATACTATTCGTTTACCGGTACGAATGGCATTAAAACTTGCTTATTGGAACTGCCGCAAAATAATTTATTGTTGTTGTTTTGTCTTGATTTAAAACTCAAACATTATCAAAAACAATATACTGCCATAAAGGTGAGCGAATTTTGTATGTTTTTTTGTAAAATTTAATAAATTAAATAATTGCTTATAGAACAAATAATATCTACTTAAAAACTAGTTACAAATATATCTTAAATCTACTTGCCTAATGAACTACCAACTAGGGGCGTTGGTAATGGCAGGGACTTTTGGTAGGACATTAGGGTGAGTAATAGTAGTCACCCGCTATACAACGTTAACCCTTCTCACTCGCTGGCTTGATCTTCTTTCTTACTTTATTACTCTTATTATTTTGTGTCCACAAATAATTCTTTTATACCTACTGACCCACATAGTGCTCTTTTACCCCCAAACGGAATTTTGCAAGTTGGTCACTTTTGCCGTGCAATTATTTCGCATTTCCGTGTGGTGGTTCCTTGTTTCGTAAAACCAACACGTTGCATATTTGAATTAAAACAAATGTAGGTAATTAATGAAATGAAAAACAATTAAAAGGAAATTATTTTGGAAAAATATGAGAATTGTGACATTACTCATATCAGATATGATATAAAATCCGGCTTAATATGTGTAGAAACTTATCTTATGAAGCCCATTGGACTGTTCGCTCAAGATTCTGAATATATTCATATATACGTATATCTCATTTCTCGAATTATATAGGATCACTTGAAAAATTATCTGCCACTGACGATTTACTCAGAGGTTTATTTTAAATAATTTTTGCATTTACTTGAGTAAATTTTCTTTTTAGGAGATTGAAATTGATACACTTTTTATATTACTTAATTATGACAAAATACAGTCCAAATTATCGACATCAAAGAAATAAAGCTTTAACTTCTTTTACCTCCATATTTTAACTTATCTCAAGTGAAATATAAGTGTAAAAAATAGAACCATGTTCGGTGCTAACGTCATCAGGGGCTGTTGACTTTATCGATACAAATACCATATGTGGTAGATTTCTTTGCTTCTCCGGTTGCCTTTAATTTTTTGTTATTATGAAGTACTGTCACATAACGCTCATAATTTTACAAAATTATATTTTTCTTTAATTGTTTTATATTTTATAAATTCTATTAGTTACTATTTTGGCATGTTACTTGTTGATTTTGCGAAATTTTGAACTCGGACATCGTTGCACGGCGAATGTAGATCGCTACCAAGTTTGAGAATTCCATTTGGCAATAACTAAAATAGCATTATGTGAGTCACTCCAATGTGTCAGTTTGGACAGTTTTTAGCCAGTTAATAAGAAATCACTGATAAATAATCAGTCAACCGAGTAAGAGGGTTAGAATAGTGTAGCAGATGATTGTTTACACTCACCTTAATGCCCAAAACTCTCTTAACGCCTTAAATTGATAAGTTAATTAGGCAAGTAGTGCTATACTTTTGTTATTAGTTTTAAATGTTATTTATTATGTAGCTACCTAAATGATTAGCAAAATATATATATATATATATATAATATCCAAAATACCCAAATAAAATTCGATTTACTGTACTAAAGCATCTAGAAATAGTAGTATCTATAAATAGCTAACAGATATATTTTCCAAAAATAAATATCGAGGGTTATACACCCATAAATTAATTAGGTACGAAATTTTTCCGTTCAGCAAAACTTTTATTTTTTTTAGTAGTTGTTGAGACCTGGATAACGTGCTGCTGGCCTAATGTAACTTGGGGAGCAGTTATCACTTTTCGTTTTAAATTAATACGACGAAGGTCAATATTATTCGTGACCGAACAACTAAATGAATAAAAACATTCACTGTAGGAAGAGTTTATTTAAAACGTAAATGTAAAACAATCACACAGAAAAACCATCAACGACGTAAAATACTAAGAACAACGATAACAAATACAGCAAAGAAAAAGGGCAAAAAATATGAGATATGACGACCGAATGTTTTGACGAATGCAATCTAACTACTGCTTATTAGGGGTAGCAGTGCTTTCAAAAATGGTCAAAATATGAATACATTAATAAACATTCCTATGACCTGTGTCGGCAAAGAGGCCTCTTTATTAGGTACAAAAATGCAGATATCGAGGTACTACTACGACAATTGATAGAGCCAACACGGTCGTCTTTCTACCTGAAGGATAGCTGTGTTTCTTAATTTTAGCAAATTTGAAATAACTACAGATTAAAAAATATTTAAAGTATGAAAAAATGTATAAAGTTCAACAGTAGTTGTTTCATTAAGGTAGTTCTTTGGATTTTTTTTTATATTCTATTAATTATTAACACACATAACAGTGACACATGATATTTGATGCACAGATATCTAACACTGACATTAAATTATATACAGCAGAGACCAGCAATCCTGTAACTCTCTTGGACAAATCAATTACTTGCAAATGTTAATGTTCCCGCATTGCCAGAACGCATGAGTAAACAAACATTCAGAATAAGGCATGCACCTATTATAACCAGAAATCCTACGAAAGATATATTAGAAAAAATATTGAATTGAGGAAGCTTTTAATTGTTGTAACTCCATATTCACAATACATATACAACACAACGTTTCAGTTACAAATTATATTTATTGACCACAATGATCATTTCGCCACACTGTGGCTCCTTCAGATGGAAGAAATACTAAAATAACAATAAGACTGATTAAAAATCAATTATATACTAATTATTACTAAAGAAAGGGGGGGAGGAAAACAGTTACATTACAAACTAATGTTATAAATTTAACAATGATGAATTGTTAACATCAATCTGGTCATCTAAAATTAAACCTTGCTTATTTAATTTATGTATTTCTAAAAATTCTAGTAAGTTCAATTTTGTACTTTTCTTCTCTATGTGTAAAATTTGAAAATTATCATTAAAATTATGAGACTCTAATAACAAATGTTGAGCATACGTTGAATTGGGTGACTCTTTTATATAACTCTTTTTGTGTTCGGTTATTCTGTCCTTAAAGGCTCTGCCAGTCTGGCCAATGTACGCTTAATTACAAGTACCGCATTGTAATTTATAAATGCCTGACTTAGAGTTCTTATTGTTAGGATCTTTATTGTATATCAAAACTTTGCCTAGAGAGTTATTAGCCTTAAAAGATATGACTGAATTTTTAAAATTAGATAACTGTTTTCGTACGTTGAGAGAAATATTTCCTAACTAGGTAATTGAATTATAATTAAGGTTCTGAATATTATCATTAGTGAAAGGATAGACTAAGTTACGAGTTTTTTGAACTAATTTTTTATTTAACAAATTTGAGACTAATGAAAAATTATAACCGTTATTTCTTGCAATCAAATCCTATTTGATTCTCTATTATAACACTCTGGAGACATCGGTATTGTTATTAATCTATATAAACTAGAATCAAAGAAAGCTTATTTGTGGGACAACGGGTGACAGGATTTCGCATGTATAACAGTGTCCGTGTGAGAATGTTTATGATAAATAGAAATAGAATAGAAATAGAAATGATCATTGTGGTCAATAAATATAATTTGTAACTGAAACGTTGTGTTTTATTTGTATTGTGTATTAGAAAAAAGTACAAAAGGCGTCAAAAATAAAAAAAAAAATACAAAGAAACAAATAACCAATGAAGGATATGCGAAAGAAACTAAGTAATACTGCCTAAGTTCTTATGAAAAGTACGAAGATTCCTTTAATGAAGTTTGAATAAAATGCTGCAAATGTAAAGTATTATTGGCCCCACAAAAACAGTACGAATGATGAAAATACTTTAAGAGTATTTATTCGTGATTAATATAGTAATTACATTATGCCCATAATTACCTCACACATCTTCCGTAATTTCTTCACGTGCTGTGAAGTAATTCCAGACACCAAGGTTTTATTATCTTTATTATTAATATTTGATTTTATATCATTTGCCAACGACGTATTTTATTAATGACTTTAAATACACAACTCATACTTTTGTCTTATTCGTCAAAACGATAAAAAGACAGATTGCTTCTGTCAACTTTGATTATTTCATACACATGCAATATTAACAGGACATCTAGCACAAATCTTATGGGTTTTGAGTCCCGATCACATTCTCTGAAATTACAGTATATGACATTTCATTACGTCCGTATTTAAAAGTGTTCCATAGGCACAATGTCGAGAAATGGACAGTTTTCGAAATATCGAGATCATAAAGACTGAAAAAATTCAAAGATTGCTTCGGTTCTGAAAGAATTTCCCGAACTTCTAAGTAATCCATCCAATCATTCAACACTCAAACATTCAGTCAAACATCACATCACAACAAAAGGACCTCCTATAGCACAGAGAGTTGGACTGTTACGCCGTGAACGTTTGGAAGTTGCCAGGACGGAATTCCAACTTATGCTTGACCTGGGATACATAAGACCTTCAAAAAGCCAATGGGCCAGCCCCCTTCACCTCACAAAAAAGAAAAACGGTGATTGGCGTCCTTGTGGGGACTATAGAAAGTTGAACCAACAAACGGTTCCCGATCGTTACCCCATTGCGCTTCTTCAGGATTACACTGCAATATTGGCTAATAAAAAGATATTCTCGAAAATCGACCTCAAGCGTGCCTTCTATCATATACCAGTGGCGGAGGATGATATACCCAAAGCGGCGGTGATAACGCCCTTTGGCCTTTTTGAGTTTATTAGCATGCCCTTTGGCTTGCGAAATTCAGCCCAATCGTTTCAGCGATTCATCAATGAGGTACTTACTGGTCTTGATTTTGTTTATGCCTACATTGATGATTTGCTCATAGCATCCTCCTACCATGAAGAGCATGAAAACCATCTCCGTTTACTATTCCAACGTCTAAAACAATATGGATTATGCATTAATGCAAGCAAATGCGAATTTGGTAAACAAGCAGTAGATTTTTTAGGTTACCGTATAACAGCTAAAGGTTCATTACCTCTGCCAGATCGAGTGCAAGCCCTTTTGGAATTCAAACAACCCCAAACATTAGTGGAGCTGAGGCGATTCCTTGGAGCCATAAATTTTTACAGGCGCTACATTAAAGACACTGCAATGACACAAGCACCCCTACACGAGATGTTAAAGGAATCTAGAAAAAACGACCAGCGCCCTGTGCCTTGGACTGATTCTTCCAAAGCCTCATTCGAAACTATAAAAAAGCAACTTGCAGAAGCTACACTACTAGTTCATCCAATACCTGATGCTGAATTACGGTTGACTACAGATGCTTCGGACACTGCCCTCGGCGCAATTTTGAAACAAAATACTAATGACACATGGAAACCATTAGGATTTTATTCGCAAAAATTATCTCCAGCACAAAAGAATTATAGTACTTACGACAAAGAATTAACAGCTGTGTATGAAGCTATAAAATATTTTCGACATTGGTTGGAAGGTAGAGAATATATAATTCGTACTGACCACAACCCTTTGATATATGCTTACAAACAGCGTTCGGACAAATCTTCACCTCGCCAAGCCAGACAACTTGGATTCATTAGTCAATTCACAACCAACATCCAACACGTAAGTGGGTCTGACAACAGCGTAGCAGACGCCCTTTCTCGTGTGGATGCCATCAGAATACCTACGATAATCGACTTCAATGAATTATCACAATCACAGGCTACTGATAACGAACTTCTAAACATGATTAAAAACAATACTACATCACTCAAGTTACAGAAGCTAACGTATGGTCGTCACCATCAAGGAATTTATTGCGACGTTTCCCAATATGACATCCGACCATTCGTACCACAACTCCTTCGACGACAAGTTTTTGATGCTTTCCATAATTTGGCACATCCGAGTGGCTGTATCACAAATAAAATCATCGCTCAACGATATGTTTGGCTATCCATGAATAAAGATGTAACACAGTGGGCACGCAATAGCCTCCAATGCCAGAGATCAAAAGTAAGCCGTCATGTTCATTCACAGCCTGCCACATTCATTGGTCCAGACCAGAGGTTTGATCATATTCATATTGACCAAATCGGTCCTCTACCAGAATCAAAGGGCTACAGATTTTGCCTAACCATGATAGACCGCTTTACAAGATGGCCAGAGGCTGTGCCACTTAAAACAACTACTGCAGACGTTGTTGCCAATGCGTTTTTTACGCACTGGATTTCTCGGTACGGATGCCCAAAGATCGTCACAACCGATCAAGGAACACAATTTGAAAGTTCTCTATATACGGCATTGATAAATATGGTTGAGAGCAAACGAATCCGCACAACTGCTTACCATCCATCTTCGAATGGAATAATCGAACTATGGCATCGAACCTTAAAAAGTGCTATAATGTGTCATCAAAATCCACAGTGGACCGAAACTTTACCTGTCGTACTTCTAGGACTTAGAAGTTGTTACAAGGAGGATATAAAGGCATCACCTGCAGAATTTTTATATGGTAGCACGCTCAGACTCCCAGGAGAGTTTTTTACTCACGATGAACCACCTTCGGACCCCAATTTTTTCCTAGAAGATTTCCGTATCCATATGAGAAATCTCAAACCTGTTCCCGCAAGCCATCATTCACGACAGAGAGCATTTTACTATAAAGACTCACACTCATGCTCACATGTTTTTCGTAGATGAGACAACATCAAACGTTCTCTCGATCAGCCTTATTCTGGACCACACGAGGTAATCAAACGAATAAATGACCGTCTCTTTACCATTAACTGTGATGGTAAGGAAATTACCGTTAACATCGAACGTGTCAAGCCAGCACATTTGCCTACCGCAGAAATACAAGAACAACAACATTAACGACTTCAGCCTATTCAATCATCTATACAAACAACCACACCCACACATCCAGATCTTATCACTCCATCGTCTTCTCAGTGTGACTACATTACCAGCCTTCGAGGGGAGGTGATCCAACAAATGGTATCGAACCCAACACCCACAGCCACTAAGAAAGTTTCTATCAATCTCGACAAGAACCAAATGTTTTGTTAATCATATTTTGTGAAATTTAAAGTAACTTTGTACACTTTATTTCATTTATTTCATACAAATAATTTATTTAGGGGGGAGTGATGTGGGGATATCATTAGTATTGTATTCTTTGGTTAGATATAGTTATGTCACGTATCTATGGGCTGTAGAGTAAAAGAAGAGATATCGATTTAAAATGTTCAGTCTAAAGAAGTGTAATAAGGATT
This sequence comes from Agrilus mali, assembly GCA_029378335.1. NCBI lineage: Eukaryota > Metazoa > Arthropoda > Insecta > Coleoptera > Buprestidae > Agrilus > Agrilus mali. Next base: position 9,505,666 of record CM055658.1, read on the forward strand.
AAATAAAAAGATTGTTAATTTAGTGAGTTTAAGATTTAATGAGAGAATAACTTCATTTGTGTTAAATATAATAAAATATATATGTAGACAATTAATACCCCACAAGGTCAATTCTCAGATCGCAATCTAGTGCCCCAATTAATTATCCGCAACTCTAATTATTCAAGTTTTTAAGGAAAGAACTTATTTGCCATGTTAATGTGATTTTTTAGTATTCAGAAAAAGGTCTATTTTCCCTCCTTGTGACATCGATATTTCGAAAACCGTCCGTTTGCAAGAAACTGGGGAAGTTGGTTGAACAGCAACGTTAAACGACACGTATATCAAGCTAGCACGACAAAGTTATTTTTCCGATTTCTGACTTGCACTATAATTTGTCGCTAATTTGTTACCAAATCCAAAAATTAGTCGCTCGTGCCGTTTAGCCATAATCATCTGTAGTGTTAGCTTGATATCAAGCTAGCACTACACATAGCGTATCTCGAAAAGGAAATGTCGTAGGATATTACTGTAAAGGCCATAATTTGTCGCTAATTTGTCGCTGAAAGATGACACATTCAACGAATTTGTCGTTAGTCTTATCTTCAACTGATAAGCGAAAAACTGCTGGAAAACCATCAAGCTGGCACTACATGTAGCATATAGCGACAAATTATGGCCTTTACAATAAAATCCTACGACATTTCCTTTTCGAGATATGCCATATGTAGTGACAGTTTGATGGTTTTCCAGCAGTTTTTCGCTTATCAGTTGAAGATAAGACTAGCGACAAATTCGTTGAATGTGTCATCTTTCAGCGACAAATTAGCGACAAATTATGGCCTTTAGAATAATATCCTACGACATTTCGTTTTCGAGATACGCTATGTTTGGGCTGGTATTATGGGAAACTTTTTAATTGGACCACATTTCTTTCATGAACGTTTAAATGGTGCACAATATTTGTATTTCTTGCAACATGATTTACCTCGGCTTCTGCAAAACGTTCCTCCTGTTTTAAGGGAAAATATGTGGTTCCAACACGATGGTGCTCCAGCACATTTTGCGTTAACTGTCAGAGGGTTCATGAATCAACAATTCGGAGATAGATGCATAGGTCGCGGGGGTCCTATCAGTTGGCCACCTAGATCGCCAGATTTGACGAAACTCGATTTTTTTCTATGGAGCCACGTAAAAAATATTGTATACAAGACTCGTCCAACTACAGCAGACGACATGAGACAACGTATAATCTATGCCTTTGAAACAGTTTCTGTTGAGATGTTACAAAGAGTGCATAGATCCTTTCTGTCAAGGGTGCAAATGTGTTCCAATCACAATGGAGGACACATTGAACATTTACTTTAAATAGTAAACGATATTAAACTTTGACCATCTATTTATTTATTTACGTTTTAATCGTCTCAACTTACCAAATATGACCGATAAGCACACTAGATCAAATAATTAGTTGGTAATAATGAAAAAAGTGAAATATCTCTGAAATTACGAGGTTTAGGTATAAAATATTATAAGCAAACATTAAGGAGGTCAGTTGACTACTACTCTAGTTTTAGACCATAAATCCTAAAAAAAATTTTCCACGAAAATTTCCTTTTAAAAATAGTAACAGTTTATGGTTTTAATTTTTAGTTATCATTAAAAGACTTTCGACAAAATTTTGAATGTGTAAATCTGCTCAACAAATTAAAAATTAAATTTACTTTAGATGTAAATAGCTACGACATTTCGTTTTCACAACCGTTTTGGCGGGATTATCGGTAAACAAGCCCCTTTCTTTTAAGTTTAAATTTCACAATATTTTTTATTTCTTTAACATAATCGGTCTAAAAACTTTTTTTTGCGGAAAAAGTGGTTTAAACACATGGGCCCCGCAATGCTTAAATGTAGAGTTCCCAATTGAGATAGATCTTTAGTTCACGGGGGTTATATTGCCACCTAGAAACGCCAAGGTTACAAAATTTTTTTTCGATACCACTAAAAAAATTTTTAAAATTAATTTACAAATATGATTATTTTCCCGCTGAATCTAATTTGTTTAGATATTAAAAGAGGAATTTAGTTTAATTGTGCCAATATACCATACAGCACCGTGTATTTACATATTCAAATTTACTTGTTAAATAGTTTGATAAGATATCCAAATTTTTTAGAATCATTCTAACTGACTAAAAGAATGACATATTTTAAATCATTTGTTTATACTAATGTTGCCATGTTCAATGAAATCCTTAAGCACAATTAACGCACCATTCCAAAAATTGAATAATATACAGGGTGTTCCATTTGAAAAAATGGAGAAATCGCTCTTGAATTGCTCAAAAAAATCATCTCAACTAATCGTAATACTCGTGCATTGAACTAAAAAGCCAAACCCTGTTGCAACCAATTGTTTTACATTTTCATTATTAACTCAACAATGCAACATCAAAACCCAAAAATCTTTGTATCATTGAAAAGACAATTTTAAGTAGATTATGAAAAACAAATAATATACAGGGTGTTTCATTTAAAAAAAATATGTTGGAACGAACTCAGATTTAGTGATTCACCCTGTATATGTCAAACTATTTTTGAAATATGCGTCTTTTGATACTGCATCATTCTCATAAAAAAAATTTTCCAATCTGATTTAATAAAGGCCATATTGACCTTTGACGCACTAATGACCAACCCTGTATAATACCGATAGTGGGTAACCTGAATTTGTAAAATTCAATTCAATACGAAACACGTCCGTTCTAAAAGCTTTTCAGAAATGCCTGCATATCTATAACGACAGTAACTGCTTTTGCATCCCTTTAATTTCAACAATTTTGCGAAGACAATAGAATTAAACACGTACGGAATCTGAAAGCGCATGTAAGGGAAAATGAACAAAGAGCTGGAACAATAATACCTGTAACCTATAGTCATGACGGAAATGGATATGAACAACGGAAATGGATTATATTGTTTACGTTTTACGAAAAAAATTTAGGTAATGCGTTTAATTTTGAGGAAGTCGCAAATGGAATGAAATGTATTAAATAGCTTACACGTAAAATAAGCGAAGTAGTTCAGGGGTAATAAATCTCAGCAGGTGACAGTTTGAAATATTAAATATGAAAGAAATCGAGAAAAATAAACCTACAGGAAACCCAAGAAGTACATGTAGGTAATGAACAGCAATTTAAAATGAATTATTATGTTCGTAACATAAAATAATAATGGAAAGCAACTAAAAATAAAATCAGAAACAGAGAAAATAATAATAAAAGTTTACAAGGGGGTTAATGCTTTTTATTACACAAATACTAAAAATATCAAAACCGAAAGCTTAGCGTAAAGTGAATGATCGCCTACACATTTATTTTTCTTGTTCGTTTCTTATTTTGACTGACACCAATAAATAATAAGGATAGTCGCAATTTAAGTTACTGCTAATTAATCTGCTAAACGATCTGTAAACATTTTTACCCGGGAACGGTTTTCTCTCGAAGAGACTAATATTAGCTTTCTTAAAAAGCTTTGACAAAGTAATTTGAAAGTGGGCGTTTTAATAAAAATAAAATTCTTAGAAACAAAAAGGTGAAAACATCTTATATAGCTTTTTGTGAAATTCGATTTTGCAGAGTCCACAACAGTTACATTTTGTCAGAATCTAAATGTTTCCTTAAAAAATTCACAGAGGAGCTTTAGCACTTCACTGTGTACCTAATCTTTCAGATATCAAAACAGTGGTATTGGGATTTTTTTTTAATTCTCAGAAATTCAAATTTGTGGTTCATATTATTTGAATTATGCAGAAAGGCAAGTAGCGAGAATATAAAAATATATTTAAGTTTCTATACCCTTTCAAAAAGGTTAATATTAAGCGATCAATTTTAAACTCCTTGCATACTGCCGAGGATAAACCAGAATTAGGTACGATGTAATGGAACCACCAGGAACGAAAACGTCGGAGGTGGTTTTTGTTTAATTATTTATTTAACTGAACTTTACAACTTACAACTAGACGTGGATAATTGAAGAGTTGCAATAAAAAGACAACTAGAGAGACGAAAGTTGACAAGAACTTGATGACAAAAATAATTGACGAGAACTCACCTAAATTATGCAAGATTTTACCTTAAAAAGAATTACATATACATATACATACAAGTAAAATAATAATGATTGATGAGCTGAAATTGAATGGAAAATTAAACACATATTGCTTTATTGGTTTATGATAATTGAGAAACTATTGTTTGTAGCGGATGTAACTGTTTACTTGTAATATTGAATAATTATGGGAAGAATAAATACAATAAACTTACACTACAGATAACAAATTTGAAATAGTTACGTACACAATTTAATATAAAATATATATAATAATTACTAATTACAAATAATAGGTAGGTACATTACAACGATACCTGACTCGGAATCGTTTAAAGATGCAAGTCGAAAACAGTGGAAGATAGGAAATGGGAGGAAAAAAAAACAAAAGTAATGTACAATTTTCTATTCATTACACCTTCTGACAAAATACTGTCTCTTCTTCACCTCCGTCTTCAAGAAAGTCCGACATTCTCAGGAAGCTAGAGGTGAAAAGTCACATATTCGCTAAAAATAATATTAAGATTTCAGTAGCTAATTTTTGCTATCCCATCTACATAAGTTTTCTTTAATAAGACACTAATTTGTGTAATATCAAATATACTACAAAAATTAAGATTAAATGTGATCATAATTTCAAATAGTATCAAAACATTCAACAATTTTGGAGTCAAATTAAGTTTCATTTGAAGTTCTACAAAATTAAAATTCCTTGGCAAGTAATACTGCAAAGCCTTCGATAAATGTAACACAATCATGAAAATAAATTAAATAGTCGGTAAATAAGAATATTGTCAGAACTAACACTTCTTTTATTAAATTAAGTGGAAATTAAGTTGTATCTCGTTTTGAGAATATATCGTTAATAATATGTTTCTTTAATTGTATATTCGTTTAAACAACACATACTTTTGAAAGTTCCATTATTTTCCTATTCATTAAAGCAAAAAAAATGATGGATAACTTCCATTGATACTTCTTATTCCACATTACAAATTTTATACGGTGTATGTATTGTGACGGACGTGGCGTTTCGGGTGCAATTGACGCGCCGACTGCGAAAATGAGGTGTAATTTACCGACGCCGCGTTTCAGGAGGTTCGAGAAACAGTTGCTGGAATTTTCGAGAATCACTTAGCAGCGTCCACAACACTATAGAAGCGACAACGATGGACAGTTCGACAGTTTCTGAGAGTAGTAGTTGACAGTTAAAAGAGAAAAGCGATGAAAAAGTGATTACGGAAATGAAATAGGTATTAAATTGTTGTTGTATTGTGATCGAATTAATTAATGAAAGTGCTGGAAAATACGTGATAATTAAATTGCGTAACAGTATAATCAATTAACAATATTGATTATAAGACTATAACATCTCTTTTTAATTATGAATTTGTTCAATATCGCCTATACATACCCTGCTGTAATTATCTAATAATAATACAGAAAGTGAAGACTTAAGTAAATGATTAAATAACCTAAAAAGGCTCACCCTTAGAATTATGGTTCGGACTGAAGAGCCGTGGTCTATAAAACTGAGACTTTTTAAATACAAAGTATGGCAAAATGATTTTCCATATTTTAAGATTTAATAAAGATGCAATTTTAAATGCTCTCTAGAATGTTATTTTATTGAAATGAATTGTATACTGTACCATTTTCTTTTCATTAAATTTTGAAAATTACAGAGTCCAAGTGCTGACCATTTTTTTCCATACACATTCGAAGCTAATTTCAGAAGGTTTTTTATCACTCGAGCAGTCATTTGAGGCGATATCCATCCTTTCAATTTCTTGATGTATTGCTGCTTTCAATTCGTCAATGGTTCGAAGATGGTGTTCAAAAACCTTCGTCTTCAGGTAGCCATAAAAGGAAGTCACATTCGGTCGGAACCATAATTCTACGTTATTTTCTGTTGTGAACGTCATCAACTTAAGAATGGTAATATCAGTTCACTTTGAAAAGTACTTTAGAAGTGACTAGAGCAACACTCGTGTTAGAGAGAGTTTTATTTATGATAGAAATATTTTTAATACACTAATTTCATTACCTTGGGGTTATCTGTAGTTGTATAGAAATTAATCATCAATTAACTCTTAAATTGGTTTATTTACGCAGATAACATCAAATTTGTACAAAACTGCTATCCCTAGGCACTCATTGAACCTCTTATTCTTTCGTAATAACTTTTTGGTTGCGTTAAAAGTCTGGTTTAGAATAATATTTTTTTGACATTGTGCTTTTAGAAAACTGATACCAATTCCTTGAAAATCAAAAGCAGTTTGACATTCTACATCCATAAAATCTTGAGCAAACTTTACTTCGGCTATATTCTTCAGATGTAGCCAAAGATTTGTTACGGACAATTTATGCTGTGAACTTTTACCTACTTATCTAGTTTCATGTCGTAGAACTGAATATTCCTTGTAATATTAGACAATAGGAACCATATTATACGTAGGTACACACATAGTACTCATATTATTCCAAAATAATATTTCCTTTTAATTGTTTTCCATTTCATTGATTACATTTGTAGATATTATTTTAATAAATAAATTAAATGTCAAAAATTAATAAGATCAATTACCGAGCACATTTAATGCCTGGAAATCCCACCACCCTCGCACAAACCTGTATAAAAACCATATTGTACTATACTCTTGTTTACATTCGTTGACAATGAACCGAAAGGTTCGAAACATATGTCCGGTATTTTGAATAAAATTTTAGTGAAACAAAAACCAAGTGTTTAATTTTTGACATTTAATTTATAATTTCAACATGTTTCACCAAGAACTTAATGAACACACAGTTAATCTAATATTAATTTAAATATGCAACGTGTTGATTTTACGAAATAAGGGACCGCCACACGGAAATGCGACATAATTGCACGGCAAAACTGGGCCGTGACCAACTTGCAAAGTTCCGTTTTGGGGTAATAGAGCACTATGTGGGTCAATATAAAATAATTAGTTTTAAGAGTTTAGACAGTAATAAAGTAGAGGTAAGAAAGAAGATCGGGCCAGCGAGTGAGAGAGGTTAGGGTGATATAGCGGGTGACCGCTATTACTCACCCTAATGTCCTACCAAAAGTCCCTGCCATTATCAACGCCCCTAGTTGATAGGTAATTAGGCAAGCAGTTTTAATATATATTTATAATTAGCTTATAAGTGATATCTATTTTATAAGGCATTATTTAATCCATTAAATCATTAAAAAACACCATAAAAATTTCGCTTATTCGTTACACTAAGTAATAGTTGATGCAAGTTTAGTGTTATTGTGTTAAGAAGACTCTTGTTTAAATAAATAAATTACACTAAGAAAGTATTAGAATATCTACATAAACAACCATTCTACTTTATAAGTAACACATCACAAAATTTATCAAACAAATGACACAGACGTGCCTTTCTTTTTAGCGATTTGAGAGAATCGGAGCCAATACTAACCAGTCAGCCTACGATATAGGGTCTCAGGTGGTTTCTGCCTTTAACTTATTTTTAAATGATAAAGGTATATTAATTTCAAAGTAATTCAACTACCCTGTTTTTCTCTTGTTGATATTAACAACACAATCCTTTTGCCAGTCGTTCTCTACATTTTTAGTATGCGCGCTGTCAGTTTTTCTTAGTAAACGTGTATCTAATAACCAGCGGCGATTTGTATTTAAGCTGCAAAACAGAATGTCTGTAACAAAATATTGACAAAAATTTTTAATCTTAATGAAACGGAATTCTGGATTAACATGTTTAAGTAATAAAAAAAGTTACATCTGGTATTATTTGTTTCACAATTTCATTAAAGAATATGATAATATTATAACAGGCTCCCAATGGGATCACCTCTATCACCTTTTTTCGCAGAAATTTTATGAATAATTTTGAAATTAATCTAATAAAGCTAAATAATCCCCTTGTGAATGAAATAGAGACATGGTATAGATATGTCGATGATATTTTTTGTATTTGTAATGAGAGACAGGCGCTGCAATTCCTTTCCTTGTTAAATTCAATAAATAAAGAAGTACAATTTACGTTAGAAATTGAAAATAACGGTCACCTAAACTTTCTAGATCTTGATTTGCAAGTTATTAATAATAAATTAGAGTACCTAAATATCCACAGAAAAGACACATTCGCTGATACCATCATCCTGCAAGACCCAAAATCATAACTTTACAATAAAATTGTCAGCATTTCATAGTTTAATCCACACACTAGTACATTACCCTCTCAGTAAACAAAATTTCGATAATGAATTGAATTTAATAAAAACAATAGCATATAATAACAGTTACAACACAATGATTATAGATACATTACTAAATAAACAATAAAAGAAAAGGACACTACAACACATATAACACCACCAAAAAAACAAAACTGATAGATGATTTGGAATAAATTACCATAACAAATTGAGTGGAAAACGTAATATATTACGTAACAACTTAGACATTAATACAGTGAGTACAAATAATAACAAATTAAAAAACCTTCTTGTAAACAATAGTATAGAACAAGTAGATAAATTTAATAAATAAGGTGCTTACAAAAGTGTGAAGATTGCAACGCAGTTTATATTGACAAAACAGCCACCCTACCACAATTTCTATTGAAAATATTGTTTCTGTGGTTTGGCACAATTCTAATAAAGGTAAACGCTTAAATTCTTGGAAATTTTTAGAAATAAATAAAGCAAAAGTTATGATAAGCAGGCATCAAATGACCAGCCCGATTTTAGGATATTTTCGCTATTTAATTTAAATATTAGGCCAAACCGTTAATTTATGCGTATAAAGTTGTCACCAGGCTTCTTCGCGTGTTCATCACAAGTTACAGTATGTTTTAATAAATAGCGTGACAGAGCATATACGGATCTATTCATTGTGCAATACTAGGAATCTTCACAAAATTGTCATTTAATTTACTATGATGACAGTTGACACGTTTTCATATACGAATATGTGTTTTCGAGGTCGATAGATAATGAAAAAGCCTATTATGATATGGTTTGGACAAAGAGATGTATAGATATACTATCCAGTTGGGGTATTCAAGGTAATCTCTTAAAATTTATCAAACATTTCTTACATGACAGATGTATTAGGGTCAGATTTGACAATGAATACTTATCCAAGAAATTGAAAATGGGGTGGCTCAAGGGTCAGTGATTAGAGTAAATCTCTTCCTAATCTGAATAAATGATATTGTAAGACCAATTTAACCACCAGTTAAACAATTTCTATTTTCTGATGATCTAATAATAATTAACAATATTTATGCAGAGGATGGAACAAAGCAATACTCCAATAACTCCTGCAAAACAGTCTAGTCAAATTTAACAGTGGAAAGACAGATCACGTTTTAAATTTTCAGAAACAAAATCTCAGCAAATTGTTTTCAGCAGAACATGGAAAAAATTACTCTCACGCCACTTCAATAACAAAACATGAAACCAACTAACAAATTAAAAACTGTGAATTTTACATTGTTGTTTGATTAAACTTGGTCATAGCACAAAGAAATAAGTAATTTTACAAATAATTTAGATAAGATTTGGATTTGTATACAAAAAAATACTAAAACATAATTATATTATATTTTTAAACACAATATGAATCAACAGAATATTCGAAATAAAAAGTTAACTTAAGTATGAATAAAATAAATTACACATTTAAAGCGTTCATTTCAAATTTTCATCACTATGTTTTGACTCATAAAAATATTACGTCAGAAGAGTTTTTACACCTTCCTCCCCTCCCCCCGAGGTAAGGGCATGACGAAAGTTCTAAAATCTCCTTTTTCCTTTGAAATCCTTACGTAAATATGAATGCCTCCTTAGATCACGCCGATTAGTCACATAAATGCCTATCTATGGAGTGCAAACGAAAAGTAGAAGGTTAGTACAACCTAAACAGACTAAATCAACCCGTCGGTTTCAAAGAAAATTGGTACCTAGGGTACAGAGCTACTACAGAATGAGTGGCAACAATACGAAAGTCATTATAGCATCAAAAGAGGAATGTTCATTCGCGTTGAAATCACTCGAATGATTCTATATTACTTTTTACGGTGGTATAGGTAGTTGGTGTAGGTTTTGGGTAGGTGAAAATTAAGAATAGGTGAGTAACAGGAATAGATTTATAACTTAGACTAGGAATTGAAATGAAAGGATAATTATGATAAAAGATTAACGAAATGATTGATGCTGAGACGTTAGGGGTTGGTATGGTAAATAGATAAGTTTGATTGGGTAAGTAGGATAAGTTTGGCTTGATAAAATGATCTGGTAAGTTTTATCAGTTTATTTGGATAAATAAGATAAGTTGGATGCTGATCTTTTCTCTCTTTAGTGCCAGAGTTGTGAAGTTTATCTGGTAGTAGGAATAACAATAGGAGTAGATAGAATTTCTGGAATTGCTTGGGATAGAAAAGGGTAAGAAAAGTGTCAGAGTGAAAGCAATTCGAAGAAGGACAATGAGTACAAACACTTTCTAAAATTATGAAAGAGTGAATGAAGAAATTTAGTAAAGAAGCGTAACGAATTCACTAGGGGTATATTTTAGAAAACAGATGAGGGTGTAAGAAGGATGCTTAAAATGGAAGTGAGTTAATATAACTCCGGTCATAAGGTTTATTAAGAAGAAAGTGGGTGGCAAAAAAAAAAAGGATCGTGACGGGAACAAAGGGGACAAATAAGAGATATGAAAAGTTAGTAAAATATACAAATGGTACCCTTCTAGGTAAACTGTACAAAAACCTTCTAAGCAATTAAGAAAATAGGTCTAGGAATTATTTTATACATGTAACAAATAATTAACTGAAATATGCACCCATTTCATATTCACCTATTCTTGTTCCATCCAGGTTATCTGGAACTTAATGATAAAATATTAAAACATTGCTTTCCGACTTCCTCGATGTTTGCCACTTGTATTTCCCAATGACAACGACTAGTAGCAAATTACAGGATAATAAGTGTAAGAAGCACGAAACGCTCTTGAGGTGTCTTCATATCTTCGTTAAATAATTATATTAGATAGTGTTTTCACAATAGTTAGTTTGCCTAACTAAATATTTGACAGACATTATAAATGGATGCAGATTTGAAATAATAAAGCAGTTTTGAATCACAGTAAAACATAATTGGTGACATACTTCCGGTTGTTGAGCCTTTGAGATATTAGTGGACTGTATTTTTAACGAATTTATTTAACTTTAAACTATAATACATATAGTAAAACAAAACGAAAAATATAAGAAACAAAATAACATTAAAAATGCGTGTTACATCTTGCAAGGTAACTACGTGACTAAACCTTGCGTCTTATAATATCGATTTCAAAAAAATGCCGACAAAAGGGATGAGCTTGTATCGGACATGCGCTAACTAAACACCGTAAGAATTGCACATGCCGCCCGCCTTGAAATATCATTTCAAAATATTGGTAAGCTCTACTCAATAAAATAAACAACATTTTACAATACAATAAGTAGATGCTTACATCGTCATATTAAACAGAATTTAAGAAAATAAAAATGTACTTCGCACTAAATGTTTATAATAATTCACTTATTAGTAGTTAGAAATGGGTAAAGGGCACAATTTCGTAATTGCGCGTTTCACTTCATTATTCTTTGTACGCACTGATACCACGCGAACTAGATCGTCGGCACCAGGGTAAGTCGTGGTAACACGTCCTAAAGACCATTTCATCGGTGGCTGGTTGTCATCTTGTATCAAAACTAAGGTACCAGGTTGAATGTTTGCTTGGGGTTTATTCCACTTCGCCCGTTGATTTAAAGTATGCAAATAGTCGTGGCTCCAACGTCGCCAGAAGCTCTGAACCATTTGTTGCATAAGTTTAAAATGATTTGTTTCACTTCTTGGGATTGGTAAGAAAACATTCTGAGGAGCTGCTGTCAATTCGCTGCCTATCAGGAAGTGTCCTGGAGTGAGGGCTTGTAGGTCGGTGGGATCATTGGAGAGTGGGATTAGAGGTCTTGAGTTTAAAATCGCCTCAATTTGAGTTACTACCGTATAAAATTCTTCAAAATTTAATTTAGCTTCACCGAGTACGCGTTTAATGTGATATATAAATGACCTTACGGCTGATTCCCACATTCCGCCAAAATGGGGTGATCTTGCTGGGATTAAATGCCATGTTAATGAATTTTCAGAGAAATAATTTTGATACTCTTTGGGAACATTTGAAATAATCTTTTGAAATTCATTTTTAGCGCCAATAAAATTGGTCGCATTGTTCGAAAAAATGTGCTTAGAAAGTCCACGGCGGGACACGAAACGTTTAAATGCATTCATAAAGCCATGAGTAGTTAAATCTGTTATTAACTCAACGTGCACCGCCTTGGTGACTAAACATACAAAAATACATAAGTAAATTTTTATAAGGATACGACTACGTGTTTTACCGTCCTTCATTAAATACGGTCCTGCGCAATCTATTCCACAGTAAGTGAATGGACGAGAAGGAGTTATTCTGTATCCCGGTAGATTTCCCATCAGTTGAGTAGCATTTACGGGCTTTACTCAGAAACAAGTTATACAGTTTTTCAAAACGCTTCGAATAGTATTTTTCCGTTTAAAGGCCAGTATTCTTTACGAATATGAGATAAAATAAATTGAATACCCGCGTGTAAATATTTATGATGAATGTCTTTTATCAAAATTCTCGTGAATTGATGTTTTGCAGGAAGAACAATAGGGAATTTTGCATCAAATTCGATACTCGCGTTTTTTAAACGTCCGCCGACACGTATTACTTTATCAGCATCTAAAAATGGGTTTAATGTTACTAATTTGCTATTTCGTGGTACTGTTTTTCCTTGTCTTAGATAATTTAATTCTTCAGCAAAGCTCTGACTTTGTACGATTTTGCAAAGTTTTAATTTAGATTGAATTAATTCTTCACTACATAAGTCGCCTATAACCTTAATTTTAGTCTTTCCGTTATGTATAAATCTTAAAATATATGCCATCACTCGCAGTAGTTTATTAAAATTTGAACATCTGGTAAATATGTCATCAGCGTTTAAAATATGAAATGATAGTACAATGTTCTCTTTTCGCGCTTCTGGTACTTCCGTCATTTCAATGATTTGATTCTTTGGCCAATCATTTTCATCTTTTATGAGCCATGTTGGACCTTTCCATCAAAGTTGGTTATTTTTTAAATCGTTTGGATTTGACCCCCGAGATACGATATCGGCCGGGTTATCCCCCGAATTCATGTGATGCCAATTACTGTATTCGGAAAGTTTTTGAATATCTGCCACCCTGTTAGAGACAAATGTTTTCCATTTATTTGGTTGTGCATTAAGCCAAGCTAAGACTATAGCGGAGTCTGTCCAATAAGTAACCTTATCGACTGGCGTTCGTAATATGGACAACGTTTTATTCATAAGCTGCGCTAAAAGATGGGCACCACATAGTTCTAACCTTGGTAGAGTTACTGATTTTAAAGGCGTTAATCTGGATTTTGCACAAATTAAATGTGATTCGCGATGACCGCTACTATTTTCCGACACTAAATATATACATGCACCGTAAGCGTCTTGTGATGAATCACAGAATCCGTGTACGTTTATACTTATCGAATCTTCGATTAATGTAGCACGTGGTATTTTTATTTCATTTAATAATCGAATATTTTGTCTAAAACTTAACCAAGCATTATTTATCGGTTCGGGTACTAATTGATCCCAGTTAATTTGTAACTGCCATAACTGTTGCAGTAGAATCTTTGCCTTTACCACACAAGGACTGATTAGACCTAAAGGGTCGAAGATGCGCGCTACGCATGATAGAATAGATCGTTTAGTAACTTTGTCAGAACTTACGCCGAAATTTACCGCATAATACAAAATATCCTTTTCTGCATCCCATAACAAGCCTAACGTTTTGGTGTCTGATTCGGTTATTTGATACGGTACATTATCGTTAGTAATTTTAAGATCGTTTTCTTCAAATACTCGACTATCATTTGATTTCCATTTACGTAAAATGAGACCTGCTCGCTTTAATACAGTGTCAATTTGTGTTTTTAATTCTATCGCATCCTGCAATGTGGATGCACCCGTTATTAAATCGTCCATGTAGAAATCTTGAATTATGGCTTGACTAGCGCTTGGATAATGATCTTGGATGTTTAAGCCTATTTGGTGTAATGTTCTGGTAGCTAAAAATGACGCGCTCGCTGTTCCGTAGGTAATAGTGTTCAACTGATAGTGGGAGAGCTCTTGCTCCGGATCGCTTCTCCATACGATACACTGAAAATTTCTTTGTGATTTGTGTACGTTGATCATTCTGTACATCTTCGCGATGTCAGCTGTTATGACGATTTTATGTGTACGCATACGCATTATTATATCGAATAGATCGCTTTGTACTTTCGGACCTACTTTTAAAACATCGTTTAGACTAATCCCGGATGAGGTTTTCGCCGAGGCATCGAACACTACTCGCAATTTCGTGGTGGAACTCGTTTCTTTAATCACCGCGTGGTGAGGTAAAAAGTTATAAATTTCTACCGTTTCATCTGAATTATTCGGATTTATTTTTGACATGTGACCCATCGCTTCATATTCTCGTAAAAAATCACAATATTCCTTTTTCAAAATTGGGTTTCGTATTAATTTACCTTCCATCGATTGCCACCTATTAATGGCCATGTTTAATGATTCGCCTAATTCACCTACGTTCTTTTTAAAGGGTAGTTTTACTGTGTAACGACCTGTGTTGTCTCGCTCTACGTTTTCCCTAAAATGAGTTTCACACTCAAGTTCTTCATTTGATAATTTCGTGTGTGGATGATTTATATTTTCTATTTCCCAAAATCGCTCGAGCTGACTATCCAACGTGTTTTCTGATATCAAGAAACATTTCGATTCTTTTAATGAATCAAGTGCTGAATGCATTTGCATAGGACCCGCGATTATCCAGCCAAGCTTTGTGCTTTGTAAATTTAAGCCGTTAGTTAATAATTCAAAAAATATTTCTGTACCGAGTAAAATATCGATTCTTTTCGATTTGCAAAAATAAGGATCCGCCAACTTTATATTACTTGGAATTTGACACTCGTCCGCGTTAAATGACACTTGTGGTATATTACCCGTGATTTTGTCGATCACTAAAAATTGTAATTTCGTTTTATAATCATTGTTTGTTGATTCGATTCGTGTGCCTATTTTGTATAATACTCTACACGCAGTTTGACTAATTCCCGAGATAGGTACATTAATTCTTATACCATTAAACTTTAACTTTTCGTATAATTCGGTTGTACAAAAATTAGATTGACTAGCAGAATCCAGCAGTGCACGGCATTTTACTGGTTGATTATCGGCGTTAATGATTAAAATTTCCGCAGTCGCTAATACAACTTGGCATTTGTTTTCTAAATCGTTATGAGAAGCTAAAGTAACGCTGAGTGGTTGATTTGTTTCTGCGTTTTCTTTTTGCGAAGGGATCGTACTGTTTCTCGCTACCGCTATGTCATTATTCGAATACGTTTTATTTATTTGGCCGTCGCTCGTGCCCTGGTCCGCCTTTGGTTGTAATTGGAAATTTTTGTCGTGTAAAATAGTATTATGGCGTCTATGACATATTTGACATTTTCTTCCTAGACATCTTTCCGCTGAATGTCCTGTTCTTAAACAATTCGTACATATTCCAACCCGTTTTAATTCAAAATACCTTGATTTTACCGGTAGCGCTAATAATTTTGAACATTTATACGTAAAATGTGTTTTGTTTACAAAAATTGCACACAAAACCCGTTTTTTGTGCGTTTTCATTCGTTGTCACGTGGACATACTGCTTATCGGCACCTGTTTTCGTAACACGCTGTATTAATTTAGTATCTAAAGTTTCTAAAATTTGACATTTATTTTTTAAGAATTGCATTAAACTTTCCAAGTCGAATAATTTATTTGTGATAGAACTTTCCCAATCACGTCTTGTGTGTACGTCTAATTTAGATGAAATTAGGTATATTAATAAAGTATCCCATTGTTCTACCGGTTCTCCCAGACTTTTGAGAGCGCGTAAGTCTTTCGTCAAATTATCAATTAATCTTCTCAACGTTACATGACGTTCCAGTGAATGTAAAACTTGATAAGCATCTCCTTTTAAACATGATAGTAAATAATGAAATTTTTGTATTTTATTTAATTTCAAGTTTTCATGTACCAAAGACCTGAATGTTTCAAAAAATTGAAGCCAACCCTCGTAAGATCCGCTAAATTGTGGTAAATTTATCTGAGGTAAATTTGTATTAAAAGTGCTAGTTGAATTAATAACAGTTTCAGTTTTAGTTGTTTCTGGAATATTTAACATATCTTCTGCACGCGCTATTATATCAAAATATCTATCTTCAAAGTTTTTTCGTTCCGTTTGTTGACTTTCTGATTTATCATGCCTTTCAATGTTTGATTGAATTTTTACAAAATCATTCCAAATGTCCTCAATTTTTCTTAATCGTAATTTTAATTCTGTAATGCCTTTTCCTTCTTTAATCTTTTCTTCTACCTCGTCTAAATAAGCTTTAAACCGCGTAAGTTGTGCTTTTAACTGCCCTCGTTTGTATATTAAATTTTGTGTTTCTTCGTTTGGCATTTTTTTGTTGTTATTAATTTATAATTTAAAGAAATGATAATTTACGAATGTTTTATTTCGTTTTAACGCGTTTTTTTTTTTATTGTTTTTTATTTTTTTTTTTGTGCGTTATTTAAAAAACCTTACAATATGTTGAAGGATGAGTTATGTGGAAATATAAAATAGAAAGAAAAAGGAAAGGATAGACCTACTTGTTTATTTCTTCATCCCTCGTTGCTACGCCAATTATTCAATTGATTTATACTTGCCACGTGTCCCTTGGAATGTTTTTCTGTTGAATACGCTGACTTCCCGATTGAATATGATTTCTTGACCTCGCTTTGGCCTCGTTATTGGATTTAATTTTTGGAATAATTATGCACGTTGATGTTTTTATACTTGGATTTATCATAAGCCTCGCTTCGGCCTTTTGATGAATTCGTGATGTACGATGCGTTGGTTAATTTGCTTTCTTATATCAGTAATTTATCCGGCTCGAAGGACCAAAATTTATGTTGAGCCTTTGAGATATTAGTGGACTGTATTTTTAACGAATTTATTTAACTTTAAACTATAATACATATAGTAAAACAAAACGAAAAATATAAGAAACAAAATAACATTAAAAATGCGTGTTACATCTTGCAAGGTAACTACGTGACTAAACCTTGCGTCTTATAATATCGATTTCAAAAAAATGCCGACAAAAGGGATGAGCTTGTATCGGACATGCGCTAACTAAACATCGTAAGAATTGCACACCGGTAAAGCTAAATTTTCTGCGCCACTTTCACATAAACCGAATGGAACAAGAATAGAATCTATAATTATTTCATATGAATACCCTGTGAAGCTCCATTTATTTCGTTTCATTATGTTTTTCCCTAAAAGTCTACTTCCGAAAGAAGCGAAAGTCGGGTGGAATTCATATTCCTACTATGTACATGTATTCTATTTCTACGGATTTGTATATGGTTTATTTTTTACATAATTTTGCTGATCAATAACATAATAATTGTTAATGTAATTAAATAAAGTATGATTATAAAAGTTATTACTTTTATAACTAAAAGTCTACCTACTAATAACATTCCTTAACTTTAAAACAGTAACAGAAAATAATTTAACATTATTTCGAAAATAAAAAAATAAGACACTTGGAGGAGTTTCACTACATTTTTTTATTGCTCGATTTACATTTCGCTTTATTAGGGCATCATCAGGAGTATTAAGTGTACTGAAGAATTTACAATAATTTTGGTTTAAATACACAGATTAATCTACCAACTTAGGATCTAACAGGGGATTAATACCGAAATGTAGTTGATCTTTAGATAATATTTTATTAGACAAAACTGCTTTGTTGATTTCTAAAATTTCAAATCGATCTAATATTTTTCCACCCTGTGGTATAACACTTTAATATTGTTTTTATTGCATGTGTGTTTGTTGTTTATTAAATGGGAGGGAAGTCCAGAGGCATGTTTATTGTATTTAGCGTTATTGAATATCTTTTTATTATATATAATAATAATAGAATCATTTTCGATATATTTAGGAAGGATACCTTCACAGATACAGTCATTCCTGCATGTTCTAACTATCCCATGAGTATAAAACTAGCGAGTTTCCATTCTATGTTAAATAGACTAGTAAACACACCCCTAAACAGTAAAAATTTTACCAAAGAGTTAATTGTCATTAAAGCTATAGCTACTAATAATGGGTATAACTGTAATATTATTGATAGAATGTTGTCAAAAAAATTAAAAAAGAATTTCTATAACCTAATATATCCCAACAAAAATATTGAAATTAGTAACCAACAGATTTGGAGGAAAATCCCCTTTAATGAAAACATCACTATTAACTTAGGTCACAAGTTAAAAGAATTCAATGTTAATCACGCCTTTTTCAATAATTTCACTTTAGGCGAAATTCTAGTAAATAATAAATTAATTAAGAATTACAAAAACTCTGATAAAAGTGGTGTTTACGAAATTACCTGTTCCGATTGCCCTACTGTTTACATCGGGAAATCCAAAAGAGCTATAGCCACTCGTTTCGACGACACATTCGTAACGCTAAATACAATAAACATGCCTCTGGACTTTCCTCCCATTTAATGAACAACAAATACACATGCAATAAAAACAACATTGAACTATTACACCACTTACAGGGTGGAAAAATATTAGATCGATTTGAAATTTTAGAAATCAACAAAGCAGTCTTGTCTAATAAAATATTATCTAACAATCAACTACATTTCGGTATTAACCCCTTGTTATATCCTAAGTTGGTAGATTAATCTGTGTAAAAAGTTTTTTAAACTTATTTTCAAAATTTTCAAAGTTTGTGTTTGTCTTGGTTGAGTTTTATTGATATCTTCTTAATGTTGATCGACCTCCCGTGTTATCATCAAGGCTAACAATCTTTGCGCAGGACTACGCGATCGATGGAAGGATCGTTGAAAAATTTTCCGGTCGGTGCTCGAGGTCTTTTTCCTCGATCCTTGGCACCGACAAGACGTGTGTGTGTGTGTTCTTCTGTTAGTGTTTTGTGCTTCACGTTGTCTTTGTGTGAACCTCTTAAAATTTTTTAATATTTCCTGTTATTTTATTCAAAATAAGTATTTACTTAATTTTCATTAATTCGTCATATATTCTTGAAGCATTTCTTAAATTTGGTATTTTTTTTAAAATTTTCTCTTGTTGCTACGAGGCATTTTATAAATCTCATTTTCTCTTTTGAATCCTTTATGCCTTTGTGGCAAATTTAGTAATTCATTATTTAATTTAAATTTTTACACTATTTTTGTAATTTTGATATTTTTAAATAATTGTTTCTTGTGGTATCTGGTGAGTGCATTGATGAATCTTGGTTTGTTTGATCTCGACTTGGACTCACCTATATCCTTCCTTTTCTTTCCATTGTTTTTAGACATCTTCGACTTCGCCAAAATTATATTTTTTTAATTAATTTATTAACCTTTTAGGAAATTTAAGTTAACCAGTTTATTGCTGCAATTTGTGTCAGCCCACCCATACATCTAATTAGGTTCCAGACGGACAATAAGCTGGAATTACGGGTCGGGGTGAAGACTCCCAGAGGACAATCAAATAGGCAAAGGGAAATAATATAAAATCTATCTAACCAACCAAATACGAGCCGATTCAAACCTGCAGGCGGCCCCCAGTACTATCTAATAAGGTTGGTCCCAGATTATTGCCTGGACCCTCTCACCGTTGAAGTCCCCATCCGTTGAGACCCGGACACCAGCTACAGCCCCTACTTTGGCGGAGGGACCATTTCTTTTGGTGGGCTTGTCTTGTCATGTCTAGTTTTTGTAAGTTGTTTTTTTTTGTAATTTTGTAAGTAATATACTCTTCAAGTTTTTTGTGTTTTTTTTTATGAGAGCTTCGAGCTCTCACTGCGTCAGGGTCCTTCAGGAACCACCACTGCTCTACCCGGAGCATAGTAACTTTTTCTTTGTTCTGACAAAGTGGCGCCCGAGCAATTTTCTTTTTCTCAATTCATTTAATTTCAAATTTTTTTTAACTAACTATTATTAATTTCAAACCAATAAGTAATAGTTCTGTTAAAATTTAAACCAAAATTATTGTAAATTCTTCAGTACACTTAATAATCCTGATGATGCAAGTGTTTTATTTATTTATTTTCGTATTAAAAATGTTTCACCAGAGTTTTACTTCTTTAACATTATTTCCTAATTAAAAATATTTTCACACGCATTTAAAAAGGAATCATTTCGTTCTCTGTTTTTTATGCATATTCCTTTGATATATTTTAACGGTCGGTCGGTATAAAAAACGGGTAAAGGATGCAAAAGGGCCATACTGATAGGCAATTATGAATCTGCTTGTTACCACTTCAAGGGTTCCGTACCCAAAGGGTTAGCGAATTCCTTTGTGGCAAATGCGGTTTGTACGTCTCTTGGTCAAAGAAACCTAATTTGTAAAAGGGAAAAGGTAGGTACAAAGTCGAAGTTTTCAGGAATAATAGTTCGTTTCAACCTCCATTAAAAGTCATGTTGAAAATTTTACAAAGTTGAGTTCACATAAAGAGCCGTACGTCCAGAAAGAGAGGAAAAAGGGAAATAATTCTTTGTGGGAACTTCAATTCAATATCATTACATAAAGTATATTTTATTTATATTTTTATATGAAAAAATGCTATTTTAACACTCAATGCACTTTCTCGAAGATCTGACTGTTGTGAAATATGATAAATTTTCTAATAACAATAACATAATTAAAGTACGTGAGGTAAATTCGATAAACTTTTAAATATTCGTTCTCATTTTAATCATAAATTGCCATCTTACCTTAGCTGGTAAGTAAAAATTTGTAGGTATGTACATAAAAATAAAATAACATAATTCTCGAGTTTTCAAAGTTTCACTTATTTATTTAACAAATCTTTTTTGTTATTATTTTAGCAAATATTTTTATATATTGCATTTTTGTATCTTCCAACTTGTACCACTGGCTGATTTTTACTGACAACTTTTTTTGCTTAAGTGGCAATAACTTAAGTAATCCTATTTAAATTGATGTTTAATGCTTATAGTTCCCATTTCTTTATTTTTATTGCGAATGTCTTCACAGGTGAAGGTTTTACAGAAACCACCGGAAATCATCATACTTTCCTCGAAGCCTTCCAATTTCATTTTCAGTTTAAATTTTTTATTCGTTCTCTCCACACCCTTGTCCATAAATCAGATTGCTTCTATATTTTGACATGATACGGGATCAACGCTATTGCTTTCCCTTGACGTTACGGTGCTGTATTTAAGATTGCGTAAAATTGTATTCCCTTTGTTTACATATGTTTATCCGTGTCAAACCATCAAACTTTTAGCATACTGATAGATTTTAATTTAGGTGAATTTAGGTACACTTTGTTGGGGTTTTAATTTTGTCTTTTTAATTAAATCCTTAGAACATTGGAAACTGATCTGTAAAAAGGCAACATTTGAATATATTTAACACTAACGAATAGCTTCATGAAATGTGAGGTACGTTTCCAGAATTGTTATAATATTTTCGAAATTATTCTTATATATTAAAATAAACATTTAGAAATAGTAATGTATTGATTCAAAGAGAATTTATACGGGACGGGATACAGGGATAGGTGAATATTATGTAATAACCCTGAAAGTGCACTTTTCTTCCTTTTTATTAATGGAACAGATTTTTTTATATGTAATAACATTAAAGCTTTTAATAAAGCATAATAATATATATCTATATTATAATTTAAAGCAATTAACTTTAATCATTTCAACTACAGTTAACTGTCCCATTATATTAAATAAACCCCTTAAATGTTATCTGTATTTTATACTTTGTTTATTAATCATTACGATTGCTGATTAAGAAGTAATAAGAATAACATAATAAAAACTACATTTTTATTTTTTGGCGCTAAATACCCTTATATTACACTTTTATCTATATATACAGTTGAACTAGCGGAAATAATTAACAAATAATGAGCACTCTTATTTGACTACTGCACAGAGTTACCTCAAAGTGGAAGAAAAAGATCGATCTGTATGGGTTGCTGACATTCATTTATCGTCACATTTACTTTAGTTACCCGACTTGGATCCTAGTGAATTTCATCTATTACCAATACTGCAATTAGAGCTATTGGAAAAAAGATTTAGTTGTGATAATGGTAATGTCTGCTATTGTGGCATTCGTGGAATAACAAAATAAAAAGGAACTTCTTAAAAAAAAAAGTATTGGAAAGAAGTGGACAAAGCAAATGTTTTTGTTTATAGGGAAGTTACATTGGAAAATCAACTAAATTTAGTTAAGTACTCTGGCGTTTTATATGGCATAAGATAATTATTTACAGGGGATCTCAAAAATTGGAATTAGACTAGTAACAGCTTTATTAAAACGAAGAGTTATTTATACAGATCCACAAAAAAGAAAAAAAAAATATTTTATTCTAAATCTTACATAATTTTCTTATTATATATAGAAACTACTTCCTTTTTGTTTTTCTTTTTTGTCTTGTATTTTACCCACCTCTCTTCCCATATCCCTTATTACTAAAAATTGTTTTAATAGGGTTAGACCATTACCGTCTACATTTATTGTCCTTCTAAGTTCAGGTATTTCCTTTTTCCCTGTTACTTCCTCTAATACATGTACCATTGATTCACTCTTCTTTCTATATACTCTACACATTCTCTCTTCCATCCAAAACTTATTTTCATTATACTCATTCTCCATTCTGAATCTCGCTATTATCTCTATACTTTTTCCTTCTCTTAGACACCCCGGCAGGCCATCCCCTTGCTATTCTTCCCATAGAAACTTCCTCATCCCCTTCCGGTAATTCTCCCAATTTTTCTTCATACTTTACCTTTTGTTTCTCTTCTTAAAATATAGTCCAGAGTCCTGTATATGTTAAATATCTGTATACTTATCTTGCATCTCTGCCTAACCCCTTTTCCCATCTGAAGTTCCTTGCTCTCCCTCTTGCCCACCCTTACAACTCCTATCGTTTCCCTATATAAATCCATTATTCTTCCTATCAAACCCTCTTCTATCTTATTTTGCTTGGCATTCTGTCTACTTCCTTTCTATCTACTGAATCATAGGCCATCTTCAGGTCTACTACCATTATGTATACTGTTAAATACAATTCAAAATAGGATAAATTCACATGAGTCACACCGATTCGCACTCGACCACTTCATACGTAATAATGCGTCTCCCGCGGGGCCTCGATCCCGTCCCCCGTCCTGTCGTCGATCATGCTTGGGGTCTCCCCGATGATGACGTACGTCTGTTTTATTTTGATGATAATATAGAATTCTAACATTCGGCCATTCTGACTTGGGCACGTCCCGAGCCCGCATCTGGATACGCATTTCTAATAACAAAACAAAATAAAAGGCAGAACACCAGAAATTACCTCAAAGAAGATATAAAACAAGTATGAATATCATATGAATCAAATTTTCATTTTGATAATTACTACTGGAGTCCAACGGTTCATTGATCTCAACAGGGTTTAATTTGGAGTCGCAATGGTCCGTTGATCTCAACAGGAACTTGACTACAACTGGAGTCCACATTTTCAAAGATCTCTACAGTTACTGGAGTCACAATGATCCTGTGACCTCAACAGGAGTTAAACTACAACTGGAGTCCACATTTTCAAATATCTCTACAGTTACTAGAGTCACAATGATCCTGTGACCTCAACAGGAGTTAAACTAATTTTTGGAAGTAAAACTATTTTTTTTTTTTTTACGAAAATGAGCTGTTACTAACTTAACAACATTTCATGCCCAATATTCCAGTATGGTCCATAGTAAAGGACTTAACAGGGCAACATGTAAACATTAGTTAGCTTTATCTCACAAAACCACTAGAATTCGTCAAACGACATACAGTATTAATCCAGAAATTGACAAGTTCTGACGCAATATCGGCAAGAACTTCTAAATTTGAAGTGATAAACTAACAGCATAGCTTGGATACAATATCATCTTTAAAACACCCTTGTTTTAAAGTCTGGGCCTTGAAGGGTTTCATTTTGTCGCTCGCTACGACTCCTCTAAATCGTCTTCGGTCTTTTAAAAAGGACTGCACACGGTAGCGGTCATTCGGTAAAACCTCCATAACTTCTACTGGTCCGGTGTATTTCTGCACCAATTTGCCGCTGGTAAGGCCTTTCACAAGGGGTGTTCTTTCGATGAGGACCATGTCCCTTTGTTTGAACTGAACCGCTTCTAACCGATTACGGTCATACCGTTTTTTCATCGCACTTGCTGTCTTATTAATTGACCGTAAAGCATCGGCACGATTTTTATTAAGTTCATCTAGTCATTCTTTAACGTTTGAGTTTGGCTCTGATAGAACGATGTGATGACGCAGTTTTGGAATAAACCCGTATAAAAATTCATATGAAGTCTTTCCCGTAGTTAAATTTATGGTAATATTGATGCCACGTTGCACTTATCTTATTTTTTTCTGGTCAGCAATTCTTTTAAAACATTACTCCTTAATGTGTCCCTCCTTCTTACAGTAGAAATAAACAACTCGTTTACTGGAATAATTTTGTTTATTGAAGGGTCTGTAGTTTTTTGAATATTCATTTGATCTTTCAGTTCTTGATTGATTGGTGGAGAAGTATTTTGGTTTGGTGTATTGTTTTGGTTGGTGGTTGACATAATCGCATTCCGATAAGAATTCTAACAGGGATTCGGGTGTTTTACAGCGAGCCGCTTGCGCACTGGCTTTGATTAAGCTATTATTAATCGTTGAAAGGAAGATTACAATGTTTGCCGACACGTAGTTTTTCAAAATAGAATTCAATAATATCTTGATCCGATTTTCTCTCGATGTTAACGAAATCTTTTAATTTAGATGCGATACCTTTAAACGGCGGAAAAGCACGCTTTAGTTGTTGTTCCCATTCATTCCATGTGTTCGGTAATTTGGTTTAACATTCTAGCCATGATTTAGCATTTCCTGCTAAGCGAGCACTGGTGCAAAACATTTTTGTTTGATCGTCCCAATTATAAACATTAGCTATCGCGTTCACTTTATCGAGCCACTGGTCGATCGTCATTTTGTGTATTGAACCATCGAATGTCGGTATTAGTTCAAGACGGCCAGAAAATCTCGAGGAGTATGATTCATTCGAAGAACTGTGACTTGGTCTTTGATCGGCATTGTTTAGATTGGTACTTGTAATATGTCGCGACGGTGGCGGTAGCGGTGGTGTACGGGAGCGCGTGGGTGTAGACGTGGACGGCAGCGGTACATTAGGGAAATCCCGAGGCTTGTCTGTATCACGCATCATAATTTCTAAAGTTTTTAATCTTTGTTCGAATGAGCCAAAATTTGATTCAGCTGGGGTTGGGCTTCTCGTGCGTCGACGACGATGGCGTGAACGTGATCTTCGCGTTGCATGATTCATCGTTAGACAAATGTAATTTCGTAAAAGTCAAACGTCCAAAAACAAATAGTCAAATAGTATCTTTTATTAGACAGACCGGAACGAACAAATGAATAAAAGGTGGTTGTGTACTCACCAAACGTCCAAATTTAGTTTCTTTAAATTGTAACCCACAATCGCACTGCAAACTAGTCTTTTGTATTGTTTATATTGTTTTTACACTTAACGAGGCTTGTTCAGATCCCACTCCTGATTTGTTAAATACAATTCAAAATAGGATAAATTCACATGAGACACCGATTCGCACTCGACCACTTCATACGTAATAATGCGTCTCCCGCGGGGCGTCGATCCCGTCCCCCGTCCTGTCGTCGATCATGCTTGGGGTCTCCCCGATGATGACGTACGTCTGTTTTATTTTGATGATAATATAGAATTCCAACAATACTTTTTGTTTTCTGTCTATATGTGATTGTATTGCATTTTTTATCATGTATACTGCATCAATTGTTCCCTAGGTCAATTTAATATTTAACCATTTTTATTGATATGCGAAATTCCTTTGTTTACCCAATAGAGGGTCGTAAAGTGAAGATTTATTGAAAATTCTTCGTACGATTTTAATCAAATATTTTTAAGATATTACTTTCCGAAGTATAAATCATTTTTTTTACAATATGACAAGAGTGTAAATTACTCCTAGCCTTGTTGTTCTGAACTTATTTGGAAGGTTGGATAATTACTTCAACTTTCTTTAAAAAGGAAATGATAGATTCATTTTCTGTCTCTTTTTAAAAGATCCATATCTACAACAGTTTTGGAGAAATCTTTGATTTCCGACAACAATTCTTCTTAATAAAGACATTCTTATAGAGGTAATATATTTTGATATACTTATAAAATTTATTAAAGGATATGGCTGGTGTAAAAACTAATAACAGTACCATTCCAGAAAAGTCTTATTGGAAAAGCTAAAGCAAATAAAATGCAATTAAATTTTCTTAGGGCTGGGTGGGAGTACTTAGTAATTTTGTAGGGTTCCGCACCTCAAAAGGAAAAGCGGAACCCTTATAGGATCACTTCGTTGTCCGTCCGTCCGTCCGTCCGTCTGTCAAGACCCTTTTTCTCAGGAACGCGTGGAGGTATCAAGCTAAAATTTATACCAAATACTCAGGTCTATTGTCCCTTGGAGCTGTGAAAAAATCAAACTTCTAAGCCAATGCAATCAAAAGATACAGCCGTTTATGCCGCAAATATCGCAAATTTTTGAATCAAAACCTACAGGGTACTTCCCGTGAACTCAGAATCTTAAAATTTGGTACGAAGCAACGTCTTATAGCACAGATAAAGGAAAAATTACGAAAACCGTTAATTTTTAGTTACATCATATAATAAAAATATTTATATATTACTACCTCTTTCCTCATGAACGCGTACAGGTATTAAATTTAAATTCATATCAAATACTCAGGTCTATAATACCTTTAAGCTGTAACAAAATCAAACTTTTATGTCAACACAATCAAAAGAAACAGCAATTTAAGCCGCATATTTTCAAACTCGCAACTACTCGCAAGGGAATCAAAACCTAAAGGGTACTTCCAGTCTATTTAGAATCTTGAAATTTGGCATGAAGCAATGTTTTATAGCACATATAAAGGAAAAATTGCGAAAACCTTAAATTTTTATTTACATCACATATATACAGGTTTGTACGGAACCCTCGGTGCGCGAGTTCGACTCGCACTTGGCCGGTATTTTATTGAACTTTTTAATGTTGAAGCTTGTAAGGGTTAAAACTTTTCCATAATTTTAAACAAACAAACAAACACAAGTAATATTTCAAGAATAATTGTTTATTGTTAAAAAAAAAACTATATTGTTTCACCACACTGTGACATCAACAGGTAATGATTTTTTAAGTTTAAATTTTCCAATTTACTTATTTAATTTTCAAGAAACGTAGCAATTCTCCAGGGATCTTTCCTAATACATTTTTTTTTTATTTTGAGTAGTTTGTAAATCAGTTAAAACAGAAAATTTTATTCCGTGACTAATTAAATCATTTGTTCATTAATATTAATATCAATATTGTATTTTGCAGGGTATACTTATATTTGATGATTTAGAGTGCACGAATTTTTCCTGATAGTCCTGATTCTTCCTCTTTTTTCCCAAGAGTAAACAACAATTATGTACTGTTAACACTGTTTGGTAATGACGGTTTCGCCGAAAAGGTTTCTGGCCTAGTGTTATGTACATGTACTTTCCTGAACTTTTCGTTGAATTTTATTTGAGAAACGCCAAACCTTGGAAATGCTCTACTAGTTTTTCTCTTATAGATAATATTATGATACTCGTATGATATGAAACAGCCATGTATTATTCAGCTTGTCTTTTATGTGTTCCATAGTTCTTCGGATTCATATTTTTATACATAAGTTTCATCTGCTTTCTGGTAACTTTTGGCATGGAATATAGATATTAATAAAAGTGTAACATTGGACTCGCTGCTGAGAACGTGCATTGTAATACTAAATACACAATATTGCAGCAGTAATTGCACGAAACCTTAACTACTAACTGCAATGTAGACCTACTACTTCTCATATACGGACCAAAGCCGCATTATTACAAAAACCTTTAAAGGTAATATACATTACACATATATTACAATTTCATTATCTTCGCTGCAGTTAGTGGCAGTTTTGTTAGTATAAATTACCTAAACAGATATCCTACGCTACTTCTGTACCTTTGGTTGTTAGTTGTTATTAAAATAGATGTTATGTTTAAAGCGCAGAAATTCAAATTTCAATTGTAAAACAACTTTAATAAACGCTAAGCATGTTGATGTTTTCAAAGCATATCCTTGCCGTAAGTATAGCAATACTGTATAATAACCGCTATTTTTAAAAGCTGTTTCCTAAATTGAAGGATACGCGGAAAACAGGTGCCACAAAAATTTATATTTTTATAAATTTACTTCAATTAACATGTCTATGGATAAAATAACTTTGTTACCGGACGTTTACTGTTATTGTTTAGCATTAAGATTCGAACTACTAAGTGCATTTTGGTGACGAAGACGCGAATGAAATCCTATGAGTAAATACATCGACTAATCAAAAGTTTACGTGGAAATTATAATACTATTTTAAAAAACATTGATTATTAAAATATACGGGCCTCATGGCTTCTATTTGCGGTCTGTGTAAAAAACCTATGAATAAATATTTTGTTAAGAAAAAAAATTAATAACAAGAAACCTTTGCCGACGGTTGTTTTTTAAAAGTTACAACAAAACTGAACGAAAAAAGTGATGACGGAAAAAATTGCATTCATTAAAAGTTACCTAACCCAATCAAATCATAATTTTCAGTACAGCTGTGAAAAAGAATGCGTGATAAGACACATAGTAGAAGTGAAACTTCAACTAAACTTCAAATTTTTTTGTGATTCGTTTTTCCACTTGTCCGTTGCGATTCGTTTTTCCACTTGTCCGTTGCGATGCGTTTTTCTACTTGTCCGTTGCGATTCGTTTTTCCACTTGTCCGTTGCGATTCGTTTTTCCACTTGTCCGTTGCGATTCATTTTTTTACTTGTCCGTTGCGTTGCGTTTTTTCACTTGTTCGTTGCGATTGGTTTTTTCACTTGTCCGTTGCGATTCGTTCTTCTACTTGTCCGTTCCGATTCGTTCTCCACCTGTCCGTTGCGATTCGTTTTTTCACTGGTCCGTTGAGATTCGTTTTTCCACTTGTACGTTGCGATTCGTGTTTCCATTTGTCCGTTGCGATTCATTTTTTCACTTGTCCGTTGCGTTGCGTTTTTTCACTTGTTCGTTGCGATTGGTTTTTTCACTTGTCCGTTGCGATTCGTTCTTCTACTTGTCCGTTCCGATTCGTTCTCCACCTGTCCGTTGCGATTCGTTTTTCCACTGGTCCGTTGAGATTCGTTTTTCCACTTGTACGTTGCGATTCGTGTTTCCATTTGTCCGTTGCGATTCATTTTTTCACTTGTCCGTTGCGTTGCGTTTTTTCACTTGTTCGTTGCGATTGGTTTTTTCACTTGTCCGTTGCGATTCGTTCTTCTACTTGTCCGTTCCGATTCGTTCTCCACCTGTCCGTTGCGATTCGTTTTTCCACTTGTCCGTTGCGATTCATTTTTTTACTTGTCCGTTGCGTTGCGTTTTTTCACTTGTTCGTTGCGATTGGTTTTTTCACTTGTCCGTTGCGATTCGTTCTTCTACTTGTCCGTTCCGATTCGTTCTCCACCTGTCCGTTGCGATTCGTTTTTCCACTGGTCCGTTGAGATTCGTTTTTCCACTTGTACGTTGCGATTCGTGTTTCCATTTGTCCGTTGCGATTCATTTTTTCACTTGTCCGTTGCGTTGCGTTTTTTCACTTGTTCGTTGCGATTGGTTTTTTCACTTGTCCGTTGCGATTCGTTCTTCTACTTGTCCGTTCCGATTCGTTCTCCACCTGTCCGTTGCGATTCGTTTTTCCACTGGTCCGTTGAGATTCGTTTTTCCACTTGTACGTTGCGATTCGTGTTTCCATTTGTCCATTGCGATTCGTTTCTCCAATTGTCCGCTGCGATTCGTTTGTCCACTTGTCCGTTGCGATTCGTTTTTCCACTTGTCCGTTGCGATTCGTTTTTCGACTTGTCCTTTGCCATTCGTTTTTCCACTTGTCCGTTGCGATTCATTTTTCCACTTGTCCGTTGCGATTCGTTTTTCCACTTGTCCGTTGCGATTCGTGTTTCCACTTATCCGTTGAAGTTGTACTTCTACTATGTGTCCCAGCACATATCCTTTTTGGTGAAATTTAAATATTTGTTATTTATCCGGACTTCTACGTTATTTACTCACGGCTAAATTAAAAAATTACCACTTTTTTCATTTTGATTAGTTGATAGATAAAGAATTGTTAAAACTAAATTTTGAAATGGAAAGTAAACAATTCAACTCGTTTCTCCAAATCAAATAAACTTTTAATAATATTTTTTGGATTAATTATACTTACTAGTTTCGAACTTTTTAGCACTACTTAAAAGCTGATATGAAAAAACAACAATTTGATTTTCTTCGGTTTTATTTTGGTTCTTGTTTATGTTTTTTTACAATTCCTTAGTTATTTACTTTTTTTACTAAAGTAAAATCCTATTTCATAAAAGTTGTTCCACAAAAAGTATTCAAATCTGATACCATGTAAACAAAATCTATTTATGTAGCGAATTTTTTAATTTTTTCCAAACCTGCCAGTAACGAGTGTTTATTTTCTGTCAGTAGCTGAAAAGTAATACAATATTCAACATTAGAATTTTTTTCCATACACAAGAAAAATCAAACTCGTGGAATTCCATAAATTATATACTAAATAAGTTATATAGTAGAATTTATCGTTAAGTAGACATAGTTTTGAACTTTTTATCACTACTTAAAAGCTGTTATAAAAAAAACAACAAGTTATTCAATCTGCAGTCTTCGGAATATGAAATATTTGATGATTTATTTAATTTAATTTTTTTTACGTGCCTTGCCCAGTTTTCCGTACGCTGGCGATTACTGTGAGGAGTGCATCCCTATTAGTACGAATAAGCGATATTTTTATGGTTGATTTTCAAGATTTAATAAATAAACAGAGGTTTATACTTAAAAACTAATTACAAAAGTATCTAAAAACTACTTTCCCAATTAATAATCAACTAGGGGCGTTGATAATAGCAGGGACTCCTAATAACGCATTAGAGTAAGTGATAGCGGTAACCCGCTACACCCCCCCAAATCTTCTCACTGGCTTGCTTGATTTTACTGATTCCCCTTTTCTGACTAACGTGCTCTTTTATAGTGCCCCACATAGTGCTCTTTAATCCCCAAACGGAACTTAGGAAGTTGGTCACGGCCCACTTTTGTCGTGTGGCAGTTTCGTGTTTCGTAAAATCAGCACGTTGCATATTTAAATTAAAATAAATGTAATTATTGAAATAAAAAACAATTAATGGAAAATATTATTTTGGAAAAATATAGGCACTGTGTGACACTATTTTCTGTAAATCTGAAAAATTCGCCAACCTCAAGAAAACCTGTCCACTATTTGATAAATTTTTCAACCATGATAATTATTTCCTACCGACTCCTCGTTTGCCTTTTATTTTCCTTTTAAAAATGAGTTGTTAGAGACGATACTTCCCTCTACGTAACAAGTGTCCTAGATAGTCACTTCTGCGATATTTGATTGTTGTGAGCAATTGCCATTCTGTTCTGGCTTTGCACAGGACTTCCTCGTTTGTCCAGAAAACTCGCAGCATTATTCGATTAATCCACATCCCTAATGCTTCTAGTTTATTTATCATGGCAACTTTCAGGGTCCAGCTTTCCACCCCATAGACAAGAACGAATCAAACGCAGCACTGGACGATACATTGTCACAATTTGAGTTTAGGCCGGTATTACAAAATATAAAACTCATTCTGTTAAACGTCGTTCTCACTATCTCATTCCGAAATTTGATTTAATGTTTTCCAAGTATTTAAACTGATTTACATGCTCAATTGTTGAGCACCGCCAGTTTTCCAGTCTTTAAATTGAATTTATGAATGAAAAAACCACTCTAGTCTACTTTTAATAACTACTATTATGTGAAAAACTCCACCTACCATATTTTTCGAAATTATTTTTAAATAAAACATACCTTTATTAAACAAAGCTTTCTTGACGCTTAATTTTCTAACTCCGTTTTGACATTTTACAAATTGTCCCGAGAACACGTTTTGTGCCTCTGGCAGAAAACTTGGCCATGCGATGAATGGCGTCTCGGGGTCACTGGGATTTAACAAGTTAACGCTTGTGTCTGCTAAAGTTTTCTGTACCTTTAATTACATTTCAGCAGTATTTCATGGCTGTAGGGAATCATAATATTATGGTAGATTTTCTTGGACAAACACCCACGAGGTGAACAATTCTTGCTTTGAAAACATTTGTTGTGTACCAGGTTTAAATAGGGATTGAAGTACAGAATTAGTATTTATTAATATGCCGCAAAGAAAAAGGACGACTTTACACTAGAAGTTCTGAAATAATGACACCATTATTTTAAAAATAGTGAAATTTTCACTGCCTTAAATAGTCATTATGTACTATATGCATGAATGGTAAAGTCGAAGGACGCAAATGAATAAAAAGTAAACAGATATCATGGCTAATGAAGATTCGCGATCGGGCAGGGATATGCAGTGGCGAACAACTTTTTAGTTTAGCTGAAAACTAAACAATTCGACATTGTAATTGCCAATGTCAGGAGGACCTGATATGGCTCCGGAAGAAAAACTACTAATTTAATTTGGAAATTATGAAAACCCTCTGAGATGTTTCAAATATTCAATATTATGTGATATAAATAACACAAACAAACACTCAAAATCCACAAAACGTTTAGAAACTTAAAACGCGTTTCAATATCGAAGCTGTTATTCTCAGTTAGAGACTAAATTAATCTTATAAATACATCCTATTAAATAGTTACGATCCCTCTCTAAGAAATTATAAAAGAACCAAAACAAACAAACTAATTGAATTTATTATAGAGTTCCACTGTTAGGGGTGGGGTTTTAGGGAGATTAAACTAGTGACACTACTTGTTGGTTAGCACAGCAGGAAGAAGCGCTCAATCCCAAACTGAAAGAATGATAGCTATACACTGTACATGCTTCGTTAAACCACCTAGGTATGTAAAAACTTGATCGCGTTGAATATAGAGCAAAGAGGTAACCTACATG
Organism: Agrilus mali; assembly: GCA_029378335.1. Taxonomy (NCBI): domain Eukaryota; kingdom Metazoa; phylum Arthropoda; class Insecta; order Coleoptera; family Buprestidae; genus Agrilus; species Agrilus mali. The sequence goes on from CM055658.1 coordinate 9,539,114, forward strand.
GTGCAGTCGTTCAATAACCACAAATACAACTTCTTGGAAGCATGTTTCGACTTAACTCCGCTGGGGGTGGGGAGGATTTAATAATATTTTGCTAATAACCTGAAAAGATCCTAGTAAGGAATAGGACCATTGTCAGAATTCATGAGCTTGTCTTTATTTTGGAAAATTTCAATACTTTCGTACGCGCCTGGAGTATACTTCATGGTTATTTTAAAAATTATGATAGCCCTACGATTCTGCCCTATGTATTATTTATCGCAATTTTTACATTTTATACTGTAAACACCTGTTTTCTCTTATGATTCTATTTTATCTTTCGGGTTGCCCATAAGACATTGTAAGCTATTTACCAGGGCGTGAACTGCAGTTAAACTGAATTTATTTAGAACAATAGATAGACCGCGTGTGAATTTAGGATAGAGTGAGATTTTACAGTACTTTTTGATGATTCTAGTTCAATTTTCTAATCTACTAATAGTTTTAATTTTATTTTTACTTTTTAATAAATTTGATTAGTTTATTTGTATAAGTTCCTGTAGAATTTCTTAAAGAGGGATCGTAACTATTTAACAAGATGTAGTTTTAAAATTAATTTAGTCTCTAACTGAGGATGACACCTTGGATGTCGAAACGCGTTTTAGGTTTATAAACTTGGATTTTGGGAGTTTGTTTGTTTTATTTAGTTAATATTCCACAGTACTCTTTCGATTTTCTTATATTTTGTGATTATTTTAGGAAATTTTCTCTACTAGTGAATTACTTCCGCATATGAAGAAAAAATATAGTTCACTCGGGATGTTTAATAAATTTGCAAGTATCTGATCGTCTATTGTATCGGAAATCGAGGGCTCATGTAAAGTACAATTTATTTATCTCTATCCTTATTTATCTACGATCTACCTGCGGTGTAGGTGAAATGTCACGGACGGGCGGCCCCATGACTCGAACTTTTGTGTCACAATCGATTTTCATTCTCGAATCGGAGCTGTTCTGCCCTGTCAGAAGGTAGTCATTTATAATTGAATAGATGCTGGTTTACGGAAACGTTTATACCGGAAGAGGAACGAACAAAACGCCAACTGCGTTTTGTAGATAAACGATGTTAGTAACGTTAAAATTTACGCAAACATATGAGTAGCTATAGATTAAAGTTATATCTATAGAAATAACAACACAAAAAAATCTAAGGGCGTAATAGAAAATAGTCAAAACAGCTTAAAAATTTAATTCGTATAAAGCTGAAAATTGACAGCAATGTTATAAATGAAATATGAAAAGTCCCCATTTATCCCACATCTGCAAAAAACAATATTCAGGGTCAAAGTTTGCAAATCTAGGTTTTTTGCATTTTTGTGCCAATCGATACGCTTTATCATAAAAATTGGTCACACAAAAATTGTAGATCATGTAATTTTCTATAAAAATTATTATACCATTTTTTTTATTCCATAACACAACTATTCAAAAAGTTTTGATCTCCATAATAAATACCTATGCACATATTTTCAATCTAGCAGTAAGACGCGCTTTTTTAACGTGGTTTCCCCGGTAGGCCTATTCCACAATCTATTGTTACCCTATTTAATTAAATAATAGTGTATAAAATAAAAAATGGTACTATTAGAAATGAATAAAGCGATGTGAATTATGAGTAACTTTAGAAAACTATTTGTCTGATTGATATAGTCATCTAATGGAACTTAAGGTGCAAGATCTTTTTCTTTTTCTTCTTCTCATTCCTGCTTGATACAAGTAAATTGTTGCAACAGCTATGCATCAATATCGTAAGAATTGTCTTCTGATGGTGATTGGAGAACGACTGGCAATGACCATTAGTACATATACTAATAAACAAAACTACCCAACTTTTTTTACAGCCGCACTTAGCACTACACCTCTTGTTGTAATTGCAAAAAATTGTATTGGGAGTTTTTTCAGTGCAGTGATTGATTGATTGATTTTTTGAGAGCATTTTATATATTTTTTGTAAAAAATATATTTGAAAAAAGACAAAGAAAACAGTTTCAAGAAATGTTTATTTGAATATTATTAAAACACCAAGTTAATGTTATACACTTTTTATTAGACACTCTAACAATTGTTTCGACTTATGCAGTCATCTTCAGAGAGTAATTACAACTAACTTAAAATTAAGAAGTACAGCTAATTTATATTATACAGACACGTATACATAGAAACATGTATATATTTCATCGAGTTGTTACAATTTTCCTCTGTTTGTGATTGGTCGAAATATCGGACTATTTAGTCCTTCTGTTACATCATTCATTACATTTAGCTTTGAGTTGACGGCTTTTTGTATTTCTACTCTTTCTAAATAATTAAGTTTGTATCCTTTATTTTCTATGTGGATAATTGAGAGACTTTCATCATTGATAGTATGATTTACTGAGATACAGTGTTGTGCCATACCTGTAGTGGGTTTTTTATCTGTTATGGATTTCTTATGTCTTTTAAACTAGTTTCAAAATTCCTCCCAGTCTCTTCTAAATAAATAGCATCACAGTTATTAAAAGATATCTTATATACTCCCGATTTTTTGAGTTTATGTATCTTAGCAGGTATTTCTATTACTAGGTACTTATTGTTTTAATGTGGAGTTGTTTCAATTTGTTGCAAATATGTGAGCTACCATTTTTATTTAAACGTAATTGGAAACCATTTGTTTTTTATGTTGCTATTGGGAAGATAGAACTGTTTTAGAATTTGTTTCTTTTGTTTTTTATTTATCAATTTGTCTATTAATCCAGCATTGAAACCGTTGTTTTTGGCTATTGTTTTAATAAAATAAAAAAAAATAATATCTTGATTTGATTCAAATGGAATAATTGCATCTGAAAATGTTTCTTTTCTATAAATGTCATATTGTAAACTATTATTAACCTGTGTTATTTTAATATCTAGAAAATTTAAGGTGTGTTCTTTTTCTAACTCTATTGTAAATTGAATTTTGTTATTAACTGAATTTAGTAATTGTAGCAGATTATTCAATTGTCTGTTTGTTCCTGTATAGATACAAAATATATCATCAACATATCTAAGCCACATAAATATGTTTTTAATTAACGGGTTATTCCTATTCAAAAATTTGTTTTTAAATTGAGACATATAAATTTCAGCAAATAGAGGTGACAACGGGGAACCCATAGGTAAACCATCTACCTGTTTATAGAATTTATTATTGAAAAGGAGATAATTTTGTTCTAAGCAACAATTTATGAGTAATAATATTTCCTGTTTTTGTGATTTATCTAATTCTGAATTATTAACCATTTCTGTGAGTATACAAATGAGGTCTTTTACAGGAATTGAAGTGAATAAACTTTTAACATCAAAAGATACTAGTTTAGAGGTTCCAGGTAATTGTTTTGTGTTAGTTTTTTCTATGAATTTGAAGGAATTTTTTATTGACCATTGAGGCTTAAATTTTAAGAGGATTGGAAGTTCTTCACTTAAAAATTTACATAATTTATATGTTGGAGAATTTATGTAGGATACCACAGGTCTCATCGGTACATTTGCTTTATGTGTTTTAGGCAAACCATTAAGTGTTGGTGCTTGTGGATTCATAGTTGTAAAAAGATAAGTCTTATTCTCAGGAATAATATTTTTACATTGTTTTAAAACCTGTTTCAGTAAATTTTGATGTTTTGCTGTTGGGTCGTTTTTTAATAATACATAGTTGTCATCGAAAAGAGTTTCAGTTTTATTGATATAATCAATTTGGTTCAGAATTACTACTGAATTTGATTTGTCTGCTTTTGTTAGAATTAAATGATTGTTTGTGAGCTTCTGTTTTATACTTTTAATGGTATTTAGTTCCTCGTTGTTACCTCTATTTTTTACATTATGTGTTATTATTTCTGTACATTTGAATTTCTCAAAATTTCTTTGCTCTATTGACATGTTTTCTGAACTATTTAAGGCTATTTCTGTGTTAATGGCTAAATAATCTAGATCTTTGTTAAAATGGATATGAGGACTATATTTTAATCCTTTATTAAGTAGATTCGTTTCTTTATCGTTAAATGTAATGTTCGTAAGATTAATCACTCTTGGGTAAAATTTAACGTCTTGCGTAATGTTATTTCCTTGATCTTGAATTTTGTTACCTGGAGAAGAATTATAAGTTTTAATTCTGTTTATTTTCTTCCTTTGTTGTTGGTGATGTTTATAACTAAGTTGATGAACTTCCTCACGAATTTGTTGATCTAAGTAATCGAACTGGATCTTGGGTATGTTAACAAGAAGTTCGGTATGAATTAACATCTGATGGAGTTGAAGATGGTATCTCCTTGTATGCCACTTTTGGATTTCTAACTGTAGCCAGAATTTGATAGCTTTTTTAACTGCTTTTTTAGATGTGTTACTGTAGTGATTACATTTGATCTTCATGTACGTCGGAGTAATGTTGTTTTTTAAACACATTTTGTTGAACCATATGTGATTTCCGCACTTCTTAATTTTAAGTAAGGTTTTCTTAAACAATACCGCAAGTTGCACTTCTTTAGCACTTTTAATAATGTTGATTGATTCAGCGGTCGGATGATTGTAAAACATTTTTAAATATTATTAAAACACAAAGTTAATGTTATACACTTTTTATTAGACACTCTAATAATTGTTTTGACTTATGCAGTCATCTTCATAGAGTAATTACAACTAACTTAAAATTAAGAAGTACAGCTAATTTATATTCTACAGACACGTATACATAGATACATATATATATTTCATCGAGTTGTTACAATTGTCCTCTGTTTGTGATTGGTCGAAATATCGGACTATTTAGACCTTTATTTGTATCACTACAGCCGTTCCGCTATACAATAGTTTCTTCAGGTGAATATTATACAAACTAATCCTATTGTAACACTATTTATACCTTAGAACTAAACTATTAGGTGGAGGGGAAAGTCTTGAAATTTAAATTTAAAAGTGGAGAACATGAAATATCTAATTGGTCATTAAGAATCATTTGTTGTTTATTGTATTTATTTATTTCCAGTTGTTCTAACAAATTTAATTTCATGCCTTTATTCTGTATATGTAATAGTTTGAAATCCTTATTAAATGCTCTGCATATGTGGAATCGTTTTTTCTATTAACAAAACTTTTAAAATGTTCTAGAATTCAAATATTAAAGGCCCTATCTGTCTGCCCTACAGCTCCTTGTTCAAAACTTTCCAGATTTTTAATTCAAGAGTTAATAAAAACCACAAAATTTGAATCAACTTTCTCCGTTAAGAATTCTTCAGACCTTATTAACAAAATTTACAAAATATGTTTACCATCTAATTGCAAGTTAATCTCATTTGATGTTACGAACCTGTTTTGGAGCATTCCTCCGAAGGATGTTATCGACATTATCAAAAACAAGCTAATTTCAGTTAAAACCAATCAATTCATTTCCAGTGATATTTTAAAACTATTAGAAATTTGTTTGTCTCAAAATTATGTTCAATTCAACAAAAAAATTTATATTCAAAATGAAGGTCTAGCAATGGGGAATCCAATTAGTCCACTTTTAGCAGAAATTTTCATGAACCATTTAGAAATAAAAATATCATCTCATGAACCTTTTAAAACTTGTTTATATTGGTACAGATATGTCGATGACATACTTGTAGGTTTTGTTGGATCTGGTAGACTCCTGTCTAAATTCTTTAACTTTATAAACAGTATTCACGAAAAAATCAAATTCACATTAGAAATAGAAAACGATAAATCAATAACTTTTTTAGATTTAACAATAAAAAGGGTCAATTGTAAACACGAATTTTCGATATACCACAAACCCACTCATACAAACACAATAATACACGCTAAATCCTTTCACCCTATCTCCCACAAATTAGCATCTTTCCATTCGTTTATCAATAGATTAATAAATACACCTTTAAAAACGGACCACTATTACAAGGAGCTAGAGAGAATTTATTGTATAGCCATCAACAATGGTTATTCACGTAGTATTGTAGATAATCTTTTAAACAAAAAACTAAAACAGAAAACGATCAATTGTATTTACCCACTGATTACAAATAAACCCAACAAATTTAATTGTTTCACATGCTTAGGCAATATTTCCAACAAAATTGAAAAAAATATATATAATGTATCAACAATAGTTCTAACTCGTTTAAAACTAATAATAATAAATGTAAAACACCTAAGGGAGCCAAATCAGGTGTTTATCTATTAAGTTGTGGAAATTGTGAAAAAGTTTATGTAGGGCAGACAGGTAGGGCCTTTAATACTCGAATTCTAGAACATTTTAAAAGTTTTGTTAATAAAAAACGATTCCACATATGCAGAGCATTTGATAGATTGTAAACACAATTTTAATAAGGATTTCAAAATATTACATATACAGAACAAAGGCATGAAATTAAATTTGTTAGAACAACTGGAAATAAATAAATATAATAAACAACAAATCATTCTTAATGACCAATTAGATATTTCATGTTCTCCACTTTTAAATTTAAATTTCAAGACTTTTCCCTCCACCAAATAATTTAGTTCTAAGGTATAAATAGTGTTACAATATAATATTCACCTGAAGAAGCTATTGTATAGCGAAACGGCTGTAGTGATACAAATAAACATTTCTTGAAACTGTTTTCTTTGTCTTTTTTCTATTATGGATAAGTTTCAACAAGTGACTAGTGCAACAATCAACAAAAATATCTTTATTAATTATTGCCATATTTCCTACATAAAATGCCAACAAATTGTATTTAAGAGCTAATCACTTTTTCACCGTTTTCTACCTTATTTTGAGCCCTACCACAATAAGCAGTTGAGATTCGTGTCTATGGAGACATTTCATCGACGATAAAAAAGGAACAATATATCAAATTTACAAGAAATTTCACCGAAAGGCTTTTTTTTATATATAAATACTCTAATTGCGAAAGTACAGAACAGGAACTTTTTAGACACATAAAATTTACCTTTAGGGTACGAAATAATGATGAAAGTGATCGCAAATATATAAAGCCATGAAAAGATTTCTCAATTATACTTTTTTGGGAAAATGAAAAATAAAAAATAAAAATGGTGGTATTTGCATACTTGATTTATAGAACAAATTAGGTACCTACTGCGAAAAGAACGGTAATTATTTACTTTAACTGTTTTAACTCAACTTTCTTGCAATTTGAATTTATTATACTATTCAATGATATAAAACGAATGAGTGCGGAAACCACCCCTTCGCCTAGCTTTCACCTCTCTAAGTTTGGACGGGTTAAACTAAATTTATGTAAAAAAGAGTTTCTTTTTTAGAATTGACGTTTCATTCCTTTTATGATAGTTAATTAGGTTACAATGTGTTAAAATTCCCGCTTCCGGCCACCGTCACCCCACAAAAATGTATCAGGAAAGCAGCAGAAACGTTAATTTCAAAATAAAACAATAATGGCGCATCACAACTATATAATTCTACATATGATAATTGAAGGGTACTTACTTTTATAGATATGCTACGGTGTACAGCTTTGATGTCTAATAATTAATTTGTTATTATGTTTCACAAAAAGTGCACCAAATAAAGTATTGAATTACAACTGATTGAAGATGGTAGCGAATGAGTTGAGTAATTAAACTAAAAAAATTAATCAAAAACACTTTTCAGATTTATTTTATTAGGGTTATTTTGTATTTTTTCTGCTGTATCATAGTTATAAACGGTTTAAACGGTTTCACAAAAATTTGATTTCTACAAAATAATTATGATAGGTATGTCCTTTTCTCTTCCGATTCATTCCCGGCCCCATTATCTAACAGTTTTTTGGAGATATAATAGAATGTCATCGCCGTCGCTAGTCTTTCGATCGGTTTTCCCTCTCCAGCCGATTGTCCCATTACATTCTTGATTGCCTTTTTTAACTGATAAATGTCGCCGTAATGCATCAAGTTCGGCTCATTTTTCAGGATACAATATAAGCTTCAAATGCTATTAACTGTCCTTTGTAATCGCAAAAACCTTATTTATTTATAAAAAATTCTGATTTTTTATGAATTTTTCGACATTAACCGAAAATATAACAGGCTTAATATTCCGGCTTCCCTTATAAGTCGTTTATAACGATGATATTACAGAAACGTTGCTGAATAACCCTAATAAACAAAAATAAATCTGATTAAATTACATTTATTCAATTGTGGGGCATCTATGAGAGTGTGGAGCATTGAGATTCACGAGTTGGAAATCCACATCTTGCTGGAACCCTTAATCCACCCCTAATCTGCTACTAGACATATCTCATGAAATTGTTTCTGTAGGTACTGTAAGAATAGTGAGAATCAGAAGCTACATAAATATATGTGTTACTGTAAAACTCCGAACTTTGGTAAACCTTAAGATTTTCCAGTAAAACCGAAGACCAACTCTTAACGGTAAAAGTCCGAATTTCTCTGTGATCATCGTTCATTTGGAACTTTTACCACCATCATAGCTCAGTAAATCTTAGGTTTTATCTCAGAGAAAAGGTAAATGTTTAAAAAAATAGACATGTGTGCGTGTTCAGGGCAATCTAGAATCCCCTGCTGTGAAATGGTGTTTTAAGTGTTGTGCACCACCAAAAAAGCTAGGTTAGATTATGGTATGAAATGGTCGCCATCATTAAAGTGTGCTGAATAGTGCTGTGCACCACTCAACTTGGAGGGATAAGTACTATTTTTGATGGTGCATAGCACTTCAAACACTTTGATCATAGTAACCATTTCACACTATAACCCATTTCTCAACATTTACCGTACCTCTGAGGTAAAACCTAAGATTTATCGAGTGAATACTGGTAAAAGTTTAAAATGAACGATGATCACAGAGCCATTCGGACTTTTACCATTAAGAGTTGGTAAATCTTAGGCTTTACTGGAGAACCTTAGGATTTACCAAAGTTTGGGGTTTTACAGTGATATATGGACTAGGTATAACTAAGTATTTTATATACTAATGGAGAAAATTTTGTTTGATGGGTGAATTATTTAAACATACCTATGACTTGGTGATGGAAACTAAAAGTTTGAAATTGCTATTACCTTCACTATTTTCTATGAACTAATCAACTTGTTGAAAATGACTTAATGCATGCAAACAATGTTTGTTTTAAATGGAGACTGCGGCAAGCCAACAATAAAAGTTTGGAAGAGATTCTGTCCTTGAAACTCCGGCCAGTTTGACCACATATGTAAGAATGATTACTAATAATTCAATTTAAACTATCTAGGGTGCACTTTTTGTGAAACATTGTATGTAAGTATATAAGTCTCGGTACATGAATGGAGGTAAATAGACTCGTGACGTCAAATGACACTAAAATAGAATTACAAGGTAGTTCGAGTTCTTTGATTTTATTAATAAAAGCCAACGAATTTTTAACACTGTATGTTGAATGGCAACTGATATTGTTTAATAAAATGGAATTGACATGGCGACACAATTTATAACAAGGCGCGTTGACGTAAGATACAACAGGTCTCATAGGCACCTGATTTTTGTGAATTTTGGGGAGACCATATAGGACAGGAGCTGAGGGATTCATGTTTTTCAGTTTAAATAAATATCCATCATTAAGCCAAAAATTATCACTTTTTAGTGTGTTATAAAGTTTTAATTGAAAATTTTTAGTAGGGTCGTTTTTCAAAGTTATGTATGAATCATCTAAGAGAGAGTATATTTTTTCCGTATATGAATTTTTATCTATTATTACCACACTGTTGCCTTTGTCCGCTTTTGTGATAATTAGATTATTAGAATTACATTTATGTTTGAGTTCTTTAATGATTTTTGACTCGACTAAAGAATTGTTTCTATTATTTTTAATATGGAATTTCTTACTTTTATATATGTTGTGAATGTCATTAGCTAAACTATGTTTTAAGTTTTTTAAATTAAAATTAAAATCTTTTAGAAATAAATAAGGCCTTAAAAAATTCGGAGAACGTTGTAAATAATCAGTTGGAATTGGGTAGTTACTCATCCCCACTAATTTTAAGCTATCTATAAATTGATGTAAGTGATTTTGAATTGTCAGTATATATGTTACTCTTGATAATGGGCTCGTAGCTCGAAACAAATTTGTCGAGTACAAAAATAATAAAGTTGGTGAAATTTTCCATATTGTTTTATTAAATAAATTTACTAATAATTCAATTTATAAACTTCAAGTTTAAAATCTCTGTTTGAAGGATTTTTAGGTATTTTCCTAATGTGTTGTTTTAAATAAAATCGTCGACTTTATGAAATTTCACAGATTTTTAAACACCTGTTTTTGTAGAAATATTACCTATGAGCGTAAATGAATTACAATGATGTAATAAGTGGGTAAACTAAATTTATTGTTTTTTAAACGATCTTATTTATTATGTGATTTTGTAAATAAGATTGAGCATATTACTTCTTCCGCCTGAGCAAGACCCACATTAAGGTGAAATATACAGAGTGGACAAATTTTGCAATTTGCATAGGACAACTCGGTAACTGTAGAAGATATAAAAAAATATCAGCTTCTTGGCCTCTATTTTTGAGACAACTTCATTGGTGTTTTTTTAAAAGTTGCTGTCGACTTTTGTTTTCGAATTATAAGCAAAAGTTGAAAAGTTCAAGTTTCGAGATATGTTCATATCTTAGTTGTTTGTAAAGATAGAAAAGAATGATTTATAAGTTCTTCAGGTACCTTTTTTAATATAGTTTTCTAGTGGGCTATGTTAATTATTATCTGATTAATTAATTAAATAAAACCACTTGGAGAAGTTTCACTGTTTATTAGAATACTCAATGTACATTTCGCCTTATTAGAGCATCATCAGGAGTATAACTGAAGAAGATACTAAAGTTCTATTTACAAAATTTTTGCTTAAATACTATGCCTACCTACTGAATAATTTAGGGTCTAGGAGGGGTTGGTTAGCAAAGTCTAATTGATCATTTGCTAATTGTCTATTTTGTAGAATGGTTTTTCTAATTTCAAATATTTTATATCGGTCTAAAATTCTTTTCATTACAGGTTTGATTGTTATCTATTAAATGCGAGGAGTCCAGAGCATGGTTTATTGTACACAGCATTACGAACGTGCTCTTTACAGCGGGTGGCAATAGGCCGTTTGGACTTTCCGATGTAAATAACAGAACAATTAGAACAAGATATTTCATATACCCCGCTTTTCTCAGAATCGTCTTGCTTCTTAATTAATTTGTTGTTGACCAGCATTTTATTAATTGTTAAATTATTAAAGTAGGCAGATTTTATGTTAAATTGTTTTAACTTATTTCCTACGTTTGTGCTTACATTACCATAGTAAGGGATTTTTCTCCGTACACTGTTATTATTTTTAATAATTTCTTGATTGGGGTAAATTAAATTATGAAAATATTGTTTTAATTTTTTTGATAACATTTTGTCGATAATTGTTGGGTTATATCCGTTATTAATAGCTATGGTTTTAATCACATTTATTTCTTTATAATAATTATCTTTATTGAAAGGTATATTTATGAGCCTGTTTATCACTGAGTGAAAACTGGCCAATTTTATGTTATTGGGTGGTTTGAACATGAATGTATGATGCAATCAGTGAAAGTTTCATTTCTGTATATATGGAACTCAATTTTGTTATTAATCATTTTGAGGTTAAGGTCGAAAAAGTTTAAATATTGTATGAAAATTGTGTAACTGTCGTTCGGTACCGACCCAAATGCAAAATATATCGTCCACATATCGGAGCCATAAATTTATGTGTTTTTTAACCCTAGAAAACTAACGTTCGTCAGATTTACGAACATTGAAATTTAACCCTCTGTCTCTTTCCAAAAGTTGCACTCACGCGGTCGCGCGTTCTCGCCATCTCAGTGACCGCTAAACCGTGTTGTGTGGCAGTGGTGTTAAGTTGGTAAGTACTGTCATTTTTGAGATACCTACTATGTGTTCGTCATTTTTACGAATGGTTAGCTTATAAGTAACTTTTGTGACTGTTCTAATGCGTTGATATTGTCTTTATTTTTTGTAGTTATTACATTGAATGTCAAGAATGGCAGCAGGTAAGGCTCTCACAGATGAAGAAATTATTCAGATTATTCAGGCATTAGATAATGAAGAGAGGAGCGAGACAAATGCTATTTCTGATAGTGAAAATGAAGATGAATTATTGGTTGATGACGTGGAGAGTGACTATCATGATGAGCCTTCTGACAATGAACAACTACAAGACAGACCACCATCAGAACCTATTTTACCTCGTGAGTTACCAGACGATAGTTCATTAGCTACAGATTATATTATCAAATTAACACAACCTAATATTCGCGGAAAAAATCATGTGTGGTCCTGTCACAAAAGAAATGTTTCTTGTCGTACTTCAGCGATAAATATTGTTCGCACAGCCAGAGGGCCTGCTCGTTTAGTGAAAAAAATTACAAGCCCCTTAGACTTGTTTCGCTCCTTTATGACAGATGACATTAGTGAGGAAATAATAAAATGGATTAATGCGGAAATAGCCATAAAAAACAATGCTATGAATCTATCACATCAACCCAAAAAGACATATGTAAAGAGGAACTCAACGCTTTGTTTGGTGTTTTTATATTGGGAGCGGCACTGCATGACAATCATCTTACAAGTGATGAATTGTTCAACACAAATTTTTGTGGGACCCGTTACATCTCGTGTATGAGTCGAGAAAGGTTTGATTTTCTTGTACGGTGTCTCAGGTTTGATGATAAAACTGTAAGATTACAAACTATGCAGTCTGATCCACTCACACCAATTCGAACGATATGGGACTTATTGATAATTCAGTGTCGGGAAAATTATATTCCTGGAACCAACGTTACCATCGATGAGCAATTGCTGGTGTTTCGTGGTCGATGTAAATTTAAAATGTACATACCTAACAAACCTGCCAAATATGGTCTGAAAATAGAAATGATGTGTGACAGTGGAACCAGGTACATGATCGATGCCATGCCCTATCTTGGAAAAGGTACTATTACAGAAGGAGTTCCTCTTGGTGAATATGTTGTTGAAGAATTAACACGGAGTATTCACGGCTCAAACAGAAACGTAACCACTGATAATTGGTTTACATCTATCCCATTAGCTAAAAATCTGTTACAACAGCCTTACAAGCTGACAATTGTCGGCACTTTGCGAGCCAACAAACGAGAAATACCGGAGGAAATGAAAAATAACAGAGGAAGACCAATTGGAACCTCTATGTTTTGTTACGACGGACCGCTAACTCTTTTGTCATTTAAACCCAAAGCAAGCAAAATGGTGTATTTGTTGTCCTCGTGTGACGAAGAAGGAACTGTATGCACAACATCGAAAAAACCATCTATGATCGAATTTTCCAATGCCACAAAAGGAGGTGTGGACACATTTGACCAGATGTGTTCACAAATGTCGTGCAACCGTAAGACTAACCGGTGGCCCATGTGTATGTTTTATGATATACTCAATATAGCAAACATAAACTCCTACATTATTTACTGCCATAATATGTTGACTTCTGGAAATAAACCAGTGCCACGAAGAACCTACATGAAACAGCTACACGAACAACTTGTTGAACCGTGGCTAAAACGTAGACTTGAAACGTCAACAATGCCTCGCAATCTAAAAGAAAAGATAAGAGTTGTGTTAGGTTTAAGTCATGAAGACCATGTAGAAAGTCAGGTTTCGACGTCATCTAATTCTTTGGCATCAGAAAATACTTTAGTAAAGAAAAGAAAAAGCTGTAGTTTGTGTAATTACAAGAAAAGACGAATGACAAAAAATAACTGCAATAGTTGTAAGGCGCCCATTTGTGGAGAACATTCAGTTGACTTTTGTCCAACATGCGCCTTGAAAATATAAATATATTTTTTTTTTAATTTAATTTAGAGTTTATTCTTTATGTTGCCAAAGAAAAAAAAGTTTTCTAATTAAAAGTTCCTAATTTAGTCATTTAATAAAGGAAATTGAATCTTCGGTGATGTTATTATGAAACATTATTGAAATATAAACGTAAAGAAAAACTGCTTTTAAATGTTTCCATGTATATTATTAATACTCTACAATTGGCTAAACACCCAAAACAATTGTAGAGTATTAATAATATACATGGAAACATTTAAAAGCAGTTTTTCTTTACGTTTATTAGTCATTTAAGTTTAAGTACCAAAATTATCTCAGAAATATAAGTGCCATGTGAAAATTGTGATTTATTAATTATAAGTAAAATTAAAGTTTAATTTTTTTCTATCATTATATTTCATTTACATCCCAAATAACCTAAAACACAATAAAACTAATTTAAATATCTTTTTATTGCAATAAAATGTACACATATAAAATTCATCGTCAAAAAGTCGAATGGTTAGCTTTTCATGGAAGTCGAGGAACGTTAGCTATCTAGGGTTAAAATTAAAATTGGAATCTAAAAATTTTCCAAAATTCTTCATGAAGTAATCTGCATAGAAAGTGATATAGATGAGCCCACAGGAAGGCCACTTTTTTGTAAAAAGAATTTTCCATTAAATGTAAAGTAATTTTGGTTAGAGTCAGATCGATTAATGTTATGAGTTCTAATTGCAAATCTCGGTCGACATTGGACAAATCCTTAATGAGTAATTATTTTAATTCGGATGTTGGGATGGATGGAAATAAACTTTTTACATCAAAGGAGATTAATTTTGCATTTGGTGGCAAGGTAATGTCTTTTAATTTTTCAACTAAATCTAAACTATTGTGTACAGTATATCTAGGCTTAAAATCTAAAATTTCAGTTAACAAAAGTGCTAATTCTTTGAAAAGTTTTTAAATGGGAGCATTGTAACAAGAAGCTACCGGTCTAATAGGATTTTTTTGTTTATGGATTTTAATTAATCCATAAACAACAGGAGATGACGGATTATTATTTTTTAACTTCCAGACTTCCTTTTTTTCAAAAGCAAACTCCATTTTATTTAAAGTCTTTTAAACTTGTGCTGCAATTTTTTTTGTAGGATCATTTTTTAACTCTACAAGATTGAGGTCATTTAGAAAAGTATTCAGTTTTTCAATATTATCTGATATTCATTTTGAGGGGCGAAGTATTAATTCGTTTCTTCTAATTATTTTTAAAAAATATCAAATTACAAAAAATACGTGTTGGAGTGTTTCATTCAAAGTAATTGTAATTCTGATTTGGCATCCGAAACATATTTTAATATACATCCAAAAAGAAAACAATCTCATAAATCTTTTTTGCAAGAATTAAGGAAAACCTCGTTAATCGTGGGAATTTTAACCAACTAAGACCAAAAACCTGCAGTACTGATAATACTGAAAATGTAATTGGAACTGTAATTTGGTAATTTTATTGTGTGTTTTTTCTATCAACATCTGAAGGCTTCGTCAATTGAATATTAAACAAATAAATGTGGGTGGTAACAAAAGTGACTCGCTTCCAAATGTATGGTATGTTTCACAAAAATTGCACTATCTAAACTTTATGTTTTATCTTCAAAATATATAGTTGTTATTTTTAATGTTTTTTTTTTTTAAAGACGGTTGCGGTTCCTCAACAAATTGTAATAGAAATTTTGTAATTTCTAGATAAAATTCTTTGAGCGAGTTGGATAATAAATTCATATTTGAATGTTAAATAAATAAAGCGCACCTAGGTAATTTATATACATATGTAACTGTATCACCGCAACGCAGTCGTATCTGCGAAACATTTTGTAAATTGCGATGCGAGGAAGAGAGTTTTTATACATTTCGGAATGGTTTCGCATGTTGACGTTAATGATGCAATTTATTAGTCTTTACCGAGGCTGGAGAATTATTGATGAAACTCTTTTCCTTCCTTAGAATCCATTATTAAAGAAGAGCTAAAAAAAGTATTTTCTCATTCGAAACTGTGGCAGACATCAGTAGCAAGATGAGATAGAATTTAAATGAATCTCTCAACTTCCTTAATAAGGACCCTTACAAATTTAAGTCTAATTCATCCTTTTGTTGCGCTTGCTGAACTGTATGATGAGTTCAGTACATTTGCATGTCGAAACTTCTTTTACCCCCGAGTTCAGTTCAGTCTAGTGTTTGTTTACACAGCACTGGTTGCGTTGCGTTATCCTGCTGATTTTCTCAGGTACCTCCAGCAGGAAAAACAGCCAGCCAGGTACAGTGAAGTATAGATTTAGTGAAATGCGCACACGCGACCCTGATTCTGTCGACTACCACGTTTCAGGGAGGCGTTCCAGTCAGTTAGCTCGTACCTGCACCGTAGCTGAACTGGCAAAATTGAATATTAAAATTAACCTTATAAAATAATGGTAAATTGGCAAGATATGATCGACTAAAACTTCGAACGCAATGCAATTAACGACCAACATAAGTATATAGTTCAAAATTATCATCTAGAATAGAACAAAACTTTATAATGGGGTTGAAATTCTATATTAGTTTTATTGCGCGTTGTATATATTGATGTGAGTGAATTTTCGAAACCAAAATGCATCATTTAGCCGTAATTGCTGTTACAACTACTTTGATTTATTCCGGTAAGTTTGTTATTAAATATTTGTATTGCACTGTTGTTTAGAAAAAAAATTATCAATCAAGAAAATATTTAAAAGTTTAAGTCAAACTTTTTTATATGTGGAGCATTTGAACAATCTTTTTGTATATTTTCATATATTTATACATTTACAGGTAAAATCAATTTGTTGAAAAATATCTGTCAAGAAAAGTAAAATTTTCTCAATTCAACCAAATTCTATTTACTCTGCAATTATTTGCAAAGACTAAACTTATTATCTATTAAGGAGAACAAATAACATTTTAAATTCTTTACCAAAGCGCCTGTGAAACCCCTTTAATAAACCTATTTAAATGAAAATAAAAATTGGGTCATGTATAGGTACCTAGGTATACCTACACAACGATTTTATCGCTTCAAATGGTTCGCATTATAGTAAAAAAATCGGAGAATGCTGCGGAAGCATGAAAAATTGACGTTTATCCATTACAACAACTTTTCATAAAGAATCAACTAATAAGGTGTGTTGCTAGATTAATATTTCTTAAATGACAAGCGTTTGAGGAAATAATTTTACAAAACCACACACCAACAGGCTGCCTTGTTTTTCTCTCCTACCTTCAAAAACTAATCAATACGTCTTTACGGTACAAATAACAGTGATTACAGAACCAACATTAAATGAATCGTATTTTGTAGTTTTAAAAGCATCTACTTATAATCGTACATAGGTATAGCATTGGTTTATTGTCTGTCTATCGCTCGAAAAGAACTTTGTTCTCAGTAACGCGTACAGGTATTGATGTTATCATTTTAGTAAAACAATTAAGTTTCTAAATTAATAGAAAAAAGTGTATTTCCGTAGGTATCCTCAGACTAACTTCTTGACCAACTGTGGCCAATCAAAACAACTTGATGTATTTCTTCTTACTCCTTGACCTAAAGTCTCCAAATATTTTGGTATAAAGAAAGGTCTCGTAGCATTAGCAAAGGAAATAATAAAAAACTGTCAACGTCTGATTCGTGGTATTATGTACTTGTCAAACTTCAGGCGATTCTGGAGTTACATACATAAAAAGTTAGTTTTACTTGCCTTGTTGTTCAAGATAATTTAAGTTTGATTTGGTGAAGGCATAATGAATCAGAAAAAGTATAAAATAAACAGAAAAAAATTGAAACGACTAAAAAACCTTTTCTATTATTAAAGGTCATTACCTACTTGTTAAAAACAACAAGAAAATTTGTTTTTATTAGACAGATTCAATATTTCAACGCAGGTTATTTAATTAAATTTACTTCAGCAGTTTCTTGGGATTAAATTAAAATTAATTTAGCGTAATAAATAGTGAACCTCCAAGTCTACGAAAGACCCGCATAAATTTGCATAATTAAATTTGATGATATTATTAAAAATGAGCAATTAGATGAAATGTAAATGCTAAATACGAAATATTGATCGTTTTAGGAATGGGTAATTTTTGACGACTTTAAAAACGATTAAGTTTTGTCATTCGTAATCGTATTTTGAATTTTGTCAGTTTTATTTCAGTACTTGTCCTATTAACTACATTTACACTATATCAAATTTTACTCGATAATATATATTTAATAAAACCTAACCTAATCTAACCTGAGGCTGCACTCGCAATCATTTTCCCACGATTCTTTTTGTAGGTGCTAAACCAACCCGGAACACCTTAATTTGGGTATTTCTTTTCACGTTATAACTAAACCAAAAATTGTACTGCAAAAAGTATTTATTTAATTGCGTTACTGAGCAACTATACAAAAATTCTTACAACTTTCCCAGTGATATTCGGTACGGAACCGTTTAAAGTGGGTCCTTGTTTTCAACCGTCATATGGAAGATACCAGGTCCAATCTACGAAAAATCACTCATGTTTATGTAGCTTCCAAATTAAAACTATATAAATTTTATAATAAGCGAGTTATAAAGTTTGAATTTATAATTTTATGTATAAGGGACCATTTATACATTACATAACACCACAAGGAGGAGGGAGGCGATAGCCTAACAAAGTGAAAATTGGGGTGGGAGGTCTCAGGGTAAGATGAATTATATACAGAAAAACTAAAGTGTTACGTATAGATACAATATTTAATCCAAAACACTTCTGTTCGTGTATTATAAACAAACTGCAGTTGTTCATACGTATAATTATTGCATTTGAAAAATAACCAACCACTAGTAAAATGGTAGAATTGCAAACTTGAGGCGGGGCTCCAAAAACTGAAAAATTAGCGAAACTTAATGCATATATTATGCATTTACAGGGTTCTTCTAACTAGGTGATATAATAGACGTTTTAGAGAAACTGAAGATTATGATAGAATTTGGAGTTAAGGGTTATCAAGGGTAATTTTTTTAACTAAAATAATTTCAACTGGCGGCCACACGGAGATAAATAATCAAATAATCATGATTTTATTACTTGATGAGTAAAGCTTAATTTTGCTAGTAAATAATACTAGAATTCTCATAAAATGTACGTGGTGGTATAAAGCAACTTTTAATTCTTACTAATAATATAATTAGTATTAGAATAATCAAGCTAAATAAGTCTAGACTTTTTTTCTATACCTCTCGATTATTTTATCGTATCGTAAAGAAAAAATACTAGAATGAGAATAGTATAGTAAAGTAAATTTGTCATAAGAACTGTAAAAAATATTTTCTAATCAAGTCAATTTTACTAGAATTCAGTCTCAACACCGAAAGTAGATTGAGTAGAAATTTCTAGTAAAATCTCCTTGAGCGTCTGGGGTCCATATAATTGACAGATTTTTTAGTCATGGTTGCTAGAATTCTAGCAATATTTTCATGATTGTGTTCTCCGTGCACTTGCAGTTATTTTAATTTTAAATGGAACGGATAACTTTAACGATGAATTCGATTGAACTACAAAATAAGGTAAATTTGATAACCGACTTGTATGATTACGAAAAGTAAGTAATTTTAACTTATTGAAAGAAATCGCAATCGCAACTCAATGTATAAAAAATCATAACTTACGCGAAAAATGATTTAGAATCGAGGGCTTTCAGCAAAAAAAATCCAAATTTGAAAACTTCAAAAATGAATAACTTTTTATTTTCAAATGGCACCTACCATATTTGATTTTCTCATTCTATTTTCATTCGATCCATCTAAATGAGTATTGAGTATTTTGTTTTTTACTAAGAATGACTAATTTCACTATTTTTGGCTTAAGAAAAGTATATCATGAACAGTTGACAACCACGTGATTGACAAATATCAAACACAAAACTGTTTTAGTGCTTAATAATTCATACTTGAAAAATGATCGAAAACGAAGCTTTTAATGAATACTTCAATTCTCCATAAATACCGAATAAATTAGTTAAATCTGAAATGGAGTAATTAAAAGTTTTATTTTGATAATTCTTGAGGTATGAAATAACAGATCACGGTAGTTATGATTTTTATTAACACCTTTAGTCTCTAAAACGTGTAATGTAGCACTATATTTAAAGAACACTGTATAATGAACAACTCCCAAAAATAGTAAATGTATTCATTGTTCCAAAATTTGTACTTTATTTACTAAGAGAATAGCGTAAGTATCTAATTACATGTCGCAATTGTATCTTGTAGTTTTGTATTTTGCAGAATATTTTATTGTTATTGAACTCATTTATACGAAGGCATAGAAGGGACATTAACAAAGGGTTCTTTTTTCGTAATAAGAACTATTAATTTCGTGTTACTTAACACAAAGTACTAAAAATTTATTATTTTCGCGTTACGAATACGAAATTAATTATTTTCCAATTAAAATAATAAATTTTTAAGTTATTTTCACGTTACGTATCAACACAGAATTAATTAGACAGATTAGGTTATTCTCTGGAATTTATGAAGGTAACGAGGAGATTACGTCAGATGGGGTAACGGCGTGATGGCGGTACATTTACAAATCATAACCTAATCCATTTATTGCCAAAAAAAATATCGGCCAAGTGCGAATCAAACTCGCGCACTGAGGGTTCCGTACAAACCTGTAAATATGTGATGTAACTAAAAATTTATATGTGCTATAAAACATTGCTTCATGCCAAATTTCAAGATCCTAAATCGACTGGAAGTACCCTTTAAGTTTTGATTCCCTTGCGAATAGTTGCGAGTTTGAAAATATGCGGCTTAAATTGCTGTTTCTTTTGATTGCGTTGACATAGAAGTTTGACTTTGTTATAGCTTAAAGGTATTATAGACCTGAGTATTTGACATGAATTTCAATTTAATACCTGTACGCGTTCATGAGGAAAGGGGTAGTAACTTTAAAATTATTAAAAATATTTTTATTATATGATGTTACTAAAAATTTACGGTTTTCGCAATTTTTCCTTTATCTGTGCTACAAGACGTTGCTTCGTACCAAATTTCAAATTTCTAAGTTCACAGGAAGTACCCTGTAGGTTTTGATTCGAAAATTTGCGGCAAGGGACAATAGACCTTAGTATTTGGTATAAATTTTAGCTTGATACCTCCACGCGTTCCTGAGAAAAAGGGTCTTGACAGACGGATGGACGGACGGACGGACGGACGGACGGACGGACAACGAAGTGATCCGATAAGGGTTCTGCTTTTTTCTTTTGAGGTGCGGAACCCTAAAAAGGTTCTAACTGTATTTTTAAGAGGAGCCGCGATTCTATAGTTTCACCAAGAAGAAAACAGGAACTTTTATAGTTTGAAATAGTAACATGGCGCTTCACGGCTTCAAATGCAAAAGTGGAAAAATTACAGTTTCAAATAGTAAAGTTAACAAATTCTGTAAATCTGACAGTTTAAACTCTAAAGCTTACATTTTAAAACTGTAAGTAAATTTGTGGCCATGAAATTTCTGTACTTGTACGTATTACTTATTCCGTGGGCAAAGTTAAGTAAATGATGAGTTGTCCATTCGTCTGTAAAGTGTGAATTTGGCCGCCCTCTGAATTTGCCGCCCGGGGCATAGGCGGCTTGCCCCCCCTAGATCCGGGGCTGATTATAACAATGTTTATAGTTGTGCGTTTATCAACATAAATTTAGCTGAGTGGGTGCCACACTCCTCCTCCCCCCTGTTAGGCTGCTGAACGTATTGAAAAAAATACCTTTTGTAAGGTTGTCAGATTAACAAGTAAACTTCAGAAAATTCACAAACTAGTTATTATTAGCGTATTGTAATAAAAGAGGTGAATAACTTAGTATGTATCATTTTCACATCTATTTTCCTTCTTAATAAGGTAATGTATAATGTAATATACAATATTTATGTAGTTATAAAGAGAAACTTTGGCAAGAAATTTAAATCGATTTTGTGTTTATTCAACTCCTTTAGAAAGCACAAAAAACGCGGTTCAAAATGTTTGTAAAATTATAAGTAGATATTTTTAGATTTAGATATATGTATACTTATATAATGTCGAACTTAATAAAGTTTTGATTTATAAAAGGAAAGCGAATTAATAACGTTTTATGAGATTTGGTTCCCCAACATCTCATAAATTTCCTCTTTTATATTTAACTAGCAGCAATAACCGGCGTTGCCCGGGTAAGAATATATTACACGTTTGATGGAACATTCTAGAATACTCGCGAACTTTTTTTAACATTCTGAAACATTCTTGAATGATCTTCAAGATTCTGGAACATTCTTGAACATTACCAAATCATTATGAAATGTTATAATAAAACATTATTTTACTTCTTAGAACATATTTGAGCTCCCTGTAACATTCTAAAAAATGTTTCATTCTCATCCCCACTCCGTGCTGTTTGCTAGGTGAGTAATGACATCAGTAGACGCCAGGCTGGGATAATAATTGATCATTATCGACTACCGAGAGTTGAACACTATTACAGTACTAATATAGCTATTAAAAAATGGAGGTTGGTGGTAGAAGGATGAAAATTAGGGTTATATGTATTTTTAATGCTAAATCATAAAACAATAAAAATAAATTGTCCAAAGAAAAAAAAAGAGGGCTGGACAACTCTTATCATTAGGTATATGAAAAATAGATAGTTGCCGATTCTCAGACCTATCGAATATGCATATAAAATTTCATAAACATCGGTCAAGCTGTTTCGGAGGAGTATGGTAACTAACATTGTGACACGAGAATTTTATATATTAGATAAGAATTAATATTGTAGTTAGGTACTTAATAATCTTTAAATAATTTACTTTGCGCTAGTTTACACCTTTAATACTGCTACTAATAACATGTTTTACTTATAATGGTATTGAGCACCAATTGAATTTCAAAAAATGGAATTTATTGACTATTGAATTTGCCGATATTGCAGTGTGTGCCGCTCATTTCCAAGAATGCGTCTTTCATTTATACGTATTTTTAATATACCGACAACGTATTTCCCGCTGATCGGAATTCTTGAAGTATTGATAAAATGGCGCGGTTATCTCGTATCCCAAAGACAAGAAATTTAAATGAGCAACGGCGCAGAAATTTGCGCATTAGGATGATATGATCGAAAATCGCCTAATTGAAAATAAATTCCATTTAGTTGAATTTAAGGTTGAATATTATAAATTGATAATTGGCACAAAGAATAATATATGTAGCTATTGTTTCTGAATACCTACAGTTTAATTGTTAAGAATGAGTGTCAATAAGGAATTTTGGATTTAAATACAGGGTCTCCCTAAATTCCGTGGACATAGAATAACTACAGGTTCTATGGGATCAAAATAAATTAATGTAACCACATTTATCTTTTTACCAAATCGCTTCGTTTTCCAATGAGCGGGCTTTAAAGGCAACAAAAAATTTCGCTTGTCTTCAGTTACTTAAAAACATACGCTTGTTAGGTACGATTTTAATAAAATATGGTACCTGGAAATGGTTTTGAAAATACTAATTTCTGATGAGCACATTAATTTTCTTAGAAGATGACAGGAATGAAAACAACCTCTATCCTTATATACAATTGCTCAGAATTTTTTTGGAATGTTGAAATAAAATTAAGGATCCGATAAGTAGTTTTGATTTTATAACGGTTTATAGCTGAACTTTTAGAAGTTACAAAAAAAAACTAAGAAAAATTATTATTAACTTATATTGATTCCATATTGCACCTACAATCACACTTTAAAATGAATCTATCGAATTTAAAGTTACCCTGTATACAAATCAAAGAGTTGGGAGATTGCGCTGATGTAGAAAAAGAAAATGTAAAAGGTACAAAAATCATAAGATCTTACCAAATCCAACTAAAGGGTAAGCGGTGGTCCAAATAAAAAAAGAAAGAAACGTCACTTATTTTATATAATTCATTTAACTGGTGCAAAGTACATGTCATTTGTAATGTAAACAGCACAAATTTTGGTACGAATCATAAATACACAATTACAAATAAAATATCAAAGATCCTCATAGATCCTGCTTTTGCTAAATGTTTTATTTAAGGTCAAAGGTCTAAAATTCGTACATTTCTCATAAACGGTATATTCCCTCAAAATAGACCAGATCAAGTTGTATTCCGAACGAAATTTTAAGTTCAACATTTATAATTACACTTTGCAAAATATTATCTTAGTGGTTAAAATCGTTGTAACCTTAAAAGAACAAATTCAGTAGTGATAAAACAGATTGCGAAGGCTACTTCACTGATCACTAATACCAATTAATATTGACATTATGGGTGTATACACCATCTTGCTAGAGGGTGTAAGTCAATTGCGCGCTGCGGTCACTTTCCTCCCGGCTGTGACAAAACTGACCCTAAAAGTGATGGGACAGTTGCGCGCGATCATCAAATTATTGCCCCCTGGCCCTTTTTTATTAATAAATAGTTCAATCATATTAGAAACCAACAAAGATTTGAAATAAATGTATTTAGTTCGGGTTTTTATATTCACCTTGACTTCTAATTAGTAGTTAACTAAAAAATTATTTTCCATTTTTTATTCCCCTACTGTTTATAATAAAATACTCAGAGCTTTAAGGGGTAAAGAGTTCATTTATTATAAAAACGACACCAACGTTTCGGTTCTGATGTGAACCTTTATCAAGGCTAAAAAAAATATTAGTTGTTATACAGCAGAATTTTACAGTATACATTAAGTAACTTACTGGTTTTTTGTATTATATTTTAAGAAACATAAGCTGTATATTTGGTGTAATAGTACGATTAACCCCAAACAAAATTTAAAACGATAAAACAATAAATATTATTACTACTAAAAACTTGTATAAATAAAATAATAAATAAATAAGTTATGTTAAAAACGTTTACAGAACCACGTGATAACACTAACAGGACATAATTACAATTAAACGTTTTAAGACTCGCTATAATTAAAACTAACTAAAAAACACGATAATTTTTTTGTTAGAAAAATTAAAATAATGTACAGTATTAGTGAAAAGTAGGAGTAAGTGTATTGCAAATAAGTAGTTTTAGGATATATAGTAGGTTTAATAGTATTAGTAAGTTATGTAATTTTAAGTTTATTGTTTTTATTTATTTTAAATTTGTTGTATAGGTTAAAGTAGTTGTTAACAATAAGGTTATCCTCCAAATCCGATCGAGAATTCATTGATTTTTCATTATGTATTAAAATAAATGAGGCTTCTAGAAAAAGTCGTTTGAAGTAATTATTTTCAACATATAATATGTTAGTATTATCAAAGTTTGGCTTATGGCCAGTTTCCACGGAGTGTTTCAAAAGGGCAGTTTTGTATTGAGGGGTTGCCACAATTTGTTTGTTGTGGTACAAAAATCGAATTATTTTGTTTCATTCTGTAGGATCAAAAGGTTACGGTATGTAAAGACAACACGAACGAAGTGAGTGTTGTCGTGGTCTTGTCATTCTCTTATTCATCATATTTTATTGTGTTTAACTTTTCATAGGTTTTCTTTTTTGTAAAAATTAAGATGATTCTATTTCGGAAATATTGGAGTTTTTATAACAAATTGTATATAAACATATTTTTAAGATCTCAGAGAATTTTTTTAAAAAACTGTTATATGAATTAAAGAAAATTACCGAGCGCGCAGTTGACCCTACAAAGTCTTGGCAAACCGCGCGCAATTGATCTGTAATATTTGACTACCTGAATTTATTCCTGACCGCAGCGCGCTATCGTCCATTGCCCTTGCTAGAAAAAAACGGTGTTAATTTCATTTATTGGTAAATTTTCCTTTCATTCCTCAAAAATGGATTGTTTAGGATATCGTTATAGCACCCCATGTCGTATTTTTCGTCAGACATTTTTTAAAAATTTCCTCATCCTGTACACAGGCAAAGCAGAAGAATTAATATTATTCATACTTGTCTATTGCACTGAATTATCTTTGTAATATAGGTACCTACGTACAATAAATAGAAATCAAACTCCATTTGTAACGATCTCAGAAAAAAATTCAATACATCTATCCAATCGTTAGCTTTTCAATTTAAAATCTGTTCTTCCAACACGTTTGAAAAATAATTGATTTAGGTAAATCAGAAAATATAATAGTTACCTCTTACACTGTACAAGTTACACAAATCAATGTTTCGCTATTTTTATTTTGTAGTGTAACTTACCTAGGCCAACGTGATCGTCAAAAACTTCTTACCCTTTGTTGTGTTGAAAAGTCAGGTCTTGCCAAAAATGACAAAATTGTACTCTGGTACGGGTTTATCATTAGAGGAACAAGGTTAAATAAAACACAATGAATTCATTCCTACTGTTTAATCCAAAATCAAAATCAAATGTAAATTTGGAAATGAAAGTGTCAGACTCAGCCTGTGGCTAGCGTGGAAAAAGAGCCTGACAGAGAAAACCACGATCTCAGCCACTCAAATATTTAAAAACAAATCAAATAAACATAAAAATCAAAATATCAAATTCAAGTAAATCACAAATAAATCAAATATCCAATGTAAAAATAAATTCAAATAAAACACAAATAAATAAAAATATCAAATATAAAAAATAATAAGTTCCAGTGAAACACATGTAAATCAAAATATCCAATGTAAAAATCAATTCAGGTAAAACACAGGTAAATCGAATTCCAGTAAAATTGTAAATCAAAATATCAATGCAAAAATCAATTCAAGTAAAACAGGTAAATCAAAATATTAAATTCAAATAAAATGGCAAATCAAAATATCAGTGCAAAAATAAACTCAAGAAAAACACAAGTAAATCAAAATGTCAAATCCAAGTAAAATAATAAATCAAAATATCCAGGTAAAAATAAGTTCCAGTGTAGCACAAGTAAATCAAAAAAAATATATCCAATGCAAAAATAAATAAAATCAAGTAGAACACATAAAAATCAAAATATCCAGTGCAAAAATAAAATCAGGTAAAACATGTAAATTGCAGGGTAAAACCAACACAAAATAAAATGCACATAAAAATAAAATCAATAAGAAAATTCAATAAAACACATAAAAATCAGGGCACACAAAAACACATAAAAGGGTAAAAACACAATAAAACAAAAACCAAATAAAATGTATGTAAAATAATCAAAAAGAAATTATTGTAAAGATAATTAAAAATTCTCAAATAAAATGAAAACAAAAACAACTTGGAAAATATAAATGAAATTTTGTAGTTTTCAGGTTCAACAAAAATGAAACATAATTTGTGTAATAAAATTTAGAAAAACTTATGAAAAATTCACAAAATGTAAACAAAACCCAATTTCCCGAATATTTGATAAATTTTAACACAATTTGAAATTCAATCCCTAAAAACAGCAGCACATTTTAAAACCAAAAACATATTTGTTAGTTAATTTAGGAGTCTGGAGTCCCTAAGGAAGCAATCCAGATAACGATGATCGTTGGAACGCATCGGGCTACACGACTAAATGTTTGTTTGCATTTTCTATCTAGCCTAGACATCTTTCTGTTTGAGCGAGGCATCATCGATAAAACTATCAATATAACAAAAGCCCCTGTTATACTCCCATCAACGTCCACACGGGAGAAAATATTAGTACTTGCAACAAGGCATTTCATACTTAGATTGAACCACAAAATGTTTTAACCCCTTTCGAAAATATACACAAATTATTATAATTTGAAAAATGAAATATAAATGTTAAGCCTGAAAAACTTTTTAAGTAAAATAATTTTTAAAATATAATTTAGTAAGATTTACCTGAATTGAAATTTAGTTAAAAATGTAGTTTATTTAATTTAGAAAGATTTACCTGAATTGAAATTATTTAAAAAAAAAAATGTAAATTACTTAATTTAATGAAATTTATCTGAATTGAAAATATTTTAAAATTGTAGTTTATTTAATTTAGTGAGATTTACCTGAATTGAATTTATTAAAAAAAAAAATGTAAATTATTTAATTTACTAAAATTTACCAGAATTGAAATTATTTTAAAATGTAAACAATTGAATAAAATTTCTAGTTATAAAAAAAAATAATACTAAACAGTGAAATTGAATTTGAAACAATTAAAATTATAAAAATTATAAAACAAAATAATATTAATTTAGAATAAAAAAAAATAATTATCATACCTGTTAGAAATGTAAGTAATTAATCCAATTTGAAACAAAAACTCAAAAACACAGAAAACTCAAAAATACACAAAATACAAATAAAGACACAAAACAAATTATAATCTCTGATTTTGAATACGAATTGAAATAAATTTAATTGAATTGAATATGATTGTTGAAATCTGAATCAGAATTGAATATGAAACAGAATTGAATTGGATGAATTGAATATATCGAATTGAATAAGAAACAAAATTGAATGCCTTAAAAATCACCTCGCAGCCCTTTTAAAGACTCGCACTAATACGTCATCAAAACCAATCGAACCCAGGCCGCATCTAAGAAAAGTTCCCACAGGAAATCGATCTACGAGACAAGTACCAAAAATTTTAACTAAACGAGGACATGTCTCACGTCAGCTCAAGAGTATTTATGGTTATTACACCCCATGTGTGCGAAACGCCTGAACACCAATAGTAAAACTATGCAGACCACACAGAAACAAAAAAAAAAACATGTGGTTGTTTAGTTTATTTTACTCACGTAAAATGCAGGCAAATATTCAGAAAGCTATCAGAAAATTTCACAAATAATTTTGTAATACCATGATCGAGAAACTTTAATAAAAAAAAATTTTTTTTTTTTTTTTTAAAGAAGCGTGCGTAAAATATTTAAAGGATTAAAGATGACCATCGGATACCACAGAACGCCCCTTTGAAGATTGGTTTGGAGATGCAGATGTTAATCTGTCAGTGAGAAACCGGTCTTCAATTTTGAGATTCGCACGCGCAACAGAAAAGGGTAATTTTGGCTACAGGAAAAGAAACAGTTACAGAAGAGTGGAAAACGAAACAAAAGGTCGATATTGTTGATAATAGCCAATGATGGTGTCATCTGTTAAAACTTCTGGTTGAACCAATTTGGGTAATTGTTGTGGAGAATCTATGAAACCTTGAAGTGAGAAAAGCAATGGTTGGAGAAAAGAGTCATTGATTTGATGTTCACATGCAAATTATTGAGATAGTCAAGTTCGAGAAATCCAGCTATATAATCAGAGGTACGAGATACTACTACTGGTTGATTGTCGGAAGTTTAAGAAGTATCAATTAAACCAGGAGGGAAACGGGACAAAGTCTCAGCAACGATGTTATCACGACCTGGGACATGTTCAATTTCAAAATCAAATTCATTTAAGTACATCTTCCATCTGGTTAAACGATCATTTAGAAGACGACATTGTTTTAGGAATTTCGAAGCATGATGGTCAGTTCTGACAATTAGTTTATGTACAAGAATGAATATTCGGAATTTCTTTAGACCGGAAATGATGGCTTCGGTTTTATCAGGGTCAATAAGGACGCCCCTACTTGTTAAAATATGGTCGAGAAATTTACCTTCTTGTTTAAGAAATTGTAATTTTTCTAAGTGGAGGGTCATGTTGGCTTCTTTTAATTTTGAAAACAGCTGTTCTAAATTGTTGAGATGTTCAGTGAAAGATGCAGATAAAACAAGCAAGTCGTCGACATATTTGAAAACAAAAGATTGTAATTCAGGACCCAAAATAACATCCATGGCACGAGTAAATGAGCCAACGGAAGTTTTTAACCCAAAAGGAAGGACTTGAAAAGTGTATGACTTTATTAAATGGACTGGTATCGTGTAATTGAATATGATGAAAATACTTATTGGTTCCTACAGGGTTTTTATTGAAGATGATTTGGTATTTAATTAAAAATTGGAGTGAATCTGATTTCTGGAATTCTGGTATGTGATGAAGGGGTTTCAACCTTTTTTTAAACAAAATCCTCTGATATTCATATTGAAGCAAAGTCAAATGGAACAGAAATAGAAGAACACATCTCAAAGGTTTCAAAGTGTTGTTTACTGTTTCGTTGGAAGGTTATTCTACATAAGAATGATGTAAAGACTGGGTAGGACCCAAAAATGCATTGAAAAACTATCAGAAATACTATTAATGACAAGGTAATCAGTGGTGAAATCTATTTTAGTATGATTCAAATCAAGACAATAAATACTAAGGATAACTGGTTGAACTAAATTTTTGACTACTAGAAAAACACGAGAAAATGACGTGGGTACACTAGGTTTATTGGCAAATGCCAGAACAATACGTTTCCAATCAATACTACCGTCAGGGTCCAAGTTGTGTCCGGTTGAAAGGGTTGGTTGATGTAGAGCACTATGTCTGAGAGTACTCTGATGAGTGGGTTGGAAGTCAAACCTGAGTTGTCCACAGGAAGCGCTCCTGGACTCTTGTTAGTACTCATGCTGTTAGACATGTAAAAACAACAGCAGTACGATTGTAAAGAACAAAACAAAATGTGAAAAATAAAATTTGATAACTCTTTTGTTCCTCAAAATGACCCGACCAAAGTACATTATCCTGGTCACGGCACCAAAATCTGTAGTGTAACTTACCTAGGCCAACGTGATCGTCAAAAACTTCTTACCCTTTGTTGTGTTGAAAAGTCAGGTCTTGCCAAAAATGACAAAATTGTACTCTGGTACGGGTTTATCATTAGAGGAACAAGGTTAAATAAAACACAATGAATTCATTCCTACTGTTTAATCCAAAATCAAAATCAAATGTAAATTTGGAAATGAAAGTGTCAGACTCAGCCTGTGGCTAGCGTGGAAAAAGAGCCTGACAGAGAAAACCACGATCTCAGCCACTCAAATATTTAAAAACAAATCAAATAAACATAAAAATCAAAATATCAAATTCAAGTAAATCACAAATAAATCAAATATCCAATGTAAAAATAAATTCAAATAAAACACAAATAAATAAAAATATCAAATATAAAAAATAATAAGTTCCAGTGAAACACATGTAAATCAAAATATCCAATGTAAAAATCAATTCAGGTAAAACACAGGTAAATCGAATTCCAGTAAAATTGTAAATCAAAATATCAATGCAAAAATCAATTCAAGTAAAACAGGTAAATCAAAATATTAAATTCAAATAAAATGGCAAATCAAAATATCAGTGCAAAAATAAACTCAAGAAAAACACAAGTAAATCAAAATGTCAAATCCAAGTAAAATAATAAATCAAAATATCCAGGTAAAAATAAGTTCCAGTGTAGCACAAGTAAATCAAAAAAAATATATCCAATGCAAAAATAAATAAAATCAAGTAGAACACATAAAAATCAAAATATCCAGTGCAAAAATAAAATCAGGTAAAACATGTAAATTGCAGGGTAAAACCAACACAAAATAAAATGCACATAAAAATAAAATCAATAAGAAAATTCAATAAAACACATAAAAATCAGGGCACACAAAAACACATAAAAGGGTAAAAACACAATAAAACAAAAACCAAATAAAATGTATGTAAAATAATCAAAAAGAAATTATTGTAAAGATAATTAAAAATTCTCAAATAAAATGAAAACAAAAACAACTTGGAAAATATAAATGAAATTTTGTAGTTTTCAGGTTCAACAAAAATGAAACATAATTTGTGTAATAAAATTTAGAAAAACTTATGAAAAATTCACAAAATGTAAACAAAACCCAATTTCCCGAATATTTGATAAATTTTAACACAATTTGAAATTCAATCCCTAAAAACAGCAGCACATTTTAAAACCAAAAACATATTTGTTAGTTAATTTAGGAGTCTGGAGTCCCTAAGGAAGCAATCCAGATAACGATGATCGTTGGAACGCATCGGGCTACACGACTAAATGTTTGTTTGCATTTTCTATCTAGCCTAGACATCTTTCTGTTTGAGCGAGGCATCATCGATAAAACTATCAATATAACAAAAGCCCCTGTTATACTCCCATCAACGTCCACACGGGAGAAAATATTAGTACTTGCAACAAGGCATTTCATACTTAGATTGAACCACAAAATGTTTTAACCCCTTTCGAAAATATACACAAATTATTATAATTTGAAAAATGAAATATAAATGTTAAGCCTGAAAAACTTTTTAAGTAAAATAATTTTTAAAATATAATTTAGTAAGATTTACCTGAATTGAAATTTAGTTAAAAATGTAGTTTATTTAATTTAGAAAGATTTACCTGAATTGAAATTATTTAAAAAAAAAAATGTAAATTACTTAATTTAATGAAATTTATCTGAATTGAAAATATTTTAAAATTGTAGTTTATTTAATTTAGTGAGATTTACCTGAATTGAATTTATTAAAAAAAAAAATGTAAATTATTTAATTTACTAAAATTTACCAGAATTGAAATTATTTTAAAATGTAAACAATTGAATAAAATTTCTAGTTATAAAAAAAAATAATACTAAACAGTGAAATTGAATTTGAAACAATTAAAATTATAAAAATTATAAAACAAAATAATATTAATTTAGAATAAAAAAAAATAATTATCATACCTGTTAGAAATGTAAGTAATTAATCCAATTTGAAACAAAAACTCAAAAACACAGAAAACTCAAAAATACACAAAATACAAATAAAGACACAAAACAAATTATAATCTCTGATTTTGAATACGAATTGAAATAAATTTAATTGAATTGAATATGATTGTTGAAATCTGAATCAGAATTGAATATGAAACAGAATTGAATTGGATGAATTGAATATATCGAATTGAATAAGAAACAAAATTGAATGCCTTAAAAATCACCTCGCAGCCCTTTTAAAGACTCGCACTAATACGTCATCAAAACCAATCGAACCCAGGCCGCATCTAAGAAAAGTTCCCACAGGAAATCGATCTACGAGACAAGTACCAAAAATTTTAACTAAACGAGGACATGTCTCACGTCAGCTCAAGAGTATTTATGGTTATTACACCCCATGTGTGCGAAACGCCCGAACACCAATAGTAAAACTATGCAGACCACACAGAAACAAAAAAAAAAAACATGTGGTTGTTTAGTTTATTTTACTCACGTAAAATGCAGGCAAATATTCAGAAAGCTATCAGAAAATTTAACAAATAATTTTGTAATACCATGATCGAGAAACTTTAATAAAAAAAAATTTTTTTTTTTTTTTTAAAGAAGCGTGCGTAAAATATTTAAAGGATTAAAGATGACCATCGGATACCACAATTTTTGCGTATAAGCGCTTAATAAGTATCTATTATTTTTTATGCTAGAAATTGCAATATTGTCTGACCTATTTTCTTATAACGCTGACATACTATTTAAGAGATATACGCGAAAAAACAATTTCTTTGATGTTTAACTGATTAATTTTAAAAGAAAAAGGATTGTTGGGACTTTTTATATTTTATTTATAATAGGGTATTTTAAACCTGAACTACCAGTTTATCCTTAGCGAATTTTAACGGACTACTTTTTGTCTATTGTCAATCCACAATGTACAGTTTGCCTGACAGCATCACCGTAGTTACTTTTAGGCTTCTATAGCTTGCTTTCCCCAAAAAAATGTAGAACGCCACTTTCGTGCTTTATAATACATGAAGCGTTCGTTTGAAATTCTGGTTAAACAATGCCTAATTGTTCAAAGACGTATTTAGGACATTGCTTCTATTTCTTCATTTATACGTACAAAGTTTCGGATGGTCCTATCTTCAGTCGAGTTGCATTTGAGAACGGCGGTTAAAACATCATACACAAAAATAAAGAACACGGAAGTCCTGGATAGATACGACTTTGAAAATAAAGCTCTTTCACATGTTTATTTAAATTTAGATAATTAAAGATAATTCTTTAAAACTTTTATCATTAAAAAGACGTAATCAATTAAAAACAGGATAGGCCACCCGAGCAGTTGAGACATAAATTTATTAAAATAATTAAAGTTTTAGTGATTCTCAATTATTCAACAACTAATTATATTGGATTAAAAAATTGTTCTAATCAGCAGGCAGTCCTGCAATCGCTGTTTAATAATTATAAAGAACGCAGTCGGGCTTAATTTAGTCGTACAATTGTATGATAAAGAATTTCAGTGGTGATTTATTCATTCCATGATAATATAAAGTACCTCCTTAAATAAAATAACAAGTCTAAAACTGTTACAAATATGTATAATACGTCTTTATATGCACCTTTAACAGCGTTATTTTTAATTACTGCATTATAAAAAAATTGGGTGTTTTATTCCCACCAATATTGGTGGGCGGGCTGTACCCCCGCGCCCCCGACGTACACTCTTATGCGAAGTCGGAGGGGAAGGGCGGAAGGCCCTCTTCAGCCTTCTTTAAAAATAATGTGAACGGGTGGGACGGACGAAATGAAGACAGAAAAGAAGTGAAAGACTATATGTAGAATATTACTACCCCAGCATTTGCCTAAATGATCCAAGGAAACCACAGAAAAACTTGGACCAGAGTATTTTTCTTTTATATTTATAAAAAAGTTTAAGAAGCCCTGATGTAGACGACTAGACCATGCCGCTCGGTGCATTATAAACTTTTAGTGCATTTTTATATGTCGCTATTTAAATGACCATATGCTGAATATAATCTGAATTAATTGAATACGTGTTTTAAAATATTTAATTTGGTGTCATATTATACGGCAGTACATAAGAAACAAGCAATAAAAATAAAAGAGATTTCCCTCCTAATAGAACATATTTTTATTAAATATTTCTAATGTTTTTCTGACATTTACGATGGGGTAAAAATTACAAAAAAAAATTGAGAAATAGATATTTCTTGATATACCAATAATAACGAGCTGATTTTCACCATGACTGAGTAAAAGAAAACTCGTGAAATAAAAATAACCTACAATTTCAATTCCAAGATATATTTCCCATGCTTATCCGGCTATGGTCTTTATGTTGACTCCACTTCCCTTGCTATACCTCACTGAGAACGCACTGATTGTGGTGACAGGGTCGATCTGACAGTCTATTTAAGTCAATTATAAGGCAAGGTCTCTTCCTAGGTCACAACTAAGTGTCATGAAACATTTGAACGGTTTTAGTAATGTCGATGCTGAGATCTAGACTCGTTCGTGTTATAAGTAATATTACGTGAATTTGTTTATTGTACGTGATTAGTTTTATTAGTAGAGATTTATCGTATCTAATTATAATTGGGAATAAAAACATTTAATAGTTGTTTTACTGATGTAAGACTTAATGCCATCATTAGAAAGCTTAACAAATGAACGAAAATGTTTACTACTAAAAATATTACTGGCACGTTTGTATACAATTTACCTTATTAAAAATAAAATCACCGAGCGGCAAATGTGACGATCGATCGACGTCGATGGTTTGCATTAACTACGACATCTGTGGTGAGAGTTTCTGACAATCCTAAATTCGTTGCGAATACTATCTATTGCCCACATTCTTTGAGCAATAAATTCATTTGAAGGTATTCAGGTTTTATTTTCAACTTACCTTCTCACTATTCCTTCTGCTAAGTGAATATTCTATAAATCTTGTTAGTGAAGCAACCGGCTTCACCTCCCTCATTTTTCATTCTGAAACTTTGGAAAAGGAGCCATCGTGTAGATTTTGTTGTCAACAAGGATACTGTAAAATAAACGACCTGGGTGTTACAAGTAACATTTACAAAAATTAACAGTTTGTCTTGACAAAAATGTTAGGTACCTATATGTTTTTGTCAATGTTTGCAATACATACACGGTGGTTTTATTCTTATCTAAAGTTTTTAGAAGTACAAATTATAATTTACGATAAACAGTAGTAATTAATTGATGTCATAAGAATCTCGCATGTTACACGATTTAAGTTAAATAGAAATTTTGTTTTAGGTAATTGTTTAAGTTTTGACAATAACGGAACAATAAAGAGAGAGTTATGAAAAGGAATTAACTTTAAATTGGATTTTTAAAGAAACATCAAACTTTTAGATTTTAATTTCATGATGAACTAGATTTTATTCCAAATCGTGGGTAGGTACATTTAATTAACTCACCTTACTTCAATCTATGCTTTAGCGAATGTAGCATGTGAGAAAAATCGATCCGCTTACTGCCAAACACTAGACTGTTAACAAATTTCAAAAGACGAATACCTTTATTTTTACAAAAAATATGTAAGTAATTATTTTCCAAAGTTGTACAATTAGCAGTGTTTTCTACTTCGGACTTAAATCTACAAATAACTAATCGTTCTGACACAGTTTGTACCTACCACCAAACTTCATACAGATTTCAGGAGATTTTCTCTAAATTTCAAACTATCATCTGTAAATATAAAGAGACTATCGATTTTCAAGAAACAAGTGAAACTTTTCGTTTAGGTTGTCATTTCTGTAAGTAATGCTATTTACATTGGCCAAAGCGTTGGGTTTATTCTCGAATGCCAGACTGTTGGATGTTTCGGAAAACCTAATGCAATTTTATCTCGGAATGGAGTCCTATCTACTGCCACTAATTTCTTATCTGCGAGGTTGACGCCCACATTTTACAAGAAAGTGCCCATTATCCTTTGCTACTTCGACTTATCGATTTAACGTACTTACGAAACGTAAAATCTTTATCACAACTTTTAGTCACATAACTATAAAAAATAAAAATTACTGAATTGTGTTTGTCACTCTTTACCGACAACTAACCTTATTAGTAAATAACAGATCCAGTGTTGTAGTTACGATTTTTTGAGGGGAAGGTTTAGGTTATATCAAGAGGTTAAGGTTAAGGGTAGGGACGCGATCGTGAGATCTCGCTAAAACTTATCACAATTTCGAAAAGTCCCTCAAAGTTTGATTTCATTCGACCTTCCTGACCATGGCATTCACATCAGTGGAAGAATTATAATGCTCCCGATAATTTTACAAATCTTTTAATCTTCGCAATTTCAATAGCCAACTGCAACTATGACTCTCGTTTTAGTGTGTAATATTTCAAGGAAAAGAAAGTTTTAACCTGTCTGATTCCCTCTGGGTATAGCCTCATGTAGGAAGAGTTCTTTTTATATTTTAATGTAAAGGAATATCTTGTTGGGACCTGCTTAACATGAAAAATGTTTTAAACAAAGTTTCTTTCCAAAGAAAAATGAATTGGTGGCCTAAGGAGTGACCATGATTTTGACCTTGAAAGGCATTTGATGGCCAAGCTCTTTCTTTTGTAGAAATATAATACATATTTATGATCCAAGCAATGAAACGAGCAGGAATGTTCAAAGTTGGAAATATTTAGATGAAAAGCTCAAGTTTGTCATAGGAATAAAATTTTTGGATGAGTTTTCAATTTTGAAACAATGAAAGATCTTTCCGGCTCTCGTTATTTCGAAAAAGGTTTTGATTGGATTTTAATTTTTTCGAAAGAAAAATAATTGATTTTGAAAGAACAGGGTTATCTTTAAGGTAAATAACATCTAGTGAATTCTTCGTCTTGAGAAAATGAAATATCTTGATTATATCTCATTATTTCGAAGATGCTGCATACAAAATTTGCATATTTTTGTATAAATACCGGCAACTGGAAAATTTAGAAAACATGAACATTGAAACCTGATATTTTTATCAATCAGGGACTTCTTAGAATATTTGCTTTAGTTCTCATTTTTTTTCTTATTAATAAAAAAATGGTAAAATTCATTTTCTACCATTATTTGCTTTGCTGCTTTTTTCAACGTAAGTACGAAATCAGGACTAGGTCTGAGCTTATTCACTTCTATAAATTATTGAACAAGATAACATTTATCATTAATATAGACTCTAAAATCAATAAAAGATACCGATCCTTGTTATTTGTTAAGAAGTATTCCACTCTGTATAAAGTTTTAAAGTAACTGTCATATCCGATTTGCATTCCTACGATAAGCTATTTAATAACAATGACAACAAACAATTGCTTAGAATACCATTAAAATTTTATCCATAATATAGGTCATATGACTACCCTCATGTCAAAATTGAGGTTTTTAATTAACACAGAGCTTCCAGAAGAAAAAATCTGAAAGAGGGTATATAAGTAATTGATAACAAGGAGTGAAAAAGAACATTATGGGAAAAAAAGGGAGCGGATCTATACGCAGAACTGGGAGTTGAATGAGGAATAAGAATGAGAGAAAAAAGTGAAGAAAACGTAAGTAAAGAAGGGAGGAGAAAGAAAATAGAAAAATCAGAAAAAGAAAGGACAGAGAAGATAAGAGAATTAAGATACCTGCAGAGAAGAGGAAAAGATTAGCAAGATATAGAGCAGGAAACGAACGGAGGGCAAGCAGATATTGAAAGGTAGTGCAGATTATGTGGAGAGGAGGAGGAATACAGCATATAATGACGATCTACAACGTACAAAGAGTGGAGGAAGCTATGGAGAAGTTGATGACAGGATCCGGAGAGGGAATACAACGCACCACCACATTTGCTCTCAAATTTTTTTTTATGTAAAAACACTTTTATGTTTATAAAGAGTTAATTAGGATATGGTTCTTCTTTCTTTTTTGATAGTAATCGTTTGAGAAAAATTTACCTAGAAATTAAATGAAAATTAGTTCAAACTATTCATTATGTTTTTATTTTACATTTTGTGGTTAGCAGTACGTTTTATAACTGCTACACCGCCACAGCACTAAATTGTATTGATTTATTTTACGAGATTTATTTTTGTATTCCTGACATCATCATTTTACCGGCTATAAATAAAAGTAATTTGATTTAGAAAGAAATCTACTAAAACAAAGCAATATATATCTCCAAGTACTTTTATAGAATTTTTGAATTATCGGACTATGTTCGAAATGTAATTTCTTCTAACGTTTCTATGTGAAAGAGGTCGAACAATCGTTCTGGGCAGTCCACAACTGACTGTGACAACATTTCCACGTCAACTACTTTGAGAATGTCTACCGCAGTTGTGGACGACACATCAAATGCAATTACATACTTTGTAAACACGATCTAACACCGTCAAACAGAATAATCACAAAGTACTTTGAGTTAGCTATTAGAATTAGAAAGGTTTTATTCTGTTAATTATAATTTGCCTTTTTTCTATATATACAGTCTAATTTTTGAGATAAATTTTAATTTGAAATAGTTTTACCCACATACCATGTGGGCAAAACGAAACAAGTGTCCACTCGTTCATGTTTGTTAGTTGTGTTCGTTTTATATTTAATTAAATAGAACTGTCATGTAATTAAACATTGCTCGTTTTATATTATTTATTTGTTCTTCTAACAAGACTAATGCAATTAACTAATCATGTTTCACTCATTAACTCAATTGCCACTTCGTTGCTCTTATCGCTTCGTCACTAAAAATGAACTAACGCTAAATAGGCTGGACCCTTCTAAAAAGTTCCAGAATGTAGGTTTTAGACTTCTATAGATAATTCTGCCTTTTTTTTTTATATTAGCGGAATTTTTATAGCCCACTATAAGTCATGGGGCTTATTCATTTCTTTTTTGTTTTATTCAAAAGTCCTCGTTAGTATTCTCGTTATAATTCCTTCCCCTTCTCCATCCTTTTGTTCCTCGTTGACCCATAATCATCTCACATACACAATCAGAATTTATCTCATTTCAATCTTTCAACTGCACCACCTATGCTCCCCCCAAGTTTGTCCCTAACTAAAAACACTTGAATGATATGTTACAGGGCCACCCCAATCACCTCCACTATTTTTGCCCTTATGCATTTATCAAAATAATGATTGAAATTAATACAGAAGATTGATTTATAATGCCATACCAGAAGAATTCAATAAAAAACATGACAAAGAGTTTAGGGGTATGTATAGGTACACGTAAAGTGTGCGGATCTGGAGTATTTTAAAGAGGACGAGGACAGTTTCTACTTTTAGGCAGTTTTTGATTTAAAAAAATGTTTGCACGTGAAATCGAATTGATTAAATCGTTTATTATTGTTCACTCTTTATCGTTATTCTATCAATCACTGCCTCTTACTTACACTAAATATTTGAAATGGAGGACCGTTTCAAGCTTTATAACAAAAAATATTTTAATTCTTAGTCTGTTAATAAAGGCATTAATGGCGGTTTAAAACTCTTTGGATCTCATCAGCACGCTTAAGCAGATGCTAGGCACTTTCTGCCATTAAAAAGCGTTCAATGAATATGCACAGACAGAACAGTGAATGCCATCTGTTGATAAATTATGGGAATCAAGAATATTATAACAAAGAGTTTAGAACACTGACCAAGAATATATCTGTTTTCTTTGATTACGTTACATGTACCAATTATAACTACTTTATTAAATCTCCAAAAAGATGGAAAAGTTTTAGAACTACGATTTTTTAGAAATAACAAGAGTCATTTTAAACAATAAAATTGTAAGCAATGATCAACTTCATTTCGGAATCAACTTCCTCTTTAACCCGGAATTAGTTAATGACCTACCTAAAACTTATATACATATATACTGTCGCAACATAATGTAGTTTTAGTATACCGTTTTATACTCCTGATGATGCCCTAATAAAGCGAATATAGAGTATACCAATAAAAAAGTTGTGAAACAAACTTCATGAGTTTAATTTATTTATTTAGATATACGGTTTAATCACAAATTTTTGAAGTGAAACTTCTTTGGGCTCTATGAGAGTAAAATCTCAAGGACATGAAACGACACGTTTTGCAACGTTCGTCTCGCGAAAGGCGCGCATGCGCATATCGGTATTAGTCAGCTGTTAGTGACCGGCATCTCATAGCAGTTATATTACAGTAAGTGTATTACAGTAAATGTTTATTTAACAATTAATATTTATTTAAGAGTGAGCATTATTATGCATTAATTTTAATTCCTTGTAGTTATTGATAGTTTACGGTTTCTTAAGCACGGAGGCGAAAAAATGTGTGATGTGTATAAATATATAAATCCTGAAAATTCTCGTACTCTTTCTTCCTTTCACCAAACATTACTTTTTCGTTATAAAGGTATAGAGATCGCCAAAGAAGTTTAATTTCTTTCACGTGCACTGAGTTGCACATGATTTTTTTTGAATAGCATTTTATAAATATTTTTACAAGAATTAACAGTCCCAAGTCTGTATCAAATGGTGAGGAAAGATTGCATTTTTTCTATTTCAATATTACAGTTGCGAAAAAGGCAACATACCTATATACTATACATATTTATAATACTTAATATGTATAATTTAAATTTAAATCTTATTGATTGGAATTTTGTACCCAAATAAGAGAACGCGTTTATTAATATCAAAGTAGTATATAAATGGATACCTTGTTAAGTAATGGCTTGGATTACCACTTTGAAAAAAATACAGTATATAGGGAGAGATGTAAGATATGCGATTAATATATAATTACCATAGTAGATGCGCTATGGAAGTTTGGCTTCAATATTTCTTGTGCACAGTACTGTACGTACGCTGTAGTGACGTTGTGCAGTCAGATGACTTTACAACCGTCAGGTGCTGTCAGTCATCGTTGATAACGGTTTCATTATTGTCCTGATATTTAATTTTTATTATTTTCTCGCAACAATTTCGTTATAAGGAAAACTCTTTTTTAGATATCATTGAATTCCACAATGAGTAGCAAATGTTGTTCGTTTTTCTTCAGTATTTATTTTGAATAAAAGCTAACGTAGTAAACTATAATTTTGGAGCCTACTGGCACGATTTGGAAACTACCTTCTTAGCTCGTATTGCATATAACTCCAGTACCTAGTGTTTTAAAACTAACTACTTAACCCAATAAAACTGCACTTTATTGATTTCAACTTAAAAAGGTTTATAATTATTTTCACCGTTTCTTCTTTTTAATAAAATAAACAAGTAAAACCGTTACGGTTTATGAAATATACCTAGCAAAGTTAATTTTTTGCGTCTGATATTACAAAACATTGATGAAAACATATATGTAGATAGGCACTTGAAAATATTTGATTCTGGAAACTCTAATGTGCTTAGTATTTA
Organism: Agrilus mali; assembly: GCA_029378335.1. Taxonomy (NCBI): domain Eukaryota; kingdom Metazoa; phylum Arthropoda; class Insecta; order Coleoptera; family Buprestidae; genus Agrilus; species Agrilus mali. The sequence goes on from CM055658.1 coordinate 9,580,995, forward strand.
TATCTCGCAGTCAGCTCCAACTCTAACTGGAAATACGTAAACTTTTAATGAGCACACATACAAGTATGTGAAAAACACAGCGTACGAGATTTTACTACCAATGTAAAAAATCACAAGAAGAAATTTTGGTTACTATTTTACCTATTCATAATAATGTAATAATAATGAGTATATTCATATACATGGTGTTTCACTTTGATACTTGAATAACTCGTATTTTTTAACGGAACATTTAATTTCATTCTTTTTTATTTCATTTAAAGAGCTCTACTCAGTAATGGCTGTATTCCTAATGTAGGCCTTTTGTTGACCTTTTTTATTTGGCCATGCTTCGCAGTTTCAAAATTATATCTTATACAGAGTTTTTATCATTTAGGTGCGAATTTCTAAAAAATACAAATTTTACAGCGCCGTATACTAACAGAATAAAATATTGTAGTTTTATTTTGTTTCAATGCTCTAGCTAATACAAGGTGTTCATAATGAAAAGTCAAACTTAAGGAAATATCGTTTTTTTTTTTATTTTTAACAAAACAAAAAATGAAACTGATAATAACAACAAACAATAAAATATTTATTTATTTAGCCTCCTATAATATACCGAGGGTAGTTACATTATAAGAGTGAGTGATTTCTGATCTTAACACTAAATTTACATACTAGTAGATACTAATACTAACTTAACAGCATTACAAGTTTACAATGCTAAATAAGCAATAAACCACAGAATATAACTAAATTCAAGTCTATTTCATTTGTAGTTTGTCCTAATTAGTTGCTTATTTACTGGGACTAGTATTGAATATAAGCATCTAAGTTGTGCTATCGTAAAACCTGATTGCATTAATGTAGAATTTTGTTTAATGAGGATAGGCTTGACAAGTCCGTAACAAACAATACTGGATGATTCTGAGCCTAATTTTTAGGACCTTGAATTTAATTTTGTCGATAAGAGAACAGTCTTTATACTTCAGATTATTATTATTATTATTCTTTCATTATATTATATGGTTTTAATAAACTAAACTAACATATGAGACCATATATGGGTAAATAAGATTTTTCCTGAGATAAAGATACCTTAAGAATCTTTTCTGAACCTTTTCAAGCATATCATCGACTGCTTCGGTTGTTCGGGGGCCTAATTATAGATGCTAATTCTAAAAATGAGATCTTACTAAGGCGTTGTATAGTCTTATAATACAGTTTATACTACAATCTTTTGTATTTCTTATTATAAACCCTAAGGCCCTATATGGTTTAGTTACTATTTGTCGAGAATGCATATTAAATCTCAAGTCACTATGAAGGTAAATTCCAAGATCTCTACAAGTAGTCTCTCTGTTTAACGGGGCTCTAATAAAAACAAATAAAATAAACAGATATCTGTAAATTTTCTTCTTTTTTCTGTTATCCCTCCGACTTAAATACGTTTTTCTAATTCTCTTTGACAATGACTTATTACCTTAGCCAGTGCCTGTTGCGAAACTAACTCGCACTCTATAGTTAATATCTGCTTAAGTTGTTCCACATTATTGCCACTAAAATTAAAAGATTAGAAGAACGTATTTAAGTCGGAAAGGTAATAGAAAACACATAATTTAGAGATATCTGATTATTTTAGTTATTTTATAGTTTGTTGTTATTTCCAGTTTCATTTATTTTGTTAAAAATCTAAAAACAAAAACGACGTTTCCTTAAATTTAACTTTTTGTTAAGAACACTCTATATTAACTAGACCATTAAAAAAAATACAAATAAACTTTTTTTTCCTGTTAATACAGAGTGCTCCCTGATATTGGTATTTTTTAGAAATTCGCACGTAAAATATGAAAACTCTGTAAGTATAAGACATAACTTTGAAACTTACAATTAGGATGAATACTTAGATTTGAAGAATGTTTTTTTTTTTTTTAATGCCTAATACGAATTTACCGTTTGGGTGGTTTCATTTTCTATCGTTGCGGGTCATGCAAAGCGTCTACATTAAAAATATGCATATCAGTAAGTAGAGGTCTTTAAGTGCAGTATTTAAAAAAATAATAAAAGTGAAATCAGATGTTCTGTTAAAAAGTATGTATTTTCAAAGTATCAAAGTGAAACACACTGTATACGGGGTGATAAATGTATCGGTTTGTGAAAAGTTTATATAGAACATAAAGAGGTATCGATATGGGTCCCCTAGCTTCCCGCTGATTGAAAAAGGGTAGTTAAATTTACGGTTTTGCTGGTAGGGTATATAAAAGAGTTCGGATGTTTGAGTACACTAAAAAAGTGTCTAGGTGATGAACGGTAGTTTAATTGCTGAGTTGTATTTTCGATTACAGATAAAGTGACAATTAGGTACAGTCGTGACGTTGTGAAGTAACGATAATTAATTATGTAATGACTGCTTACTAATAATCTTAAACTATGTCTAGTTAAATTTAAAGTATCTGACTTGTATAAGAATGCTAGGTATATCCGTAATATTATATTAATATGTGTCAATATTATCTTATTAAAAAAGGAAAAGGTAAATATGTTTTCGTGCTGATTACCACGTTGTCTGTTTGCTTTCCATAACGTTACGGGAGTTCCTAACTCAGATGTCGGTTTGAAATTGGTTTAGTCTCCTGAAGGCTATAGATAACAAAAGGTAACCAAAACTTTTCTTGAATAACGATAGAAATCTTAGGGCATCCACCTTTTGTTAACTGATTTAAAAATTTTAATTAAGCCAGTGAGAAACTTTCTCTTTCCTGCTTACCATAAGGAGACTTTTTTAGAAATATTGTATTTAAGTTTGTTGAGATATAATAAGAATAACTAGATATTTTAGATATAGATAATAAATTACACTTAAATTTTATTTAAGTTACTAAAATTACGACTTACCTATAGTTATAAGGGTTGAACCCGTTTTAGACAGTTCCAGAATGTAGGCCTTGACGCATCTTTACGTACGTTGGGTTGCTTATATGTGACATTATTTACACAGAGCAGATCTTACAATTGTATAGACTATACCTTCATTATGATTTGAAATGAGGGTAGCTTCAGTATTTGTAAAAAATATAAATTGTAATCATAAACCAATTTCATAGACACAAAGTATTTGTATCTTCAAAAACATCCCAACATTTCACTGAATAATTCTCGGCGTTATAACGATAGATACTTAACTGCTAAGGCACTAATAAGAATGTGAATTCAACATTAAAACATGTTTTCAAACACCTTTTTCTTTAAAAATATAAATTTACGCTCTATTTAGAAGGCCTCAACAAGAAAAAACAAATTGTAATATTGTAAATAAAAAAGGGGATTGAATTCGGCCCTTTATTGGTAAAGAAGACTATAAACGTTAAGCGCTATAAAATTAAAAAAATAATAAAAAGTTTACTTGGACTTTATTGCTTCTACCAAAGTACCAAATTTATCAGTAAGTCAAAACAATGAAAATTGATAAGTAACTCAATTATTGTCATAAAATCAGTGCTACTATACAACAGCTAGATCTCCACTGGAGTTGAGTCTTTATTGCATTATCCAATCAGGGTTTTGGCATTCATTTATGAAATACTGCAATGAGATAATTTTATTAGTTAAAGAATTTTACTTATGTATGTGATCAGGTTTACCCCCAAGAAATAATTTGCAAAGGTCACAAAACGTGAACAGAAAATAAAACTCGTACAACTAAAATCCGAAAGGTCAAAAGTAACAAAATGATTGTAATGAACCAAGTCTGACATGACTACGGTAGAAACTAATCGTAAGCCGTTATGGAAGAGTATGTATGTAGTGCATTTAATTTCTATTTTTAACAGAGACGACCACAACCACAAAAAAAAAACTATAAATTAATATTTCTAGAAGGCATTGAAGGTAGAAAGTAAACTGTATTTATTTGAAAAATTAGTTGCATCCTTGTTAATAATTTTGTTAAAAAAAATACAAAAGCTTTGTTCATGTTTTTTCAACATACTTACTTATTATTTGTATAAAAAATGGATTAAAAGAATTCTGAGGAATGAAAAAATATTTTTATTACTTATTATAAATAATGACAAGCAAATTTTCCTTTAAGTTCGTCTTGATAGAGTATGACAATCAGTTTTTCAGCATTGTGATTAATCATTCTCAGTACAATTATTCATATTATAATAACTTAGTAATATAATTACGAGCAAAAACATTTATAGTTATGAATGTTGTTCATGTTGCCATATGGTTTAAATTCATTAATTTAGATATTTATTTATTATTGTAATGGTGACTGTATGTTTCTAAATATCTTCGCTGGAACTAAATTTTTATAAGCTGCCAAAGGTCAATATCACAATATCTGTGATTGCTAAAAACTCTTTAACTAATTGTCATTATCTACCTTGAAGAAGTTAAGAAAACAGAAAATATAAGAAAAAGTTGGTTGCTATTATGTTAAATTGCAAAAAGAGTTTTTTTAACTTTCAGAATTGCTCTAATTATTTCTTTTGAGGTGTATGTACATTACGGAGAGGAGTACATTGTTAATTTATTATTTATGTTCTTATGACATTTAAATCAATCGATATGAAGTTTATATATACAATATGATATGAATAAAAGAATCAGTAAACATGCAAGAAACAACCTACTTCTATCTCTCTCTTTTTTTTTTTTTAGTTCAAAACACATCAACTAACACTCATTTCTTATTCTCGAGATTAAGTCTTATCGCATGTCACGTAAAAAGTAAATATTTTCTAAATTCAATCATTTGAGTAGAAGTTTTATCTTCTCCATTTTTCATCCTGAATTTCTCCATGCCCTTTGGCAGTAAAACCGACCATTGTGAGACTTTGTAGGCTTTGTTGTTAACGAGTAGATAGTAACACAAGCTGACGGTAGATCTTTTAACAACTAAATATTTTACATAAATCAACGTGGATATGTTTCACCAATTTATTTTTCTACATATAAACATGTTTCACAATAGTTTCACCCCTCACAGTGTTAAGTTTATTCAAATATTTCACATTAAAATAATCGTAAGATAATTTTTTATTACATTCACAGTAATTTTATTTTATTAAAAATTGTAGCGGTGATAGAAATGAGACAAATTCAATTAAAAGTATAACTAATGGTCTAAAATCACCCATTGACCTTGTAACGTTTTTTTTCTATGAAAAATCCCGTTACTGAAGTTTTATTTATTTCGATTCAGTTTGTGTTTGTCTTGGTTCAGTTTTGTTGATTATTTCTTAATGTTGATCGACCTTCCGTCTTATCATCAAGGCTAACAACATTCGCGCAGGACTAGGCGATCGATGGAGGGATCGATGAAATTTTCCGGTCGGTGCTCGAGGTCTTCTTTCTCGATCCTTGACACTGACGTGACGTGTGTGTGTGTTGTTCTGTTGGTGTTCTGTGCTTGGTTTTACGTGAGAGTTTTTTTTGTGATCCACTTACCTTTGCATTTTAATAGTTCATGTAAAATTCATTCAAATTAATTATTTCTTTTAAAATCTTTTTTTTGCTATTCACTCAATATTTATTTTTGATGTAACTTTGTTTAATTTTTCCGAAATTTTCCTTATTACGACGTGGTCTCTTTTTTAAATATCTAACTGTATATTTGTAATTTTTTGGGCCTTTGTGGCCAATTCTTAAATTTTTTCATTTAATTAATTTTTCTCACCTTTTAATTTATATATTTTTAATACTCAAAATTTTTTATGGTATCTGGGGTGTATCTTGAGTGCATGTTGGTTTAACGACAGACACCCCTACTCCTCCCTTTTTATCCGTTTTTTTTTTAAGCATCTTCAATGCGAACAACTTTTTAACATTTGATTAATATTTTTTAGTTTTAGGAAATTTAACAGCACTTTTATTTGTGCCCTGATTTGTCAGCCCATTGAGATTTTCTTAGAATAGGTTCCGGTTGGATTAGGGGGCTGGGATTAAAGGGTAGGGGTGAAGACATCCTGAAACTATTTTACAAAGGCAAATAGACGAAGCTCTAGTTTCCAACTAGTCTCAATAACCTGTTAGAGGCCGATAAATTCCTGCAGGCGGCCCCCTGAAGATTAAAAGGTTGGTCCATGAAGCTGTCTCACTGATATTCTCTTGCCTCACAACACAGCACGATAAATTCCCGATTATACCCTGAAACCAGCTTCCAGTCCCTACATTGGAGCAGGGAACTTTTCTTTTTGGTGGGCTACATGTGTAATTGTAAGTTTTGTTATTTTGTTGTGTGTAATTTTTTGTTAATATACTCTTCAAGTTTTATTTGTTTTTTTTAAGAGAGCTTCGAGCTCTCTAAAGCTTCAAGATTCTGCAGGAACCACCGATGCACTACCCGGTGCCCAATAAAGTTGTCATTTGTTTTATTCTTTTCTTTGTTTGACAAAGTGGCGCCCGAGCACGTTTTCTTTTTAATATTTCATGTTAATTAAATTAATTTAAAACAAACTATTAATAATTTCAAAACCAAGTAAAAGTTTTGTTAAAACCTCCTAGACCAGAGATCGGTAAACGTTTCAGAGAGAAGACTCACATTGTCAAGGGTTAAACATTAATTTAAAAATATCAAAAATAAGAAGACTTATGGGTGTTTCATTTTCATCGAAGTTGGTGAGTGGGCTGTCCCTCAGGTCTATACACTAGCGCAAAGTCGGAGGGTAGGGCGTGGTGGTTAGAGAGAGAAAGATGAAACGAACGAAATGAAGACAGAAGGGAAATGAAAGACCATCTGTGAAATATTACTGTCCCAGCATTTGCTTAAGGAAATCACAGAAAAAATTGGACCAAAACAGCCGTTCCCGGATTTGAACCGGTGAATTCTCGAATTCTGAGAAATGGTCTACATGACTAGACAATGTCACTCGGTCGATACCAAAAAGTCAGATGTATTAATGTATATATATGGGCTCTTTGTCCCCTCCCCCCCATTTTTCCCTTTTGGTATAGATAATACATAATGACGAGTATAATTGCTCATTAAATTTTCGACATCCACCCACAAAAAACTATGCAGGGTAGATTTTCACTCAATAAGTCAAAGAGCTACATACCTATGGCTCCCAGCCTACATCATTCTGCTTTGGGTCATTTCTGTAATTTGTACTAATTCTAAAAGCGAGACAAATACATTCAACACGGCAAGAGAAGTATAAAGTATAAAACGTAAAATAGAATTACATATGGACCTCTGAATTATAATTTTCAATATTTTTAAAAACAATGTGCGCTAATACTGATTAGTCCAAAATTAATCTATATGAGAGAGAATTTTCTGCTATTTCCACCCCTACAGGTAAATGAAAAATGGTCGAACGAAAAGGTTAGACGTTAGACGTGAATGTCACCCTCTCAGAGCATTTATTTAACACACGTGTGATGATTTTCAGCTTCTGAAAGGAAGGCTCCGTCGCGTCTAGAATGTCAAACTTTACTTAACTCGAAAATGATAAATGAAGGTGACGCGAACGAGAATGTACTTGACAATGATCTTTTGAACGGGTAGTTTACGATATTAGAAACACAATTTTATTGTGAACGTTAATAATTTCTGGATGAATAAATGACAAACGCTTTTTTATTACAAAATTTTGTACTTAATAATAAACAAAAGAGAAGGATATCACTGAATAGTATTAAAATATAAGCTATTGCAAAATTTTTAACGTTTGGTAGAAATCATAAATTTCGAATGTCGCGTCGTCTACTTTAGTTACAGAATACAGAATGTCGAAATGAACAAGAGCAATAGAAGTGGAGACATTTCTATTTGCTCACGTTTCGATTCGATGCCTATATTTCTATTGAGTTACAGAATAAGGCTGAATGTCATATGTAAGCTTCCCCCAACGCATGAAAAATGTCAAGGGTGGTGTATAGTGGGTTACCAAACCAAGATTGCGCCAGCTCGTATCCTAAAATGGAATAATTCTAGGAAAAGTCCAGTCGTTGAAAATAATATTTTAAATTCACCTTTTTTGTATAATCATCCAGTGATTCGTATTTTAAAAAGGTACAATATTTAAACGGAAACAGCTACGATTAATGCGTTAACCTAAAAGATTCTTTAAATTCCTGGCGAGGGATTTTTATTATTCATCCCTCTTTTCTTGATTGATACAAAACGCGCTTTTCGGAAATACCTGCACGGAATAAGAATTTACGCACAGGTGTAAATTTCTCTCCCTTTGATCGTAAGCTTCTTGAATTTTAAAGTATACTCATGAATCCCTCCGTTTCTTGTATTTTATTACGCTACTTAAAGTTTTAAATCGTCGAAGTTTTATGTTTCGGCTTGTCTTCTACATTCACACTACGAACATCTAACCATTCCACTTTCATTCCAAATGAACGCTCGATACTTAAACCAAAAACTAAACATAAAACAGTAATCCTGAAAGCACAGGGTGCGCAAATTTCGTTGTTCGTCTAGGACAACTCGGTAACCGCAAAATTAGAAATAAATCTAAGTTTCTCAATATCCTCTCCTTTGTTTTGTTTTTGGATAATTGTAAAAATAATATTTCAGACGCCACTTCATAATTATTTGAAATAAAGCATTCCAATATGTAGAAATTTTCGTAATTTTCGCAAGGCAAAATGAAAATTGTGGAAACAAAAATTCATACCATATACTTTAAAATGACCAAAGGGTCATTACCGCCACAAAAATACCAGATCGCTACTTGAAAACAATGAAAAAAAAAGAAAGGTAAACTGCAAAAAATTTATTTTGTTATTAAATGCTTCAAAACGTGAAATATTACCCCAAATGTTATATTACATTGAAAAAAAAAAAAATTTGTAATGAAACCAGTCAACCATGGTTCCTTTTTAAAAATAACATAACCTATTTTTTTCCTACAGTATTCTTATAGCTTTCAGAAACATGCATTGCCATTTTGTATTAACATTGCATTCATTATTTCAATGCATTCACAAAAGAAAGAAATACATTTATTGTGCAGTTAGTGACAGTTCCTTCAACTACAATGCGAACAATACCCCAAAACTAGCTGAACCGATCGCATGAGTTATGTATGTGGTTAGCATTTCTTCCAGTGACTTGACACACATGTCCCTACTACCATCTTCATTCTCTTCATTTCTCCCTCGCTTTTCCCCATCTTTCATTTACATTGTATTTTTTACTCCAAAACACTTTATCTATTGTAATCCCCAACCCAATTCCTATTCTTACCCCAACACTCATTTGAATTCCTTTTGCTTGTATGTGATTAAAAGTAAAGTCGTTGGATAACGGAATCAGAACGATAGAAATTACAAATTATCGAAATAAAATTGGCGACTCTTTCGCTTATATTACTTACTAGCTGTGCCCGCGATTTCGTCCGCGTGGAATAGTGATTCGGCAGCATTTTTAAATTTTTTAGGCTAATTATTTTTCAAATAAAATACATACATACATTACAATAAGCTGTTTACAGTATTTTACTCTACCCGAACGGACAGATACACTAAGGCATATTCTCCCACCTCATTCTATATGCTGCGCGGCGCGGCGCTTGGTAAGTTTCTTACTTGCGTTAATTTCAGTTTCATATTTTGTAATGATTCCGTAATTCTCTGTATTTTCTTCTATATTTTTATTTTCTGAGCCGTAAGCTTTTTTGCTGACGTCATTACACAAAAGCTTTCATCCCCTTTTTTTACCCTGTTTAGGGTAAAATTTTTACAAACTTTGAATGCCGTATTTATATCTAATTAAAAGCCTAAAAAGTAAGTTTCATGCTTCTTGCTTTAAAAATGACGCAATTTCCATTAAAACTTTCATCCCTTATTTCAACCTCTTACTGTCCTTTTTTCGCATTAAAAGGTATTATGTTCTTTCTCAGGCTCTGGACTATCTTTGTACCAAATTTAATTTAAATCGATTTAGTAGTTTAGGCGTGATTGCGTAACACACAGACAGACAGAATTACTTTCGCATTTATAATATTAAGTAAAGTATTGATTAATATTATTAATTATTTATAATTCCATAGATATAAACAAAAAGCACGTTGCTTTTTTTCGAAAGAAAAATAAATCTTCATTTTTGTTCAATTAATTATATTAAGAACTCGATCTGTAAAATCGTTAATAGATTAAACAGATTTAATATTAAATGCATAGAGATTAACAAAAACAACTTACCTACATATCTTGTTAACAACAAACCAAAATTAGATTCCAAACAGAAAAACGGTGTTTACCAACTCAATTGTAAAGATTGTGATGCAATCTACTTAGGTCAGACTAGCCGTTGTTTGGAGATTCGACTAAAAGAACACCTAACTAGCGTAAAAGAACAAAACTTGCAAATCCGGACTCGCTGAACATTGTCTTGATAAAAACCATAGTATAGATGACAATATACAGCTTCTACATAATCAACAAAAAGGTAAAAAGTTAAATTTACTAGAATTTATGGAAATTTACAACGCCTTAAAATTAAACAAAAACATTGTCAACAACCAAACTGAACTCTAAATTCATAATACGCCTCTACTAATGACACTAAAAAAACTTTTTATTCAAAAAGGAATATAAAATATTATGTACCTACTTGTAACTGCAATGCGGACAATGGGCCAATACGTTGTTGAACCGATTTCGATCCGAACGCAATGCAATTCATAAGTTATGCGGTTAGCATTTCTTCCAGAGAATTGACATACATGCCCCTACTATCACCTTCACACCTCTCTCGCTCCCCTAACCCACATTCACATCCCAATTCGCACTCTAATACCTTTAGCCATTGCGACCTCCAATACAATTTACATTCTCATCGCCAAACTTCCACCCCTTACCTTAACTGTCATTCATATTCTCTGTGCTTTTACGTAAATAAATTTTGGTCTTCAGAAAATATAGTCAGGAATATAGAAAATCCAAATTTCAAGTGATGACGCCTTAACTTTTTATTGACTTATTAATATGAGAAATCTCTTAAAACTCGATCCATAGATACAGTAGCGAGACAAAGTTCAATTTTTTATTATTTTTTTGATAGATTGTAAGAAGATATTTTGAAAATACCATATCGTCTGGCCTTGCGATAACTCAAGCGTGGAGCAACCCACTAATTATTGCTCTCAATGCTAGAGCTAGATTTACAAAATTTTCATGACAGCTAATTATTAATATCATTGTAAAATAACTGAAGTGGACTCATCCAAAACTCGAGGCATCTCCTATTGATATTTTTACAGAACTGTTATAGTACTTTCGGGTAATGTAACTGGTTGACCTGTTTCTTATTGTTGTAGAATTTCGAATTTCAGAACCTGACTTTGACCATTGTTCCTGGAGATAGCGTTTCGCTGAAAACTGCAGATCGTAAAAAATGCTTTAGCACACAATATATGTGCTTGCGATAAGAAAGAAAATATTGTAACAACAAACGGAACAAGGGAGGTTTACTTACGAGTTTTAAATTACCTTTGTACTATATAACACCTTCTAGCGCGTCTTTGTATTACTTTTCGAAACCGTACACTGAAGAATAATAATTTGTGCAATTTATTATCTATTTAGTTTTCTTATATGATGGAGTTTTTGTACTTTCATGTTCGAAATGTTGTACTTTATGGGTCACGAATTGACCATGTTGAAGTGTTTAGATACTGCACCCTATATTCTTCATAATTACATAGCTATATAAATCCACCTTTTCCATAAAAACATGTTGGTTAATTCACGCTTTGTAAAACGAAAATAGTTATTATCATTTTTCAAAATATGTATTAGAGTTTTGTATGCGAACAAATCAGCTAATTAATTTTTCTTGCCATTTATATTTTCTATTAATAGCAAACGAATACCTACATAGCTTTAACTATTTTTGGCACAAAATATGCATGGTTATAATAAAAGAAAGGAAAACAAGTCGACTTGTGTTTCATTATATTTAATGTAATATATCTGAAAGTGCATACGAAGTAGAAAATCGAGTAGGAAAATCTCAAAAATTAATTTCTGAACATACTTGGTCTAATAATCACAAAAGAAGTAATTCAAACTATCAATAGTGACCATTTGGTGAAACATATTTAATAAATGTAATAAATAAAACACAAGTTTTTTAGGTGTTTCAACAATAATTTAATGTCCTCGACAATATTGTTTCGACCCACATGTGGTCATTATCAAGAGTAAACAATCACTCTTGATAATGACCACAGGTGGGTCGAAACAATATTGTCGAGGACATTAAATTATTGTTGAAACACCTAAAAAACTTGTGTTTTATTTATTACATTTATTAAAGAAGTAATTAGTAGTGACCGACCAGCCTTTGAGATAGATCATTCTTTGGAAACCAACAATGTATTATTACTATTAATTATATTATTAATAAAATTATCTCTTCCAGAAAACTATACGAAATAAAGGAAGTACTTATTATTACTCAATAACCTAATTATAATAATTTAGTCGATAATCAAATTGAACCAGCGGTTATTACTCGCCTCTTCTTCTTTATGATTCGTAATGTATTTATTTATTTAATAAGATCAACGGCTAAACATTCTATAAGTACATTATAATAGCAATAAAAGCGTATAAAACAAGATAAATATAAATAATTACTTCAAAGGAAAGAAGCTCAAGTTTTAAACATATATCGCATGTTTAGCGAGGTGATAAGGAACATTTTACCTATTTTTTAACCTAACCTACTCTAATATTACTTAACCTAACTACCTAACTCATAAGCAGATAAATATGTGGTATTAGATTAAAGAGTCAGGAGATAAGATCATTCCCTAACAACCAATACGCGTTCAATCTAAAAGGATGTTAAATTAATTAAATTAAATTCAAGCATAATATCATAAATACTTATGTAAAAACTCGACTTGAGCTAAATTTAGAGCAAGCTAAATCCAATGATAGTCACGGTCAAAGTAGAGCATTGATCTACCAAACTCAGAAAATGCATATTGCAGAGATTTTTGCTTAGTTCTTCAAATATAGCTACCTATACATATAATTAAAAAATTGATGGCAAAACAAGAGATATGTAAGTTAAAATACGCAATACAGAACCTTTTAGACTAACAATAGTTCAAATGTTATGAAATGAAACGAAGATCTCTTGTGAAAATCAATTATACCTTAAGTTTATGTTAACAGAATGTGAATGTGATTATTGAATGATGAAAAGTGACTCCCAAATCATAGATTTCTACAACTCTGTCTAGATTAGCAGTATCTGTTGAATAAAAGTTAGTAGGAAGGTTGTTATTTTTATGAAGTGACATTACTTTACATTTTGTAAAATTTAAATAAAGCTCATTAATTACCTACCATATCTCAATACGGGTAGTATCACTTTGCAACTTGAAGACATTACTAGGATTGCTGATTTTAAAAACTTTTGGGGACGCTACATATATCATTATTAAAAATGTTATACAGAATGGGACCGTAATACGTAGTAGCCTTGAGGCATCCCAAAAGGGAAGGCTTTACAAAAATCAAGTACAGAAGAGCGTAGTTTTAAATTGTAGTAATCATCTATATACTCTTTGTAATAATCGATTTTTTCCAAAATTAATTTTTAGAGGTCGATAAACTACAACAGTGGAACGTTCCTACTTGTTTTATTTTTTTATAATTTCTGAATACACCACGAGGCGGCAACTTTCAGTAAAATATATATTATGCATATTCTTCAATATTCTTTATGCATAACATCAAAGTTTACACGTGTTGCATGGCTTACTTGTATGTATCGTGAAAATAATTGTAAGTATTTCAACTTTGACTTAAATTTTTTTTATTTTAGTAGGAAGTGTTTCGAAGCGTGTTTCGAAGCTCAAAGGGAAAAAGCCTAAGATGCACGCACATAATCTTTTCTGCCTTTCAAATCCTTTCACACTCGTTCTTTACATCATCATCATCTTGCCCTATAAGTTCATTCTTATTCATATTCGTACTTGCATGAATGATATATGAATATGTGTTGCGCTGTCAAGTGTCGACGACATATTACGATTGCAAGAACCTGCCTTTTACCATTTTTATTTTGCAACTCAAAAATATGTGCTTTAATTGTATTTGAATGCTGAAAGAGTGCAAAATTTTCTATCATTCCATTGCTGGGATAAAATTATGTACTTCCGTTGAAATAAAATGAGTTATCTTTCAAAAGGCAATAATTAAGATGAAAGATACTTTATGGATACCTCTTTTAAAACAATAACTAGTAATTATCTAAATCTCTTTCCAAACAAATACTAAATTTAAGTAAATTATATTTTGTAATTTTATTTACTCTTATTTTCGCATAAAACTGAATAAGGTTAAATTTAAGTGTATCCTTATTTGAAGAAGTTATATGTTCGAGGTGAAACGTAAGTGCCAATTCGTGAAATTAACAATTTTACCTCTAAACGGGTTTTACTATTTCATTGTGATGTAAACACGGACAAATTCATATTATCGATGAAGTTTGCATTTGTTACCTATTGCAAAACGTCAAATAACCGCAAACCCTTAGATTTCTCCATAAAACTGAAATTTGCCAAGTATTGGACTATAAAATCTTTAATCACACTGTAAGTAATAAAACTGTTGCTTTTGCAATTTAATAAATATTACAGAGATACAAGATAATAACGTTTCTACATCATTGAGTAAATCTTGTCAAGACAAATATTGGATTTATAATTCTTTTAGCGTTCATCGTTGATTTAATTCCGTTATATGACACATTTTATTATTGATAAAAGCATTTGGACTGATTTGAATATAAAAGTATACCTAATTTAAAATGGAGAATATACAGTTGCCAGCTTTAATATTTTTGCCACGATAATTCCGCAAAATTGAAGCACTGAAGAGAAAAAATGTGTTTCGTTTGACCTCAAACTTCTTATAGGTAATTTTGAAGGTAATTCTTCAGCTAAAGGGTTCTTAAGACTTTTACTAATTGTCTTTAGAAGTGGATGGAGTTCACTTGAATAAGGCGCGTACAAATTGTGAAATAAAAGAAAATATCGTTTTTACCGCGTCATGATGAAGCTTACTGCATCTTGTTACGAACTATTGAACTTTTTTTATGGATAAAAGATATAAGTGATTAGTTGTTGAATTTTATTATACATTAGTTACATTGATGTCATCTTGTTTTATCTTTGACTCTAACCGTTTCACTTGTTTTATTTTATACCCATTCATTGTTAAATACAAGACAAATATTAATTTAATTGATATTCATTGCAGGTACATTAATATACAATACAAGTATATAATATTTATATAGGTATATACAAGTCTTTTAATATTAATTAATTAATAATCTTCTGTTAGCGATTTTTCGATCTACCTTCCGTAAGTAAGGATCTGAGAATGGTCGTCATCCACTGTCACAGAATTCCGCTTTGTACACTACTAGTAGGAATTAAGAATTTTTCAGTATAACATAGTCTTGTTTTGCCTTGAAAATTAAAACCATATCAAGAATATGGTGCTTATTAAGGGTTGCCATTTCTTTCTTACTTACAATTAGTAAAATAAAAAATCATTTTGATTTTTATTTATATCTACATTAAATTTAGTATTCTTAAGAAATGAAACAAAACCTTAATGTTTTAAGAATTGTTAGCAGTTTACGTTTTTTATTTCTATACAAAAATTGATTAATTCAATATAATTTAAGTAATTTAAAAACTTTTAAACCCGGACTACAAATGAAACCCTTATTGTTCATGTCAATACGATTTCAAGATGAACAAGTTAATGCACTTGTCTTGTTAAGGCTATTTACTCAAGATCTGGAACATTTTTCTCAAATTATAATCCCTTTTTAGCGTCTTTTAAGTTAATACTAATAAAAATATTAACAAATAAAAAAACACTAACAATAAACAATCACAATTTATATACAGAGATGAACAAACATGAATAACAAATAAATGAAGATGTATATACAATAAGAAAGATGAAAGATTCAAAAAGATAGAAAAACAAGTAACAAAATTTCAACAGAACAACAAAAACAACAAAATAAATATAAACAATGTAGGCAACTTACTAAATCAGGAACGAAGCGTAGACTGTATTGAGAAACGAAATTTAGAGGGTATTTATACAAAAGGGTTGTTAGTAAAATAGATGTGATAGAAAGAAAAGTACTGAGAGAAAGGCTGATGACACTAGTTGTATAAATACGTAGAATTGAATAGATAGGAAAGTACAGAATTCAAAACAAAGCAATTAAGGGTAAAACCAGCTATTATGGTAGTAAGGGGTGCATGCTGGTACAGGTGAAAGTGAAATTATAGGTAAAAGTAGTAGGTACTCGTAATAGCGATAGCGGAACAATAGAAAGGAAACAAAGGCATGCACAAGATAAGAAGTTCATTGAAGTGATATTTACAAAAGTAAGAAAAATAAATTTGGAATAAAATGTACAAACTATTTACAAAAAACTAAAAATATTGCTTTGCCACACCTTAAAAATATTGATAAAGTAAATTGATATTCAGTTGGGTCCTGAACATTACACATTTTTTATACATATTATCTGTATCCGTGTATATAATTGTTGCTTTAAGCGAGGCGGTTAGGATGATTGACGTCACGGAATTGGGAAGTCCCGCGCGAACAATGGTGTGTAACAGCGTATCAATATGAAATATGTCAATGTGAGTGATTGATAGCGGGGTATGTGGTTGGTAAAATTTATCACGTGCTCATGTGAATCGTACAAAGGACCTACATCTTCACTTTTCTATTACCAATTTACAGGAAGACTATGAAAAGTTTGTAACAACTTTCTTGAAGTTTGCGCATTTCCATATACAAATTTTTGATATGATTAACGAACTATCTCATCTTTTGACATTTTGTCATCCTACAAGCCGTTTTATTATGGGTTCATCATCACCAAATGGTGGTGTTACGAAACAATCTCTTACGATAATAAGGAACGTCACAATAAACAGGCGCATCTGTTAGAAAGTAGTTAACCTTAAAAGGCTTCATCACTCGAGAACCAGTAAAGCTTTTATCATCTCCAGTATTTCTGCATATTTCTACATTTTTCAGTTGCTCTATCATTTTTGAAAGTTTAGGAGTTGTAACATGCAGAAATTTACGCTATGGCTGCGATATACCTAAAACTTCACGCTTCGTTTCTTCTTTGTTCTACTTTGTCTTATATTTCAGCTGAATCACCATTCCTGATAAAAAAAACTGCCCTTTCTGCAGGATCGACCCATGTCATGAGATATAAGAATTATTGTTCGAGGGTCAGATCATTTTTCACACCTCTCTCTAACCTTTAAGGTGACTAAAATAACACAATATTTTAACCTTACAAATTAATTTTGTTATTATAATACCTTGCTCGTTATTTAACCCTTAATAAGGCCGTACGCAACTAATTATTGCTTACTTTCCAATATATCAGTCTGATAAAACAATTTATTTAAACACATAAATATATATAGTTTATACCTACAACTAACCTACTAGCATATCATACAGGATAAAACATTTACAACAAATTCACAAACACACCTAGATAAGAACAAATATGTAAAAAAGAAGTATGTCGATCTTATACAAGTAAATGAAAACGGTACGATATGAATTAATGGAGAATTGATAAGATTAGAAAAATGACGACAAAGTGACACAAGTTTGAATAAAAATATATATACAGGATGTAGACAAGAACCGAAACAAACGAATTAGTGGCGAAAAAAACAAAATATACAGAATAGTGAAATATTTTATGAGGTTGCCCTATAATCTCATATAATTTCATCCACCAGCGGCAAGGAAGAGGGAGATTATAGGGCAACTTCATAAAATATTTAACTACCTTGTATTATTGTTTTGTTTTTTGCCGCTAATTCGTTTGTTTCGGTCCTTGTCTATATCCTGTATATTTATTTTTATTCAAACTTGTCACTTTGTCGTCATTTTTCTAATCTTATCAATTCTCCATTAATTGATATCGTACCTTCTTCATTTACTTGTATAAGATCGACATATTTCTTTTTTACATATTTGTTCTTATCTTGGTGTATTTGTGAATTTGTTGTATATATTTTATCCTGTCGGATTTGTTAGTAGTAGTTAGTTGTAGGTATAAATTACATATATTTGTGTGTATGAATAAATAGTTTTGTCAATTTTTGCGGATAATTTCGTAATTTCGTTACTCAGAAAATAATAATTGATAGAATAAATAACTAAAAATAAAAACACACAAAATGTTTCAACGATTTTATTAAACAAAACTCTACAATTGTTTCGACCAGTCGGTCTTTTTCTTTCAAATAATTGATGGATTTGCCGAAGATGTCGATAAGTTAACCCCTTAAAGGCATAAGCGCAAGGGGGTGCCAGGTTTTACAAGGCACCTCCAAACGTAAAATTAGCACACCCAAAATAAAATAAACACTTTTACAGTTCCTTAATATATTTTTATCTGTTCCTGCGTACCTATAACGTTGTTTATCAAATATCAGGTTTGTTTACTAAATGTTCAGGCACCCCCAACAAGTTAAATCCAGTTCCATTAATTCAAAATTAAATAAAACAATAGTTTCACCAATTAAAGGTATTGTATTCGACAATATCGTTTCGATCTATGTGATCATTATCAAGAGTAATTTGTAGCTAAACTTAAAACTACACAAATCACAAATTTATAATATACATAATATAAGTGGGGAGGAATAAGTTTCTAGTTCAAAAATGGTTGTTCATCAATATTTCTTTTCTATATATGACTTTCCTTACCTCTAATGACTAACAAAGATAGTTTTCTACCTTTGTTTACATTTGTGTTCTCTATACCTAAACACCTAAACTATGACCTAAACTTAAACAGTGATCTGAACAGTTTTTTGATCTAATTTATTAATGAAATATACATGTTCTTTTATGCGAGTCTATAAACCTAAGTAACTTGCTTTACAATCTGTACCACTTAATTTATATATCCCATTTTATTGTTCGATATTGACTTTTGGTTTTAGATTCATTAATTTTTTTTTAACGTCTTATTGTTCTATTCTACTGTTGAAATACCTAATTTTTTGAGTCGAGTTTTAAATTTACAACTTACGTTGTTGACATATTGTAAAGAACAATAAATATGACTTTCTAATTTTAAGCCTAAGCTATTATTAAACAGTAATTTTTGAACTCCTTTATTAAGTTTTTTATTTATGATTTTGTCTACAATGTTGGTATTAAAATTATTATTTATGGCTATATTTTTAATAATTGATATTTCTTTAGTATAATTTTGAATGGATAAAGGAAAAAACGACTAAAGAATTAAAAGCTGCCAGTTTAGTATTTTATTGGATGATTATACCTATTCAGCAGGAATGAATGATGTTATCTGTACTAGTAGGCTTACGGTATATATCATTCCATTGTTTTATTTAATTTTGCGTGTATTCATTATTGTAACGAATTTTCTAGTCAAAACTTATTTATTTAAATAATAATTTATTTAACACTATTTATATAACACTTAACACTAACTTAAAACTACTATTTATATTAGAAAAATTCACTTATTTATCTAACAACTTATTTATATTACTTGTGTCTTTCGTTTATCGTTTTGATTCGCGCACTGATGCTTTATCACCACAACTGTCCTCTGGCCCAAAGACGATCACTTTATACACACATTTCGAACTTTCTGGATAATTTGAAAAAGAAATCCTGATGGTTCTTGAATGATGAATAATAATTAGAAAGTCGTCGATCATTCCAGAATTGGTCGTGATACTTGTCGCTGGAGAAAAAATTACATCTTGTATGTTGATAACGATAAAAGAGCCGTACGCTGTGACTGTGTCATAAACATGTAAGCGATAAGAGGTACATGCACACAATTGTTATCGCACACACGTACAGTATCACTGGTCGCTACATTATGTTTCACAAGTGCCCCCTTCACAGTTTAAAGTTCCATTAATGCTTATCTGTATACATATATCAGGTATAGTGGCAATATTTTTCAGATTACGTAAGGTTTTACATTGCAAAAGTTACAGAAAACAAAAAAAAAACAAATTTATTTGACGCAAAAACAATAATATAAACCGTCTTTCTCTAAAGACGTTTATAACTGCATATTTCAAAAATTATTTCTTGTACAGGCATATCCACTATCGCAATGCATTATTACTTTATACGACGCAACATTGCCCATGGTTAGACATGTACCTTTTGTGCGATCTTTTCGACTTTCCTTTAATTCATTCCACATATAACTAGCCATGGCTGGTTTATCGACTTATCCTCATCTTTTATTCCATGCAAAGATTCGCCATGTCCATTAGAATTTTCTAATATTACCCAGGTCATATGACGAAGTCTCAACCAATTATGCAGATGAAAACTATGCTTTCAAAGAACTTAGATCTGGGGTCCTAGTTTTCGAAATATTACAAATTTGATTTTGGATCCACCTATACTGGTTCAAGTTTTTCTGTGATTTTCTTTAACTATTTAGGCAAATGCCTACAGGAACAGTATTCTTCACATAATATTTCACTTCTTTTCTGCCTTTATTTCGCTCCTTTCACCTTTCTCTTCCCAATCATCAATCACCCAATCTAAACTTCTAAAAGATAAGAATTTCCTCCTACCTACGTTCCTACTTTTTATTAGTGTGTATTAGGTCGGAGGAACTGCCTATCAACCTACATAATTAATTGGTGGGAGTGAAATATTTATTCAAAATTTTCATTTTTCCTTCATACACGACGTATAATATCACTTCACTTTTAAAATGAAATGCTTTTAATTTTGTAAAGTTTAAAATTCTAATACATTTTTCCATAAAAGCAATTTCTTTTATTCTAAATTCCTCCTTTATTCATGTAATGAAAGATTTCGCAATAGCTTTTTAAAAGGATTTTTTTCACTCGCAAGAGTAATATTTCTGTCCGCATGGAGCTCCTTATAAACGTTAATGGATGAGTAAGTATAAATGAAAATGAAATTTATCTCTTTTTTCATTCGGTTGATAGAGGGATACTTAAATACAAGAGTTTCAGCTGATCGCCCCTTATAAAAGCAGTAGAATTATTTACGAACCTCCTTACGGTGGCGTTACATTTGAGTCAAACTTTACAAACGTTTGAACATGAAGTTGCTTTTTTTTCAAGTGGAAACATATTTTGTATCACAAAAAGAAGAACAACTGAAAATGCTGCTTTGAAAGTATGTGTGATCTCAGAGACTAGGTACTTAGAAGTTAAATTAACTTTTTATCCAATCAGGTGTGATAAGTCGAGAGGTTAAGATTGAAAGGATAATAGCACATATAAAGGAATTTTTTGGGCTAAGACTTAGGGGTCAGTTTGGAGATCATGTGGAAATATAAAGAAAGGTGATCAAAGAGCTTTAATCACTAAACTACGTATATTGATTATGATATGATAAAAATACAAATAGCTTAGGTTAACTGCAAAAAACTAATTGTAAGTGAATCAGTGACTACCAGTCGGTGTTGTGAATATGTATCAAATAAAAAGAGCTGATTATTCGGCCTCATTTCAGGAATCGTAAAAGTAGAAAGCGGTTTTATTATAAGGATGAAACAGATAAATTGAATGAAATGAAAACAAAAGAGAAGTGAGAAATAATCTACGAAATACAAAAACCCCAGCATTTTCCCAAATGATCCAAGAAGATATAAAAAACTTCATCCATGTCTGTCAAATGCCGTACTCAGAATTAGACTATGGTCTACAATTTTAACAAACATTTTCCCATAAATCTAAATAGTATTGTAACTAAGGAAAAAGTCATGATCAAATTAATAAAACTGATCAGGCCAAATAAGTGGAAGGACTTTATAAAATTTGAGTAATGACGACTTCAAATATTTCAGTATTGAAAGTACTACTTGGCTTGTGTATACTAGGTATATAGGACCCATTCCACGAAAAATGAGCGTCAAACAACAGATCTTTTAAAGTCGGTCGAGCAGACCTCTTGCTAGGTCACAACTAAATGTTTGTATCATTAAACGTACGTTAATGTAATGAAGACGAAATTTATTTATTAATTGTTGAATATTTCATTGGTTTTAATTTTTTTTCGTGGGTCCATATTTTTTTTTTCTAAAATAAAAGTAGCCTAAGTTACTCATTACATCAGCTATCTGCCAGCGAAAATCCCATCAAAATCGATCCAGCTGTTTCAGAGATTAGCCAGAATAAACAGACAGACAGACAGACAGACAAAAATTGTACAAAATATTATTTTGGTATATGTACCGTATATACAATAATATGCACTTAGTAAAGGCCGTTATTTTAATGTTACAAACAGACACTCCAATTTTATTTATTTGTAGATATATATATGTGATTGGTGTAGTTAATGCAAATTTCTGATTAAAAATACATTTGAGAAACAGGGAAAAATATTCCAATAGTAAGTAGATGTTTATAGGGATTATCTACCGTAATTAAAATAGCAAAAAGAAGAACTTTGTTGTTGTTTCGAAGATGAATAATAGTAACATTGACATATGTATATTATAAAAAAATAGCAAGTAAATTATTTCTTTTATTCAAATAATAAAAGAGAAAGTAAATGAGCATTTTATTGTATTTAAGTTTCTAGCAGAGACATAAGGCCGAAATTGAGTTTAGTTTTGCACTTATTTTTAATGTTATAAAAAGATTTTCTTTGCCTAAGAAATTTAACAATAAACTAACCTCCTTTACAGAAAAGAATAATTTAAATATATGATAAAACAAATAGAAAAATTGGTTTTTATGTTCACTACATTGCAATATTTCCTGTACAAACTATTTCAGAAAGTGAAAAACAAGCTAAACTACACAAAACAAATGCCCAAATTGTGTTAAAACTTTTGGGTATTGAATTAGAAATTTTCGTCAAAATATGTTTTTTTTGCAAATTTTTTCTCCTGAATACAAAATATCAAAACCACGAGCTGTGCCTTGTAGTTTAAAAACACTTAAGATACTTGCGTAGGATGCTGTGATTTGTTTTTTTTTTAATTTAGCTACACTGAAATTCAATCAGAGGCAAAATCCTTTCCATATCATGCCCCATAAATATCTCACTCGCCAGCTAATTCCAACAAGAAAATTTGCTCGTAATTCAAAACTACAGTACGTTGGTATTAGAAACTAACCAGGTCTTGGCCCATGGGACTTAATACAGGAGTCAGCGTGGCTCTTAGGCTAAAAAGTTTGGATATCTCTGATCTACACCATTAAACCAAAGCCTCAGGGTGTACCGCAAATGGAAAACTTGTTGAAACTAGAGCCATTATTTACTACAAGTAAATAATTTACTTTGAACATATAGGACATATTTAGAGTAATTGTACCTATTTCTGCTAAAAGAACAGCCTGAAAACTGGCAGAGCTACACAAAGATTTAGATAAAAAATTGTAGGTAAAAATTACTATGCATTTAACAATCGGGTGACAACTTATCGTTATGGTAGAAATTACTAAACTGCGTATCAAAATTTGCTGTATACAGGGTTTTTCAAGTTGATGGGCTATTAGAAGTAAGTATGTATATTAATAGAAGGAATTAAATTCTGAAACATGGGCTCATTTGGTTATTGTTTATGCCGCTTTTTTTTAAATGTTTTCAAGTTCGATTTACATCCGGTTATAGCGGAAGTCGACACCAACTTTGTTATTTTAAATAGAATGGTATATATTGAAAAACCCTGTATATATATTATATTTTTTTTTACGTTTTGTAATATGAGGTTAGTCCGGAAAATACGCATAAAAAATCGGGCCGCCTCGTCAACGCATTGCAGTGCGTTCTACCAGTAAGTAGGAGTCTACGCCTGCTTGTTGAAAGTGACCCTTTTTCACCTGCTGTCGGTATGGAGCTTTCTCTGATTGAGGAACAGCGCCTCAACGTTAAGTTTTTCGCAAAACTAGGCAAAAATGGCCGTAAGACTTTTATGGTGTTTGAATGAAATTTACGGAGAGAGTTTTCTGAATGATGACCCTCGCCAAGGACGCCCTCCACATCGAGTTCTGAGAGAAATGTTAAACAAATTTGGGCTTGTGTTTTTCAAGACCGTGGATCGACAGTAAGAATGCTAGTCGAAGATCTGTCAATACCGAAAACAGTCATCCAAGAAATTCTGACAAGAAAAAACTTGAAATACAAAATTGTGCGTTCCGAAGCTCCTGACTCCAGAACAGAAAACAGAAGGGTTGCTTGCTCTGCGGATTGATTGGAAGCAGAGGGAGGGGAGGGGACTTTCTTAACCGTGTCATCACTGGAGACGAATCTTGGTTTTACTAATTCGATGTTGAGCTCAAGTCTTAAAGCAAGGAGTGGAAGCAAGCGGGGGAACCGATTCTCAGGGCATTCTTTACAAGGAATTTCTCCTTCCCGACCAGACAGTGAACGTAAATTTCTAGTTCGACCGGATTTGGCAGAAAGGGGTAGGCGGATCCATCACGACAATGCGCTCGCTCACACGTCGCTCGTTATATTTACATAACTTTTTGGCCCGAAGCTCGATCACCGTGACAGAACACCCACCTTATGCACCCGATTTAGCCCCTTGCGGCTTCTTCCTGTTCCCTAAATGCAATTGTTTTGGGGGCGGCACTTAGGGGATGTGGAAGCCATCAACGCAGCAACAACATTGCAACTGAAGAGCCTCACAACTTTCAGGGAACCTATCAACAATGGAAACGGCGTTGATAGAAATGCATCTTATTTCAGGGGGTACTTTGAAGGAAGTCATATTGAAATACCTGAATAATTGTATAAGAAAGTTTTTATTCAACTTTTATACGTATTTGCCGGACAAACCTCGTAATTGCTATAAATACTTTTAATTTTTTCTATATTCTGAGGTTGTCATTCGATTACCTACATTTTGTAGATAATTTTTACTATGCAATTCTATCCGTGTATAAAGTAATCCCATTAAGTGATTAAACTTGAACACTAGGCATGAATAATTTATTAGATAATAGTTACTGTAAAATTTGAAAAAAAAAATTAATTTTCCCAAAATTTTTAAAACTCAAGAGGAGATCAATTTATAATCTAAATTGACAGTGATTTAGGAAATCCTGAATTAATAATAACTGAACCAAAGCATCAACGTGTTAAATGTCTGTAGAGAAGAGTTAAACTGAATATTTTTTTTTAATTACTGACTACATTCACAGTTCTACACCGATCGGGGTCGGGTATATTTAGGCAGCGACATCCTATTACTAATCATGATGCCAATCCGGAACAACCCTAAAAATAGAATGGTATGGCAACGTTTATTGCGTTATATTTCAAAAAGGGAAGCTTTAATCTATCGGAACTCAGATAAATAGCCTTTATTTATACTTGCAAAAAATTCCTTTGTTTCCGTAAACTTTTTATCGTGCCCCTGAATGTGTCATGTTCTAATTTACTTAACAGAAGTGCTTTTACTAAATATGCTCTCTCATTACAACCTGTTGTCCTTTATGAAGTGGTTGTCGTCAAGTTGTCCCCATCGAATATGTCCTTTTTTGCCTGCAAATATGAAATGGAGGAACGAACCCAAGTAAACACTTTATGTTTGAGTTTATCACGGAGCGAACGTGGCTGCAGGCAAAAAACTGTCCGCAGTAATTTCGCACTGGCTCCAGGATTAATTAAAAGCTGTTTTTATCTGTTTTGTTAACTAGAGTTTCCGAACTGTAGAAACTCAGTTTATCGTCTGGGCTCCCGTTTGCCTGTGGGAGATCCGCTTGAATTTGTCGCTTAATATTTAGCTACTTCTCTACTCGTTTTTAACGCATACAAATATGTATGTATATAACCCCGTTTTTATTAACTCGGTTCGTTATCGGTCTGTTTTTTCTCGAAAATTACCTTAACTTATCACATAAACTGTACAGGATGGGTCAACTTGAACACGTTTAAAGGCAAAATTTACTTTCTAAAGGAGATGGGCAGAAACGGATGTCGATGTTTGGAGGTCAATTTTTATTAGAAATTGTTTGGCACTAACCCTATCTCATAATGTATCAGTGTCTTAAAGATACGGGGTGTTTTTGGAAAATATGCATTTGCTATAACTTTTTCCTGGCGTAATTGTTTGATTTCTATGAAAGCATCTTTAAAGCACTTTTTTTATGCAAAATTCAACGGTGTAAAGTTGTTCTGAAATCAATAGTTTAGGTGTTAACTACCTATAAAAAAATCAGTTTTGTAAAAAGTGTTCAAAATTACCTGTTAAAACTGTATAAAATATTTTATGTTTTTACTGAACCGTCCTCAAGAAATATCGCTTTACATATATTGTATTCCTCAATTTTGGTAATAAGGCTTTAGGAACAAACATTATTGTTAAAGTAAAAAAAATGTATTATGTATAAAATTACTTTTTTAATTGTTAATAACTAAACTATTAATTTCTGAACAATTTGTCTTACACCATGGCATTTTACGTAAAAAAAGTGATTGAAAGATATTTTTGTAGAAATAAAAAGATTTCGTTGGGCAAATACAGGATTTTATCTTAACCCCAAGACAATGAAATTTCTCAACTAATTTTAAATATTTCAGAAAAAGTTTTAGACAAAAGCCTTCATTGGAAAAAGAATTTCACCTTCTAATGATCTTGAAGGTAAAAATATACACCTCTGTCTAAAGGTTTTTCCGAAAATTCGTCCTTCGAGACCATACAAATATTTTAAAGAAAATTCAAACGAAATTTTTTTATTCTCTATACTCTTGATAATGACCGACTAGTTCGAAACAATTGTTGAGTGTCCAATAAAGTTATACCTGCAGAAACATTTTTGTTTGAATTTTCTCTATTAAGATGTTTCTCCAAAATTACAAATACAATAGTATCACACAATTTTGCCCAAAACTTGTAACGTTTTTTTTTTCTATGAAAAATCCCGTTACGAAAATTTAACTTATTTCAATTCAGTTTGTCTTTGTCTTGGTTCGGCTGTATTGATTTCTTCTTAATTTTGATCGACCTTCCGTCTTATCATCAGTACTAACAAGCTTTGCGCAGCATTACACGATCGATGGAAGGGTCGATAAAATTTTCCGGTCAGTGCTCAAGGCTTTTGTTTCTGGTTAAATTTTTTTGTTTCCAATCCAGTTACCTTTTAATTTTAATAGTTCATGTAAATTCATTTAAAATAATTATTTCTTTTAAACTCATTTTTGCTATTCACTCAATTTTTTTTTTTTTTGATGTAACTAATTGATTTTTTAATTTTCCTATTTGCCAGGTGGCCTCTTTGTGAAGTTATACTTCTTTTAGCGTGTTAGGGAAAAATGATGAGAGTAAATTTTTACAATGCGCGCGCACACCGACACGGAAAACCGACACTATACCGACAGTATGGGGTTAGCTAGTCATAGATCGAGGTGTGCTTATTGTGTCAGAAAACATACTGTAACGAATTTTCTAGTCCAAGATAATGATTTAAACAATTATTTATTTAACACTATTTATAACACTTAAACACTAACTTAGAACTACCACTTATATTACAACAATTCACTTATTTATATAACAATTGATTTATATCACTTTGTCTATTATTGGCTTTAATTCGCGCACTGATGCTTTCTTCAACTAACTGTCCCTCGGTCCAAAGATGATCACTATATATACACCTTTCGAACTTTCTAGACAGGAACTCGAAGAAATCCTGAGTATTCCCGAATGATTAGTAATAATTAGAAAGTCCTCGATTATTCCAGAATTGAACTTGTTACTTGTCGCCGGAGAATGATTTACATCTTGTAAGTTGATAACACGAAAAGTACCGTGTGCGGTGTCTACGCCGTAAGCATGTTAGCGATAACAAGTACATGCCACAAATTGTTATCGCACACACGTACTGTGTCACTGGTCGCTACACTACCCCCTCCTTAAGGGTGATTCGTCCCGAATCACATTCTACCGTTCTTTCAGAGGTACTTGCAGGTGGATCCGCTTCGGCATCCGGTTGTCTGGTGGAAATGGCAGTCAACGGTCTTCAATGGTGACGGTCCTCGTCGTTGATTTCCGGCGCACACCAAGATTTCTATACCAGTGTATCGGAACAAAACCTCCAGCATGTTTCTGACCACCCTCCAATCCAGCCCATCAAGTCCACGTCTGATCCTCGGTATTGCTAGCTTCAGGATGTTAGCGTGCAGCAATTGCTCTCTTAGTTCTATAAGGGAGTACCATAAGGAGTGGTAGGTAGGCTTCTCCGACGACTTGCTTTTGGTGACTAGATAGAAGATGGATTGGGTCCCATCGAGTAACTGCAATACTTTTCTTCCATCTTTGACCTGGCCGAGTAACATCGGTAGTCGCCCAAACTTCTTCCGAAAGACCGTGGCAATCCCACGGCTCATGTCCAAATCCCTTGCCACACAATGGGCCAGCGAGTATTCCTTCGGGACGGCGAATAAGTCCTGCTGAACTTCGGTGGTGACTCCAAATCGGGCTTTACGGTGTAAGTTCTGTTCGGCCATAAATTCTTCGTACTGGGGCTCTGGCGATCGAGCCCGCACAACTCTAACTCGAGCTTCCTCGTGGTTGTCCCCAGCATATGAAGCCAGTCGGTTGAAGTGGACTTCTCTTGGTTTTCCATTGGGAGTACGTCTAATTCGGTAGATTACGTCATTGATTCGTTTGATAACTTTATACGGGCCTTCCCAATCTTGTTGCAGCTTCGGCGAATGACCCCTTTGACGCTTCGGATTATAAAGCCACACCAAATCTTCTACATGGAATCCTCCATCAGTGGCCTTAATGTCATATGCGTCCTTCATCCGGTCACCCGGTCACTGGCTATCTGCATATGGGAACGTATCTCGTCATGGATGTCGTCCAATCGTCTTCGAAGTTCACTGACGTAATCTTCTCCAGCCACGTCTTCGCCAGGTTTGCACCCGAACTTTAAGTCGCATGGTAGTCGCAACTCTCGGCCAAACAGTACCCTTGCTGGTGTTTGTCCAGTGGTTTCATGTATGGAAGATCGGTATGCCAAAAGGAACAATGGCAGATAACGATCCTAGTCTCGCTGATGTTTGGAGACCATTTTGGACAGGTACTTGTTAATGGTCCTGTTCATTCGTTCTACCATGCCGTCTGATTGGGGCTGATGGGCTGTAGTACTAGTTTTGTGAATGCCCAATATCTTACAGATGTCCCTGGAATATGGTTGACTCGAAATTCCGTCCTTGGTCGGAATGCAACTCCAGTGGTACTCCGAATCGGCTAATTAGCTCTTTCACGAGCGTTTCCGCCACTGTTGTTGCCGTCTGGTTTGGAAGGGCGTACGCTTCAACCCATTTTGTAAAGTAGTCTACTGCCACTACGATGTACTTATTTCCATCTTCAGATTCTGGAAATGGTCCGGCAACATCTATGGCAATTCTCTCGAATGGGCTGCCGACGTTATACTGTCGCATCGGAGCACGCTGTCGCTTCTGAGGTCCCTTACTGGCGGCGCACGTCGTGCACTTTCTGCACCAATCTTTCACGTCCTTCTTGCAGTTGACCCAGTAAAATCGTTCTCGTACTTTACCAAGGGTCTTCTTTACACCAAAATGTCCTCCTGAAGGGTCGTCATGGAGGCACTGCAGGACTTCCTTTACTAAGCTTCTCGGTATCACTAGCTGACGTCTGCTTTCGGTGCCATCTTGGTTCTCGACCACGCGCTGTAGGAGACCATCTTCTTCTTTAATGGAATCCCATTGAGCCCACAAAGATTTTACTTCTGTTGACTTGGCAGCCACTTCCTGCCAGGTTGGTCTTCTGCCTTCTTTCTTCCAATCCAGGGACGGTTTTAAGACCACGTCGGAATGTTGTTTTGCCTTAATGTTGTCCGGCTGCCACTGCTCGTCCAAGATAGTTATCATCCTGACCTCTTCGTGTTCTTCGACGCGTTGACAGTGTTTACAATTATCCAGGCAAGGTCTTCTGGATAGGGCGTCGGCGTTTTTATGGCTACTTCCCGCTCGGTGTTCTATGTCAAAGTCGTACTCTTGCAGCTTCTCTATCCATCTGGCTACTTGGCCCTCGGGGTTCTTAAAATTCAGCAGCCATTTCAACGCGGCATGGTCGATTCGTAGCAAAAACTTTCTTCAGTAGAGGTATTTGTAGAAATGCTCCACGCTTTTTACTACGGCTAACAATTCGCGTCTGGTTACGCAGTAATTACGTTCTGGTTTGGATAGAGTTCTGCTGAAGTAGCCGATCACTTTTTCTTCACCATTCTGTATTTGTGACAGGACCGCGCCAATTCCAATGTTGCTAGCGTCGGTGTCCAGGACAAACTTTCCGGTTGGTAGGGGATAGCTCAATACAGGTGTAGACGAGAGGGTTTTCTTTAGTTCTTCAAAGGCAGCTTGGCAGTCTTGTTCCCAACAAAATGATCTACTCTCTTATGTGAGTCGAGTCAGAGGCTTAGCAATTTTAGAAAATCCGGGAACAAATCGTCTATAGTAGGTGCAGAGCCCAAGAAAGCTTCTGACTTGATAGACGTCAGCAGGTACAGGCCACTCTTGAACGACCCTGATTTTCTGTGGGTCGACTTAAACGCCGTCTCCGGATACTACATGCCCCAGGTAGTTGACGGTCTCTTGGAATAGCTGACATTTCTTGGTTATTGTCAGTGGAAGTAGGCCGGGGGCTTCTTGCTCCGGGATCGACGTTTGCCCCGCCGCGCCGACCCTGACTAGTTTTCCTGTAGTCGGGGCTTATCTTCTTGAGGAGCAGATCTTTCGCTTTTACAGCTGCTTCTCACGTGGCCTACCTTTCCACAGTTCCAGCACCTTTTAGTCGTTACTCGGCGGATCATCTCTTCCAGTCTATCCAGTCTATCGTCCCGACCGGCTGACTCTTCTTTTAATTCTCGCACTCGACATTGTCGTGTCGACGCCTGTTTGACGACGTCGTATTCCAGTGCGCGGGCCAATGTGTCAACCAAAGTCCTCGGCCGGTCCAGTCGGAGTCGCTGTTGTATTTCGTCGTCCTTTAGTCCGTCAATAAGCGCGTCGACGGCAAATCTTTCCAGGGTATCGTCGGCCATACCCGGATAGGCGAGCCGGACTAACCGTGCGATATCCGCCTCGTATTCCTGAAGACTTTCCCCTGTCTTCTGTCGTCGGTTCTTTAGCTGCACATGGTACACAGCCGTCAGATGTGCTTGGCCGTATCGCATCTCTAATCTTTTTACTAGCCGATAGTAGTCTAGTAATTGTTCTGGTGGTTACGTGTTTAAAGTTTCGCCAGCACCATCACGCAGAGCAAGGGCAAGTGAAGAAGCTCTCTCTTCTAACGTCCATTTGTAAGCTTTTGCAGCCACTTCGAATTGCATCAAAAACGTGGTCCATGAGGTTTTTCCGTCAAACGTTGGTAGCTTCATATGCACTTTGGATGATATGACCTGTTCTTCTTTCACGTCGGGGATTTCTTTGCCGTCAACCGCTCTATGTCTCTTTTCCGTAAGTTGGTGACTGATCTCTCGTCTTTCCGGATTCAGAACCACTTCTTCCATTTGAGCCAATCTTTCGTCGAAAGTCCCCAGCTTTTTGTTTATTTCTTCTTGTTCAACCTTTACTCCTTTTAATTCTTCTCTTGTTTCTTCTTCGAATTTTCCCAGTTCTTCTTTCAAATTTCCTTCGAATTATTCTAGTTTTTCTTCCAGGGCTTTTGAGTTTTCCTTTAATTCTTCAAGATTTTCCTTTAGTTTCTTTTCCAATTTCTTTTCAAATTCGTCCTAAAATTCATATGTGCTGGGATCGAAACCTTCTTGTAGCAAAGCCTCCTCGAGCAGCCTTTGTAGGATGTTCTTAGTACCAGACGTATCTTCATCTCGCTCTTCCAGTTCGCTTTTCAATTCGGCGACTTTCAACTCGAACAATTTTTTCGGCATTTTTATTTATTTTGTGTTTTAGGTCGATTCGCAGACCCCACACCTGACACCAATTGTAACGAATTTTCTAGTCCAAGATATTGATTTAAACAATTATTTATTTAACACTAATTATAACACTTAAACACTTACTTAGAACTACCATTTATATCATAACAATTCACTTATTTATATAACAATTGATTTATATCACTTTGTCTATTATTGGCTTTAATTCGCGCACTGATGCTTTCTTCAACTAACTGTCCCTCGGTCCAAAGATGATCACTATATATACACCTTTCGAACTTTCTAGACAGGAACTCGAAAAAATCCTGAGTATTCCCGAATGATGAGTAATAATTAGAAAGTCCTCGATTATTCCAGAATTGAACTTGTTACTTGTCGCCGGAGAATGATTTACATCTTGTAAGTTGATAACACGAAAAGTACCGTGTGCGGTGTCTACGCCGTAAGCATGTTAGCGATAACAAGTAGGTACATGCCACAAATTGTTATCGCACCCACGTACTGTGTCACTGGTCGCTACAATACTATACACGTGGAGGTTAGTTGACGGTATATATTATTTATTTACATCATAGAATAAAATATTTTTTTACGTTATTATTTAATATGTAATAAGTGTACAAAGAAATTAATAAATTAATAATAGGTACATAATAATTATTTAAGTCCGGAAAAATTAAATTATTCCAAATATTAAATTAAATTAAATGTTTTTTTCTTAAAGTTATCTTATAATTTTAAGTAATAAAATTTATCCTTAGGTTGTTCCATGCACAGTACAACATCACGATAGTATCAAAATAAATTTTAATAAATATTTGGAATACATGAATAAACTTAAACGGATAAGATAATCAAATAAATCCCAGCGAGAAATAATTTAGAAAAAACTATTAATTTTTTTTTATGATTATAACTAGATAATGCGTTATAATAAAACTTTCAATGTATTAAATACCCTTTTTCTGTTATTAGTGTCGTTTTTTCTACAAACGTAGGATAACCCGAAAGATAAAATTTTTAGAAAATTTTTTATCAAGTTACGTCAAAGAAGTATAACTTCTTACGTGCGTACATAAGTACACACAAAACTTTTTTTTTAATATCTAACTGTATCTTTGTAATCTTTTGGGTCTTTGTGGCCAATTTTTAATTTATTTATTCAATTAATTTTTCTCACCTTCTAATATACATATATATTTTTAAGCTTGAAATTTTTTTATGGTATCTGGGGTGTATATTGAGTGAATTAAAGTTGGTTTGACGACAGACACCCCTAATCCTCCCTTTTTATCCTTTTTTTAAGGCATATTTAATGCCACCTTATTTATTTTTTTAAATTAAAACATATTTATTTTTAGGAAAAATTACATGATACGTTATTCCTTATTCCTGTCATTTTGTCAGCCCATCCAGTTATACTAGGTTCCAGTAGGACTGGGAGGCTGGGATTAAGGGTCGGGGTTAAGACTACACGAGGTATCAATTTAACCAGGCTAAGGGACTCTTATCCAACATAACAACCTCTTATGAGCCGATGAACACCTGCAGGCAGCCCTTGTAACTAATAATAAGGTTGGTCCCTACAGTTATAAAAACTGTCTCGCCTCTATTGATTATGGAAAAGTCCCCTTGAGACCCTTAAACCAGCTTTAGTTTCAACCTTGGCGCAGGGTAATTTTTTTTGGCTGATATAATGTATGTAAGTGTTTTTTTTTTGTAATTGTTTCAACATACTCGTCGAGTTTTCTTTTTTTTTTGTTTATGAGAGCTTCGAGCTCCCAACAGCATCAGGGTTCTTCAGGAACCACTACTGCTCTACCCGGAGCACAGTAACTTTTCTTTGTTTGACTAAGTGACTTATTTTTATTGTTTTACACAACAATAACTAATAACGTTAAAAGGTTTATTTGAAATACTGAAATCCAATCGACATATTTCACACTCTCAAGATAAATGATTTACCCTTCTTAGAAACCTATTCACTACCTGTTACAAATCGGGAGAAAACTACAGTTACTTTAAAACAAGGAATGAGCTTAAAAACAATTTTATCAATGTTGTCTACTTATTTGTCATGTTTGTTGAAAATACTAATAGCTGAATTAACAACTGGTAACGATGCTAATGAAGATGAATGCTTTTGGGAAACGGTTATTCTCACGCTAAATATTTCTTGAATAACTTTAATATTCCAGATTATGCTCCTAGTAATGTGCTAAATATGGCGTTCCATAAGGCGACCATAAAGTTTAATTCCTAAAGTTTAAAGCCGTATATTGTGGATGGACCTTAAAAGTTGAATGTTTTCTACTTCAAAATTATAGTTAAATTTAACCCCACTTAAGTTGTTAAACTTAAATTGGTTCTTCTTAACTACCAAATTACCAATATAAATATAAGATAGGAACATTCATATTTAAGTAGCTGCAATACTATTGAAAATTAATGATCTTTGGTGAAGTGACTATATCTAAGCCAAACTGGATTTTAAATATAGAGCGGTTAATCTTAATTTATAAGGGATGAAAAGTAATTTCATCGTAAAACTTGATGTAGATAAATATCTGCTTCTGATGACCAAAACGATCTACTTAATGAAAATATTTTATATCTCCGGATCAACCGATTGAAGTACACATATGGTATAACAGAAAAAATAAGAACAAGGTAGACAATGAGTGGAAGGTTTAATATAATGAGGTGATTGATTGAACACAAGGGTTGATGTAAATTTCAGGAAAAGGGTAGATAATAGGGTGATACCCATGGAGAATTGGAATGAGATGAAACGGTTGATGAACTGTCACGAATAAGCGAATTTTATATGGTGTTTTTTAATGATTTCATGAATTCAATAAAGGTTTATAAGATAAATAACACTTAATAACTAATAAAAAAATACCAGTTTATTACTTGTTTAGTGTATACTTACTACTTACTTACTACCCTAACCCTTCCTTTGCTTGCTTGAACATTCTTTGCTCTTTTTCTGACTGCCTATCAACTCTAACTAATAATCAATTATTTTATACTGACCCACATGCTGCTCCTATAGTTACCCCCGGACGGAACTTTGGAAGTTGATCACGGCCAACATATACCGTGCAACTATAATGTGACGGTTCCGTGTTTCGTAAAATCGACACGTTGCATATCAAAATTGGAACAGATGTAACTGAGAAAGTTGGAAAAAAGAATCAATACAAAAATATAGAAAACAATACGTTAATACAGGTAGCAGAAAAAAGTGAATTAGAATTGAAAGCAAAGAAATGGTAATATACAGTAGTTAAAGTGTAGCTGAAGAAGCCTCTAGGCTAAAGGGAATAACAGATGTTTATTCATACAAAGGATATAATACAAAATAAAATGCATGAAAAATAAGTACCACAAAAGATTTGAAAGACCCTGAAAATGGCAAAGTTTTAATGCAAATAAAAACAGAACAAGAACAAGTCAAAGAATGAAAAGAAAAAGTAATTATTATAGGGGAAATTCTCAGGATAAGATTTGTGGCGGATACCGCCATATACTTAAATAGAATTAAGGAAAATAACAATTTCAAGTTATTTGTCGAATACATTACATTAGTTCGGGGTAAGTTTAATACTTCATTGTGTTTATTGTATAACAGAGTATTGCTTTGTGTTTCGATTCTAAATTTATTTCTTTTGTTAAAATTCATGTAAATACCTTTTCAAATATTTGTATTCGATTTAGATATTGCTATATTGTATATCTTTTGTGTAATATTTCTTTGTGTCTCTGTGCCTCTATAAACATTCCTCTCTTTTGTAAATATTTCTATTGTATTTTGCTTATCTATTCAAGTAACTTATTAACGGTTCTTTCATATAATCTCTTTAACATTTTAAGTAATAATTCAAAATTATTCCAAAATTTTTAAATAAAATAGGAAGTATCCATATGGATCGAAAGAGGATAAAAAAAGGAATCGATTGAAAAAATAAATAATAGTAGATGCTATTTGAAAAAATGAAGTAATTCGTGTTTGATGTTTTTCAATTTTAGAATTTTATTTTGAACGCCCTGTATAAATTATTTAATTCAATTTTGTCAAGGCGTTAGCACTAATATTCAGCTATTACTAGTAAAAATTTCAACACTCTAAGTCGTATTTTGTGGAAGTTATGATTTTTTATAATTTGGGTTGCGGTAGCGATTTTTTTTCTATAAATTAAATTAACTCAGAAACCGATCGTCATAGGTGTACAAGTTGGTTTCAAACTTACCTTAGAATTACACGTGTTATTCAAATTCAGCGTGAAAAATATACCATTCCATTTAAAATAACAAAGTTGGTATCGACTTCCGGTATAACCGGATGTAAATCGAACTTGAAAATATTTTTAAAAGAAGCGGCATAAACAATAACCAAATGAGCCCAAGTTTCAGAATTGAATTCCTTCTACTAATTCATATACTTCTAATAGCCCATCAACTTGAAAAACCCTGTATATAAATAATTATCACTATACTTTATTATAATTACACTACACAATTCATTTCAACTATGTTTAGGAATATTACAAAATATTCGTAACAATTTTACTAGTTACCAATAACCTATTAAGTAAAATAACAATACAATTATTGTAATTTTATTAAACTTATACTAAAAATACTTCGTAATTTCAGTAGGTACGTTCAGAAGTCGAGATAACGCGAGTGACAGAATCAAAGAAAACAATGGCAAGTGATATGTTAAGAAAGTATGTAGAGAAAGTTATTATTATTAAAAAATTAAATCAAAACTTACCGTTAAATTGCTTTTATTTTATAACTACCCGATAACTTTGGCTTCATAAATATTGGAATACAAATGTCCTGCAAACATGGACGACAGCGCCATCTGGCGGCCACTGATCAAAGTAAAGTTTTTATGCAAAAAGACAAGAAATAACAACACTAGCGTTTCTAATAGCTTCGTTTATGATGTAAATAGATAATCAGAAGGAGTGGTTCAATGGATGTATCAGGTTTTAATTTCTGTCTATTAATTATTTTTTTCTTTCTATAGAGTATTTTTATTTTGTGTCTCAAAAATTCATCACATTTCTAGAATGTGTGAAAAAAAATTTTTGATGATTTAGTTCTGCTACAGCAGATTTATTTTTAGTAAAATTACAATACACTATCGAATCCTATAATCAATTTTCTTCAAACTTTCATTGATTTTATTGTAATTTCAATTACATTTATTTTTGTAATTTTTCTTAAAATTGTAATAAAGCAAATTACAAACAATGTTTGTAAATTCGAAATGGTTTCTACTGCAAGCTGATAAACGGTTCAGTAAAATCACAATGTGTGTAGAATTTATACGTAAGGATTGTAAAAATACAACTGGTATTGGTAGATTTCCTCACGTATCTTAGAAGATTACTTGAATTGTATTGTAATTTTGTATTGCCATACACTGATTTCTAATTTTACTTATCTTTTGTTTTGTAAAACAATTGTAATTTTACAAAAATTTATAACAGTGCAGATCTCTTCGCTTTTAGCCGCGGCAGTATACATTCTTCATTTTCTATATACGTGTTTGTTGTTTTCGTTAACTATTTTTAGTTTTGTTTAATTACTAAGTCCTCCAAGGGAACGAAAAAGACTAAAGATTGAATGAATTAACCAGGGTTAAAGATATTGATATAAAATCCCTGGCAAAGAAAGTTGAGAACAAAACATCCTAGACTAAATAACAAGGTTAAGAGGGAGCAATAAATGTAGGAATGAAAATACTGGATGACAGAGGATAGCAGAAAGGATAACGTGATTAATACAGTACCTTAAAATGCATTTAAAAAGTCGCCGAAAAGCGAAAATAGGTATTCCACAAATTCACTATCATTCGTGAACACTGTAATCTCTTGAAGGGCATTTTTAGAAACAAAAAGATTGCCGGCCATGGAGTGCCATATTATAAAAAACAAGAGAATGAGATTTTAAACCATGTCACAGAAAAAGAAGTGCATGATAAGTTGAGGAGACGACAAGCCAGCCGAACTTGGCAATCGATGGAAATATATTTTCTGTAAAGAGATGTTGAAATGAGTACTGAAGGATGATTACTTTCAATTGAAGCAATAATAGCAGATGGATAAACAATGAAAGACAGTTTAATAACAATAAATAATAAAAGAAAATGGAAGGCTGTCTTCAAAACCCTAGTTTCGAAAATTCTTTTGCCAGTCGTACTGTTATTGCATTCGCTCTAAGAGTTTCTTGCAAATTTCTTGGAAACTACATAAATAAGAAGTGTAAAAAGAAAGTGAATTTTTTTAATAAATGTTGATTTTTTAAAACATAGCCAAAACATTAAAAAAATGCAATTTTTCAAAGATGTCCAATAATAATGCTTATGCCAGACGACAATATATTATTTCCTCTAACTTTAGGGCATAACATACTAGTGGGGACGGAATTATTTGTATTGTTCGTTTACAAACGAAGTGGGAAACAATTAGCGCTTTAGACAATTAAATCAAAATCGAAATATTGAAGCAGTGAACTAACGATATGGAGATCCAATATAACTTATTGTGAATATTTAATAAATTCATAAATTAAATGTACCTTAGCGTAATAGACCACTAAATAAGAAAGTAGATCCCACACAAATTTAAATAAAGCAATCTTGCACATAAAGATTGTTATGTATAGGTAATGAATAATGCAAATGCTAAAATAGGACAACCTAGGGAAGACGAACACTTACAAATTAGTAATGAAATTGGTTATGGTGAAAGAAATATAAAAGGTCACAAGTTAATCGACCTTATATTTAATTTTTAAAAACAAAAAAAAATAAAAAAACTTGAAGCGTAAGTGGATCTCGGAATAACCGAATAGAGAAACTAGAAACGATCAAATATTTTTAGTTTACATTTATAAATGAAGAAAAGAGTAAAAATAAACAAATATACGCCTAAAAAGGCAATAAGTTTGAAAAACATATTTAAAGAACTAAAAACACAAAAAGCATTACAGGCATCCACCAAAATAAATACACAAACGAAATATTGCCAATACACCTGAGAGCATTGGTAATCGTTACAACAACACAAACTAACACGTGTGGAAACAAAAAAGTTTCATACCACTTGACACAACAGAAGTCATAAATCGATAAAAATATGTACTAAAAATAGACAAAAGCTCAAACTCAGATCACATCACAAATGAAGCCATAAAAGCAGCCCACGCAGTATAGAATTTACCACCGATTTTCGAATATATTTTAGAAAGACAAAGACTATTTTACGTTACTCTCACTATTGTTATACGACTTTGACACCATAAAACTTACAACAAATGAGAAATCACTAAGGGAACAACTTGAAAACCAGTTCATAAAAGAAAAAATAAAATTATACAAAACCAACACATGTTGAGTTACACTGCAATGAATTGCCTGATTTACACTTTTCGATGGGGTATAATCAAAGAGATCCAATTTTTTTTTAAAGTATATAATATCATATTGGAATCAGTAATAAGATATTCGAATTAGAAAGAAATTAGGACTGCCATGAAGTCATGCTTTCCTCCATGCTTTTCATATGCCTGTGAACAAATTGCGAAGTGTTTTTGTAGTAATTTGTTTATCAATCCTGAACAACTTGTTCGTGAATGGATTGAAATTCAGTGTTTTAGGCCCTGAAAGAACCCGAAGTATGTTTTCAGGCAACAAAGGTTGTAGTCCTGCACAGATCTGTATGGATATAAATGTTATAAATGTTACTCAAATGTAAACAAAGAATAATCTTAAAAAAACTTCAAAAAGCAAAAAACAAAATTAACCGTGTCATTAGTAATAATTCGGTAATTGGGTAATTGTAAAAAATAAATAAATAAGTGAACTTTTTTGTTTATATGTATTTCAATACTCGATTAGCATTGATCATGTAAGTACTATTCGAAAATGCATCTTATGCAAAATAAATTGTAAAATTGTAATAAATTTCTTGAAACATAAAAAAGCAAGTTGACTTATTCATAACATTCAACCATGTAAAACCGATTCAAATATAATACTCGTTTTGTTTCAAAAAATAGTGTTTTGCAGGTTTACTACTTACCTCATTTGTCCGGTAATGTTCTTTTATATGCTCGTCAGTTTGTAAGGATGTTGTGTGTCTTTGTTCTTTTGTTTGGACCATTATTTGAATTAGGTTTTCATTTGACGGTATTTCTCGTCTGTTCCTCGCAGACCTTTTGTAATTCGGACATTGCAGCTTTCTTTGTAGTTTGGATATCCCTTTCAGCGTAAAGAGGTAAAAGTTTCACATGATTTACTTTCCACCTTTGAAGTCGGTGATTTGGAGTTAGCTGGCTCTTTATCCTTTGTATGTTCCTTAAATCTGATAAATGTCTACTTAAATATAATGTACAATCCTTTCTATCAAGACTACATACGTTACGTGTTGTTTATTTTTTGTGCTATTATATTGAAAATATTTTATTATTGGTTGTGTGATATGGTGTCATTTATTGTTGTGAAGTACCTTAAACCTGCTAAAATGTTGGAAATGTATTAGAGAGGTAATCTACATGACAAAAATAACAATGAAGCGATTAAATCTATAAATAATATTATCACAGCATAAAACTTATGTTTTTAAAATTTTAATCCACTTTTTCCAAACTACCTATTTTGAAAGTTGGCATATAAAAATTGCCGAACTTCACGATGATAATGAGGCGGTTAGCGGTTTCGAAAAAAGAATTTCGAGGTGTCTAGAAATCGATGGTCGATATTTCGAACACTTGCTGTAACTAAGGTACTTGATACAAATAAGGCCTATGCTCAAATAAGGCCTGTAGTGCGGAAAAGTCATTTAAAATATATTTACATCAAAAATACTTCACACACGGATAGACGACAGTCCCACGACTCAGGAAACAGTGCGCGAGAGGCCCGCTCGCGCTCGCAGCGACACTTGTGGCCGGTCGTTTGTGACGGACGAGCGTTTTCATTGCGCGTTATTAATTTGTCGTAATTTCTATCGAATTTTAATACGTTATTCTTTGAACTTTTGCATCAAGTAATGTATACGGATCACAATATAACTCATCAAAAAGATAACTAAAACTTTAAATTGTAATTTTTAAAATATGCGAATTAAATACTGCTTATAACATTTATGAAATACAATGTACTAAATAAAGCCTACTTTTAAAATAGGCTTTATTTGCTGACCCTAGGCCTTAATAGGAATTCTGAAATATTGAAACAGATACTGACTCACGTCGTTCCTATCTCCCGCCACACCTGACCATCGAGTATTTTCATCTGCCTCCCCCATATAACACGTACACCACCTCGAATAAATATTAATAACCAAAATTGTCTCGAAAATTATGGTACTTATTAAGTTCCAAGGCCTTATTTAGTTACCTTGTTTAATTAAGGCCTGTGAAAAAAAATATATTCTTCAATATTTAATAATATTTTTGAGAAGATATGTTAATTTTCTAATTTTTGTTTGTTTGGATACCTTTTTTTATATGTTATTCTCTATTTCTTGTTAATATGGGACTTTAAGTCTGACTAACAATTTAAGCATAATATTTAGTAAAATAACTTACAAAGTTGTTCAAGGATCTCATGGAAACACTTGATAAAAGGCTCAGAAATATATATTTTTATAGATTAATACTCTAATAACAATATTCCTATAATTTAAGGATATAGGCTTTGTTCAATCACTATGTTTTAAAAAGGCCCAAGGCTAAGGTTCCAGAATTACCTCTTTTTGAGTAATTTCTGATAAAAGATTTCAATATGTTTTGTTAATTACTTAAAATATATGAACCAAAGAATAATGCCTCGCTTTTATTTATCACCTTTTCCAATAATTTATCAAGATTTGAGCGTTTGAAATTAGGTAGGCCTTATTTGTATCACTTACCTTATTTTATTTGTTTTAAGTTAGTGGAAATGTATTTTTTAGAATATTTTATATTTTAGAACAAAAAACATTATTTAGCGCTTCTTGTAAAAACGCGAAGACTCAGCTTATGAACACCCTTATACCAATTCATAGGAAATTACAAAAAAGCATTTCTTGGTATGTAAAAAAATATGGCGTTCCTTTTAATTTAATCAAGTTACAATCTCTTAAAGTTCTTATTTAAGTAGTATTAATTTTTGAACACCCTGCATAAGATGACGAGTTAATTATAATTGGGGTATAAAATATGATTTATTGTTACACTTTATTGTAGATTTCGCTTACATAACTTAAATACTTCTTAATTATTTGAAACGTGAAGATACGGGTATTTTTTGATAAAATTCAAATTTTAAAAAAAACCTTAAGGTTTAGGTATTACAAACCTTATCAAAACAGACATTTATTTTAGTCGGAGAATCCAAAAATGCACAAATATATAGGAGGCACTATTAAAAAAAAAACATAACTTTGATACTTTTAGGGCATCTGGAACACCCTGTACAATATGAAAATAATTTTAAAAAGTAACTACGTAGGTATAATAGAGCCCCATTTTTGAAAGTCTCGTATTTTGGCCATAATATTCCATACCGTATAGCGTGAATAACCCTGTATATATGGTATATTGTTGGATTCCCGACCTACAACCAATAATTGAATGTTTTTGTCTATCTTCTGACACCAGAGCAGTTTTAATTAGACTCCGGACTCGTTAATTAGTGGATAACTTTGGTGAACTTTGATGAATGGTGAAAGGTATTGTAGCGACCAGTGACACAGTACGTGTGTGCGATAACAATTTGTGGCATGTACTTGTTATCGCGAACATGCTTACACGGTACTTTTCGTGTTATCAACTTACAAGATGTAAATCATTCTCCGGCGACAAGTAACAAGTTCAATTCTGGAATAATCGAGGACTTTCTAATTATTACTCATCATTCGGGAATAGTCAGGATTTCTTCGAGTTCCTGTCTAGAAAGTTCGAAAGGTGTATATATAGTGATCAATGATCATCTT
The DNA here is from genome assembly GCA_029378335.1 of Agrilus mali. Lineage (NCBI taxonomy): Eukaryota > Metazoa > Arthropoda > Insecta > Coleoptera > Buprestidae > Agrilus > Agrilus mali. The sequence continues at coordinate 9,623,932 of CM055658.1, forward strand.
TGGATCGAGGAACAGTTAGTTGGAAGAAAGCATCGTGCGCGAATTAAAACCGATATTAGACAAAGTGATATAAATAAATTGTTATATAAATAAGTGAATTGTTGTGATATAAATGGTAGTTTTAAGTTAGTGTTTAAGTGTTATAAATAGTGTTAAATAAATAATTGTTTAAATAAATACTTTGACTAGAAAATTCGTTACAATTGGTGTCAGGTGTGGGGTCTGCGAATCGACCTCCAGAGAATTTTCTAGTGTAATAAAAATACAAAATAAATAAAAATGCCGAAAAAGTTGTTCGAGTTGAAAGTCGCCGAATTGAAAAGCGAACTGGAGGAGCGAGACGAAGATACGTCTGGTACTAAGAACATCTTACAGAAACGGCTCGAGGAGGCTTTGATACAAGAAGGTTTCGATCCCAGCACGTATGAATTTGAGGACGAATTCGAAAAGAAATTGGAAAAGAAACTAAATGAAAATTCAAAGAACCTGGAAGAAAAATTAAATGAAAATCTGGAAGAAAAATTAAATAAAAATTCAAAGAATCTTGAAGATAAATTAAACGAAAAACTGGAAGAAAAATTCAATGATAATTCAAAGAATCTTAAAGAATTAAAGGAAAACTCAAAAGTCCTTGAAGAAAAATTAGAAAAATTCGAAGGAAATTTAGAAGAAAAACTGGGAAAATTCAAAGAAGAAACAAGAGAAGAAATAAACAAAACGCTGGGGACTTTCGACGAAAGATTAGCCCAGCTGGAAGAAATGGTTCTACATCCAGAAAAACGAGGAGAGACCAGCCAGCAACTTACGGAAAAGAGGCATAGCGCGGTTAACGAGAAAGAAATCCCCGACGTGAAAGAAGAGCAAATAATTTCATCCAAAGTGCACATGAAGCTTCCTACGTTTGACGGAAAAACATCATGGACCACGTTTTTGACGCAATTCGAAGTGGCTGCAAAAGCTTACAAATGGACGATAGAAGAGAGAGCTTCTTCACTTGCTCTTGCTCTGCGTGATGGTGCTGGCGAAATTCTGAACACGTTGCCACCGGAAGAATTACTAGACTACCATCGGCTAGTAAAAAGATTAGAGATGCGATACGGCCAAGCACATCTGACGGCTGTGTACCATGTGCAGTTAAAGAACCGACGTCAGAAGACAGGTGAAAGTCTTCAGGAATACGAGGCGGACATTGCTCGATTGGTCCGGCTCGCCTATCCAGGCACGGCTGATGATACACTGGAAAGATTGGCCATCGACGCATTTATTGACGGACTTAAGGACGACGAAATACAACAGCGACTCCGACTGGACCGGCCGAGGACTTTGGTTGACACATTGGCCCGTGCACTGGAATACGACGTCGTCAAACAGGCGTCACAACGACAATGTCGAGTGCGGGAATTAAAAGAGGAGTCACCCGGTCTGGACGAAGATAAACTGGAAGAGATGGTCCGCCGAATAATAACTAAGGTAGAAAGGAAGCCTAGACAAATCAGGTGCTGGAACTGTGGGAAGTTAGGCCACGTGAGAAGCAGCTGCAAGAGTGAAAGATCCGCTTCTCAAGAAGATAAGCCCCGCGTACAGGAAAACTAGTCAGGGTCGGCGCGGCGGGGCAAACGTCGATCCCGGAGCAAGAAGCCCCCGGTCTAGTTGCACTGACAAAAACCACGAAAGACAGAGCTGACAGCCTTTTTCTTACGGGACATATAAATGGAAAGCGGTGTTCGTTCCTGATGGATACCGGAGCAAGCAGGACAATTATACGAGCCACCGTGATAACTGGCGAGGCACAACCCATCCGTCAGCGACCCAGGAGACTACCACTGGCCAAGAAAGAAGAGGCTGAGAACATCATCAGTGAAATGCAAAGGGACGGGGTAATAGAACCATCCACTAGCCCCTGGACATCGCCGGTAGTTCTGGTCAAGAAAAAGGATGGCTCGACACGCTTCTGCGTGGACTACCGCCAATTAAACAATGTTACGAAAAAAGACAGCTACCCCTTACCACGAATAGATGACACCCTGGATACACTGTCAGGGTCGACGATATTTTCTACCTTAGACCTCAAGAGCGGATACTGGCAAGTGGCTTTGGACAGAGATGCCAAAGAGAAGACAGCGTTTTCCATCGGAACGGGGCTGTGGCAGTTCAAGGTGATGCCGTTCGGGTTGTGCAACGCACCGCCACCTTTGAGCGACTGATGGAAACAGTCTTGATTGGCTTAATTGGGAAGACTTGCCTGGTATACCTCGACGACATCATCGTAGTCGGGAAGGACTTCACCGACCATCTGAAAAATTTGGAGGAGGTTTTCCGAAGACTTCGTGATGTCCACCTAAAACTGAGCCCCAAGAAATGTCAGCTATTCCAAGAGACCGTCAATGACCTGGGGCATGTAGTATCCGGAGACGGCGTTTCCGTCGACCCACAGAAAATCAAGGCCGTGCAAGAGTGGCCTGTACCTGCTGACGTCCATCAAGTCAGAAGCTTCCTTGGACTCTGCACCTACTACAGACGTTTTGTTCCTGGATTTGCGAAAATCGCTAAGCCTTTGACACGACTCACAGAAGAGAGTAGACCATTTTGTTGGGAGCAAGACTGCCAAGCTGCCTTTGAACAGCTAAAAACACCCTCTCTGCTACACCTGGGTTGAGCTATCCCCTACCAACTGGAAAGTTTATCCTGGACACCGACGCTAGCAATATTGGAATTGGCGCGGTTCTGTCACAAATACAGAATGGTGAAGAAAAAGTGATCGGATACTTCAGCAGAACTCTATCCAAACCCGAACGGAATTACTGCGTAACCAGACGCGAATTGTTAGCTGTAGTAAAAAGTGTGGAACAGTTCTACAAATACCTCTACGGAAGAGAGTTTTTGCTACGAACTGACCATGCCGCGTTGAAATGGCTCCTGAATTTCAAAAATCCCGAGGGCCAAGTAGCCAGATGGATAGAGAAGCTGCAAGAGTACGACTTTGAAATAGAACATAGAGCGGGAAGTAGTCATAAAAACGCCGACGCCTTATCCAGAAGACCTTGCTCGGATAATTGTAAACACTGTCAACGCGTCGAGGAACACGAAGAGGTCAGGAGGATAACTATCCTGGACGAGCAGTGGCAGCCCGACAACATTAAGGCAGAACAACATTCCGACGTGCTCCTAAAAATGTTCCTGGACTGGAAGAAAGAAGGCAGAAGACCAACCTGGCAAGAAGTGGCTGCCAAGTCAACAGAAGTGAAATCGCTGTGGGCCCAATGGGATTCCATTGATGAAGAAGATGGTCTCCTGAAGCGCGTCGTTGAGAACCAAGATGGCACCGAAAGCAGACGTCAGCTAGTGATACCGAGAAGCTTGGTAAAGGAAGTCCTGCAGTGCCTCCATGACGACCCTTCAGGAGGACATTTTGGGGTAAAGAAGACCCTTGGCAAAGTACGAGAACGATTTTACTGGGTCAACTGCAAGAAGGACGTGGAAGATTGGTGCAGAAAGTGCACGACGCCCATTCGAGAGAATTGCCATAGACGTTGCCGGATCATTCCCAGAACCTGAAGATGGGAATAAGTACATCGTAGTGGCAATGGACTACTTTACGAATTGGGTTGAAGCGTACGCCCTTCCGAACCAGACGGCAACCACAGTGGCGGAAACGCTCGTGAAAGAGTTAATCAGCCGATTCGGAGCACCACTGGAGCTGCATTCCGACCAAGGACGAAATTTCGAGTCAGCCATATTCCAAGATATTTGTAAGATATTGGGCATTCATAAGACTCGAACTACAGCCCTACATCCCCAATCAGACGGCATGGTAGAACGAATGAACAGGACCATTAACAAGTACCTGTCCAAAATGGTCTCCAAACATCAGCGAGACTGGGATCGTTATCTGCCACTGTTCCTTTTGGCATACCGATCTTCCATACATGAAACCACTGGACAAACACCAGCCAGGGTACTGTTCGGTCGAGAGTTGCGACTACCATGCGACTTAAAGTTCGGATGCAAACCTGGCGAAGACGTGGCTGGAGAAGATTACGTCAGTGAACTCCGAAGACGATTGGACGACATCCATGACGAGATACGTTCCCATATGCAGATAGACAGTGACCGGATGAAGGACGCATATGACATTAAGGCCACTGATGGAGGATTCCATGAAGAAGATTTGGTGTGGCTTTATAATCCGAAGCGTCAAAGGGGTCTTTCGCCGAAGCTGCAACAAGATTGGGAAGGCCCGTATAAAGTTATCAAACGAATCAATGACGTAATCTACCGAATTAGACGTACTCCCAATGGATAACCAAGAGTAGTCCACTTCAACCGACTGGCTCCATATGCTGGGGACAACCACAAGGAAGCTCGAGTTAGAGTTGTGCAGGCTCGATCGCCAGAGCCCCAGTACGAAGAATTTATGGCCGAACAGAGCTTACACCGTAAAGCCCGATTTGGGGTCACCACCGAAGTTCAGCAGGACTTATTCGCCGTCCCGAAAGAATACTCGCTGGCTCATTGTGTGGCAAGGGATTTGGACATGAGCCGTGGGATTGCCACGGTCTTTCGGAAGAAGTTTGGGCGACTACCGATGTTACTCGACCAGGTCAAAGATGGAAGAAAAGTACTACAGTTACTCGATGGGACCCAATCCATCTTCTATCTAGTCACCAAAAGCAAGTCGTCGGAGAAGCCTTCCTACCACTCCTTATGGGACTGCCTGATAGAACTAAGAGAGCAATTGCTGCACGCTAACATCCTGAAGCTAGCAATACCGAGGATCGGATGTGGACTCGATGGGCTGGATTGGAGGGTGGTTAGAAACATGCTGGAGTTTTCGTTCCGATACACTGGCATAGAAATCATGGTGTGCGCCAGAAATCCACGACGAGGACCGTCACCATTGAAGACCGTTGACTGCCATTTCCACCTGACAACCGGATGCCGAAGCGGATCCACTTGCAAGTACCGGCATGATCCTCTGAAGGAACGGCAGAATGTGATCCGGGACGAATCACCCTTAAGGAGGGGTAGTGTAGCGACCAGTGACACAGTACGTGTGTGCGATAACAATTTGTGGCATGTACTTGTTATCGCGAACATGCTTACACGGTACTTTTCGTGTTATCAACTTACAAGATGTAAATCATTCTCCGGCGACAAGTAACAAGTTCAATTCTGGAATAATCGAGGACTTTCTAATTATTACTCATCATTCGGGAATAGTCAGGATTTCTTCGAGTTCCTGTCTAGAAAGTTCGAAAGGTCTATATATAGTGATCAATGATCATCTTTGGATCGAGGGACAGTTAGTTGGAAGAAAGCATTAGTGCGCGAATTAAAACCGATAATAGACAAAGTGATAAAAATAAATTGTTATATAAATAAGTGAATTGTTGTGATATAAATGGTAGTTTTAAGTTAGTGTTTAAGTGTTATAAATAGTGTTAAATAAATAATTGTTTAAATAAATACTTTGACTAGAAAATTCGTTACAGTATAGTACGCACTTGATAGTTGTTATCAGAGTAATAGTAGTTCCTTAATGTTTATGATTCACACAATAATAACCAATACAATCACCAGTATTCACTATTTAATAATTATCACACGCAAGTAATCCGAATTATGCTGTTCACCGACTAACGATTATTATCGCCTCAAAATGAACCTTTTAATGTTTCCGCCAACTAACGAATAATTAACGCAATTAAATTATCTTCTATTACGAAAACATTTATTGAGTAACTTATTATTTTGCGTAGGTCAAGAACTACTAAAAGAAGACTAACTTATTCAAGAAGATCATCCCCTTTTATACAAAAATCGTAACTATTAGTAGTGGGGGTAGCAATTAGTATCTATTGGATAATTTATTATATAATCTATTCCTTAATATAGAGTATACAACAATGTATTAATTGAGGTTAGTTTACATTAGGTCAAACTATTTTAAATTAATTATAATTCAAAACCCTATATAAAAGAAACTAATCCTCAACCTGGATCGTATAGACATAATATCACTAGCAATAATTTATAAGACACTCATTTTTGGTCCTTGGTCGAATGTTTTGAAAGAGGAGAAGGTTAATTAGTTTTAGGGTTGCCCTTTTGTATTATTAGTAAGTTGAGCTAACACTTTACACACTTTATTGGTTAGATAAAGTTTCCTTTCTCATTCATTTGAGCTCAGTTCCAATTTCCAATGCGACTTCATTGATTGAACTAGTTAGATCTAGACCAGATAAAGCTCAAATTATGTTTGGTGCAATTTTGCGGTCTTGGTCAGATTACATGTATCGTTTTCCTAATAATACAGATAAGCCAATATTCCCCCAAAGGTGTTATATTATCATTACCAGATATTAAATATCTTTTCTTATCATAAGTAGCCGTTAATTGTAGCCCCCACCTTTAGTGTAAATATAAAAGCAGTGTTATGCGAATTAAGCAAAAGAAAAATGATCTTGGGGACACTTATTATTGACTATTCTTGAAATTGAGAACTTAGGTCAAAACAATTGTTTCTTATTTTAAATAATAATTTTCGCTCGGGATACTCCCTATGCCACTATTTTTAGGTCTATTTTTTTATTTGCCTTTGTGTCTTCACATTGTTTCATTATAGGTATCATATTCTGTCTTTTCTGGTGGACTTCCCCACAACATTCCGTATATTTTGTTCATTTAGTACTTGCCAGTTGCCCATTCTGAATTTTTGTTCTTGCCCTTTTCTCTGGCACAAGTATAAATACAATGGAAGTGTTGACACATATTACGTATTTTGAGACGTTTAAAATTTTGGTGCTCCATTGTATGGTAGCAAAGTATTTTCCGGGTTGTTATGCCGTGGTCTTGTCTACCTCCTTTACTAAACGTTTCGCCAATCTCTACTGCTGGCATCCTCAGTAGATGCCGCTCCTGTTGCTTCTTCTGCTGAGACTTCTCCATTGTATTTATCCAGCATTTGATTATATTTTTTTGCTCATTCAGTCCTGGCTTCTGTTTCTTCATTGGTTGATTTTTCGCATTTCCAAATCTTTTATTTTATTTTATTTTATTCTAGTCCACCCCCTTCTGCATTCTCTTACGAACTTGTTCTTCGGGTTTTTTTCTTTTCTTCTATTTTTATATTTTGATTTATTCTCTTACTAGATATCATGATGTGTACTTGTTTTATCCTAAGATCCATCTTGTGTACTTCTCCTGTAACTTGTCTCTTTTTATTTTTCTGATACCCCATATTTTTACTTTATACATTATTAAGTTAGTATTTAATGAGGACATTAAACATCATCATATTCCCTGTCCATAGTCCTAGCCAACCTATGCTATCCCTGTGCTTGTGTCATTGTTGCTATAGTTATCTTTCGCTTTTTTATGTGGGCTAATATTGACCTTGCAAAAGATTCTTTTTTTGAACTGAAACATCTTTGGGCTCGATGAGAGTAAAATCTCAAGGCCATGAAACGACACCGCTTTGTAACGTTCGTCTCGCAAAAGGCGCGCATGCGCATATCGGTATTACAGTCAGCTGTTAGTGACCGGCATCTCATATGGCAGTTATATTACAGTAAGTTTATTACAGTAAATGTTTATTTAACAACAATTAATATTTATTTTTTTTTTTTTTTTTTTTTTTAAGAGTGAGTATTTTTTTTAAATTTTATTTGATTTTAAAAATTTCCTTTTTTAGTTACCTATAGTTGCACGGTTTTTAAGACTTAGCAAAAATAAACATGATTTCGTATCTAAACTTTGATGAAATTCAAATCATGTTCTCTTTTTTTAAATTTCATAAACCCTTTTGAAAAAATTTTCTCGTACTCTTTTTCCATTTAAACCTACTTTTTTAACTCTTTCTTTATAAAGGTAAGAGACGCCAAAAAATTTTCACTTTTTACGTGTATAAATAAAGTTCACTGAATTTTTTTCTAATAAAAATATAAACATTCATAATGTATCTTTTTAAGCCTAATAGAGGGTTTTAACATTGTTACATTTTCTTTTTTTATTATTTCTTTTTTCTTTTATTTAATTAAATATGGCAACGTTTTTACCCGTTTAACATATCAATAAAAAACGCATTTTTTAATTTTCCCTTTATCGTATTTCGGAAAATTAAAAATAAACTTAAGTAATAAAATTGAAGTCATGAATTGTAACATAAATGATTTAAATTTTGATTCCTTAAATTTAGTCAATAGTTAAACAAAAATGGTTTTTAAATTGTTTTTTTTTTTTAATATTTGGGCTTGTAGTTACTTTTATTTAATCGAAAATGGTCAAAACGACTTTAACGTTTCAAAACTCTCTAGCAATAATATTTTCGTTCTGAGTTTTAAACGGTTTCCAGTCTCCTTTTTTTCCCAAAAATTGATTTTCTTTAAAAAATGCATTCAAGTAAAAAATGCGGTTTGAAGGGAATGAATTGTCTTTTGGTATGTGAGGGTCATTTTAAAGTTTTGAATCCTTGAATTTTGGGGTCCTTGAATTCCCCCGGTATAGCTTTAAGTAGGGTTTTTTAAAATTTATATTAGAAAAGTCTCGTTTCAGGATTTAAAACGTTTTAAAAAATGGAAAAAAGAAAATGTCTAGAAATTAAAAGCTTTAATCAAAAATTCAAAGTACTTTCCTTTCCGGCAATAATGCACTTTTCTTCTCGATTTTAAAGGCGGAATCCCGTTTTAACCAGTCGTAGCTTTTTGGAAAAATTTTGCAAAAAATTATAACCTTGACAGTAGGTCTGTGAAAATGTTTTCGGTAAATGCGGTCCTATGCCGGGAATGAAAGTTTTTTTTAAAAAAGTAAATTTTTGGCTCTTTTTGGTTTTTCCAAAAAAAGCTCAAAAACTAATACAGCAATGTTCCTCAAGGGTGGAAAGCCCTTGAAACATCTTTTTTCACCCGGGACGTGGAAAACGTATTTAAAAATAAAAAAAGTCCCGGTCTTTTTTTTAAATTCGGTATATTATAACTAAAGTTTTCGTTTCAGGAAGAGCTTGAAAATGCTTTTGAAAAACGGGGAAATACATTTCTGCAAATTTTAATATTAATTTGCAATTTTGTCAAAAATTTTGAAATTTTTTTTGCTTTAAAAAAAATTTTGTAAAATTTAAATTAAAATTTACCCTAAAAAATTATTCACTTTTTCTGCCCAAGTTTGAATGAACTGGTGTGCGTTCTTGCGCGGGTGTAAAGTGCCCTGGTTTGGGGGCCCAAGGTGCGTATTTTAAAGGAGGGTTAGACCAGGGGGTGATACTGCCGCGTTCCGTTTTCGTTCGTTTTCGCGCATTACGTCACGCGGAGAGTTAAGTGCATATACGGGGTGCTTGTAAAATGCGCTTTTCCTTTTTAACTTAGTTATTTTAGAAGTAAGAAAAAAACTTTTCAAACAAAAGATGCTTACCATGATTTGTTTTATAGCTTCAAAAGATAAAATTTGTTTTAAAAGAGCTTAGAAATAATTATTTTAATTACAGAATTAGTTCCGCGGGCCCGTTTTCGGAAACGCTGAAAAAAAGGGTGCCAGATAGAGCAAAAGTGCATATAAACAATTTTGTAGATAAAAATTTATATCTAATTTTTCTAAATAGTTTAGGAAATACAGACGTCCAAACTTGCACTTATAACTCGTACATAATTTTTGGGGGCCCGCCCCCGTTGGAGACAGATATACCCTCCCCGCGGACTTTTATGTATGAAATTTTTTGCTTTACAAAATTGCTTATATGCACTTTTGCTCTATCTTGCACCATTAATGCAGCGTTCGTGACGAAAGTCCTAGAGGAGCTATAAATGTAGACAGTCTACATGCAACAGCGAAGATGGGAGTACCTCTGAAGAAGCTCGCCACACTTGCTAGCGAAACGTCAGGAAGCAATTCCAACCGAAGACGGCCTTTACACCCGAGGACGAACAACACCAGTTCAATAACTACAAAAGTTAGAAGAGACCCATCCCTAAGAACCACATTCATTTTGGCACAGTAATTAGGATCAAATTTCTTTAACTCTTTTAGTTATTTACTTACCACAGTCAATGAGATTTCAGTTACCGATAAGGATTTTTTCAATCGCCGGAAACCAAAGTAAAATCCAATATAAAAATATGTAAATCTATGATCTTTTGCAGGAGAAATATAAAATGATATTTCCAATCAATAAAATTCTTAATAGATCCCTTCTTGAATCAGTTGACTCTCACAAAGATTCGAGAGCACCTCTGAGTTTAATAACAAACTATATTTATTCATACGTTTCTTATACAGACCGCAAATAGAGGCAATGATGCCCAGCCACGTGGAGAGCAGAGGTAAAAAAAAATAGCTGAGCTTAGCACACGCCGCGGGACTGTAGCAGACTACCCGCTCTCCGCGCGGCTGCGCATTATATCCATTTAATGCAGCCGTTACCCCTCTCTCCGCCATTGCAGCCTTTCTCACTCTCTGCCGCTGCCGCCTCTCACTACGTGATGTACCGTCTATCCCCTCCACGCGTCCGTAACGCTTTTTCCCTGAGTAAAAAGAAATCGTAATACCCCCCGTCAATGCAGAAGTTTCACTTAAAAAGTTGAAGTAAGAACATTTTATCTACTGGCCTTAATGTTAATAGAATTGATTAATAGATTGTACGTATGCTGTGTTGAACTTACATTTTAGTACAGCATTTATGTCTCATTTTTAACGAATGCACGCATGTGTTAATTTGTCAAACAGCGTAATAGTTCATTATTGTTGTTCTGCCCAAAGTGATACGATATTGTGGGCATGATTATTAAAATCGAGCTTTGCAGACATGTAATTTTGTTGTTTCAAATCAAATCAGTGCTGTCAAATTAAACTCATTTGCGTTAGGGCGCGTAATGATCCAATTTCCTCCAACATCAACGCTTTCATTACGTGATATTGTGGGTGTTTAAAATGACAAGGGAAAGAATATTTCGTATTTCAAAACGAGCTTTCATTATATATTACATTATACTTTAAAGGGAAAAGTCTGATGCTAAGGATAATTTATTTGATTTATTAATCTGTTGTTTCGTGGTTTTATAAGGAGATACACCTATCCATCAGTCATCAACTTTAATAATATGTAATTATATACATAGTTAATTGTATTTAGCGTTTGTATTAAGGAACTTAAATCGTTCATTTAAAATGTACTTTATTATATGAATTGTTTAAAGTAATTCTAACAAATATTAATGTTCCTTGAGAATATTTTAAATGTAAATCTCAACATATTCATTTTTAAAATTCGTAACAGAAACACAAGAAGGAATATTTAAAAGATGAATTTGAATTTACAAAACGTACATGAATTTGCGTTGAGAACGGTAACGACTTTCTAGTAAGAGCAAGTGAACAAGATGAAAGCTTCATAATACTTCCTAAAACATTGGCATCATCAGGTATAACATAAGTATACAAAATTAAAAATTTTTACAAACTGGTCTTAAATACAACAAGTGGAAACACAAAATTGTGGGGTCGTGATAGATAAATTTAAAAGTGGGAATTATTCACATCACTTTGATCATTAGGTAATATTCTTAATCTACTATGTTTATTTATTAAACATTATACAAAATTCAGCTTTTGATTTTTAGGTAGATTTTTTATTACTTCAATTGAAATTCTTAGTTAAATTGTAAATAATTTTGAATAATTAATTTTTGTGGAATTCTTTATGGTTGATCTAGAAAATGAAATATTTTAACATTATATAAACTTTTTTCGGTGCACTTGTTGTGAAACATTTTTAATTAAATGAAATCAAAACAAACTATAAATACGCGCTTAAAAGAACATTAATAAAAAAAAAATAGAAAAACAGGATTTCCCGAGCATTGCTCTATTAATAATCTAAATATCGACTTGAATAAAGTTAAAGTTTAAAACTTAAATGTATGCAAAAACAAAAAACACTATAAGAAAACCTGGAAATTAAAAAAGCAAAATTCCAAAGTCTTAACCTAGTCTACAGCCAAACAGAATTGGACTCGGTGAACTCCCCACTCCTCCTATAGGTACAAGTGACAATTATAACTTATAAATTTGTCAAACTCCTATTTTAAACTTTAGTACGTAAAACTCTTGATAATGGTAGTGACTACCGAAACAAATTTGTCGAGTTAGACTAATAAATTGGTGAAACATAACTACTTGTTTTTATTTCATTCAATTAAGATTTTAACATTAATTATTCAAAAATTGTTTTTAGTGGCATTGCTATGTCGATGGAATTTTAATATGTTTTGTAGGTTCAGAGCGTCAATTAGATCCACCTTCCCCCCTCCACACCCTCTCACATACGTCATTCATAATTTTCGTTTATTTTTATATCAATGGGAATACGTGTATAAATTCAAATAAATTACACTACATAACACGCAAGTACGATATAAGATATAAAGTCGTGGGTACCGCAAAGGAAATTGAAAACTTTTTTCAAATTTAAAAAAGAATGGAACTAAAACAGTCTATAATTCTCGATTTGAGTGCAAATGTAAGTTCTTGATCTTTCACAAAACCATATACTCAGATATGGTTATGCAGGCTAAATCATCCTTTTAATCATATTAGCAGCATTCAATTAATTATATGTTAGGGGCCGTTCATAAAATACGTTCGCATACAAGGGGTCTTGCTGAGTGTGACAAGATGTGACAAGAAGGAACAGGGGGTCCACGGCAATGTGACGTTCGCCGTTCATCAAAAAATTTTGCTGAATTTTTACAGAATCCTTGGACTTCTGATAAATAGAAATATTATTTATTTCTTCGTTACAAAAGATATTTATTATTTTATTTAAATTTTATTATGAAAATAAAATAAATATTTTTTACTATCAAAATTTGCGTATTATCAATCAAAATTTATCATGTTCAGGGGGGGGGGGGGGTTTAAATTTTTTTGATGTACCTACTTTTTACAAAGGGGGGGCACAGAAAGTGTGACACAGCGTGACAACCGGGGGGAAAGGGGCAAAAAAGAGCTAATTTTAGTGTGACATATTTTATGAACAGCGCCTTACGTAATTTAATTGAACAACAATTTCGAAAAAGGCTGGATTACAGCTACATATTCAGGTTTTAGACCACGGCCCTCAATCTCGGATGATCATATTTGCACTTATCTTTGTTTATTGTATCCTGGTATCCATAATATAAGCTACACATGAATTCATACATGCATACAATTTTACAACACAAATATGAATTTACATACTACTAACAATATATTTTTTACCCCCTTCCTTTTCGAGTCACCAATACTAGATACGTTCCTTTTATATATAATTGAATGTGTCTGCGAAATTTCAAGTGTTTTTGAGAGTTGAGCTTTTCAGAACTCCAGCCTTAATTTTTTGAAACTTTTTTATAAGTAAAAACTTTTTTGTTTTGAGTATTTACAATTTTATAAGATAGAATATTTATAGGGTTTGGGAGGTTTCCGCGGTTGACGTCGTTTGTCGAATTGTTTCCGGGTCGGTTTCCGCGTTGTCGGTTTACTTGTCTTGACGTTTCGAGAATCATGTCGCCTTTTTCTTGAGAAGGAAACTGTTTCAGATCTTCTAAAGAAGAGAGCGAGATCACCCTCGAAACATCAAGACAAGTAAACCGACAACGTGGGAACTAGCCCGGAAACCATTCGACAAATAAAATATTTATAAGTGAGATTTAAATTTTCTAGAAATTTAAGTGAAACCTAATTTGACCCCTATGTTGGATATATGTATGATATATAATATATTTCCCATTGCAATAAGTTTTACAAAAATCTGTGTAAATTTTTAAAAATACTGACACCACATAACAAAAGTTTCCTTGGAAATAAATAAATAAAGTACTTGTGGAAAATAACATTGTAATTGATAACCTGTCCAGTACCTAGGTTAGATTTATACCCAAAAATAGAGATCGTTAAGGATAAGCTGTCTTATTTATTCATTCTGTCTAATATGAAATGTAACAACGAGTGGGAACTAAAACATTAGAGTTTACGAAGTAAACAGTTGCTGTTGGAAACTTTACAAAACAAGTGGGTGCTGTCTGCTTAAAGATTTAAAGCAGAGTAGGTTGAATATTTTATTTACAAATCACTCATGTCAATTATTTACACCGAACAATCAACAGCAGACGCATGAATCAGAATCCGAAATAACATTTTTTTTAAACGGACAATATTTGTTTCATTCTTTGAAAGCGTGATAAATCAATCTGATTCAGATACATGTCACCTTTGTTATTATTCCAAAGACACAACTTCAATTTTACTTAAACTGAATAAAATAAGGTGCTTCCAAAATTAGCTCATAGGCTTTTCGTTTGTAACGGAAAATTTAGTTTAACAAAATAAAATAAAAACTTTAATATTCCAACATTATTCTACAATGTTCGTATATTGGTAAAACAGCAGCAATGTTACTAAATAATACTAATAAGAGATTGGATCTGAAAAAATCACATTTTTTTAATAACGGGGGTCTCATTTATTCCATAAAATGGTTAGATACGATATACTGTTCTTATTTTGTTGATTAAAAGAATTTTTTTTTACTTCATTTATTCCCTTCTGTCAAATATAATGTCGAGCTCTCTGGAGTGGTAAAGTTAATTTTCGAATTTCAATTAACAACCAGTTTTTCAATGGTAAAGAAAGATGGGTAGGTACCTAACTAAAGGCAACTTCGTTTAATTTAGAGATTCGGCTATTGAATAAAATTATATTAAAAGTTACCAAGTACGTATTTTAAGATACCTATCCTGCTGTTTTAATTATCTTTATCCTTTTCATTTAAACTTTATTTCAACATTCCTAGTTAAAGTATCGTCAGCAAACTCCTACACTGCTTGAAAATAAGTTTAGAGTTTTTCAATTATGAATAACAATTGTAATTCTATTTATTCCTTTCTCTGTTTTTATTGTTTGTACTTTTGTATATTTATTTGTCATTCTATGGTCTCTGAAGACAAACATATGTTGTTACTTAACTACTTTTGCAAAGGCAATATATATCATTACTTAATAACCTTAACGTTCGTTATTGGCAAAGTACCTACCTGTAAAAGGAAGTAAATTAAGATTAAGAAGAAACAACCTACACAAATCACGGATAATTGGCTGACTGACTAAATAAGAAGCAAGTTAATAATTTACTTAAAATGAAGTTAATAATTTGCTTAACAAGTATGTATTTATAAACTAATAAATTGCTTCTACATCAGGGTAATAGGTTATAAAATAATATTTTTTGGCTATATGGATGGTGTGAATGACTTGTTTGCAGAAAAGAAGCCACCTTCATTGCTAGAGTTATTTCCTTAGAGCCCTAGAATGTTGAAGATTAATCCGTAAAACGGCGTTTATTTAATATAACTGTATGTAGTAGTAAAATCATCCACAGATGGATGTCCAAAAAGTTGAATCAACAATTTTTGAATTTAAGAGAAAAAAATATGTGCCAAAGTGTGCCCGAAATGTGCTATTATGTGCTACGTAAAAAAATAAATTTAAAAAAAATTAACTTTTATGACTAGGTCCTTTTTATGATGTTTAGTTAGCTCCACAACATCACTTCATTAAAACCAAACCAATTGTGTTGTAATTTGCTAAAGATGTGCTATCATGTGCCATTAAAAAAAAAATATTTACTTGAAAAATTTTATTCTTATTGAGACATCCTTTTTGTGATATTTAGTTAGCTCCGCAAAATCACTTTATCGAAACTAAACTTATAGTGCTGTAATGTGCCCGCAATGTGCTGTTATGTGCGAATGTGAAAAAAAAAATATTTGAATAAAAAGTTTAGATTTTTCGTAAAATGTTATGTCTTCATTGATACTTTCTATACGCATCAATAAATGTGGTACGATGAAATAGCATAATAATATGCTTAACACAGTATTCGCATATTGTTCATGAAACATCACCATACATTCTTTTACATGTTATGCAACACATCTTGTCTTAGGTAAGTACCTGTACTTTTCATTAGTTTACGATTGTATGGAATGTTTTGTACACTATAAAATTCGTATTATTATTAGTATTATCAATACAAAGTGTTATTAAACTTTTTTTTATTGTTAATAGTAACTTTTTATATTTAATGATAGTTTTCTATTAGAGTAGGGAAAAACTTTTCATATGGTACCGTTTTAGTGTTATCACAACACATAGACAAACAGTCTGAAATTTTTGCTCATTTATGTATATATATATCTTAGAATAGAAGATTAGTAATTATTAAGTAATAAATATATATTCTTATAAAACAATATGAAAATACTTATGTAGTCAAGTTATTTCCACATTCTCGTCAAAGTAAAATTTCCATTTTTCTTCGTAATGACGTTACTAGTAGATAGTATTAATGAAGAACAGCATTTTACGAAAAATCTAAACTTTTTATGCAAATATTTTTTTTTCACATTCGCACATAACAGCACACTACGGGCACATTACAGCACTATATGATTGTTTAGTTTTGGTAAAGTGATTTTGCGGAGCTAACTAAATATCACAAAAAGGATGTCTCAATAAAAATTAAATTTTTCAAGTAAATATTTTTTTTTATTGGCACATGATAGCACATCTTGAGCACAGTACAACACAATTGGTTTGGTTTTAATGAAGTGATGTTGTGGAGCTAACTAAACATCATAAAAAGGACCTAGTCATAAAAGTTAAGTTTTTTGAATATTTTTTTACGTAGCACATAATAGCACATTTCGGGCACACTTTGGCACATATTTTTTTTTTTATTTAAATTCCAAAATTGTCGAGTCAACTTTTTGGACATCACAGACGGTGCTCTTCATGCCGTGTGTATTTATTTGCTGATATTTGAATATCGGTTTTTGATCGACGCTTCGACGGCTGCTATCACAAAGTATGGTATTTAAAGGTTCCACCTTCCCCCCTCCACACCCTCTCACATACGTCATTCGTAATTTTCGTTTATTTTTATATCAATGGGAATACGTGTATAAATTCAAATAAATTACACTACATAACACGCAAGTACGATATAAGATATAATAAAGTCGTGGGTGCCGCAAAGGAAATTGAAAACGGGCGAATTAACGTAAAAAAAATGACAAATCCCAACATGGGAAAAAGTAAACTAGGTCAGCAGTGGGAAATGGAAAAATCATAATATTTTCTGTCGTTTCAAACAACCCGAAGGAACCCACTATTTGCCCAAAACATTATGACAAATAGCGTTTGTCTAGTAAAATAATATTTGCCTAAACAATTAATTTGAAGTAATAGTTCACATAATTTCCCTGATCGAAAGCTGTTTGCCCAGTATTATCAAAAACAATTATAACTATTAGCAGATAAAATTTATTTAAAAATTTTTGATATTTAGTCATCATGCTTAGATTTAATATCTAACTTAAGTTATTTTTCTTTTATTTGGGCAGTAATTTACTGAAACTACCCAAAGCGTGTAGATCAGAATTTGTAAGTTCAAAATTGCCATGCACATCTGGTTGTTTGGAGAAATTGTTGCTGTCAAACAGCCTATATAGTGTTATATTACATAATATAATCTCGTATCTCATTATTTGTTTTATAAGGCAAGTAATAGGAATTTGCCTATGGTTAATTACCCGTTTCCGCCTGATTTTGTTTAAACGTCTGTTTACTTCTAAAACAATGAGAAAGTAATAAATACGATCGGAACAGTGTTTTTCTACGTTCCAATAAACCATGTAACGTCAATAAGAGTTATATCCTTTCGTATTCATTAAGTGTAGCTCGATAACAGAAAAATTACCAAAGAACAAAGAGCTATTCTCGACAAAGACTTTCGATATTGTTTTATGGTATTTCAGTTCAATTGTAAATATATTGGTGGTAATTAAACTGCGGTAAAGGAAAAATATTGTCTGAGTTTAAACTGTAGAGTAAAGTCGGTGAATGTGGAATACGTCAGATAATGTGGAATACCACTATTGCCCTCAAACTAAAAGTGCCATCTAATTTCTAGTAGTTGCATTAGGCACCACTCGTGATGTATTTCGAAGTAATGTGATATGTAACCCTATGTTTGTTGTTGGTGTCGTTATACTTCATCAGAAACGGTTTCGCGGGTGGCTGACATTTTGTAGGTTAGTGGTACTATTTACTGTAACGCATTTGTTTGAACAGATTTTAAAATAGTGGTGCTATGTTTAGTTTCTAGAAGTGTTTAGAGTCTGATGTATCATATTACAACCCTATAAAATTAACTTTACGCAAATTTCTATACGGTTATAGTTTCGTGCTTATAAGCAGGTATTGTGGAATATCAACAGATATGTTATTGTGGACTATTCCACATAAGCAACCCCACTTCATATAAAAAAAGTTTAATAGGAAAATGCCGTTGCGAAATATTAAAGAGCATAAATGGTCAGAAGAAGACATGCAGGAGGCAGTTGCTGCAGTAAGAGAAAGAAAGATGGGATATCTAAAAGCAGCAAAACATTTTAACGTTCCTAGAACTACACTTTTTACTTACTGCAGAAAACTACTCATAAATTACAACCGCTTGACAAAACGGTAATGGGTGCATTTAAAATATTCTATAATGAAGAATTTTCTTAAGAACCAATCAGAGAGCTGTAACGGCTTTTGACGTCAGTGAGATTTTTGGTAGGGCCTATTTAAAAGTTCAATCTGGCGAAAGAGCCGTTAAGGGATTTGAAGCCACTGGTCTATATCCATTAAGAAGAGATGTGTTTGTTGAAGAAGACTTCGTAGCGTCGTCTCAGGCGTTGACTGTTAGCCAAGAAGGTGAAATACAAAACAGTCAAGAAAATCGTGACGTAGAACAAAATACAATTACAATACATGCAGGAAATATATCCGTGCATCCAGAAGAAATATTACCTGTGCCATATTTGGTTAAAAAGGTAGGAAGTCGAAGAAGGAAACCAGGGAAGGCTAAGGTAATCACATCCACTCCAAATAAGGAGGAATTAGAGCAATCAATTATACGCACTTCCCAAGTAAATCCAATCAATCAGGTCAAAAGAAACGTTTTTGGTGAAGAACCTGCATGCAGCTCTTCTAAACGTGTTACCGGAAAAAAGCACAAGATGCGCAGGGTTCAAAAAGAATCTTTAAGTTCTGAATCAGACTCCAGTGTGATCTTGCAGGATTCGTCAGACGATGAGAATTTCTTCTCCCTAACTCCCAACGAAGATGCCGAATGTATTTTTTGTGCAGGTAAATTTTCGGAAGATACCAGAAGTGAGGTTTGGATAAAATGCATAATGTGTAGTGGCTGGTGCCATGAAGTGTGTGCAGGAAATGAAAGAGAAGTTTATATTTGTGATTTCTGCCAATAGATATTAAGACTAATTGTTTTCTTACTCTTGTTTATGTGTTTCGTTGTAAAACTGTTACTAGAATAAAATGTTTTCTCTTTGTAGGTGAAATTATTTCTGAAAATTATAGCATGCTAATTCCATCGTAATATCCTATTCCACATTAACTTATACAGTATTCCACTTTACCTGCCCATTTTAACAATCCGAAAAATTGTTTACTTTGATTATTTTGCCAGTTAAAAGGTATATATTATGTGTTACGGAGCCTAGACGTGAAAAGCAAATGGCTAACTAACTAAAAATGTTACCATGAACAAAAAAAATGCAAAAGTGTGTTTAATAAACTTGTTTATAATATTTAACAAAATGGTATTCCACATTCACTGACTTTACTCTACGGTTAAGGCACTGCTGTCATTTGAAGACAAACTCTGTAATGGAAAATCTGTCAGGAGAAGTAATGAAGGTACTTTTTTCATTGCAGCAAATTATTTCTGTTTTGAAGACTAAAATTTTAACAGCTATATCTATTCTCATTATATTATAGGTATACTTTTCAGTATTTAGCAATAATAAAATGAAGAGGGCCAATACAGCCCAAAATATTTCTATATCAAAAGCAAATGGACATCTCCATAGTGTCTAAAACTAATCCTTCAATTTCCTTGGAAGCAGACCTTAAAGTAGTATGAATTTTATCCTAACAATTTACCTTATCTAAACAGAGGCGGTTTCTCCTTATAGTTTTTTGGACAATTCGCTCTGAAATATAAAATTTTATCTTCTGAATAGATTTGAGAGAGTGTACAATATCTTTTAGTTGTATGTATAAGCAGTATCTTGTTTATTTATTTTAATTAAAACTATTAGGCATCAATAATGTTTTCACACATTGGACAGTTCGAGGTTACAATTCTGTAAAGTTTCCTCATGGTCTCTTATGGGCTTATGGAGAAATACATCACCATTTAAAAGAGGAAACAAATATATTTTCTGTTCAACATGAATGCGAATTACTTTAACTCCTATAGCTGTAATGGGGATATTGCCCCAACGCCAAATTCAACGAATTTTAATTTCAAATTGTAGGTAAAGTATATGCATTTTCATGAAAGTCATAAATGTTTACCACTTCTTGTAAACCCGTATTGTTACCTTCACTCTTACCCTTGATACCGCCAAAACCTTAGACCACGCCTCTAATCTTCACCAAACCGCAATCCTTAATCCTTACCCGCAATCCCAACCCCATCATTGTCCACAAGCCCATTTTTACCCCGACACCAAGCATATTTTTACCCCTAGCCTCCAACTACATCTCCATTCTGACTCTCAACCCCTTTCCAATTCCTAAATGTCGCCCCCAACCCATCCTCATCTTTACTTCTTATTAAGGTAGATTTTTTTTAATTTCATCATTTCTTTTCATTGAAATCACACTGGCAGATAAATGAAAATAAATATCATCAGGTACTTTTTAAGGGTGGTATAAACTATTTTGATGATATTTAATCTACAATAGAAATGGAATGGAAACCTTGTTTAGTTGTATTTGCCACCAGATTAAGAGATTGTTGATTATTTTCTAATGATTCACATATCAGGGTGTTCGGAGCTGCCGTTGATTAAATACATCTTCGATCCTAAATAAGCGACTTTACCCAATTATTATGTCGCGGAGGTAGGGGCGGTGCAATAGCAAAACGATAATTGACCAAACAGGAATGCATTATCCGTAGGTGACGAAACAGGAAAAGAAAAGGTGGATTCAGATAAATTTTAATAACCATTGTTAGAATTTCTAGCTCAGCACCCATCTTTACAAGATAGCTAGGTATCTAGCATGCAGTTTGGTGTTTCTGGTTTAAAGTTACGTAGATACTCTGACGAATTATTTCCAAGCTTGTAGACCTTATCGCTGTAAAGATACAGTTGTTCCTTACGCCTATCGGAACTTCCTGTATAATTTATCTCCTAAAAATCCTATTTTATGTACAATGTACATTAATATCTACTAACTTATATAGTCTAACAATAGATAATTTCATACAGAGCTGGAAGTTACAGTTTTATAACTGTATTTTTGTGTTAAAGAAATATCTTAAATAAAATCACTTGTATCACGAACTAGGAAAATTACAGAGTAGAAATGACAAATTGCAGAAGAGCATCTGATTTGACAAATTATACTATGACAAAGTTGATGAATAGGGTTCGATCCATCACGTTTAATTCTGTAATGTTTAAATATAGTATGTATAAAGGCAACAATTCACAATAGGTATATTTATCTAAGGAGCGAAAATGTGTATTATTCTACATATTTGGCTACACATGGTTAAACTTCCATGTCTTGCTAATAAATAAATAATAATTTTTATAAAATATGTTTTTACTCAGGTCCAAAGATGTTTATAATAAAAGCATTGAATATAATACACATGAGAGGTAAACATTTAAAAGATTCAAGCACTAACCATTAACTACTCTACATTTTTATTACAGCGATCAACCGATTTATATATAGTAATAAGTTAATAATTCCATAAAATTACTTTATAAAGGATTTCAATAGGCCACCACATTATATGGAACAGTATCCCCCTTTTCTTGTTTTCCACCACTTATACTGTAATAAAGCTTACCACTACGACTACTTTTGCACGACGCTCATCCAGAAGCTAAATGAGCAAATGGGTGTCGCACACAGGGGAGTAATTCAACTAAATAGAGAGTATGTCTGCAAATTCCAAGAAATTGTAATTGGGCCTACCAATGTGAAACTCGAAACACTGAAATTGCCTTCTAAAAGAAAACTGAGACAAGCATGGTTGCCATATGTGTAGCGACACCTGAAGAAACAAGTGTCATTAATAATTTTTATGTTCGTATAACTCACTGTTAAACATTTCAAACTTTTTCTGTAATCCGGAAAACGTAAATTGGGTCCCATTCCAACATT
Organism: Agrilus mali; assembly: GCA_029378335.1. Classification (NCBI taxonomy): domain Eukaryota; kingdom Metazoa; phylum Arthropoda; class Insecta; order Coleoptera; family Buprestidae; genus Agrilus; species Agrilus mali. The sequence goes on from CM055658.1 coordinate 9,646,222, forward strand.
TTAGTGTAAATTCCCTGCGGTACTTACAAGTTCACATACATAAATTAGATCCCACTATTAAAATTTTGGTACGTTGGGTCCCGCAGATTAATTTGTGTGATTGCTATGAATTTCAATTGAATAATTCAAGATACCTGCTGCAATATTGAGCTCGGCCCAACCTGCGGATTAAAATATTAATGACTCGTTATTATCTATCGATATGTGAGGTTATGGCATGTAAAGGATTTCCGCTTTATAGAGTATTTAAAAAAATGAATTTTCAGTTTAGCTCATGTTCTGGGTATTTTTTTTTTTCTAAATTAAAATCGTTATTGTTAACGTAAAATTTTAAATGTAAAATAATTTTTTATTAGTGCCAAATTTATGAATAACTTTTGTCACGTCGGAGCTGATTTCATGCATTTGGTGCCGAGATCTTGCATGCCCAAGTACAGGTATATGAAACCGAATTTAGGCAGATGTTAAATATCAGGGCATTTCGGACCAAATATACAAAAACCCCTGTTTTGTTCTTGCTCGAATGGAACTATTATTTTTCTACAGGCTTTTAAGATGGATGATCTTCAGAGGTTTTGCTCGCTCGTTCTATCTCCATACCTTTGTTGTTGAGAATTACAACGTTTCGACTGGTATGGTATTATTCTCAACACAAACTACAACCTTCAAACAAACGTTAGAAACCCGGTATGGACCCGGCATCAACGGAAAAATACGAGGCTACGAGAAGACCATGATCGATATCATCAAGGAAGAAGAACACATCAACTTTCTGATTAGAGCAAGAAACCAGAAGACCATACCTCAAGGGTTCAAGCTGAATTCACCGATAGCAGGACAACGAGCAAGAAAAATCTTGAAGATAGCTAGCCACAAATCGCCTACCATCGCTGGAAAAAGTATCACTCATACAAGATGCCACGGAGAGATATGAAGAAATCAAGGAGCTACTATTGGAAGAAGACTATGAACCCATCTGCCGAAAGATCCAGTCAACGTGTGAAGCAGCCAGAAACAAACACAAGGCGTTACATCAGAGAAAATTAGAAAAACTACAACCCAAAACGACCAGCCAAGAAACAACAACAATGGACAACAAAACCTTCTCACACACTTACAACAACCGATAAAGCAGTTCTCCAAAAAGGACTAAAATTCGCGATGACATCAAAACAGATTCCTATACTGGACATTATCAGCGCAGTCGAATCCGTTCAAATAAAACACCCAGATGCCGATGGATTTCGATGGAAAGTACGAGAGGTGTTAGAGAAGAAGAGACTGTCCCAACGAAACATAACCACACAAGAAGAACAAGCCATTCGGAACCTTAAAAGAGACAAATCCATCACCATCCTTCCAGCAGACAAAGGGAATGCAGTCGTTATTATGAACCAAGCAGAATACAAGAGGGAGATTGAAGCCGTCATTCAGAAAGGTGACCGCCATTGAGAGGAAGGTATACAACAAAAACACCAGGACCACTTCGAAAACAGAACGAGGACAACACTAACTCCACAACACAGCAAACCACCACACCTGTATGGGTTACCCAAAATCCACAGGAAAGATGTTCCTTTGAGGTCAATTATAAGTTCACGACATTCATCAACGTACCAGCTAGCCAAGTTCCTGCTACCAATACTTACACCACTTCAAGGAAAAACTGACACATATATAAAAAAACTCATCGCACTTCATAGAAATAATAAAAAAAAAAAACGGAATTGGAACCAACAGACCAGTTTCTCAGTTTCGACGTAGAAAGCCTGTTCACTAGCATACCTCTTCAAGAAGCAATTGACATCATTAAGAAAGGATTGGAAGAAAATCACACGCAACATGAAAGAACATCACTACTAGTCAACGCAGCGTTAGATTTATTGAATTGCTGCTTACTCAACTCCTACTTCCAGGTAAAGAACAAATTTTACTCACAGAAATATGGCTTACCTATGGGATCACCGTTATCACCACTTATTGATAATATATATATATATATATATATATATGGAACACTTTGAGGAGACAGCAATCGGGTCAACACCATATAAACCGAATCTATGGCTGCGATACGTAGATGACACATTTGTCATATGGAACCAGGACAACGAGAAACTAACACAGTTCACAGATCACATCAACCAAATGCGGCCAACCATCAAACTTACCATGGAGAAGGGGGAGAACAATCGGTTGCCATTCTTAGATGTCTTACTTACAAAAAACTAGGGAAGAATCGAAACATCGGTATACATGAAACCTACACATACAGGGAAATATCTTGATCATGCTTCCAACCACCCGGCAATCATAAAAAGAGGATTGATAAGGACCATGTACAACCGAGCAGTAACCATAATATGCAACACCTCGGAAACCCTACAAGAGGAAGTCACCAACATAAGGGAATTAACGAAATACAACTGTTTGAAACAAACAAAGCAACATCGAAACAACAAGAGGACAAACATTAGTATCCCGTATCTAAAAGTAAATATCTGACAAAATTCGAAAAATAGTCAACCAGTATGGAATGAAACCAGTTTTCTACTCGTCTAATACTCTTCGCAGCCATCTCGTCAGAACGAAACCGTCAGCACAAAAGAAAACGAAGAACTGTATTTACAAAATTCCTTGTGAATGTGGCCAAAACTACGGAGAAACTAAGAGGCCTTTAGAAAATCGAATTAAGGAACACAAAACACACACCTTGAGAGGGGATACTACTCGGTCCGGCATAGCAGAACATGTATGGACAAATAAACATAAAATACTTTGAAATGAAGCCACAATTCTCCACAAAGAAGAGCATTGGTTCCGACGAAAATTGAAAGAAGCAGCCTACATCCAACAACATTCTGCGTTTAGCCATCCAAGTGTGGAAATAAACAACGTTTGGAAACCACTACTGAAGAAAATACCAGAACTACAAGCAACACAAGCGAAACGGAACATCATGTCTCAGTGATTTATCAATACTGTATATAAACTTTGTAGCCTTAGTTTGTAATTAGTTACCTGATGACGGCTGGAGATACCATACCAGTAATTCTCAACAATAAAGACATGGAAGTTCGACAATCTACGTGTATTATTCTCAACAGAAACGTGTCTACGACCTTCAAACAAATATACCAACTTGTAATGAACGTATGCATGTATGCAAAAAATTGACGTACTCTAACGGTGGTGCCCATTGATTCAGTTTACACCGGCCCATAGCCGTTCTTTACAGGATGAATCATTCCTTCTGGAAATTCGAGTCCTTCCAGTGCTTTTTAGTAGTTTTGACAGACGAATATAAACAGTCGCTTCCAGGAAAGAGGACAGTTGACTTCCGGACTCAAATGATTGTTTATTAATAATAAGACACTTTACTGTGAACTATTTAATTGATACTATTATTATTATTAAATATACGACTTACTACTACAAAAAAAAAAAAAACACAGTTAACGAAAACGAAACTGAATTGTCTCTCAAACCTGTGTTGGCACTGTCCTGTTCATAACGATTTTTTTAAATTAAATCTCTACCCCCCTTAACAATCCTGCAGTGTTACCACTTTGTCGGCCGGAATACAACATATTGCTTCAATAAACGTTTAACCGTTATTGTTGAATACCATCCCAATTTAAAAATGATCATGACCTTAAAAAGTCGACGAGGGCCATGGCCTAGGTCAAAAGTAAGGTAACAAAAGAATAGCAATATACAACTTTTTATATAAAACAAATTATCCAAAAATGTACTGCTAGCCAGTTATTCTGCTTTCCCGCTACTTTTCTCACGCCCTGTATAAAATTTGTATCAATTCGAGCAAAGTGTGTATTGACTTACCTAAGTTATACACAGCAACTTCCTGAAAGTTGCAGCTTCCTGGGCAGCAGAGACTCCTGTTAAGCTAACCCTGCTCCTTTTAAGGGCGATTCCTTTGTTGAGCAAAATGGTCGACATGATTGACGTTATAGAATTGGAAACACTATACCACCAGAATTGCCTGTTACATATACCTACCAAGGCATTAATTTGAAAGGAGTTGCGGTTTGTTTTTGATATTATAATATTTAGTCTGATAAAAATAACCACACGTTGAAAACAATTTTCGAAACCCAATTAGAAAATTTTTCTTTTTTTTTTTGTTTAAAGACGTAGTATCATAAAATTTCTTTAGAAATGTTCTTTAACACCATAACGCATTGTATTGAACTAAAGGCTTAAATTTTATAAAAAACAATATACCTAAATGATAAATTAATCAAACGGTACATAAATTACTTAAGTAAACGGTTAAATATTTTTACTTTTCTGCAATAGTTTATTAAAAGTCGCAAAATTTTTGTGTTTCGCTTCTTATATAAATGATGGGTTTTTTACCAAGATAAAACCTTATCCATCTGAAAATTACACAGGTTATTTATATATTGTAATATTTTTTGTTGCTTAAAATGAATTTAAAAAATATTTAAACGCACAATATTGGTTTTTTTAAAAACAAAATTTACAAAAAGTTCGACCATTATGTTGGTAAATTAAATGTTATGACGTAATAATATAAGGATCCAATAAATTCATGATGGAACAAATGATGCAGAATTCATATTTTTATGGCCTATAAATGTCTTTGGGAAATGAGTGTGATTAATATCAGTGTTATTAACTACAAAACATTAATTTGTTGTTTCATCTCTGCTGACTATTTTTGCTGTTCCGAATGATTTTATTTGTGTAATTCCGATTGATTTATACCTAATTTTGATCGATTCGACTAAAGAAATATTTCAAGCAGCTTAAGTAAAGAAACATCTTCTTTTTCTTGTTTTATGACAAACAACACAAAAGCATAGAAAGTTTAACGGATAATATTGTTCAAATACGATTTGACCTTAATTAACGACAATTTCTTTGTGTCTATAGGAAAACATGATGGGATAAAAATTCTAGCAAAACTGTTTTTAAAAAGAAATTTTATTCGAAGCTACAAGATAACGATTATCAGCTCTAGTATGAAGCTGGAATGAATTATGCTTTAAAAAAATACAGTAATACGTTCAATATTTTATTACAAAGCAATTTTAAAATGAAAGCGAGAAAATTGCGAGCTTGGGAAAATAATGTCCTTCAAAAGAAGCTTTGTATTTAGGATGTAACAGTTATACATTTTAAAACGTTTTGCCGAGATAAAATGACAGTCAAAGTTAGTTGTAGAAGGTACCATAAAGGCAATTAAAACACTTTTACAGGCTTGCATTTAGTGGAAACGAAAAATTGAGCATAATCTCGAACATTTTCATTGAATAATACAATATTTACCTCCTCTCTTACATTTTGATCTAGCTAAGGCTTTTGGGTGGGTGATTGAATTTTGCTAAAAGAGAAATGGTGAAACATCTTTATTGTAGCCAGAAAGTCGATTTAATCACTGCGTTATTGTGATTTTGTTCCAGTACGTTTATGAAACTTTCAGACATTCTGAAGTAGAAAGAAACGTCAAAGCAAATAAATCGACAGCGTGGGAATCAGCCCAAACCATTCGATAAATTTGTTCCAATTTCAATATACAACGTGTTAAGTGTCTGAAACAGAACCACAACACGAAACTTCAACATAGTTGCACGGCGGTTATAGACCATGACCAACTTCCTAAGTTCCGTTAGGGGGTAACCAAAAGAATAATTTTGAAGAGAATTAGTTGGTTAGATAATATTCAAGAATATTCAAGTAAGCGAATCAGAAGGGTTAAGGGGTGTCGCGCAGTGATGCATCTAGGGTTGGAATCTGGGGATAGACCTTAAAATAGGAATTTGAAGCTAATTTTTTTTTTGGCTAAAAGGTAGTGCAGAACTGAGCAGGAGCATAAGTGAGTGAACAGTGAATATTCTTGAGATGCAAGAAAGGGAAGAGGGGTAGTTAACGTCGAGGAGATACTATAAAAATCGTTCCTGCAGTCAATCAAAAAATCTCTAAAATAATCTAATATTTTCTTCAGTTATGTTTAATAAATTTTGAGGGGGGGATAATTACATACCCCCCATCACCCCCATCGCCGCAAATTCGCCCCTGCCGTAGCGCTATCACTCATCCTGACTTTTTAATCTGAATCATCTATAGGCGCGGGTAAACCGGATTTTTGGCGTGGCGATCGTGGCGGTTGCATGTCGTGGCGACGCTCGCCATGCGAAACCCTGTGCGATTCTCTTTCCACTCGGTTCGACTGTGTAGTTTACTATAGTAAACTAGAAGATGGAAGTGAATTAATTATGATTGTTGTGTACATTTCAACTAATAGAAAAATGAATGATTTTTCATTTTTACATAAGAAATTATTTCCGTACAGTCACAGAGGTTCAATAATTTTTAAAACCAATAAAGATAAACTACCATTGATTTTAGCTGGAGATTTCAATGTAAATTTTTCAAAAGATGAATCAATGCCATTAATTACGTTCCGCCAAAAAGAATTTCAATTGCAAATTAACAACAATCCAAGAGAACTTACTACCAGATATGCAACAATAACAACAATAGATGCTGTATTTATTAGATGTCTTGATAACGTTATGTCCAATACTTTTGTAACATACTTCAGTTATCCTCGACCAATTATTACAGTAATTCTGTCAGAGGCAACATCGAATATAACTATTACTGAAGTCACTAATTAAAAGAATTGAGTTGTCGCAACTTGAAATAAATTTTTGAATTTTTAATTTTTGTATTTAATAAAAATAAATGTTTATTAAATAAATAGTCATCATTTTGTGGAAAAAAATTCGTAATATTTGATTTTTTCATTATGCCATATTTAGTTCCTGTCGTAATATTGTCTTTCATGCATATTACTTGTGCAAACTCGATGTTTTACATCTGCCAGGCATCCCGTGACGGCTCACATTTTTGTTTTTATTTTATTAAGGCAACAATTTTAGGTATTTTTTGTAATTAATTGTAAGTTGTTATTTATTATGTAAATCAAATTATACGTACGATATATAAAATTATCAAAAAATTATGAGATTGCATGTAAAAGAGTAATCCTTGTGTTCGGTTCATAACTTACCAGATATGTATACCTACTCCGAATTTCGAACTCAATTCGTTCTCTGGCCACATTCGTGAAATTGTATAGGTATTTCTGATACTTTTACCGAATTTGTATCGTATAAAATTACTAAAGCAGTTTAAACATTCGTGCGCAAAGGAAATGTAAGTATATAGAGACAATATTAAAAGCAGTGTTCGTGGAATTAAGCATACTGAGTCAGTCTGTCCATGAGTAGAAACATTTGTAATCTAAAGTAAAAATCTCACGAGTTTTGGCTTTGAAGTATGTGAAGATGTTACTTCAACTGAAATGCTTTAGAATAAGCTGCGATGCTTTTCATCGTTGTCGCGCATTTCAATGCTTACAAAACTTTGAAACACCTGTACTCCTGTAAACGATTCCCATTTATAAACGTTCAATTTGTTTATGTAAGCCTTCATAGGTGGCGTCTATTGAAAATTAATCTTTTGCGGGTTAATGGGCCGTAATTCGATAAATTTTCGTCCCAATGTTTCATCCAGTCTACAACTAGGTGCAGTAAAAATTTTAAGGGGTGACATCTTCTCAATCTGCGGTGAGTTCAGTTAGTTCCCTAAAGGCACAGTGGTTATTAAATTTAGGAACCCGTTGTCGTTAAAATTGAACGTAATCAAAAGTTTTTCTTCGTACTACATTATCTAATCAATTAGTTACCACGTAATCAACCTATTTTAGTTTTAACGTGCATTCATTAACAACGTCACTGCAAAAAACGTACCGCGACAGCGTGGGCTGGCGAAAAGGGAGATGTTTACAAGGATACGTTTAAATCAACCGATAAAAAAAGTAATTGTGCAGCAAAATGCAAATTCCGTTATAAATGTGAGCAAACTCGTTCGTATTAGACACCTACTTGTAAATAACTAACGACATGTAGGTATCTTTCCATCTTTCCATCTTAACAATTTTAAAAGTTCATTAGAGGTAATAATAGTTTATGATATAGAAATTAAAAAGAATATTCAATTTGAAAAATTTTAATTAAATATTTAAGCACTCAAAAATACATGACGGAAAGTACACGCGACCATATATTAATAACAAACTATAAGCATAAACAGCACAAAAACTTATTAAAAAATATATATTCGATTTGGTCTGCAGGCTTCCGTGGTTGGCTTCGTTTGTCCAATGGTTTCCGGGCTGGTTCCCACGTTGTCGATTTACTTTTCTTGACGTTCCGAGAGTCATATCGCTCTCTTCTTCAGAAGTTCTGAAACTGGAGATCTTGTGCTGCTGTTGGTTTTTATATCCCTGGTGGTCGCTGATCCGTGATCCGTGAAGTTACCGAGCTGTGACGTGGTTGGTGGTCCATGAAGCGTGAAGCTTTGCTGTGGTCGTTGGATTTTTGTAATAAATCCCTTCCAGATGGTTGGTATTTCCAATCCACGATCCCGATTGTAGTTGTTAGGGTGCTTTTGTATTTCTATTGCTTCCTTATATAATCTAGGCCAAAATCTTCCCTTTCTTTCTAGTGCCTTGGTTTCGTTCCACTGTATTTCGTGTCCTGTGTTGGCAATATGTTCCGCCACTGCTGACTTTTCCCACCTCTTATGTGTGAAATCGCTCTTATGCTCCTTTATTCTAGTGTTGATGTGTCGTCCTGTCTGTCCAATGTACACCTTGCCGCATGTGTAGGGGATGCTGTATACTCCTGGTCCTTGTAGTTTGTTGTGTTGATGCTTCGGAAAAGCTGATCCCATTTTCTGAGAGCTCTTGAAGATGGTGTTTATTCCTCTTTTCCTTAGGATTCGTCCTATTTGGTCAGTGCATCCTCTCACGTAGGGTAGGAAGGCTGTCGCTAGATATTCTTCTTTCTCCTTGGGTTGCGGGATTCTGTTGATTGTTCGTTCTATTTGTCTTCTTGGGTAGCCATTTTGGATAAGGACAGTCCGTAGGTGATCCAGTTCTTCTCCGAGTTGTTCTGGTTCACTGATAATCCGTGCTCGATGAACGAGGGTTTTGATAACACTTTGTTTCTGTGCTGGATGATGATGGGATTCTGCGTTAAGGTATCGGTCCGTATGTGTAGGTTTCCTGTAGACTTCATGTCCTAGTGAGCCATCCGGTTTCTTCCCTACTAAAACATCCAGGAATGGTAAGGTGGAATCTTTTTCCATTTCCATGGTGAACTGGATGTTAGCGTGTACTCCATTGATATGATGTAGAAACTCCCCTAGGGTATTCCTTCCGTGTGGCCAGATGATGAATGTGTCATCTACGTACCGAAACCAATGCTTCGGTTTTAATGGTGCTGAATCCAGGGCTTTCTTCTCGAAAGCTACCATGAAGATGTTGGCCAAGGTTTGTGATAACGGTGATCCCATTGGTGTTTCCTGCGTCTGTATGTAGTATTCCTCCTCGAAGACAAAATTTCAAGTGAAAATTTTGTTGCGATTCGTTTTTCCACTTGTCCGTTGCCTTTCGTTTTCCCCCTTGTCCGTTGAAGTTTCACTTCTACTATGTGTCCCAGCACACATTCCTTTTTATTTCTGTACTTTCTAATGACGTTAATCTGTATCCATTATTATCTAAATGTAAGGTAGCTGTGTTATTATTAAATGAATAGCCCTATTCTGTAACGGGATTTATATAAGTGAAATCTGGCTCGTTTTTTATAAATATTTATGTTCTACTAGAAATTTTTTTGAAGTTCCTGATAGTCTGACCAATACTGCACACTTTTCGGTATGACCCACAAGTTAATTTTTAAATTCAAGAATTATTATTTAAAAAAGGCGAAGGAATAAATATAATTATTTGGTTAACTTATTATTATTATTTATTAAGTTATATTATCATTACCCCTACCTTTTCCCTGCACCAGTTAGTCCTTAAACAATTTGCAACTTATCTATTTAGTTTCTGAAGTGCTTATAGTTTTGTTAACTACAATTATCATTACAATTCAATTGCATTAAATACGTATGCATAATGAATCCATATGCAGGAGTTTATCAGAAACAACGACCTACTAATTTATTTCAGAAACGATAACGTTAGTGACTAATTACAAAGTTATGGACAAATCAGCCAAACTTAGTGCTTACTGTATAATTAGTTCAATATTTCGTAGTTTAAACGCATTTAATTACCCTTCTAAAGTTCTGCATAGTTTAATGTTGATGTGATAAGTTTATTGTGTCTACCCTTTCGTTATATCTAATTTACTTCCTGTTCCTGCCAGCTTACAAAACATATATTACAGACACAATCAGTGCTCAATTGCCACATTGTCACATGTAGACATCCTACCATACGTAAAGAAACATCAGGGCCTATAAAGGGTTGCAGATATTCTGCTAGTATGATAAAATGGGCCAGAATTCTGAAAAGCATACAGTCTGGGACTTTTTAGAATAGACTCACCAATATAATTAAGCTGCCGCAAACAGGTCAGTTCAGTCTCAACTACAAAACGACTAAAATCAAACAGTTATCATTCAGTGAGCGATACTATAGTGATTAAGTGGTGAATTAAGTGTATTAGTGTTAATAGAAGGATAAATTAAAGTTACAATGAAAGAGGTGTCTGATTTCTTGCAGTATTTATCCATGTGAACAAGTTTTTCATTTTTAGTTTTATATTTTCTTTTTTTTAACCAACGCTTCTTATACTTATAATAGAACTTTTGAAAATCCCTTATATATTAACATATATTTACCCCTAAGACAAGCATTACAACCTATTATACTAGATACTTTTGGTGGAAAACTTAAATCAAAGATTAGGCCGGTTTGCGCTCTCTTTTGAAATTGTGCAGCATGCTCCCTGCGATTTTTATTATTTTAACATATTTCATTATGATGATCGTAGGCTTTCACGGCCGGCGTTCGTATGGTAACCAAGTAACTTTCGGGTTGTTGTGCCGTGGCCCTGTCTTCCTCCTTTACTAGACGTTTCGCCAGTCTCGCCTGCTGGCATCCTCAGTAGATGAGTCACAGCAGAAGAAGCAACATGAGCAGCATAAATCTACTGAGGATGCCAGCAGTCGAGACTGGTGAAACGTCTAATAAAGGAGGATGACAGAACCACGGCACAACAACCCGGAAGTTACTTGGTTATCATATTTCATTATATCTGATCGATTATAGGCTCTCTTGTAGTGTCATGTTAAATTTTTATAACGTTTAGACATTTTTAAAATAAACTGTCTTCCCTTCACACTTAATTCCAGACTTAGGAGTGGCAAAGTATACAAAAAGTTTCACAGTTCTCAACAGTGTTTCAGAGCGATTGACAATGAAACAAATTTGTTTTGTTTTATATGCTAGCTAATTATTAAGTGGGTAAAATTACCTCAAAATTTATAAATAAACAATATAAAGATACAATTATGATGGGGTTACCCAGTTGATTAAAGTTCCTAGTTTACTTATTTTAACATGATCCCAATAACCCTCTATTAGAACCACACTACAGGCAGTCTACTGGGTACCAATAATAATTTCAAAATATTTAGAATTATTTTACAAGAGAGCACAAATCGGTCGATCGGAGCTAATAGGTAGATTTAAATTTCAAAAACAAAATTCACAGAGTGCAAACTGGCCGATTTCAGATATAAGCGAATAAGGGTTGGTTGGGCTCAACCCGCCCGACACCTTAGGCAAACTGTTCTGACACTGGTAATGTGTCGTGTCGCCTTTTTTTTGTGGTTAACCCTAAATAAAAGAAATAATTTGACCAAACTATAGCGGTTAATAATTAAATCATTGGTAGATGAGAATGAATTTGGAAAACTTCAAAAGAATTTGCAATTTTCGAACGTTTTTCACTGCTGTTCACACCATCAATTTTACGGAAGCTGTTAATTTTAAGTACCTACCTTTCTATAAAGGCCACATCGGAACTGTAGTTTCTATTAATTTGTGTCGACACTGACATTAAATTTCAATTAAAAACATGTTTAAAATTTTACATAGGTAGTTAACCGGTAACTGCTTTGTTGAAAGGCGATTTCGAAAGATTAAATGGTACGCCTAAATGAAAAGCAGTGCACAGAAATAATAATAAAAGCCTAAAGTAATAGTAATAAGTTATTCATTTATAAAAAAAACTGACTATCCCATTAGTTTTAAGAAATTATTTTTAATGAGCAACAGTACGGTTTCACAAGACTTAATTTCAAAAAACTTTTGATCTGGTCTGGACAAGATTAATACAAGAGATCAAAAATTATATCCAGAGACTCGAAATTTTCATGAACTTTAATATATCCACATAATACGTACAATTTACTAAACTTTATTATTTAAACAGAAAATTCTGTTTTTAACAAAAACCAAACGTGCTGAATGACACTTAATTTTTTTTTTATTAATATACCCAAAACAAAATTGAAAATAGGCGTTTTTTAGCCCCCGAGTGAAAACAAACAAATCTAGGAAACACTTGCCACAAAATTTCTTATGTTATTATACATATACTTTAGAAGCTCAAAAGTCCCCTTATATAACGGCAAACAACTCCATATTTAAAATCCATAATTCCGCACATTAAATTCATAGAAAATATTAATAAAAACATTTTGCATCAAAATATACTGAATCATGATCCCAGGAAGCAGCAGGTAATCCTTAATTGTAGAACTAACCCTTCTTGGGGGTGAAATTAGCAAAACTTTGCGGCAAAAACAAAAAAATGCAAAAAAAAATAAAAATTTTTACAATGCAAAAACTAAAATTGCATTTTATAATATGTATAATCGTTTATTGTTACAAACAATTTAAAAAATTACCCTTCTATTGGGGAGAAAATGAATTGAACTTATGGCAGCACTGAAAAAGATAAAAGAAGGAATTAAATTAATCAAGGATTTTTGTTTAAATGTGAATAATACTTATTTTCATCTGGTTTGAAAATTGCACCTGTTTGAGGGATGGTATCGTTGAAATTAAACGAAAATTAAAAACAAACTACTATGTAGGTACATTTAACCATAATTATATAAACTATAAAATTCCTTTATTATTTTAATTTATTTTTGTAGTTTTTTAATTGATGCCATTAGTTTGACGCATTTTACTCTCAACCGAAGGGTAAATTTTTAAATTGTGTATAACTAGAAATGTTTTTAGGTATTGCAAAATGCGATTTTAGGCTATAAATCGTAAAAGATCTCGAATTATTTGTTTTTGCAATTTTTTCGATTTTGTCGCAAAGTCCCCAAGAAAGAGTAGTTTTACAAATAAGGCTTTATCTACTAGTCCCCAGGATCATGATTAAATATATTTTGATGCATGTCTAATAACAGGGGGCATTTTCCAATAAGTTTATCCCAGATTTTTACGTTAGCACTAAGGGGCCAAAAGACGCTTATTTTTAACATCGTCCTTTCCGTTCAAGTCTAAACATGCATCAAATTGTGGATTGATAAATATTTTAGGTAGTACCTACTACTTGAACACATATTTTTAGCCGCAAGTGGATTATTAACAGGGTTGTTTATTTAAACAAATTTTATAGTTTCCAGTATTCTTTTAAAGCATAAGATATGTTTCTCCTTGTGCGAAGAAATATCGATACTTTTGAATGAGGACTAGAAATTACGGCCAAGAAATTTCACAAGAAAATAAAAACTACTTTCTTGATGTTGATTTTCAATCAAAACATATTTTATACGTCGAGATCAAGACTCTTGGCTTGGTAAAACCCTGGTCCCACTTAGTGATGAGCAAAGCAAGACCAAGGCCAAGACTCGGATAGTCTTGGGCTTGGTCTCGGTCTTGTTTACTCAGTCTTGGTCTTGGTCTTGTTCAAATTCGTCTGGACTCGGTCTTGGTCTTGCGAAAAAGCAAGACCAAGACCAATTTTGCTCATCACTAGACTGGTCTAAACGTTCTGTGGTTTCATAGGATTGTTTAGGCAAATATTGGGGCGATAATATCCTACAAATACTCTTCCCTTCCATCTATCTTTGTTTAGCTTCTCTCATGTCTTTTTTCAACCACTATTTACACCTATTCCCGTGATTTTCGGAAGAAGGTTGAAAGACACATCTGTTTTATAGAAGGTATGTTGGTAAAACGTCTTCCTGCTACTTTTATTACAAGTAGCTGGAATGTATTTTTTTCTTTTTTGGTCAACGGAAACAATTTTTGTTTATAACCTCCGAAGGTTTAAAAAAAAAATAAAACGATGGAAAGGTTTCACTAAAATATTTATTATACTCGAAAATATCGCTTCAATTTATTTGGTTATTATCAAGGGTATATTTAAATACCTACCAAAATAAGATAAAGGCGCCCTTGAAATTTTAAAAATGATTCAACCCGTTGATTTAACAAAATTGGTGCAGTTTTATCAAAATACATTACTCAAATTTAAATCTTGTACAAATCAGATATGGTTTTAACAAACAATGCTCCGGTCTTAACAATATTCATCTACACTTATATTATGTAAAATATAAATTCGTAATTAGTTACAGCATTAAGTTTAATATACTCTTGATAATGATCACATAAAAATATTTCGAAACGATAATATCTGGTACAATAAATTAATTTGCTGAAACTTTTCCATCGTTCTATTATTTTTTGTAAATTGTCTTAATAATGTTTCATAATAAGTGCATATGTGAGGAGATCATGATTATTACCGAATCAGATCAAAAATTGATTTAAAAACATTTTAAAACTGCATTCCTTCAACTTTGTCGAGACTGCTTTCTCATGATGTTGGATTTATCTTGTCCAACAGTCTGTCTGTTTATAAAATTCATTAATTAGTTGCTTTTTTTGTACGTGAATAAATTTGTATTTTTGAAGATATAATATAATGTCAGTACAATTTGCAGAAGATAAAGTCGAAATTATTGAAAAGAAATCGATAAGGTTTTGACTTCTTACAGCTGCATATTACAAAACTTAAATCAAATTAACTTGCAGTCACAACAAAAAATAAAATGTTGATAATATTAATACTTATTGCGGTGCACTTTTCGTGAAACATGATAAAATAAATGGGGTGGCACACAAAGACAAATAGACACATTTTTGAATTTCCTAAATAGTTTAGATAATGACATACAATTTACTATCGAAAAAAAAAAACAACAACAGTTTAAACTTCTTAGACCTTAAAATATCAAAAATTAATGAAAAACTTGACTTTAACATCTACAGGAAACCAACAAGTAAGGACACAATTATTCCATCAGATTCATACCACCCGTTACAAACTAAATATGCAGCCTTTCATTCCCTTATCAATCGTTTGTTAAACACACCTCTTAATGAAAAGAATTACCATATTGAAGTAAACACAATAAAAGTAATCGCCAAGAACAACGGCTATAACCCAAATATTGTAGACAGGCTAATTGCACGAAAAAACAACATAATTGTGTCTAAGTCAATTTACATGAATATTCCAAAATCTTCAGTTAACTCTTTTACCCCAATAAATTTTGTTAACAAAATTAGCATCAAATTTAAAAACAAATTAAAATCCTTAGGAGTTCACGCAATAGAAACCAATAACGTCAATCTTAAAAATCTCTTGGTTAACAACAAACCCAAAAAAGACTTGTTACAAAAAAGCGGTTTCTACCAATTATTTTGTAAAAACTGTGATGCGACTTACATAGGACAGAGTAGGAGGGCTCTTGAGATTAGGATTAAAGAACATGTTAATAGTATCAATAAAAAAGTAAAATATACAGGTTTTTCAGAACATTGCATTGACTCCGACCACAATTTAGATCAGGAAAACATCAAAATTCTACACTGTAACGTTTCTAAAAGTAGAAAATTAAATTTGTTGGAAAATTTAGAAATTAAGAAAGCCCTAGCTCAAAAACATAATTTAGTAAACAGTCAACTTGAAATAGTATCTGAACCATCCCCTCTCCTCCTATGTAAGACGTAGTAGGTATATATATGTCTGTAAAAGTTTTAAATTTTAGTAATAATTCAATTTTGTACTCTTGATAATGGTCCATGACCGAAACAATTGTTGAGTCTATCAATAAACTGGTGAAACATTTCATTGTGTTTTTGTCAACATTTATAAAATGTTGAATTGTAATAATTGAATAAGAATAGCCTATCAAGAAGCATTTTTTGTATTTTAATATTATGTACATTTAAAGTATTGTAGCGACCAGTGACACTGTACGTGTGTGCGATAACAATTTGTATGCATGTACTTCTTATCGCTAACATGTTTACGACACAGCCACAGCGTACGACTTCCCTTTATTAACGTAAACTTACAAGCTCTAGCGACAAGTAACAAGATCAATTCTGGAATCATCGACGACATTCTAATTATTATTCATCATTCGGGAATAATCAGGATTTCCCTTTCGAATCATCCAGAAAGTTCAAAAGGTGTATATAAAGTTATCGTCTTTGGGCCAGAGGACAGTAGTTGTGATAAAGCATCAGTGCGCGAACCAAAACGATAAATAATAAACAAAAGTGATAAATAAATTGTTATATAAATAAGAGAATTGTTCTGATGTAAATAGTAGTTTTAAGTTAGTGTTAAGTGTTATGTAAATAGTGTTAAATAAATAAATGTTTAAATAAATATCTTTGACTAGAAAATTTGTTACAATTGGTGTCAGGTGTGGGGTCTGCGAATTGATCTCCAGAGAATTTTCTAGTATAATAAAAATACAAAATAAACAAAAATGCCGAAAAAATTGTTCGAGTTAAAAGTCGCCGAATTGAAAAGCGAACTCGAAGAGCGAGATGAAGATACGTCTGGTACGAAAAACATCCTACAGAAGCGGCTCGAGGAGGCTTTAATACAAGAAGGCTTCGATCCCAGTATGTATGAATTCGAGGATGAACTGGAAAAGAAATTTAATGAAAATTCAAAGAATCTGGAAGAAAAATTAAACGAAAATTCAAGAAATCTGAAAGAAAAATTAAATGAAAATTCAAAGAACCTGGAAGAAAAATTACATGAAAATCTGGAAGAAAAATTAAATAAAAATTCAAAGAACCTTGAAGATAAATTAAATGAAAATCTGGAAGAATTAAAGGAAAATTCAATAGTCCTGGAAGAAAAATTAGAGAAATTCGAAGGAAATTTGGAAGAAAAACTGGGAAAATTCAAAGAAGAAACAAGAGATATAAATAGTGTTAAATGAATAATTGTTTAAATAAATATCTTTGACTAGAAAATTCGTTACAGTATATAAGGGTACTTGAGATATTAAAAGTCGAGGTCAAGATTTCTTGAGACAACGTTATTAAAATATAGGTAAATCAAGAGAATATCAATAGGTATAAAAATATGAATAACACAAGAACAAAACAATATTCGATTTTTCGTTATTATTTGACAACATGAACGATATGTTTAATAAGTGGTTCTGTCTTGTCTTACAGCAAACTCACATTGTTTCGATTCGTGAACGTAATTTTTAAATCCAATAAAGACTTTTCTTGCGTGACAATATCTATAAACACATTCAAAGCACAATAAAATAGTACATTACTCCTGACAATCAAGATCGACTATTACCTGATACAATTTATAAAGCAGTAGAAAAATTGACATTATCATTCCGAAAACAAGTTATTTGAATTTGACAGGCGATACTGAATAAGTAGGTACGTATAAAGTGAAATAGGTTCTGTTCGACAATAGAAATGATTGAAATTCAAAATGTTGCTTAGCTCTACCTTCTTTTCAGTACTAAACTGGAGAGCCGCAACTTGACAGAGAATAATGAAATAATAGTATGTTGTGCATTAAATGGGCCTCACTACCATAAGTACTATTGCTGTAACTGACGCATATTTGCATGATGAATTGCAATTAACGCAATGCACCAAGCTGCAAACGAACAGTGAGTGCATGCTTACTTTCAATAAGTATTTCCTTTGTTTTTTCAATAAATGTGTAATTAAAGTGGGTGACATGCGTATGAATGAAATACCTATGTTACAAATCTGTCTGCAAGTTTCTTCAACTTCGACATGTAAGTGGCATAGTTCGTTACAAAGATTAGGGATTTTAACAAGTCAGGTGTTGATAAAGATTGTAACTATCTACCAAAATTTCGGTCCTTTTGGAGGTATTAACCTTAAACTAGGTAAGAGAGGAGACTGACAATTTTTGTATGGTGAGGTCTGTTGGCACCAAAGCGTCAAGTGTACTAGCGCAACTTGTTTCTAATTATAATATATTCTAACCAGTGGCGGTTTTACTGTAGGTGCATTTGTTCAGTGAACCCCCTTAAAAATTGAACTAGTTACACCATATAATTTTATCCTTTTAATATTTATTATACTATTTATGATTATCGTATAATATACATCTCTTTTACCATTTCATAGTTCATAGTTGCAAAACACCAACACGTAACCCATAGAAAATATTTAAATTTTTGTTGTGTCGCTGACGACTTTACCTAACTTTTTTGGTTCAAGTTTGATTCTGAACATATCACGAGAGCGATACTCCGTGTGATGTCCATGTGTTAGAGAGAGAGGCGTCGGACGCGTGAAATAGCAATAAAATGTACACAGCTTACAGTCGTTTAGGTGCACTGCACGAGAAGCCGGAATAATGTCGTGCCACGTCGGCACGGCTACCCGACATTCTGCCAGGGTTTTGCAACTTCGGTTAGCCTGCCACCTGGTGAAAATGTCCAGTACGAGTCATTTTTAAAGGCTCCGGAAGCTAGTGTTGGTAGGAACCAATAGTAAAAAAATTATGTTCAGAAGCATGTTAAGATTTCAGAGTTAAAAGTCCACTAATTGTAAATGACGCACAATTTATTGCACAATACGTGTTAATTAAAATATTACGTAAATGATGGAGTCGTGTTCGGTAAAATATTTTAAAGAAAATTAAAATAATTTTCAAAATCGTTTCGAAATAAAGAAAAGGGGTCCACCTCGCCCAAAACTACAGCTGACACAAGAGTGTACCTTAAAAAATAAAAATTTCAAACGTGTGTTTAAAGTAGAACAGTATAAAAAAAACTTCGTGGTTGTGTGGGTGTAATAAATTAAACGCATTATTTTGCTTTCTGTGCCTGATTTTTGCCGGTAATCCTAATGAAAGTGTTGAGTGGACAAAGACAGGGGTTACGGATTTGTCACATTTTTCGGCAAAACATAGACGAATGGATTTCCTGTATAAGTAAACGTAAGGTTTTTATTTATTGTGTTATTAAATGCCATAAGTATTTGTTTCGCCTAAAAATATTAAATATCTTCGCCTGCGGCGCATTTACAACATCGTGAAATACGCTTCATGTTCTGATATTACCTACATGTTATTAACTTTGTGAATCTCCTTCGTATTCGACCACGAGCCGCCACTGATTCTAACTATATTTTTTAGTTCTTTACTACTAAATGTGACTCCATCAATAGAAATTTGTGGTTGTGCTTGAAGTATATTTTTTAGTAGGTTTTCTTGAGAAAACTGATAGAAACTTATTCCAACAAAAAAAATTAAACATTATGAACCGCTTTAATAATTTACTGGTGTATTCTCAATTGTACGTGGGCCACAAACAAATTTAACGTGAATTTCTTTATTTGACAATAATGTAAACAATTCTTTTTACCTGGGTAACGTGGCTCCTGTTTCTTTTTCTTACACATTTACAATTATGAAAACAACAAATAGCTTTTCTGTATTTTCAAAAAACAGAAACAAAATAAACAGTTTTCACACACTTTCCAATTTTCGTCACTGCTTGCAACATAATGTTTGGCACCAAAAAAATGTCGTCTCTCCGTTTTGGCATCAAAACACAACGCAAGCATAGCATACAAGTTACAAGTTCTCTCTGTTTCTTAGTCTGAGATATAAGAGTTGGTTGGTGGTCCTTGAAGTGAGTCATGCAAGAGTTCTTCATATCCCCTATCTATGAGTCACTAAACACTTCTTTTTGAAAATCAATACATTAAAATCTCTAAAGAATACAAACAGATTGTTATTTGTCTAATAATTCTAAATAAATGATACAGATTTGAAGGTGTGAGTATAATGGCGAAATACCTAGTTGTTTTAAGCCTTCACGTGAGTGATGTAAAAGTAAAAATTCTCAAAGAGATTCATCAGTTGCAGAGTGTAGTTTTATGACGTACGTACCTACTACCAAATACTCACAGCACCAAAAAGCAAGATAGTCTAGGTATCTTTTATTTCCTAACATATGAAACTATAGAACGTTGCTCCGGAGTTTTATTGTCCGTGCTTGGACATCGTACGTAGCAAACTCGAATGGTTGATGGAGGTCCGTTACTTTTAAAAAAAATCAAAAGAATACGTTTCGCAATTTTCTCATTAATGTTTTAAGTGTTTTAATTTGACCCAGTTTTGCTTAATAATCTCATGAGTCGATAGTGTTAGTAGAGATACTTCTCTGTACTAACAAATTCAAAACCCATTTAAATGAAAACACTTGGTATAAATTTAAAAACTTATTTATCATTTCTGACATGTTTCTACCTATTGTCAAAGGGTACAAACTACACTTAAAGTAAATGGTTACAATGGCATAGTTTGCACTCTTTGACAATGACCTAATGGTAGGCCGAAACAAATGTCAAAAATAATAATACTGATAAATATTAAATTACACTAATACGCACAGAATTTGTTACATGATATTCTGTAGATGTTTCTTTTGTATTTTGGTACCTTCAAATCAGATCTGAAAACAGATTTTCTTTATCACTGATAGTTACCCTGTAACATGCACGCGTGCCGTCTGATTTCACAAGGCGAATTTGAATATTTAGTTCGAAATTTAAGTCAAAAAAAATTTTTAAACCAATCGTTGTGAATTTTCTTATAAATGTATATTTTGAATGAACTATTCAATGCATACAAAAAAAATGAGATATAAAATGCCCATCAAAATTCACTTTCTGGACCCTCTTATCAATTTCTTTTCCAAAAATTTAAACACAATAAGTGACTAATATGAGAAACGATCCCATGAAGACATTTCTGAAATGAAAAACAAATATCAACGTAAATGGGGTGATAATTTGCTTGCTGATTACTACTTAGTATTGTTAAGGGATACTACAGAAACAAAATATCATCAGAAAGCATGACAATAGCATTTTGAGTATTTATCGTCATATTGTTATACTATTGCAGTTAGAAGGATATCAGAGACTATCAACATATCAAAAGAACAAGTTTATCGCATGTTAAATAAAGATAATCAAGATGTCAAAATTGAGCTTTGTAAAAACTGGTTTAAAAAAAGAATATTTCCGACGCTTTGTTGGCACAGTTTAAGTACAGTGATCCACAGTTAAGGCGTCAATTAATTACTTGATGTACTACCTGTGTGTATATACAATGTGGATACACTATGCACTATACTCCAGAAATAAAAACACAGTCAAAACAGTACATTATGAAGGAAAACAAGGGTTGAACCTTTAGCTGGTAAAGTATTGGTAATTGTCTTCTAGAGGAGCCATAAAGCTATAGTAATAATTGATTATCTTTAAAATAGAAGAAGTATCAATACAACATAAAACTACTCTTTAGGTGATAAAGTGGAGGCAAAAACTGCGGAAAAATGACTACATTTGTAGTAAAAAGATTTATTCACAAAGACAATTTATAGCTAAAGAGTTGGTGGCAGAAATTTTTAAATCATTAGCTCGTCTAGCAGAAGTTGAACGTAGTGGAATTTTTACTATAAAAATCGATAGAGTTAACTTCTGGCATAGATACTATTATCGCTGTATTGTTAATTAATAACGAATTAAAATTGAAAGAAAAAAGTTTTACTTAGTCATTTTCTCGCGTCTGATACTTTTTTTTTAGTAATAGTGCTTAACAAGATTATTAGATAAATTCATTGCCAGACGTGTATGTCCCATCATTAATTTTTCATTTTAATTTTTTAATATATAAGAATTAATATGATTTTCTCATTAATGAAATGTACAAGGAATGTTAATGTAGGTTATAAAAAACAGGAAAACAAAAGTCTGCCATTTTATTTTTACTGTGAAAATATAATATAAATTTTCTAAACTGAAAAAAACAAATAGTATACATACTGTTAGTTCACGCTTATCTATTTTTGTTTCGTCATAAGTTAAATTATTTTTTTCTTGTTTGGGGGCAAAAACGTACAATTTAAAAAAAATCGTCTACGAGCAATGTCACTAAGTACAGGCTGTTTTTACATGTTTAAAATAATTAATTAAAAAACCGCTACTGTATAACTATTTTTTAGCACTTATGTGGTGAAATTAACATAATGTATAAATGGCAGACACGAGCTAATGGTTTAGGAGACCCTTTTTTCGAAAAATCAGCGACACTTGACTTTGCCAACTTCTTTATACCATTCACAAGCTTCAAAACTGTTTTATCTATCGCTAATCATTTGCCCATATTGCCACCAGCTGTATTTAATTTAAAAACTTTTCCTACTTGATATTCTTTCATTCTGAAGCATCAATTACAAATTTGTATAATAGCAACAATTTAAAATAGTATATGTAGGTACTTGTATTTTTATATTGGATATTATTTTTACTTTAGGAATTTTTGAGTTTATTTATCAAGAAGTTTTTTTACCACGTTAAATTTTCACCATAGAAATAGTGATTTGACGTAACAGCTACGTGGGTAGAGTGCAATTTTTGCGAACAACGACAATGTATTATAGGAAACTGAAAAACTTTAAAATAATGCAACTCAAATTTAAAACTGAACGACAGCAGCAGAAACTGAATATAAAAATAACAATGGTAGAATACACTTCTTCATTTTAAGTAAAGAGTAACTTTGAAAAGCATGTCTGAAGAATTTCCTCAGATGAAGAACGATTTTGAAAGAGATGCCTCCTAAAGTTCTTTTTCAGCTAGAGGAAGCTGAAGAATGATCTTGAAAGACATGCTTCCTGAAGATCATCCTCAACTGAGGAACGATATTGAGACAACTTCTTCCGCAAAATTGATGAAGACTTGATAGATGGACCATCCAATTGTTTCATGCAGGAATTAGTTCTATCTGTAGCATTTCTATGGAGTGAAATAAATAATAATTAAACAAATAATTTTTAAATATCATGTATTAACGATAAAATCGCTTTTCCTGTTGATAGCAACGTAATTTTTACTATATCAACTATTTTATAAATATAATTTAAATAAATTATTGTTTGTGATTTATTGGCAGGACATAATATGCCGTTCACACAAATAACATATATTTCTATGTGAAATATATTAATTAACATCATGCTCTTTATTTATTTTTGATTGACGTGCCTAATTAGAATATCAAAATTGTAAAATTACTCTATTAATTGAAGTTATTAATAAATAATTGATAATATTACAAAAATGTATTACAATTTAGGCCTCCTTCAAAAACTACAATACAGGGTATTAAAAATAATTGAAAAAAATCAATCTATCGTAAAAAAAAACAATTAACCCGTAAGCAACAATTTGTATATGACTTTACGATTTCATTATGAAGAATTAAAAGATCATCTGCAAGTAAAACTCGGAAAAAGCAATTACTAATGCCTGATATTGAAAAAAAGAATTAGCAAAAAAATGAGCTTGGTAACAGCTACATGCAACTTTAATAGGCTCCTTGAAGAACTGAAGACCATTAAAGGCATGAAATATTCCAAAAGTAAAATTAAGGAATGGGTAAAGATCAATATTTGAACTAGTAAAGTTAGTAAAGGTAAAATAAAAAAATTGGATTAGAGATAACGTAGGTGATGGAATGTGATATGATATGGTACATTAAGTGTAGTTTTTAAGTTGTCTTAGTTTTAAGATACACACCAACTTCCTACGAACAGGCATTCATTATGCCTCTGTAGGAAATTACTAGTGTAATACTATGTAATCATGTTGGTCAAATAAATAAATAATCACTTTAACAAAAATGTAATTTCCTCTAAATATTTGTAAATTTACCACAAAAACAGTAAAATGTACATGGCAATGAATTACAAATGAGTTTTTTATGTCTATATTACAATGGGGATTTCTCCTATACATTGTGATAGGAACTAAATCAATAATTTTCTTGGAAATTTCATTAACATAAAGGAAAGAGTAAAACCAATCCTTGTGTAAATACAGTTATTAAATCCCAACTAACTTCTTGATCATTAAATACAGATTTTCAATTTCAATGCCGGAAGAAACGGAACTTTTCATTATCCTTAATTCAAGTTCTGCTCTTTTTAAGTGGAGAGCAAAACTTGGCTCATTCAAATTAATGTTTGTGGTAAAGTTTTAATAACTTTGTTGAAATGTTCTATATCTTCGGCACATCCTTTCAATGGGTAAAACATTTAAATTGAACTTCTGTATGTTTTATACAGTGACTCTTTTGTTTGTATTCCTATCGCTTTTGTTGCCTTCAAGTGATATCTGAAATAAAAAACTTAAAAATTTGTCATTTATACTTATAACCTAAATTTATAGTTCAGAAGTTCAGATGTCCCAAGCGAACATAGTAATAGACCAGAGAAGTTTATTTGTTTCTTAAAAATTTTTGATAAGTAACGAGTTTCTTGGCAGCTCACTTCGATGTTGTACTAATCTTCATTTTCCTCACAAGACGTTAATTGTGCCAATTCATACAAAGAGATGGAATTTACAAATAAGTAGAATTAAGAAAACCATTATTAAGTCGTGTTTCTTACCATGTGAAAACTGAGTGAATTAGACTTTCATGGCCGAAGACAATATGGAGGTTTGATCTTTCCGAGTTCGTTTGCCATGGTCTAGATTGGTAGGTTTTCTCCACTTGCCGATGCGAAGCCGCCTAGAGTACTTCGATCAAGCAGGCAATCACAAGCCATTGCAACGACTAGCGTACTACGACCGCGCAGACAGCAAGCCACTGAAGATGTCATCCGCAGTTGATGACGAAACGTCTGGTAAAACCTACAAATCTAGACCAACTGTTTTTACTTTGCTTTGCAACCAATTTCGCTGATCTGGAGTAATCCTCCAGAGCACTTCACGGCCACTTCCGATATTTCACGATAATTTTCCGAAGCTCCACAGCGCCATTGTGTCTGGAGGAATAACTATTTCAGAAAGTAACTGACAACACCCCACCGAGCAGCATGGTCTAGTCGTCTAAACCGTTGCTTAGCTCTCGGAAGGTCACCGGTTTAATTCTAGGGCCGATTGCTTTGGTCAAAGTTTTTCTATGGTTTCCTTGAATCATTTAGTCAAATGTTGGTGCTGTAATATTCCACAGATAGTCTTTCATTTCTCTTCACCGTTCTAATGAAATGATTGGAAGAACAAAAAAATATTAATATTGTCACGAGTACTAGCCAATTGAGTTGGCGGGAGCCTATGGTGTGAGCCTAATTAACAAACACCTTCCCTGAAAAGAAAATGGATATTCTCGGCTTTCCTGACACGTCTAGAATATTCCAGCAAAGATCAATGGGAAAACAATTGGATTGCAAGAAGGCTGTACAATTTCCTAGAAAGAGGCTGGAAAACTATATAAGGCGAGCCGGCTTGCACCGAGCTAGTTAGTTGTCAGCTGATGTTTACGAGCGAATGACAGAAGCGATCAATTGGCGAACCTTAATGGCGATAGAATTCATAGAGTGCAATTAGGTAGTGTTTACGTTTACGGCGAACGAATAAAAGACTTTTTAGTGAAATAAATTGCGTGGACTTGTATATCATAGTAGTGTGTTTAAATTAATTTTAGTTATTAATGAAATTCGTTATTCTGTTTCGTTAATTGTGTTTTTCGTGACTGAACACTTCACAATATGATAAAAAATCGTAATAGTATTTAAGAAATTGCACAAGAAAAGAAGAATTACTTTCTTGATCTTGATTTTCAGGTGAAAACTAGAATTGAACCAATACTCTTGTCTTGATGAAACCCTTACTGGAAATATACTATACGTCTTGATGGCCAGTAACAGGCAAACAAACTTAAAAGTTGTTACTTTAAGTTATTTTTCTGAACGAAAACGTTTTTCTTCTGCTCAACATCCTAACTCATAATTTTTAACAATTGATGAATGGTATTTGTAACCGTTAAATGTACAGACAAGCGAACACCAATGTGATAAACTGTAATAATTACGGTATTTTTTATTTAATTATCAAAGCAGTAATATAATGCGCGTATATAATCAGAGCAATTGGTTTTGATTGTAAACGACAAAGTTTAGATGTTTGCTGTATCAGGAAAGAGGGGTATAGAAGGGAATTCACCCGTGGAAGGTTATTCCACACGAGCGGAGCCGCCAAAGAAACGTAATTTATAAGTTACGTGTATAATATACACATGCTCAACCGGCACATTCTCAGTAAACTGTTGTTTAATTTCAGAGAAAAGTTGTTGTATTATAAATTACCTCCTAATAGCATACCACCCACGAGTTTTAATTAGAAAATAGCGTTTCCTCCTTAATATAATAAGAAAACCTCGCGCTTCTGAAACTGTTTCTCTAATGTTTCAAAACAAAATAATTTGTTGTGTTTAATTTATAATAAAGGAAGTAAAATATTGATAGGGTAGTGCGAATATTTGCAAAACTCGTGGAACGTTTTCAATATCTATTTTTATGAATAAGATGGGACATTAAAAATTCTAAAAAATTACCAACTATAATTAGGACGATATTTTTCGATAATTATTACTAAAATTTATGGTAGGTACATGGGTCATTATAAAACAGGTTATCCAAACAGTATGCAGCATTTACAAGGAAAGACGAGAGCGTACGTGAAACTGTTCTCTTCACTTTGAACAACACTTACGACTCACCGGGGGGGGGGGGGTTTACTCCCCCTGGCCCAAACTGCGGCAGTCCATTAGTTCATACATTTCCATTATTATCATTCAATATCATTATTCATATTCATAAATCTTCAACAACTAGCTAGTGTCATCTAAAATGGGAGGAGGCTCCCCCGGACGCCAATCAACCAGTGTTGATAACCCAATGATCAGGTGTGTAAGACCTCTCCTGTCTTAATGCCACCCTTTCGTGTCAATCGAGGCCCAGTAAGATCCCCTAACTTACAAACAACAACGACAACAACAAATATCGAATCAGTAATGCTAGCATTTGCTAGCTTACGGCTAACTACTAACTACTTACTAACTGCTCTTTTACCAATTTCTTTTATGTACGTACTTAGATAGCTACATGTACCTAATTAATTCTTCAGTGATTGTAAAAGCGTTTTCTTTTCTTTTTCAGCGTTAAGTGCGGTGCATTCCGACAGTAATGCATCGGATAACTCCCTGAACGAATCTCCAACCAGTAACGCTACCAAGGGGAGTATATCCTATTTTGATAGTAACGTGTCTACAAACGTAACTGCTCTCTTGGGAAGAACTGCATATTTAAACTGCCGTGTTAAAAACTTCAGCAATAGAACAGTAAGTTATTCGTTAACATAATTATTTTAGTTTTGTAGAAGTACACCTACCTACCACATATTTACTGTAACATTATAGAGACGTTGCACGTGGACCAATTATCGATAAAATTAAGGGTTTGATTTTTAAAATGTTGTGTCCGAAAGTTCAAAGGATATCTAACTTCTTACATTGGTGAAAATCCATTATGTTACTGGTTACTTTCTAGAATGTTTATACAATATCTCCATAATTTTACAACCTTGCATAAGTTTTGTACTTAAATATTTCATTATTTAAAACATGGCTGTTATAAAAGAATGTTAAACAAGTTAATCTATGCAATGATGATTATGGTAAAAGCAACCGAATATATGAAATTGAAGAAGGTTTCGATTTGATCATGAGTAACACTTATTAAGGACATGATGCAAACCAACTATTAATTAATTATACAATTGTTATTAGGTAAACCGTAAAATAGCTTTCATGCAAAGCAAAGGGTTTTTGGGAAAACATTACCTACCTACTTTAATGTTTCGAATTATTTAACTTATTCAAAAAGGCTTCAAAGAATTACACTGTAAAAAAGTCTTCAAGAATCCATTTCTCAAAAAAAATTCATCATTCCAGTAAATAAATAATAAAGATCTATACGCGTAAGTCAAACTTCGATAACTCGAGTGTCAATAAATCGAATCAAATTTATTGCCAATAGTATTCTATTGCCTATGTAACGATGTAAACTTTCACGGCCGGAGTCGAATGAACTACAACGAAGATCCGGGCTGATGATGGACTGTGGTCGAAAGAAACTTGAAAATCTCACTAGTACGAGTGTATTAAAGAAGAGGTGTTAAAATCGAACCTTATTAAGGGATTCTCCCAGAAAATTTGATTTATCGAAGTTGGCGCCAAATATTATTTTTAAGTTATCAAGTATATCAACGAAGATCCATAATCATCAGCCCGGATCTTCGTTGTAGTATTCCATTACCTACTTGATAACTTAAAAATAATATTTAGCGCCAACTTCGATAAGTCGAATATTCTAGGAGAATCCGTTAATAAGGTTCGATTTTTAATAGTAGAAGATACTATACAAGCAATGAGGCACTTCATTTTCTACGATTATTTGTCATCACAACGTACTTTAAAACTCTGCCTTTTAACCAAAAATTAAAATCTAAGAAAAAATATTGTGTGCTGGGACACATAGTAGAAGTGAAGTGGAAAAACGAAAAAGGCAAAAAAGAAAAAAAAAACATACACATGTATATGTATTATAACTCAATAAGTCGAAGTTGTTTTTTACGTGACATAGTCATTCGAGTTATCAAAGCTTGATTGTAACTTAATGAAAAATAGTGTTTAAATATATACGTAATTGTTAGTAGATACACAAACATGTTGCTAATTTTTTTTCGAAATAGAATTATTTGGTGCAAATCTAAAAGTCTAAATGCCCAAACAAACCATTCCTGTTAACCTAATAGTTATCATGAAAACCTTTCATGTTCTCCCACATAGTAATAAATTGAGAAATAGAAATGTGAAGAAATCTGATATGCAAGGATAACAACATAATCTAATTTAAGGTTCATATCTCTAGATACAGTATGATTATTCAAAAAATGAAAATATTGATTTAGCGAATATAGATCAACCTACAACATATTGTAGCTTTTCAAATTCATTACAATGCAAAAATGTTTGTCGTAATAACGCAATAACTCTTTTTACCACGTATTAGGATACAATCAGTAGTGGTAATGAGGAAACAGCACAACTCGTTGTATGATGAGGCTTTTAATTAATATAAACCTTTTCTAACTACGGTTTTAATAGTTGGCATGTTTTTCAAACAGTTTTATAACATAATGGCCACTAATTAGCACTGCTTCACAACAGGTAAAATAAATAAAATTATTCGCTTTTAAAAGTACAATATCCTCGTGTAGCATTTGTTATTTTAAACTGCCTGAACACAATGGAAGAAGATTGGTAACTGGGTCATTCACGGGGGAGGAATTCGGTTTTTGAACTCCGCTTCTTCTGGGATCAGAAAAATTAAAATTTTAACCTTTATTTTATAATTGATAATCTACGACATTGTACAATCGAATTCGGTTGCAGCGTCACTAGAGGTATCCATGATATTTTCGCGTAAACTGAAATCATACTGAAATATTTTCAAAATAAGTTAAAAAATTTGGAAAAACATTTTGCACCTACTATGCAGTCCGTATGGGGATGTCCAAATTTTTTTTTGAATAATAAAAATGTAAGTTCATTCAATATACCTATATTAAAAAAGGAAATTAGGTGCATGAGCAAGTTTAATTTTGCCTACCAAATGTCGCTTCACTTAACTATCGGCTGTAATACGACCATTTCAATAATTTGTAAGAATAAAAATATGAGGTAATATCCGAGGTTGTTGTCGTTATTAATATTGAGAATGTTTTAGCATCGATTTGAATGGAAAATTGACGGGGCTATTAAAAACTGACGTTATATCCGATATTGTCAATTTTTTGATTCTGTGTTTTACACCTTATGAGTTTTGCCGATTAAATTTGTAATTTTATGTTTAGTGTATTCATTAACGGTTTCGTTGACTTGCTTTTTGCCCGCAAATTCATTTGCACCATATTTGATTTTGCTAAATAAGTTTTAACTTCAGATATGTAATTTCATATTCAAAGAATATAGTAACAATAATCTAAAAAAAATATTATCTACAAAATTATTTATAAGCCTCATTTGTCTATTAGTTTATGCCAAAAGCACCAAACTACTGGGAGGTTACATGTGAACAAGCAACGTAGAATTACCTGTGTATGAAACATTTTTCTCTCAAGTCTAGTCTCGCAAGTTTTACAGTCATGTAGAGCAGACTTTAAGGAAAAACTGTAATGGTTTGAATTCGAACAGATGAACATTCTGAATTAAAGTAGTTTGTGATATAGCACTTTTCCCTTAATCGTGTTGTCTTCCGGGTATTGCCGTGGTCGTCGTTTGTTCATACTTAACGTTTCACCGCTCATTCAGTCGGCTTCTTCAGAAGTATATCTGATGACTGATCTGATCTAATTCACTCAATTTTCCCTTGCTCACACCCAGTTAAAATAGTGATTTTCACTATATTGCGATGTAATGCTTTAACATTGAAATAAGAACTTTTAGATATTTTTGTGGTTCATTGTTTACCCAAGATACACAAACCAGGAAGGTCGATCTACAGTTGATTCGCCAACTTATAAACTATCCAAACTGGTTGACAAATGAATTCAACTGTCTCACAATCAAACAGTCTGGTTTTCAGTTGGTATTCATCAAAATAGATAAAACCATTAAGTTAAAAAGCAGTGAAATTTTGATTTCATTTGATCTCTGTTCCCTTTGTCCAATTGTAGCAGGCCCCTTACTTCAACATATTTTGTGGATTTACTGAAAAATAGCGATTTCACCGCTGATATTGTTGCTGAATATGTAGTCCTTACATCAATAGGCATGCGAAAAAGTTACTTTCAGATGAATGATTGTTTCTACGACCAGATAGAAGGAATAGCTATGGGGAACCCTTTATCACCTTTCAAAGCTGATTTTTTCATGAGCCGCTTCGACAACAATTTTTTTTTTTTTTCATATTAAGCTATTTTTGGATAGCTAGACAACAATTTAATTCACCATTTAATTCCTCGAATATGGCTAAGATATGT
Organism: Agrilus mali; assembly: GCA_029378335.1. Lineage (NCBI taxonomy): Eukaryota > Metazoa > Arthropoda > Insecta > Coleoptera > Buprestidae > Agrilus > Agrilus mali. The sequence goes on from CM055658.1 coordinate 9,677,393, forward strand.
TGACGATATTTTTACGATTTTCGATTTAAATTCTGGTAGTCTCCAAAACTTTCTTACCATTTTTGGATACTTTGGTTATAAAGAATGGGAATTCCCTAGAATTTGATATCTATAAAAAGCCCACTCACACTTCTCGACTTATGCCCAAAGTGTTTTATCCTTGTAGTCAATATAAAATGGCTAGTTTCAATTTCCTTGTAAATAAGGTAGTTAGTTTTCCGCTTAAAAAAGATAGGTATAATAAATAACTTCGTGCAATTAAAAATATTTCTAAAGGCAACGGTTTTAATAATTGTGATATAATTGATAAAGTAGTGAATAAGATTAAATTTAAGAGCTCCTCTCCTCTTCAAAAAGACACTAGCGAAACTAAGTTTATTACTCGACCATAATTGGTAAAAATCTTAGCTCTCTAAATCATATTTATGCAAGTTATGCTTTTTTATAATTTGAGTTGCAATTACGTTTCTTTTTTTGTAATTTAAATTATCGCACAAACTACTCATCGTGGACAAACAAGTCCTCAAAATTTTGTATTTCACACGAATTCGTCGTAAGAAAAATACCATTCCATTTAAAAAATAATAAATTTGTCATCAACTTCCTGTGACCGATAGCTGACATTATTTTACCTAAAAAGATCCTCCTTCATAACCCTTGAATCCATGTTCTTAAATATCAAACATTTTTAATTTCTCTAAAACGAGTTAATTCTCAATAGGTACTAATAAAGTAAATAAATAAAGTTCAGATATCGATCATTTTTTCTTACGTATAGGCAATAAATAAACTTCAATTGTGTTACTACAAGTGAAGTTTCACTGCGGCACAACCTTAATTAAAAGGCTGCGCAACTTGGTGAAACGAATAACTCGACAGTGATAATTAAGAACTTTATTTACACTATGTACAAAGATGAAATAAATTAATGGTAAATTGTATTACTTGTTCCGAATAACGAATGATGAATTTTTCTAATCTCTCCGCTTAAACTAAAATTTGAAGTATTTATTAACTCCTACGATTAAAGGTGACGGTTGCAATATTTAAAAAGAGGGTGGTGATTTTAGAATTTAGCGCTTATCATAGGTGTAAATGATTAAAAGAAGCGGCCGGAAAATTAGCTAAAGGAAGGGGGTATGAAGAGGGCAAGGGGAGCCCAAGTAATATATAAGGTTATGACCTGTTATTCCAACTCTACCGAGCGGCATGGTCTAGTGGTTTAGATCATTGCTTAGCATTCTGGAGGTCACCGGTTCCATTCCAAGGCCGGCTACTCTGGTCCAAGTATTTCTGTGGTTTCCTTGGATCATTTAGGCAAATCCTTGGGTGATAATATTCCACAGATAGTCTTTTACTTCTCTTCTGTCTTCATTTTGTGCGTCTCATGTTTCTTCCCCCAACCATCACCCACCCATTCCTACTATTTTTAAAGGAGGCTGATGAGGGCCTTCCGTCCTACGCCTCCCTTTTTGCACAAGAGTGTAGGTCGGGACGGACAGCCCGCCCACCAACTTTGATGGGAATGAAACACCCAAGTTTTTTTTTTTCCAACTAAATCAAGAAGCTACATTTACCCTGATTAGATGCAATAGGTCTCATAAACTCTTACAAAATAGCAGTAACATGCACTTATGAAGAATATCTGATTATAAAACTACGAATAATGTTAAACTGCATTTGCCAAAATTTCCAAGTCATAAATGTAAACAGACACAAATGGATAATAGCACAAATGTTAAGTTTATGAGATGAAGTGCACGACTAACAATATAATATTTAACCACTTTCTTAGAACTAAACACAATATAACTATTAGATGGGTTTATACCTAAATAAAATGAAAATATTTGAATCGCATTACTAATCTTAACAATCACGTAGATCTAAATCCTGCCGTACTCATTTTTTAAAGTGAATAAGCTATTTGACTTGATCCTAAGAACAATATCAAATTAATGAATCCTTCTTTTTTAACCAATTATTCACTAACATTTTGTAGTTTATGTCGCTTAGTTTTAAGAAGCTTATGAATCTACTTCCGATGTTTTGGAAGATGTTCCTAAACTTTCAACAAATATTCACTATTGTTATTTAAAAGCTAAAACTACTTTATTCAGAGATGAGAATAGGACTTTGGGTAGTTTCATAAAGGTCACTTATTTTAAGAATGTAGTTCACTAGAGACTTTTCAATAGAGACGAAAATCCATATTATACCTATCGCAATTGATCGTAGGTACCCTGAAGTCAGAAAAGATAAATGTGAAATGTTGCTTTTCTGTTTGTGCTTTGGATTCTCTCAAATCAATAGAAATGTGTGCTGCCTAGGGTTAAGTATAGAACGATCGACAGACTAGTCGCTGATTTAGTAGAAAGATATTTTCAAACTTAACTCATTCAAGAATTATTGGCTGAACCATTTCATCTTATCAAAAATGCTGAGCTCGCTTTCTCGAGCATGCATTCAAATTCTAGAAAAGCATATCCGTATTTCTCATAATATGTAAGTTGTGTCTTCAATACATAGATATGTTTATTCCAGAACCTCTGCGTTTTAGAAATAAAATAACGAAGAATCCTTTCACTAAAAACGGATTCCATAAAAAAAAAATTTTAAATAATTTTTCTGGTTAACAATAAACAACTTCTCAAGCACACTAATAAAAAATATTCGCGTTCTCCTAAAAATGCTTATTTCTAATTATTATTTAAATAATTCTGGAGGATAGAATAGGGTTGGGGTTGAAGGTGAAGATGAAGGGCTGAGAGTGGGGGATCTAGCTAAATATGGGGATGATGATGGCTGTATCAGATTACAAGTGCAAAAGAGCAAAACACTTAACTGAAGCATGCTCTATAATTCTACAAAATTCCTATTCAGCTTCATATTGGTGTGCTGTCCCCATTACAACCACGGTAAATAGGAAATTTATCATGTGAAATGATTACAATTATTGTACTCACATAGGTACCTAACGGTTTATGTTGTTGAACCTTTATCATTCTCTTGTTAATAGTTAATATGAACAGATGGTTTGCATCATATCCTTAGTAAATATTAGACAAACAGTTTTCAGATAGCTTTTATATTCAATAAATTAAAAAGTAGAAAAAAACCCAAGGTCCAAAATATCTCAAGTTCTCTTATCCATTGTATTTGTTATGTTAATGCAAATTATCAGCAATATCTGGTACATATTTAAGTTTGTTTTCTCATAATTATATAGTTACAGGTGTCATGGCTTAGACATAGAGATGTCCATTTACTTACTGTAGGTCACTATACTTATACAAACGATCAAAGATTTAAGGCTATCCATTCAGTTCATACAGGAGATTGGACGTTGATGATAAAGTATCCTCAGCATACCGATTCTGGTGTTTATGAATGTCAAGTTTCTACAAGTCCTCATATGAGTGCTTATTTTTATTTATATGTCGTTGGTAAGTCAAATATTAGAAACATTAAGCTTATGCTGGGAAAGAGAGGGAATATATAAACTGACTGAAACTTATTCCAATAAAAATCGTGATGTATAGGTACATTATTATAATTCTGTTAAATAAATTACTTATTATTATCAGTCATACATAAACCACCATAAAATTAGAAAATTATTTTTACCTATGAAACTTGACTCCTGCTTTTTCTTACTATGCGACACTTACAGTCATAAGTATAAATAACCATTCTATCTTTTTAAAAACACAAATAAATTAACCAATTCCAATTTTCTTGAATGCTTGCAACATAGTTTTTGGCACCAATTTTAACATCAAAATACGACGTAGACACAGTATACGAGTTGAATGTCCCCTGTCTTTTCTAGTCTAAGCATTACAATATAAAAGCATTAGATTGTTGTGATTGATGGCCTTTAAGGGTTCCTGATTTCTTTTAATAGGCAATTTTTGTCTTTTTTTTTTAAAAAACCAAAATTTTAATCAAAATAAAAACCCACATTATAGACACAAGTGAGCTGCTGTACCTACTAAATAATGATTTTATTCAGAAATAATTTTAAGATTGGGAGGGCGAAGTGTGACATGAACGAACAATAAGAGTAAAGTAGACGAATGCAACTTGAATATCCTATTTCAATTCAAATAATTGAATACTCCCTGCTAACTTGAGTTACGTACTTTACCGTCAATGCGTCAATATTCGTTGAATTCAATAAATTGAAACGATTTCAGTCAATAACTAAAATATCCTTCTTGTGGGCGTGACTTTGCACAATTTCCAATAGCAGACAAAACCCGGTGTGCGTGCGACGTCGTATCGCCTTCGTTACTGCTTTTTATAAACGCAGCATAGTTTCTCAAAGCCCGGATCCACATTTTCGCATACTGTATAGTATTGTCAGTTTCTTTTCTTTCTGTCTTTCTTTCTTAATTTATACAGGGTTATTCACAGTATACGCCACGGAATATTATGGCCAAAATACAAAAATATATAGAGGGTTTTAAAATGACCACTTTTTGAAATTATTTTCACATTATACAGAGTGTTCCAAATGCACTAAAACTGTCAAAGTTATGTTTTTTAAAAAGAACCTCCTGTATATTATTGCATTTTCGGATTCTGTGATCAAAATAAGTTTTGGTTTTGATAAGGTTTATAATACCTAAACCTTAAGGTTTTTTAAATAATTTGAATTTTATCAAAATTTAACCTGTTACCTTATCAAAACAGACACTTGTTTTGATAGGAGAATTCAAAAATGCAATAATATACAGGAGGTTCCATTAAAAAAAATAGAACTTTGATACTTTTAGGGCATTTGGAACACCCTGTATAATATGAAGATAATTTTAAAAAGTAACTATATTAGACCCCTATATAACCCAAAAGGGGGCAAAATCAACCTTTGTCCCAAGCAAAAATTTTTAGAGAACAAATTATCACTGACATATCTATAGGTATTTGCAAATTATGTAAATAAATAGTCGGTGAAGCAAAATTAATTCTTTACATTTTAAAGGAGGTTTGTTTTTTGGAATTAAAGTCTGCAGCTTTTCGTTTTTAAGGTCATCAATAACGACAATTACCTATAAACGCACAGTAATACCAAAACACTTCTTTTTGTATTGTAGAAGCTATTTCCGAAATACTTGGTGGACCAGAACTTTACGTTGATGTCGGGAGTACTATTAATCTAACTTGTGTGGTTAGACACAGTCCAGAACCTCCTGCTTATATTATTTGGAACCACGAAGGCACAGTAAGTACAAACTAAGTGTAGCTTTTATAATTTGTAATTAATTCTCTAATGAATACGTTACACTAACGAAATCAAGCATTTTTTTCATCTTTTCAAGGTAGATGTAGGTATGATTGTCAATCAGTTAAATTGCTTAATTTCATTATTGTAGTTTTCATTCCTCTAAAGTTATATTATAAGATAAACATTGCATGAAAGCTCATAATTATTGAAAATAGACGCTGTAACTCTACTAACTACTGTACAATGTTAAAGCAGTTCTTTTTCTCCATATTTAATGATTATAGCTAATTAATAGAAGTTACTAATAATTCTATTAACGTACCTTCTGACGTGAAATTAGTAAAGCGACTAAACCTTGCTAATAAATTGTCATCATCATCATGTATATACTAAAAGCAATGACTTAAGATTTTTGAAAGTGTTTTAACCACATAAACAGTCGACTTATAGATGTAATAATTATTTTTGTTCCTTTAAGTAATTATTCATCGATTTAATTATAAGGAGACGTCCATGAAATATATGAAGTATTTTCTTTTTAATTCTAACGCATTCCTCTCTCTTAATAAATTTCGATGCAGTGAAAATCCCTATGCTATGAGTTTTTAATTAGAAGTGGGAAATAAATTCTAATCATCTTTTGAAATAAGAAGTTGACGTGAAATTTTTAACGACTCGCCTCCTTTTTAATGATATTTAATGTAATGAGATTTTGCTAAATCTCTTCCCTTCATTTTGAGCTCACGTAATTTATAAATGTCTCTTAATATAATTTAAATTCCTAATAGGAAAACAGAATGTAATGATTTTAACGAACAAGAAATACACAAATGCCGACATTCAATTATAAACTACGTTATAGTTTGTTAATTATTGAATCATTTTGATTGGATTTAGAACTTCTTTTCATTTTCACTTCGAGGCTACGCCACTGACTAAATGCACGGTTTTGTGACGATTTTTAATACAATGAGAGATAATATTCTAATATTCACTTTGCTGATTCTTTTGTGTTATAAATAAATATAAGGTCTTGGTAATGACGTTTACTGTGCAAATGATGACTACATGTTTCCTTATGTTTGTTTTGTTCTGCTGATGCTTTTTCAGATAAGTAATATCGAAGAAAGTTTACTTTTTAATAGGGGTAAATTTAAACATATTAATTACTGATAATTGATTTAATTAAATAAATTATCATTAATGAATATAAGTAATATCGTTTGGTTTAAAAGGTACCTACCTACGAAAATCTTAAAAATTCAATAAATAAAGCAGCCATTCAGTGATTAAAAATGGTATCAAAAAATTTTACTCTTACTCATCAATTTTAATTTACTCTAAAAATATAACTGTACTTAACTAGGTAGTATATTAAATTTTGAGGTCACTACTTTACAGGATAACGGGGAATATCGACACTTTGCCCTAGAAATAATTCATAATTAATAATAATAATTCCGTATTTCATGTTCCAATGTTCCATAATACGAGGGTGTAACCAAGAAAAGCCCCTGACCCCCCCCCCCCTTAAGCTGTTCATTTTATATTTTTTATTAACAGAAACATAACCAAATGTTTAAAAAAAAAACACTTGGGACTTAGCTTTCTATTAAAATACTTTCAACCATTTTTTTTAATTACTACCGAGCCAGAATATCGTAAAAAATTTAAAAAGTCGTACTATTGATTAGATAGATATAATTTCGTCAACCTATTATTGGCAAAATTCGAAAAAAATCGATGTAATTTATTAATGGATGGAATTTCCTTTGTAATCGAATAGACCTCAGTTTTTTATATCCATTTAAAATTCTCGAGCGCTTGTTAGAATTTAATTTTTAATTTCTTCAATCATAGCTAATGAGATATGTTTAATAATAAATAATCAGATCATGTTACCACCTAACAGTCTAAAAATCACAAGAAAAATGCAATAGAAAATTTCTATTACCCTATAAATAAATAGAAATCGGTAGAAAGAATCGGTTGACGCAAGTAGTAGTTGAATCAGAAAACTAAACAGTGAGATACATTTACAAATATTTTGGTAAATAATCGATTTCTATACAATATAGAATAGGATAAATAACTGCACTATATATATTTTTCTTTAAGCAAATGATAAGAGACTTATCGGTAGAAATGGGCATACGTACTAAAAGAATCAGTACTTTCTATATAACAGGCGAGTTAAATTCGCTATCACAGATTTTTTTTTTGTTTATTTGTTTACGCCAAACGGCTTTGTACAAGAAAGTTACAATAAAATGTTTATATATTTATGTATAATATGAATTTGTATAAGATGCAACAATTTGTTTTATTCTTGACACAAAAGTTGTCGTTGAATCTCCAAAAAGGTTAATGTTGGAGTAGTATTTGTTTACTAGGTTCACTACCCTATTTCTTGGCCCATTATATACGTAGCCTTTCAAAAAATTCTCTCCGATCAACAGCCTGTGATGTCTTAGTCCAGGTTTAGAGCAAATGAAGTCAATTTGCTGCAACATTTCAGGCGAATCTGTTTGTCCGTTAATTGACCCGTAGAAAAAAGTAAGATCCACAATTTGTCGTCGGGTTAAAAGGCTGCCAATCCTAAACCGATCATATACCTCACTAGTGTTCATATCCACCCCTTTGGTGTGTGCAGATACGTAATACTTTAAAAGCTTCAGAATTTTTTCTGTACTTTTTCCATTCTGTCGATAAGAAGGTTGGTGTGAGGTGACCATATAATGGAGCAGTATTCTAGTACTGGGGCGGACTAAAGCTAAGTAGAGTCGGGTAAACGTGTGGGCATCATTCAATTCTCTTTCTGACCTGAGTATATATCCGAGTACCTACTCTGTATGCGTGTGACGTTATCTTGTCGACCTGACTAGAAAAATTTAATTTATTGTCGATGATGACACCCAAAGCTTTTGTTGAAGTAACTTCCACGAGTTGATGTTCACTGAGTTGGTATAATGCCAGTAGTCAATAAAACGATCGGGAAAAAGACATTACTACGCATTTACTTGTGTTTAACTTAAGCTTATTTTCGGCGCACCTTCTGCTAAGTTGATCGATATCTTGCTGGAGAAGGCCGACGTCGTCCTCACCAGTTATCTTTCTAAATATTTTCAAATCATGTGCGTATAATAGGTATTCTGATTTAAATTTATCACCAACCTCGTTGATGAAGATGTTGAAGAGGATTGGTCCTAGATGCGACCTTTGCGGGACACCTGAAGTCACTTCGTACTTAGTTGAAGTATAGCCATTTACTCGTACATGTATGTATCTTCCAGACAAATATGAGCAAAACCAGTTCAGTGCATTATCTCTTACACCATATCGACTTAATTTACTGACTAGTATGTTGTGATCGATCATGTCAAAGGCTTTACTGAAATGCGATAGACTGTGTGCACATCCACACCTTGGTTCATTGTGTTTAGTATGTAGTTCATATACAGATATAAAGGTTTGTGGCTAGCGTTCTATCGCTAAGAATCCGTGTTGCTTTGTCGATATGATTTAAAAAAAAAAAATTATTTGTGCAAAATATTAAATATCAATTAAAATTAATAAAATATTATGTCGTTATTTTCTAAATAAATTTTCATACAACGCTATTTCAATAAATGAGTGAACCAATTTAAAAAGGATCCTTTAATTCTTTATTGCACATTTATCAATTAGTTTAAAAGTTAGCATATTGCATACTTTAGAAAATGTTTCATTAAATTGGACTATTAATTTAGAAAATTAGAAATAAAACAGTTTTGTATATATACAGGCAATGAAGTGGGTACTTTTTAAAAGATTACTTAGTCAGCAGGAGCTCATATTCAATTCTGTATTCGAAATTACTTTTTTTTTACCTTCGGCAATGTTCATTCATTTTTTTATGAGAATTATTTTAATTTCTTCCCTTTTGAAAGCTTTTTTTTCCTGTTGCATTGAATATAATACGTATACTAAATCATGCATCTTCACATATATTTATAATTGAAGAAAATGTGTAATTTCCATTGTCGATGACTATTTTGGCTTAATAAAATGTATATCTTTAAAAGACCAAGTGAAACACTACTAGACCAGTGCTGAAGCCTTCAAAAATAGTAAAAAGTAAAAAAAAATTATAGTAGGATGAAACCCCTTGGAAAAGGAAGAGAATATAACAGAAATGAAAGGAAAAATAATTTACGGGCGATCTGAGGTCGGGTAGGGGAAGGGGGTCAGTTTCTAAGGGTAAAAAACGATAATTAAAAGTTAAATGGCAAAGTTGTAGGTAATAAAATAATCTACAACTTTTGTATTTACACTTTTTTAACATGACCTCAAAATTTATATGAAAAATTCAAATAACCAACTTTTTAGTTTTTTATTTTTTTTTTACAAAAAAATTTTTGTTTTCACGAAATTTGGTGAAAACTTACCTATTTATATCCCAAACTCGCTGTAATTTTTTTGATTTGAAATAGTTATTTTTTCACCTTATTTTTACTTAATATCGGAAAAGCACCCTAATTTTCAATCAAAAATTTTCACGTCGAAATATCTGCTTTTTTAAAAACGCTGTTGGGCTTTTTCTTCGTTGAAATCTCTTCTTTCTGATGGTGTGAAGAAAAATATACATTACCATGGTAAGTTTTCTGAGGAAATGCAAAAAACGAAAAAACTAAATTATGTTTTTAAAAATATTATAATGAATAACGTAATCAGTATAAAGTATGTGAATTCAATAGTACGATTTACATGTATATTTATATATTATGAGATTTTCTATGACATAAATGTAATTAGAATTTAATAAATCAACTTTTTTACTGAAAAAAATAGCTGCGGTCACATTTTTTAGATAAAATTACCTTCGTTTTTTTTTTGCGTTTCCTGAGAAAACATCATAGTAATGTATATTTTTTTCACACCATCAGAAAGTAGAGATTTCAACGAATAAAAAGCCCACCAACGTTTTTAAAAAAGCAGATATTTTGACGTGAGAATTTTCGATTGAAAATTAGGGTGCTTTTCCGATATTAAGTAAAAATAAGGTGAAAAAATAACTAATTGATTGTGATTATTTTATTATTTAAGATGACATTCCACTGCATTATCACAAATTAAATTTTACACAGTTTACATGTAAGAATCAGGTTCAGTAACAAGCGAGTAACTGTCATTGAGATTACTGCTATTTTAAATTTAGTAGTACCCCAGGTTGATCAATTTATTTTTTAATTCAAAACCTTGATGACATAGTAACATTGTAAGACAACGTATTAGACATATTCAAAAATAGGAAATCCAAAGGCAAATTGTTGAAAAATTCTCGTATCCTGTTTCGCATTTACAGACAGCAATCTACTGAAACAAGTAGAATTGAATAAAATTTATAGGTTTTTATTTACCTGGCAGTAAAGCTGTTTTACGGTTATTGTTTGTACCAATGTACCTAAATGGTTCTTTTACTATTCAACATTCTAAGCACGAATTTACAATAGCTGAGGGATTTTCAAATCACAATGCTGTCAACTGAACTGAACTTAACTTACTCTGTTTTCTTGCATGTTTATTAGGTACCTAATCGAATCGTAAAACAGTTTTATAGACAAAAGCGTTTTAGCGTCATGTATTTTGAAATTCATTCCTAAATAATTTTCATATGAAAATTTCACGAAGCAAATAAATTGGGTTCCAAATTACTTTCTTTCATGTTGCAGATTTTGATTACAGTGAAGGAAATAATCTGGCTTGACTGTTGGCATGTGAATATTTGGCATAAATTGTTACGTGAGCTAAAGTAAAATACAAGGTATCTAATTAATCTAATTAAGTCAGTTTTATATTTAATGTAGCTATCATCATCATCGAGCTTGTGCTTACCATGATATTAGCAGTTTAGAGAGCGAAAGAGGCATAACATTTCTATGTAAACATGTAAAATTGTAAAAGAAGCAATTTGACTAATGGTGCGTGTCCTACTCGTGCGTTATAAAAGCAGCAAATAATCCATTGTATCGAAATAATACCTAATGAGTTTCTATAGCCCATGGAAATGCCTATGTAGGCAGGTACGTTTGAAATTATCAATCTCGAATTTTATCCGAAAGGTCATTGGTTACCTGTTTGCATGATATATTTTATTTATTCAGAGCAATTAAAAACTAATGAAAACTAATAGGAGTTAAAGAAGGAATCATTCCCAATAGTCATTAAAAAATAGAAATAATTGTAGCTTTTAGCTTATTAATAGCGAAAGAGAAAGAGATTTCAAAGATTTTTATGTCATAGATGTACCTTTTCAGGGTTTCATCATATTCTGGTGCTCTACATCGTGCCTTTTAGAGTTTTAATTAATTAATGTAGGTGTCAGTCTAAAAGTACCGACTAAAGCCGACATTATATATGTATGTCACTTATGAAAGACAGAATGCACTTTAAAGAAAATTTGTTTTGAAAAGAAGATAGATAAAAGAAAAGGATATTATGTCAAGAGCAATCAGTAGTTAATTAAAAATGTATGATATTCTCCGGATCTCTTAAAACCGAGATTTTGTGTAGCTACTCTACTACAACTACTATTTCTCTTTTAAAATTCTGCGGTAAAGATATTTTACTGTCCGTAGCAACTTTTCATTCTCTTGGTCAAAGAATGTATCGATAGCATGTTTGTGGCTATCTAATTTCCAACTTTTGTACTACATACAATATACATGTGAGAATATTCTTTATTAGCTCTGCTGTCTATCGACGGCTTCAATTTGTGTAGATAATCATTTACCATGGGAATAGTATGAGCTACCAATATCAGGACTTCAAGATTGACAATAACTCAATTTGTGACTAATCTATTTATTATAATTTCTAACCGAATTCAATTTGTTTACATACATATACGTATCCCAGTGATATTTCAAACTTTTGTCGAGGAAAACGTAAAAATAGTTCATGAAATTCAGAAATATCTTTTCCTATAGGAAATTAAATATAAAACACATCCGTTTTACATTAAAAAATTTTCAGTGTTTATTTTATATCAGCAAGCTACAAGGTTGCAAATAAAGCATTACAAAAAGTATAGTGCATTACTTTTGTCATGACGAAAGAGTAATATAGAAAGTTATACATTCATTCTTAGGTTTTATTTAGAATGATGTAGCTTTTTTTATCATTATTTCTATCTCTAACAAAATTAAAATACTAAACGTAAACCATCGATGGCACATGTTTTGTGAAACGTAGAGAAATATTAGGAAATAAAACACAGTAATTTGGATTTATTGTTGTCTACTCGACAACTGTTTCGATCGTTTTCAAGATTTTTTAAATTACTAAATTACAAAAGTGTACAAATAACATATCTACAGATTATCTAAAATAAAAGGGAAGGTAGTAATACTACTTAGTTCTAATTGGTTGTTCATTAGAAGTTCAGAATTGTTTATTGCTGTATTGATTTCTAGACATTCTAAAAGTAACTTTTTTTCCTTTACATACATTGTTGTGAAGAATCTTTATGTTGTCCAAATCTATATCTGTAGATATCTACACAATGTTCCACACAATCTGTTTTTCTAAGTTGTTTATTTATGCAACTGACGTGTTCGGAAATCCTCGTCGTAATAGTTCTACCTGTTTGTCCAATATAACTAGCGTTGCAACTGTCACAAAAGTTTGTAAATACCATTTCTTTTTAAGTTGTCTAATTTAGGTTTTGTATTAACTATTAAGTTTTTTAACTTTATTTTATTGCTTTCTGCTGGTGAAGAGAACAACATAAATATCAAGATACTCAAATGAGTTACATTCCGTACAACTTTTCGATGTCATGTTATCTTGTTTCTTCAATTATAAATAATCTCTTTAAAAAGATTTACGTTTTATCAGTCGATTGCTAAAACAATTTTTGAATAATTATTTTTGAATTTACATTAATAAATTTTCCAGTTTGATGATTGAAATAAAATCCGTAAAATAATTTGGATAATCGGAATAATTGAACAATCGAAGTAATTAAATTGAAAAGGCCATAATTTTACATCGCCAAATAATAATTACCTAATTTAAAATATCAAACGCCACATCAAAGAATGTTTTATAATAATACTTTAACCTATAGGTATTATCCAATAAATTTGGGCGCTCCAAACCCTTTTACCATCTTTTCATCCTCTCTCTTCATAAAAAAAAAACATTATTTGGTAAAACTATTAATTCGAGAAAAGCAAACGGTTTACTACAGTAGGATTATTTGTCATTTCGAATAATGCACACAACTCTACTACGTGTGAGAAATCTATGGATAGGTCTTCAAAAATGATAATAACTACAAAAACGTTTACATTATGTTACTTGCTGCTACGGAACCCTTCATGGGCGAGTCCAACTCGCACTTGGCAGCTTTTTTATTAATAAATATTACTAACAAGGAAAACATAGACTTAAAACTCGTTTATTATTAATTTACAATTAGCAACTTTTCCTTGTATCTGACTTAATTTTTAATATACCCAGATTTCTTATTCACAGTCAGTATGAGCAGATTTTACATAAGTAATGTAAGAGCTCACTTGAAAGCAGCGAGCTTTTAACTTACCACGCTAAGGAGCTGGATTAATTTGCAATGCAAAGGAGCAGATCCTTGTTTTAATTGCTAGCCATTTCTAAGTTTTTGGTACAATTTCTTCCTTCTTGTAAGTAGTTTAGTTTAGTTTTGTTCCTGAATTCAGTTTAGTTTTTAAAGCAAAGAAGTTTATATTCAGAGTGTTTTATGCGCACACGGAAATTAATTCTAACAGAATGTATTTTGTTCATTGATATCCTAAAAGGTATGCAAATAGTTCTAACTCGCTTCATGTAAATTAACATTGAGATTTGTAGCCAATTAATATAATTCTTTTTACATTTTCTGCTGTAGAAAGATTAAAAAGAAAATATGATATCGATGAGGCATTAATTTCTTGTAACTCCATAATTCACAAAAACACGAGAAAGGTTACAAAACTTTTATTTATAACACAATAATTCTTTCAATACACAGTATCTTCTTCAGGTGTAAGAATGGTGAATTTAATATTAATACAATCGATCTTATATACTAAGCTTAAAGTAAGAGAGGAGGGGGTAAATAAATTAACCATTGTAGAAAAAGAAAGCATACAATCAAAAAATATTTAATAATGGTGACCTGTTTAAATCTAATTTATCGTTAAGTATATTACCTCGTTTGTTTAATTTATTTATCTCTAGGCTTTCAAGCAAATTTAATGTTTTACCTTTATTTTCCACGTGTAGGACTTTAAAATTGTCATCAAAATTGTGGTTCTGTTCTAACAAATGTTCCGAATAAGTTGACGTTGTTTTATAGTTTTCAATATGTATGTATTGAAATAATTATTGTGTTATTAATAAAAGTTTTGTAACCTTTCTCGTGTTTTTGTGAATTATGGAGTTACAAGAAATTAACGCCTCATCGATATCATATTTACTAAAATCCAGTGTTAGGACCCAGGCGAATTGGTGTTTTAAATTAGATCTTAAATACAAGATTACCGAACTTAATATCTGGTTCCTGAGCCATTAAAGAAGGAAGGAGTATTCCCGAAACATCTTAAGTTTAATTGCAATTTAAAAGGATCGGCCGAGGATAGAACAGTTTTCAAAGCTAAGAAAATTTGGATCACAGAAGCTTTGAAGAATCTCTACAAGAAAAGGGACATAATTTCTGCATATCGTAAGGTTTTACATTCAAAACTTTCCTTCACGTTGCATAATTTAGAGTATGATTTATTTTGCGAAAATAGGTATTTTTAATAAATGTAGACCTATTATTTATAAAAAATTCTGTATTCAAAAAAATAAGCTTACTAGACTTGTTTATGAATATTCTCTAAATTTAAATGTAAATAAGGCTGACATATATAAAAAACTTTATTCAAAATCCAAAACGAATTGTAAGCTTTTCGATAGATTTAAAAACCTCTCAAATGTACAATTCAATCAAGATCAAATTAATCTTTTGCAAAAAGGGTTATAACTATAACATTAATCCGGTTATCAGTACTTCAACTGTAGAAAAATTAGCGGTGGAAACAGAATTAGCCCTTAATGCTAAACACAGTGTAAACATAGGTCTAGATAAAAAATACTTTCTTCGTAATATTTTTCGGCAAACCTCAGTTAATAAAAAACATAACAAAGAAATAGAGAGAATAAGATCGATTGTATTAATATTAAATTCACTATTCTTACACCTGAAGAAGATACTGTAACCGCTCATCCCCGGGTCGGGTCAGAACTGGTAAAAATGGTGTCGGGACAGGTAAATATAAATAAAACAAACAATAAACCTTCAAAAGTTATTTATTTTCAAAAGAAAGAAATTGGCAATGATCGTGATCGTCAATAGTGGTAGGACCTTTAAAATTACGTTGTGTGAAAGTAGTAACATAAATCAGATTCTTTTACGAGTTCCGTACAAGCTATATGTGATAACAAGAAAACACAAGAGGTTGAGTAATAACTTTATTTGCTTTGTTTTATCTTATCTGGGGAACCTTAAATGGTCCAACATCTGTTGCGAGGATTGGGGAAACCCCAGAAAAACCCAACCAGGCCATCATTACTCAATAGCGTATTTTACAAATCTAATATGACCAATAACGTGGTAACAGTTAGGGTAGACGAGCACCTATTGTATACATCAAGAATTTCGGGGAGTAACATGTATGACGTTGCTAAAATCAAATACCAAAATATATAGGGTGTTGCTACAAAGTTCGGTCAGTTAGAACCCTGCGCCAACTAAGAGTGTAGGCGGCCCTTTCATATGTTCATCTTGACCCGGGAGGATAGAAGTCGTGTCAGACGGGACTATAACTGTGATTATAGCCACACCTGCTGTAAGCCATGGACTACCGGGGGACTTAGGTAGTACATGTCAAAAGTACTTGTTGTCTGAAGTTCTCATGTTCACGGTAATATAGTATGCTTGTTTGGTTGGTATATGAGACATGCCACTTAAGGATTCATCGCCTCTAGGTACCAGTAAGTTTGGGACATGCCACTTAAGGTCATCGCCCCTATTTTAAGGTTGGTCGGGACATGCCACTTAAGGTCATCGCCCCTATTTTATGATAGTTCAGAACAACAAAGTACGTCACTTACAAAGACTTCCTCCTCTCAAACCAAGAGTTCTTCAATAGAAAGTTTCACCTTATAATTTGGACAAAACTTTAACTAAACAATGCAGTAGTCACACTTGTTACCAAAACAAAACCTAAGATACGCCCAAGTATAAGAAATGAATAAACCAAAAGTGAGTGCTGGTCAGACCTATCTAGTACCATTACATTTAATTTTAGGAGTTAAATATTAAATTAAGTCGAGACATGTCACTTAAGGATTCATCGCCTCAAAATGGTGTTGATCGAGACATGCCACTGAAGGATTCATCGCCTCTATTTTAAGGATGGTCGAGACATGCCACTGAAGGATTCATCGCCTCGAATTTATGTTTGTTTGGGACCTGCCATTTAGTTATCGCCTCTAAATAATGTTGGTCGGTATATGTCACTTAAGATCGTCGTCCCTAAAACAGATATGGTTACGAATAAAAAATTGTAGAGACTCACTCATCATGTGGACTAATAGTTCTTCGTTGGGACTTCACAGTCAATCGTCTGTATCATCGTGCTTGTTTAATAGATATTGGGCCTACCGGAAAGGTACCAGACCATATTTTGGACGTTAGACTGCACCCTACAACAGTCTATTATTTCCATAGCTGAAAGAGTTTTATTAGTACGGTGAAGCTATCTCAGACCGAAGTGCAGAGCAGGCCATATATTTGACCCTCGTCTCGCCACAGCCAATCGAGCGTTTAACGGTGAGGCTATCTCAGACCGAAGTGCAGAGCAGGCCATATAGTTGACCCTCATCTCGCCACAGCCAATCAAGCTTTTACGAAGAAGCCATCTCAGACCGAAGTGCAGAGCAGGCCATATAGTTGACCCTCGTCTCGCCACAGCCAATCAAGCTTTTAATGAAGAAACTATCTCAGACCGAAGTGCAGAGCAGGCCATATATTTGACCCTCGTCTCGCCACAGCCAATCAAGTTCCTTCAGAGAGCAACAATTACAACTCTCTACGAGAATCTCCCTCTTCCTTGCCAGGGTAGGTGGAATGTCGGAGACCTCCTGTAGAGAGCAACAATTACAACTCCCTATGAGAGTCTCCCTCTTCCTTGCCAGAGTAGGTGGAATGTCGGAGACCTCTTTTCTGTGGAGATCGTCGTTCCTTTTATACAAAAATTCCTACTCTTTTCCTGCGTAATACAGTGGCTATCCAGACTTTTCTTTTGCGTAAGTTCGTGGCTAACAAAGTCCCCTTTCTTCTTGTAACCCGCCGTTGTCTACAAACCGATTGGAATTAGTTGGTCGTGGGAATATTTCCTGTCCTACTTCTTTCATCTGGTTATAAATGAACGTCTCTCTTTCTTACAAATTTTTGAGCGGGCGATTCCTGTGTTCGAAAATCTACCCCTTACCTACTGCACCCCGAAAAATCCTGTCTGCTGGCGTAAACAGTAGTGTTACATATTGAGGGGTCCCGGCGTAACGCGGCTAGACAAACGACCGTCTGGAATGCGTGAGCTGACCAGTTACGCAGGATTATAGGTTGTACAATATTATGAAGTATTTTATGTTCGTCTTTTAGAAAACCAAAACTTTACTTGAATTAAGTAAATTTTTAATAGAGAAGAAAAATGAAGAAATCTACATCATTATCAATAGGATTGCATTAAAATTAAAATAAATAATAAGAAAAATTTCAAAATTTATAGCACCCGAGTACGGGTGGTTACAATACTGTGTATTGAAATAATTATTGTGTTATTAATAAAAGTTTTGTAACCTTTCTCGTGTTTTTGTGAATTAAAAAGAAAATTTATAACTTTATTTTTAACAGTAGGAAGAACTGAGTTTGGGCCAAGACTTAGATTAATGTCCCAAATAGTAGTGAGGACAACTTTTTAATAACTCGACAAAAAATTATTAAAAGGTATACGTTAGACATCCTTAAGTGCTGTCTTAAACAACAGAAGTATAATGAAAACGCGTAAATAACATTACGGATATTACTTGTTTTTTAAAAAAGATTTTAGTAACCAATGAAATAGGAAGCTCAAAATCAATAAAATTTTGAGAAATTCCTATTGCGGGTCACCAAACAAAAGCCGTCGATAATTTAACCCATTCGTATTGTAACCGTTATCTATACTACAATATGGACATGCACGAATCCCACTTCTTCTAATTATTCGAAGCAGTTTCGCTTCAAAATCGACCCAGAACATTTTTTTAAATTTAGTCTATAGCTGAGGATGACATCTTGGGTATCGAAACGAATTCTTGTGAGTTTTCATTCGTATGAGGGAATAGGGCTACATACGAACAACATGAACATCTCAAGATTTATCTTTGCTAAACTGCTACCTATTCCAAAACCTTAACACTCAGTCGAGCTATTGGTTTAAACTGACTTTGCTACAGGATCAGATTGAGTTCGTATTAAAGTTATCCTTCGATATCTGGAGGATAAGGGTGTTTATGGAACTTTTTTGAAGTGGATGGGGTGATACTTTGTTTATCGTACTTGCACAACTTTTGGGTAAAAATTACTATGCATTTGGGATAAATATGTATAACACACCGCTAATTATCACAAAGTTTTAATTATTCCTGTAACCCCCACCCTATAGTTTAAGTGTATAAAAGCTCGTGGTCATTATGTTAGCCTTACCGAGCGGCACGATCTAGTCGTCTAAATCATTGCTTACCTTTCGGGAGGTCACCGGTTCGATTTCAGGTCCAGCTACTCTGGTCCGAGTTTTTCTGTGGTTTCCTTGGATCATTTAGTCAAATGCTGAGGTAGTTATATCGCACAGACAGTCTTTCACTTCCCTTCTGTCTTCATTTCGTCCGTCTCATCTCTCTTCCCCCATCCATCACCCACCCATTCCCACTATTCCTAAAGGAGGCTGAAGAGGACCTTCCGTCCTACCCCTTCGAATTTGCACAAGAGTGTAGGTCGGGGGGACAGCCTGCCCACAAATAAAGGTGGGAATGAAACATCCAAAAGTTTTTTTTCTTAGCCTAAGTTACGATTTATACTCTTGAAACTGACCTGTTGGAGGTCGAAACAATAAGACTATCTTCGGTGCACTTATTGTGAAACATGGTTATGAATAAAATAAATAAAACCACAAAAGAATAGATGTTTCACACTTTATTTATGTTCTCGACATATGTTTCGGGCATAGCCCATTATCAAGAGTAAACGATTATACTAAAATTACAGAGTGAAATATTGCTTAATTTATACCTAAAACGATCAGAAAATTTTACTTAATAGTAGAGGGGATGCAGTGTTACCTAATTCTAACTGGTTATTTATTAGGTTTGACTTATTGTCTAGAGCCTTCTTAATCTCTAAATTTTCTAAATTTTCTAACAATGTCAATTTTCTACCTTTATTAATGTTACTAATAAAGGTAGAAAATTGACATTGTTAGAAAATTTAGAGATTAAGAAGGCTCTAGACAATAAGTCAAACCTAGTAAATAACCAGTTAGAATTGGGTAACACTGCATCCCCTCTACTATTAAGTAAAATTTTCTGATCGTTTTAGGTATAAATTAAGCAATATTTCACTCTCTAATTTTAGTATAATCGTTTACTCTTGATAATGGGCTATGCCCGAAACATATGTCGAGAACATAAATAAAGTGTGAAACATCTATTCTTTTGTGGTTTTATTTATTTTATTCATGGTCGAAACAATATTGTCGAGCAGTAAACAGCTTTGTTGATGCACTCTTTTTGCATTTCTTAAAAATGCTCCATCTACAATACACCCAAGAAAGCTTAAGTACTATAAATACCACCATTAATTTGTTCTATATTCTGAAGTTGGCACTCGATTACCTGCAATTTGGAAGTAACTTTTACTATGCAATTCTTACCGTGTGGATCGCCGAACATTTCTTACCATGTTCTATTAGGTTTCCTATAGAAATTTTACCTTGTCCTTATTTGCACCCTTCTTGCAGTGGTATAATTTTATTGTAATGGTTAAAATGTTACTTTTAATTTACACACCCATATTTTAATATAAAACAAAGCTTGAAACTGCCTAAAGATACAACTTAGTGAACTCCACAGACAGCTATTTAACTTTCTCAAGGAGGTGTATAATTAATAATTCATTATCATTACATTTTAAAACAAAATTTATTTAAGCATTCATTAATGAAATGTTTATTTATCATAACACCTGCTGTTGTTGTCACGTAGCCTCCAGTTAAACTGAAGATTAGGTACTCCTTTAACAAAAAAAAAAAACTGTTTACGATTAACAAAAGTTATTTTAAGAACACTGTAATGTAACCTAGAGCCCTAGTATTAAGTTATAATAAAGCTTCTTTACCATCTGATACCTTTTAGCACTTTGTTAACCGGAGAGCGAATATTACATCACACCCGACGGTATTTTTCAAGTTAAACCTGTGTGAGCCTCGAAGATTTGAGCAGCAAAATGCTGAAAAAGATTGGCTGCCAAGAAGGAGTGTACCTAACGAATTAGTTTGTTTTTGCCGACCTTTTTAGCCTGTGACAGCAAATCCGTTATATTTGTATATACATATACGGAAGGTATAATACCCACTTTCACCTTGTATTATATGAAGACGAGAGATTCTGGGAATCTGAAATTACCTATTTCGGTTGTTGCATGAGAATGTGCTTTCGTATTTCGTGCCAGAGGCTTGTAACTTCAATGCTATAGATAAGAGTGTATTCCACTTAATCTGTCGGTGATGATTGTTTGCAAATTGGATGCAAATTGTTTGTTTTTTATTCTTTTTGATGTAAAACATGTATAGCCGCCGGTAAACCGGATTGTTGGCGTGGCGACGCCTCGAAATGTGCAAGCGACTGTGCGATTCTCTTCCCACTTGGTTTGACGGTGTCGTTTACTATAGTAAACTAGAAGATGGAAGTGAATTAATTATGACTGTTGTGTACATTTAACCTAATAAAAAAATGAATGATATTTAATTTTAACATGAGAAATTATTTCCGTACAGTCAAAGAGGTTCAATAATTTTTAAAACCAATAAAGATAAACTACCATTGATTTTAGCTGGAGATTTCAATGTAAATTTTGCTAAAGATGAATCAATGCCATTGATTATGTTCCTTCAAAAAGAATTTCAAGATACTACCAGATATGCAACAACAATAAATGCTGTATTTATTAGATATCCTGATAATGTTATGTCCAATACTTTTGTAACATACTTCAGTCATCCTCGACCAATTATCACAGTAATGCTGTCAGAGGGAACATCGAAAATAACTACCTATTTCTGAAGTCACTGATTAAAGAATTGAGTTGTCGCAACTTGAAATAAATTTTTGAATTTTTAATTTTTGAATTTAATAAAAATAAATGTTTATTAAATAAATAATCATCATTTTGTGGAAAAAATTCGTAATATTTAATTTTTTCATTATGCCTTATTTAGTTCCTGTCGTAATATTGTCTTTCATGCATATTACTTGTGCAACCTCAATGTTTCACATCTCCCAGGCGTCCCGTGACGGCTCACATTTTTTTATTACAATCAATTTAAGGGACATTTTACAATATTGTTTCGCCAAACATTAGAATCTCAACCGATAGCGAGTTTTACTCCTCTACACTTTTCGACTTTTAATTTTTATTTATATTCTCTTGTAAACAAAGTAATTAACAAAATCCGATACATAAAATAAATAACAATACCTATATAAATAAAAAGAAAATAAATAATAGTTCTAAGACGATGGTAAAAAAACTAAATAAATTCTACATCCAAACATTATCCCAGACTATTATAAAACATTGTTGGATAATCAGACGTCTCTGACTTTGTATCGCTGATTTATTATTCTAACAAACCAATACAATTAATACGGTTCCTCAGTACATTTTTGAGAAGAGTGTTTACAATGCAGATTATAACGATTTTCACTATATGAACAATAGTATAAATAGTGCATTTGTGATCGACGTGTAGATGCCCATTTTCTACAATAAATTGTCTCAGCACAACCGCAGCGATGGACATTACGTCCACGCTACGTTCCCTGAGGATGCCAACCACAGTTGTTGGCGAAACGTCGGATAAGAGACTTCTTCGGTGTTCTCACCGAAGGACAAACATTCCTAGACCACGGCCATCAAGCCCGGATTTCACAATTTCTTCTAAAAAACGCGGGCCGTAAAAGTCTAAGTCTTTTCAGTAATTATGAGCTATTTTTTTGTGCTATTTATGCATACATTTATGTTCAAGAAAGTAAAATAATTTATTTTTAGATCATTACCTATTCGAGTAAACGAGGTGGCGTCAGTGTTAAAACTGAAAGGGAGGATGTTAGCAGAAGCGTTCTTCTCATCAGAAATGCACATTCTACTGATTCCGGTCTCTACACATGCAACCCTTCTAATGCTAGACCTTCCAACATCACCGTACATGTCCTAAATGGTAAGTTAATATTTACAAGAAATTTTGTTTCCTAAGTGCTTGGTTTTCGTTTTCACAAAGTGGAGCAGATGGTTCTTATTAGAGAAAATTTAGAGAAAACGGAAACACAAATCATCAGTAGGTAACCTTTAAAAAAAAAACCAGAGCCACTTGCAAATAAATTTTCTTCAATTGTATCTATCGAAGTAGTATGTGGATGAATTTAAAGCACTTTTACAAAAATTGTTGACTATTAAAAAAGAAGAAATTTTGGAAAAACTGCCGAGAAGAATCCGTTGAAATATTAAGTTCAAGAGGATGGTAAAATTTGTATGAAGAATAGAGAAAGGATAAAACTGTTCGATACGGAAAAGGGAGTAATCTTGTATAATAATAATTTTTTGTAAATACTAGATACGTATAAAAAATAACAACCTTATAAATTGCTTACTTGAAAATAGATTTGTCTACATTTTGCAGGTGTGGTATGATATTTCAAGTGAATTTGATAATTCAGGTACGCTCTTCTAACATTAATCTGAATTAAAAATTTCTACTTGTCCTAATTTTAAACGAGTTTTACTACTCGCAAATGAAGGTTGTTTCATTCGCTGCAGTAATTTTCACCAAAAGTAGTCACATCGCGCATATATTGCTTGCCAGAAGGACCGTCATCAAAAAAGCTATCAACCCGTCAAATTATACGATGCACTCGTATTTCAAGAACAATGTTTAAAACGTTCGATTTGATTACATTATTTGTACTTCTAAACCGTTTATTAATGAAGAAAAATACCAACAGTATTGCAGTCCCCTTGTATAGTCGTTGCAATTTTTTACACAAACAACACTACAACTCAAAAATATATATATATAAAGGCAGGAATTCATTGTGAATCCTCATTTTGTTCATGACCTCCACACTCTCGCCATTTTAATAGTTGAAAGCCCCTGCCTCTCCTCATTAATATGGGGGTTTGGTATCCGGGAGGGGTGGGAGAAAGTGAACGGGCTTGGTTAACAAAAATGTTTGATTTGATCTAACACATTATGTTTTTTATAAATGAAGTAGAAAATGTTTTGAGCAGCTTTTAGTGAACCAAAGAGTGACAATAATGTATTAGAATTTTCTAACATATTCTAAAATTTGCTGGAATATCCCAGATTTTTCGAAAATATTTAAGGGTGTTCAAAAATTTCCCAAAAAGCAAAGAAAGTGTTCCATAACATTCCAGACTGAACATTCAAAAATGTTAGAAAGTGTTCTGAATCACTGCAGGATGTTCAGGAATGTTCCCGACTTTTCAAGAATGATCTGAAATTTACAGGAATTATTTGAAATAATCGAAAATGTTCCAGAATTTTCAAAAATGTTAGGGAATGATCTGGAACGTTCCCGATTTTTGGTAAATATTCCAGAATGTCCCATCAAACGTGTGATGTTCTTGCCCAGATAACGTCAGGTATTGCAGCTGGTAATGATAATAATACGTTAAAATACGGTGTTGCTAATGTTTTGTCACAAAAGTAATACATTGATCAAAAATTGTCTTGATTCTAAAAATTCAGCAGTCTACGTGATTTTAAAGGAATCGATGTTTCAATTTTAATGTAATTTGAAAATATGTATCACCTTTAATGTAATGTAAATTGTGTCCAATATTAAATTGTGAAGCTGGTAAAAACTAACACATAAATCCTGTCGTAACAAACAAACAAACCCCAGAAGGAACAAAAACTCACAAACGTAGGTACATTGTATAAATAACATAAAATACAGAACAGAACACTACGGAGTACAATAAGACACTTAATTTCATTGAAGAATCAAAATATTCATTCTATGCTTAAAACTAAGTAGGTATAAGTAGGAACCTAGTCTTAATTTGATAGATAATATTGTTTTGATTAAAAAGTAAAAGGTTATCGGTGGAGCAATTTATATTTTAAATTTTATCTTCAGAAGCAAAAAGTTTATTGACGTAATTATAACGTCATCTATTTATGATGCAGCTTATGTTAATTATACGTGGTAGATACGCAAACTAAACTAATAAAAAACTTCATCAAAACGCATATTTTCAGATCGCGATTTAAAATTTATTTTATTTATTATTTAAATGTTATTTGTAGATCGAAAAGTGAAATCTTTTATTTTTAAAGCGGAAACTCCTGTTTTGAATCCTTAATTTGGAAGAATGTAAAGGCCGCACCTGAATGAGCAAGGAATATAGACTTTTAAATTAATTTAAGTAATCGTTACCCCAAAATTTCCTTTTGAGGTGATAGTTTGCCGTCGTAAATAGCACCTTGCAATTAATGATATTTATTGAGTAGGTAAAATATTTCTCACTTTCCTGAGAAAAAAATTCTCATGAACCGCCTTTAGAATTCAATAGGATTAAAAATTGTTATAGAGATAACAAAATCATACTTCACTTCACCGGAAATCCTATTAATAACAATAAACATATTCCCGAAATTAAAAAAAAAAATCTTATATTTTGTGGGAAATATTAATGTATTATACCCCTTAAATAATTCTGAACTTGGTATCATGCTCGTTCTAGGGTAATATTAAAGAATTTGACAAAATATGGTGATAAGACGTTTTTCAATTTCAAAAATATCTTCAATGTTATTTGTGAGAAAAAAATTACGAAAACCATTTTGTAGGCAGATCTTAGTTATTTCTATAAGATATGCTAATTCCATAGAATGTACAAGAGCAAATCTTTTCTTGAAATTTCAAAAATTATCTTTTATCGTAAATATAAATAAACTGCAAACGTGAGTATGTAAATAAAACTTTATATAAAATTTTACAATAATACGAAGTTTCAACATTCCTATTTACCCAACACACTCTGGGATAATTGAGATCAGATTACGGGGGAAATAGGAACAATGTGGGGTAATAAGGAACTAGGTAAATTAAATAACACTTATTTTTTTTTTCAAGTTACTTAATTTCCTATTTAGTTTGACGACAGAGATCACAAATATATCATTTACTGGATTGGCCGTCTGTACATTTTTTATGTGCCCAGTTGTGATATAAAATGCATATAATCCAGTCTTCTGTTCGGGGAGGTTTAAATTTTTCGTCAGAAAATATAGAAAAATAGTTATGTCCAATTTCACCTTCAAAGTCTTTCAAATTTCTGACTGCTTTCTCTTTGGTTATAAGTTTTTTTTTTTTTTTGATTAAAACTTTTTCTTAGTAAACTTTTTTCGGTGCACTGTTGATGAAACATAATTAATCAAAGAAAAGAATAAAAGGCAAATAAATGTTTCAACGGATTTATTTCGAAAAACTCGACATATGTTTCGACCAGGCGGTCTTTATCAAGAGTAGATTAATACTAAATTATACAATAAACGTTCAAACCTTAAATAACAAATTGCAGTTTACATACCAGAGACAAGTTGAAAACAAGTTAATATAAGTACAGTAATTGGCCCCTTTTGTATTAGAGTATGTTATATAAAGTGGAACGATGGGAAATACGAAATATTACACCGTTCCCAATTATCCGTTATTCTCAATTACCCAACTTTCCCCTAATATTAAATAATCGCAATGCAATGAATTCTAATGGAGGACTAACTTGATCTGAAGTATTTGGCCAGATCACTTACAGTATAAGGTATTAATAATTGATATCAATGTTATTTAAAGGTCAAATGGATATTCTGATATTAAAGTCTTTATACATAATATTAGATTCCAAGAACGGATTAATTCTAAGGTTCCAAGAAGATGCAGAATCCTATTTTTAGTTACCCATTTATGTTTAAAATCAAAACAAGCCAAAAATTAAAAACAATTCATCCCTGTTTATTTGTAAATATAAATGAAATGTTCAAGTGCGTAATTTGAAATATTTTCTTTCTTTTTCTTTGAAATAATCTGTGAAGTCTCGAATTTTTATTTGAACGTTAACTTTTGAATCAAAAGCGGAAAGATCGAACAAACCTTTATATGACGTTGAAAGTCAAAGTCAAAGTGCATACATATCCCTGTTCGATGTTCGCTTCTAAAGGCAATAACTTTTATAAAAAATATTTTTCGATCTAGAACTTTCTTTGTAAAATATTTGCGATACATAACCATCGTTTGATTCATGAAGGAGTCGTCAGGTGTTCGTTTCTCTTCCTTGATTTTTTTGAATTGCATTGGATTCTTTTTCAACTTCGTTCAGGTTTTTGTAGTATATACAGATAATATAGAATGAAACTGCTCGTGCCCTTTTTCAGTTCTTTAGACGAATAAAAAAATCAAAAAATGAAATGGTGAGGTTGACATTATCGCCAATTCTTTTTAAAAAGAGTACGTTTGTTTACACGTAACGGTTAACAACGTTTACAAATACTTTCCCACTTAGAAATTTCACATACAATATCAACCTTTAATTCGCGTAACTATATCAAAGTTAGCTCTTTCATTCGAGTTTGGGTTGAAAATAAATTTCAAATAAGTTTATATTGAAGTAAATTTTTCCCTTTACGTAGTTACGAAGCAATTAAATTTGAATGGTGACTTGTTAAAGAGCTGCCTGTTTTTTTAAACTGAACAACTCCGAACTTCTTTTGTACCATTTCCATTAATAGACGTAAAAGCCATCCTTTTGTATTTACTGCAAAGGAGTTATTTCTTTCAGTTGAATTCGCTTCGTTAGAAATTTAATTCGCTAAATTTTATCTCTCTATAAAAATCACTGACTACTTATGCTGTTATATTAAATTAAATTACAAGATTTAAACAAAAAAGAAAATATGATTCCAAATTTATTGTCTAATATTGTACCAAATGCTTTGCTCTTTTTAAGGTTAAGTGATTTTCTATTTATCGACTAACTTATTTCAATATATATTTTATATTTTAGTAGCTTTATAGTATTTGAAAGTAAGTTAATATTGTGTAATACAACACCTCTTTAGCGGAATATCGGCAACCCATTGTAGGCTTTGACGCCTTTTTACGTAAAGTGGGTTGTCTACGTGTGATATTATTTTCATGTTTGTTACAAGTAACAGTGGTATTAGCATTAAGGATCGTAAAAAAATATAGTAAAAGACACTGAGCATCTTTCCAGGTAGAAAAATAAGGAATATTGGTAAAACTTGTGAAAGTATAAATAAACCGCGATTAGAATAATTAATTAGAAGAGGAGAAAATTTGTATGAACTTAATAGTTTATTATGAAGATAGTTAGGATATTCTATGTGGGAAAGACAGCTGAAACGGTCCGTATACGGAAATTACACTAAACCACAACAAACTATTTTTGAATATAGGTTAATTAATTTAAGGTTGCGGTGGAGGTCAAGTTTGACTGGTCAGAGTACCTTTAGGATTAATCAATTAATCTTTCGAAACTGGTTTAGAAGCGTTCTATTTCAGGCGGCTTAAATTAAATTTATGTATTAATCGAAAAGTTCACCCCATTTGTATCTACACACAAAGTTGCAAAACATTTTACCAGTATTATTTGTGTAAAAGCAAGCAATTATATTATGACTTAAATATTTTGTTTATAAGAAACCAGCAAATATAGAAATTTAAAAAATTCAACATTTATAATGTAACAATTGAACAACTAAGCCGTAACAGATATTTTTTTACAGCAGTTAATAGGCACAATATCAAAAATTTTTGTTCATAGCTATGGAGCACAAAAAAGTGCAACTTCAAGATTTACAAATGAAGAATGGTGCAAAAATAAAATAATCACATTAACTCCAATTTAAATAGGTAGAAGGTATCTTAGATAGTGTAGTAAACAAGAGAGAATTTTGTATGGTGTTTTTAAGGATTTAATAAATTAAATCATTCTTTACAAAACACTTTACAAACTAATTACAGAAATATAAAAAAAAACTACTTGCCTATTTAACTATCAATTGGAGGCATTGATAATGGTAGGGACTTTTGGGGCGTTAGAGTGAGTGATTGCGGTCACCATCTTAACCCCTCTGACTCGCTTGGTTGATCTTACTAACTCTTCTTGACTTTTCTCATTCTTTTATAATAACGCACATAGTGCTGCTTTAATTAGCCCCAAACGGAACTTTGGAAGTTGGTTACGGCCTACTTTTGCCGTGTAATTATGTCCGTGTGGTGGTTTCGCGTTTCGTAAAATTAAATGTAATACAACAAAATTAAAAGCAATTAATTAAAAATTGATTTTGGAAAAATATGAGCAGTATGAGCACTATGTGACAACAAATAAGTCGCGATGTGACGTTAAGATGTAAGATGCGATATATCGTTGTTGGATTAAAATCTGTTTTTATTTGTAGGTTGACCTTTAATTGACAAAATATTTAGGTATTTCATTATGAGAATTATATTCCGATATTAATTAAGCTGTTTATATTGCCGAGTTTCATTGCGCATCGGGCTTGGCACCGACTTCAAATAGATCAGTAGGATGCACGTAATATTTTATTTTTTGCTTTTTAGTAATTGTTTTTAGTGCCTTTTTGTTTTGAGATTGGTTTAATTTTTTTAAGAGTTTTTTATTTTTCCATTTTTAATATAAATATACATAGGTAGTGATTATGGTACCATAAACCTACTATAATCAAAGTGCCGTATTATAGTAGAACTGTATGTTATATGGTAGTTGAACTAACGAATGAAACGACGTTAACTTGAATGTTGGGAATACATTAGTTATAAGTAAGCAAAAGTTGTTTCGGTCCTCAGTATACGTAGTTTATTTAACCGATGGTTTTTGTTTGTTTTATTATAAGTTTAGTGATTAAATTGTCGCTTATTTGTATTAATAAGAGAAAAAAATTAAGGATTCCCTTGATTTGGATTAACTCTCTCTATCTTGACTTGGTGAAATAGATCCACCCCATGAGTATATGTATCCTTTCAACCAAAAAA
This sequence comes from Agrilus mali, assembly GCA_029378335.1. Classification (NCBI taxonomy): domain Eukaryota; kingdom Metazoa; phylum Arthropoda; class Insecta; order Coleoptera; family Buprestidae; genus Agrilus; species Agrilus mali. The sequence goes on from CM055658.1 coordinate 9,707,085, forward strand.
ATTTTTTCAAAATCGGTCCACAATTAACGGAGAAATCAGTGAACATGCATTAAAGGAAAAAAAATACATAGTCGAGCATAGAACCCCTTCATTTTTGAAGTCGGTTAAAAACACCATAAGACGCAAAAATTAAGAAATTTTAAATAAAGTGAGCAAGTCAAAAACGTATAAAAACAGTTATAATGATTTGAAGCGTTTTACGATGGTCAAAGTGCAAGTCGCACAGTAAACATAGTTAATGAACATAAAAAATTAGCAAATTAAAAAATAAGCAACAATAAATGGACTGGAATAAACGGCACATTTATTAGACGACGGTCGCTTCATTAAACTGAATAAGTATTCTTGTTGAAATTTTCTAAAATAATGCATGTTTGTTTGTTTACGCTTCGAAATGAATTTATCTACTAGTTTATCCAGCGTAAAATAATTAATTGCAAGGTATATAAAGGAAGTTTGTATTTGACAGTACTAATCGTAAATTCACGTGCTTTTAACGAATTTAAATTTAATCTTAATTATATTTAGGTTTTACTATTCTGCATTTCATTAAAGTCACTTGGTGAAACATAAACTTGATAATATGAGTAATAAAAACATTTCGTAGTTTACAATCGTGTAGGTGTATGAAAGGTTTGTTCCAAGTTAACTTTTTGGATCGTAACGTTACGGTAACAGAACCGTGAAGGGTGGTTTTTGTGTGCAAGTCGTAATTCTCTGGTCGTACCGGAATGCCTTAACTTGGAACGTTATCGTGGATCGTTTCGTTACTGGTTACAATTAGATCACTCTCGCTCAGTTGGTGCCACGGTCGATTTAGATATTATTTAAAAAAGTTTTCAGTTTTCAGTGTCAGTGTTTAAATTCTCAAATCTCCGCCAAAAATTTCTTCATCCGTTTTGGTGAAACAGAAAAAACTTTTGGTAAACTAAACTAATTGAAGATGATGAATTGAAATTGAGTGTATAATAACTGAATAATTTCTGTCTGAATACTGATGGCTGACTGACTGTTGAATACTGTGTATGAAGACTTATTTTTTTACAAACGACAAATGCACAAGAGGGGGTGAAAGTAGAAGCAGGTAGCAAACAAGTAGGATGATTCATAAACAAAATATGTATAAATTCTAATCGTGGGGCTAATGGGCGCTAAATGGGAGCGCTAATGGGGCTTTTACTACCAGGTACCGTCACTAATTGTTATACAATGGAATGTAACTTGTATGATTAGAATTAAATGAACGATTAACAATGTAAATATGAGAATAAGACTTAATAATAATAATGATTGAATGTATGAACTGTTAAGCGATATATATATAAAACTTTTGGGTGTTTCATTCCCACCAATATTAGTGGGCGGGCTGTCCCCCCCGACCTACACTCTTGTGCACAGTCGGAGGGGTAGGGCGGAAGGCCTTCTTCAGCCTCCTTTAGGAATAGTGAGAATGTATGAGTGATGGTTGGGGAAAGAAAGATGAGACGGACGAAATGAAGACAGAAGAGAAGTGAAAGACTATCGGTGGAATATTACTACCCCAGCATTTGCCTAAATGATCCAGGGAAACCACATAAAAACTCAAGAATGCTAAGCAATGATCTAGATGACTAGACCATTCCGCTCGGTATCTTTTAGGTAACTTTCTTTAGATGGTGTTTGAAGAAAATGAAAATAAAAAGAAGTGAAAATTTGTTTCTGTAATATTTTTCTATAAATAACTGCAAAAAGGCTTTGACCAGTGCAAACGAATTCGCGATGATATACTTTGATCTAGGTCACCTAATTGTAAGCTCGATGGTCGTTAGTTAAATCATGCAACTTTAAATAACATGGAAAGGAGCTATTTCCCGCTTTGCCTCAGGGATAAGGCTATCTTTTAAGGCTTGATTATATAAACTTGGTTCTGTGGTGCTTCGTTATACAAAATGCCCATACCAGTATAAATCTAGCCTAGTTTAAAAATGACCAAAACTACGAACAGGTGATAACAGTGAAAATACCCAGATTGCAAATAATTTAATATGATTTTATTAATCAGGAATACACATGAAAAGAAGAAATTCAATTCGTATAGGACGACAATTTTCTAAGAAGCAGAAGATAATTACAGACAAACGTGTTTGAAAAAATATATCTACCTACCCACACGTGCAACAAATTACGAAAATTTCCTTTCACGATATAAGAAAAAAAAAATGCCGACAGAGAAATACGTAGTATCTTTTTTTAGTGAACATTTTACATATAATAAAGTGCTCGAGTCTTTTTACCTAGCTATTCCAGTTATTTGTTTATTCTTTCTAACATTTTATTATTTAAAAAGAATCTACTTATTATATTCACAAATATTTGGAACTTTTGACGAATTGAGGATCCTGTATCACTTTTTATAATATTAAAATAGAACAATACATTTGGTATTAGTGTGGCTTTGAATTTTGTTATCGTACAAAGTGAAGTTAATACCACTGATAAACACAGAATTTGTGTTATGAAATACTATACATAACCTTAGGTTAATGAGAAAAAATTGCTGCTGTTGTCACGTCCTCGCCGGGAATCGGAACCGGGCCTTTTCGAAAACCTGTTTTATTTGTTTTATTGTAGGATATGCAACGAAAAGATGGTTGTAATTTCTTTTATTGATGTGGGGTGACTCAATCAAACGTGATCGTAACTTTTTGCTATTTATTTTAATAAAAAATATGATGAATATAGTGTGACGTGTTCGGTCACAGAAAACACAATTAACAAAACAAAACAACGAGTTTATTTAATTACTAAAGTTAATTTGATTACACTACAGTTATAAACAATTCTGCACAATTTATTTCACTAAAAGTCTCCTTTAATCGCCGTTCCGGTAGACACTATCTATCCCTCTCTTTGACACTATCGCCTCTATGACACTATCGCCTCTATGGTTCGCCTGTATCGCCTATCGATCGCTTTGCATCAGCTGTTACTGTCAACTACTGTCAACTAACTCGGTGTGTGTCTCGTCCGCTTTTATAGTCTTCTCAGCCTTTTTCTAGGGTATTCTACAGCCGTCTAGTAATTCAATTGTTTTCCCATTGATCTTTGCTGGTGTTTTCTAGATGTATCAGGAAAGCCGAGAATATTCCTTATGTAATCAGGGAAGATGTTCATTAATTATGCTCACACCAACTTAATTGGCAAGTACTCGTAACACTGCCCCCTTCTTAGAATTGATCGTCCCGATCAATGTCTTGACCTTTGTAAGGCGCCAAGCGGTCCAAATGTACAGCTTTCATCTTGGCCTTTGGTCCTCTCTGAATACGGTAGACCACGTCATTCAGTCTTCTGACCACGGTGTAAGGTCCTTCCCAGGCTCGCTGTAGCTTCGGTGAGCGTCCTTTCCTACGGACAGGATTGTAGAGCCACACCTGGTCCCCTTCTCTGAATCCTGTGCTGTTGGCTCTCCGGTCGTACCTGGTCTTCATGCGGTCACTCCCTACTTGGATTTTGTTACGAACGGCTCTATGGATGGTATCGAGTCGTTCCTCTAGCTGCTGTGCGTAGTCGGTAGCTGAAGGTCGCCGATCTTCTGGGTGTCCAAACCGGATGTCTATCGGTAACTTCAGCTCTCTTCCAAATAAAATGCTGGCTGGTGTTCTGCCGGTGGTCTCATGAACCGCACTTCGATAGGCCAACAGGAACAAAGGTATGTGCTGGTCCCAGTCTGTCTGGTGATCGTTGACAACCATTTTCAAATTTGTTTCCAGCGTCGCGTTAAACCGTTCGACCATTCCGTCAGATTGTGGATGTAATGGAGTGGTCCTAGTTTTCTGTACTCCTAGCAGCTCACAGACTTCCCGGAATACTGCGGATTCAAAGTTCCGTCCCTGGTCAGAGTGGATCTCCATCGGAACTCCATACCGGCTGATCCATTGGTTGACCAACATTCCAGCAACCGTAGTAGCTTCTTGATTTGGGATTGCGTACACTTCGGGCCATTTGCTAAAATAGTCCATCACTACCAAGATGTACTTATTGCCAGCAGCTGTTGTTGGGAATGGTCCTGCTACGTCCAGAGCTATTCTCTCAAATGGGGCACCAACATTGTACTGTTTCATTCGCCCTCGGCTTCGAGTCTGAGGTCCCTTGGCTGACGCACACGTTGGGCACTTCCTACACCAATTTTCGACGTCTCTTCTACACTTTAGCCAATAGAATCGCTCTCGCACCTTCTCCAACGTCTTTGTTACTCCGAAGTGTCCTCCACCAACACCTCCATGGACTTCTGTCAGCACCTCGTTGACTCTGTTCTTCGGGAGAACTACTTGATGTCGAATTTTAGTTCCGTCAGGGCTTTCCCACACTCTTTTTAGTACCCCATTCTCGACGATGAGTGAATCCCATAAGGCCCAATAGCTCTTCGTGATGGTACTCGTACTACTAACATCTGCCCAGGTAGGTCGTGCTGTTCCTGCCTTTTTCCACCGCAGTATCGGTTTAATGTCTTCGTCGTTTTCTTGGTCTTTCGCCAGGTCTTCGTTCTGCCAGTGTTCTTCCGGTTCCACCATCGTTTGACAGATCCTTGCCAAGTTGACTGGTTCCTTCTTTTCGGCGGCCATGCAATGTTTGCAGTTCCTCGAGGATGGTCTTCGCGAGAGGGCATCAGCGCTACCATGTTGTTTTCCAGCACGATGCTCGATGCTGAAGTCGTATACTTGTAGCCGCTGTTGATCCGCACGGCGTTCCTCGGCCGGGTAGTTTCGCTCTAGATGTCGGTGCTTTCCACTTTCCCAGTACCTTGGTCTTCCTTTGTTTTGTTCACAGTCTCGGGAAAAATGACCGACCTTCCCACATTGCCAACATCTGGCCGATTCTCTTCTGTCATCGATTGTAGTCCTTTTCACAGTTTCGACGCATTCGTGGCGTTTAGGGCAGTCTAGCTGTAAATGTCCGCGCTTTCCACATTCCCAGCACCTTGGTCTTCCTTTATTTTGGCCACAGTCTCGGGAAAAGTGACCGACCTTCCCGCATTTCCAACATTTGGCTGATTCTCTCTTGTCGTTGATGGTAGTCTTCTTGACAGTTTCGACGCATTCTTTAATCAGCCTTGTGACTTCATTCTTGTATTCGTCGTCTTCAACAGCTGTTTGGCGTACACGCACGTGGCCCTTGGAAGCTTGTTTTGCAGCTTCGAATTCTAAGGCGTGCGCCAGTGCGTCACTCGCAGTCTTGTGGCGGGCCAAACGGAGAACTTGTTGTAAGTCGGTGTCCCTTACACCATCGACGAATGTTTGGACTGCTAGTTGGACTGATTGATTACACTACAGTTATAAACAATTCTGCACAATTTATTTCACTAAAAGTCTCCTTTAATCGCCGTTCCGGTAGACACTATCTATCCCTCTCTTTGACACTATCGCCTCTATGACACTATCGCCTCTATGGTTCGCCTGTATCGCCTATCGATCGCTTTGCATCAGCTGTTACTGTCAACTACTGTCAACTAACTCGGTGTGTGTCTCGTCCGCTTTTATAGTCTTCTCAGCCTTTTTCTAGGGTATTCTACAGCCGTCTAGTAATTCAATTGTTTTCCCATTGATCTTTGCTGGTGTTTTCTAGATGTATCAGGAAAGCCGAGAATATTCCTTATGTAATCAGGGAAGATGTTCATTAATTATGCTCACACCAACTTAATTGGCAAGTACTCGTAACAATAGTCTACTTACAAACAGGAAAAAGGAAAAAACGTCTTAACATTTATGCTACAACTTGTCGACCAACTATTACAAACTACCCTCGCCACTTGTCCCAAAACTACCTGCAAACACAACACCCTTCTCAGAACTATTCAAACTTAAGCCTACCACAACATACAGTCAGTCACACGATCAATTACACTAAAAATTAAAATCTAAATAAAAACCGTTACTACAATCGGCCATCCTACAATAACATCTGGCCTCAGATGTTTATGAATCGGATTCAGAATCCGTGCTAGATATATTCTGCGAACTCGCGTTATGTTTACTATGATCTGTCCACGGCTTCATATGGTCAACCGAAGTCGATGTTTCGCGGGGACCCTCGTGTTCGCCAATTTTACTGACTACATAGCGATCATTTCGTAGAACCTTAGTAACACGATATGGACCGAGGTACTTAGGATGAACTTTCAACTCAGGACCCATTTGAGTTCGTTTAATCGCAACAAGATCATCTTCCCGATACTGAAATGCGACTTTTCGCTTTTTATTGTACTTTTTTCGATTTTGCTCTTGCATCTGAGCAATCTTTTCTTTTGCTTCGCGTCGTATCTCATCGCCTTGTTCCTCGAACATCCTAATCCATTCGAGTTCTATTATTTCGCGTATGTTCGGGTCATCTTTTAACCGCATATCTGTCCCGATTAACAACTTAAAAGGCGACTTTCCCGTGCTTCGGTGAGGGGTGGCATTCAAAAATTTCTGTACGGTGTTTAAATGCTTATACCATTCTTCGGGTTTCGGCGCGGCTAATTTTGTCAAAAGCGGTATTACAGTCCTGTTGACTCTTTCAACCTGACCATTGCTGCGCGGTACACCCGTTGTTATTAACACGTGCTGGATGGCTTCATCTTTACAATATTTCGAGAAATTGGTAGAAGTAAACGCTGTACCTCTATCCGAAATGATTATTTTTGGATTTCCGAATACTGCTGATTGTCTCGTAAGGCGGTCTATTACTTCGGCTGTGTCCGTTGACCTCGTTGGGTACAGCCACACAAATTTTGAAAACCCGTCAACAACTATAAAAATATAACGGTACGATTTTTTGGTAGATGGTATAGGACCCAAATGGTCAATGTGGTAGGTATCGAGTGGTACGCAACCTTTATCTATGGAGTGTAACGTACCCTCCTGTTTACCATGTTTCCGTTCTGCTAATATGCAATCTACACAATTATTTACAACGTATTCGACCTTCGTACGCATACCCTTAAACCAATAGTCTCTTTTAAGTAGAGATTCCGTCTTATTTACGCCAAAGTGACCGTTTTCGTGAGCTCGCTTTACTACCTGAACCTGCATCTTTTCGGGTACAACTATTAACAATTCGTCGTTCACAACTTTGTACAATAAATCATTCTTTACTTCAAAACCGTTCACACTCATACTTTCTACATTTTTAAGTATTTTACAAAGCTCCTTGTCCTCTCGTTGTGCTCTTTTTATCTTTACAAGTATTGAATCCTCGCACTCTTGCGACAATAACATAACATTAGGAAGAGGATATCTGCTTAATGCGTCTACATGTGACATTTGTCTGCCAGGTCGATGCTCAATGCAATACTGAAATTCTTCTAAAAGAAGTGCCCATCTTGCCACACGCACACATAGATCTTTTTTATTTATTGTCATTGTGAACGCATGACAATCGGTTACAATGGTAAAAGATATACCTAACAAGTAAACGCGAAACTTCCTTAATGCTTTAACTATTGCTAAAACCTCTAACTCGTAACTTGGATACTTTTCTTCACATTGTGTGGTTTTACTACTTGCAAGTATACAGGGTGAAATTTCCTGTCGTCAGCATCTCGTTGCATTAAGATTGCACCATATCCGAAACGAGATGCATCCGTATGTAACTCCGTGTCGGCACCTAAACGATACAATTTCAGCACAGGTTTGTTGCACAATGCATACTTCAAGTTTTGAAACGATTCTACTTCTTCCGATTCAAACATAAACTTAGTACCTGATTTTAATAGATTTGTTAATGGTCGAGCGAGCAAAGAATATTGGAATATAAATTTCCTAAAATAGCCGGTTAGCCCCAAAAAGCTTTGTACGTCTTTAATGTTTTTCGGATTAGGAAAATTTAACACGGCTTTAATTTTATTTTCCGATGGTTTGACTGTTCCCTTTTCAACTACGTGGCCCAAATATTCAACCTTCTATTGTAAAAATTTACATTTTTTGAGATTGATAGCTAATCCGTATTGACTGGCGATGTCGAAAACAGTTTTTAATTTCTTTAATCCATCCTCTTCATTAACTGCTAAAACAATTACGTCGTCCATATAAGTAACCACTGTTCTGTTATTGATAAGGTCTTTAAACACGGCGTTTATGAATCTTTGGAAGACTGAAGGTGAATTACATAAGCCAAACGGAACCCTTCAGAATTCATACTGACCGGTAGGGGTCACGAAAGACGTATATTTTCGACTTTCCTCATCTATTGAAACATGAAAGAACCCGTTCTTTAAATCAAGTGTACTAAAGATCATGCTGTCTTGTAGTAAATCTAATTGATCTTCAATCAAAGGTATCGGATAACGATCTTTTACAACCTTTTTATTAAGTGCCCTATAATCTATGCAAATACGTGTCGCGCCGTTCTTTTTTCGTACTAAGACAATTGGACTTGCGTATTCCGAGTGAGATGGTTGCACAACTCCGTCATTAATCCATGTACTTATAATTTCGTCAACTTCTTTTCTTTCATGCGGAGGTAATCGTCGCGGTCTTGAGTATACTGGAATATCGTCTTTAAGAATAATTTTCATTTTAATCCCTACCTCGCGAGTTTTTTCCGGTTTATATTCGTCAATCATTTGCTTCACCTCGTCGCGATAACAAATATTTTGTATATAAGATAGATCTAAGTCATCAGTTTCATCGGCAATGTTAATTTGGAAAATTTCAGGATTCATACTATTATCAGAAGTACAATCATCCACGACTTTTGAAATCTTAATTTCTCCCGCTATGCTACTTAAGTTTACAGTATTGAGAAAATCAGTACCAATAAGAACGCTGTGCTTCAATATCGTGCCAGAAACGACATGGAGTTTTACAAAATATTCTACATTATCTATTACTAACTTTGTACCAAATTCTCCTAACGTTTGATTCCCATACGATCCAATTCCATCAAATTTAATACAATTACGTAATAATAAAGGTGAACCTAATTTTACATACTCATCTGCTCTTATAAGTGTAATGTCGCTACCAGTATCGATTAAGGCTGTAAATTTATTGTCTCCTATGATCACTTCTTTCAGATACTTCTTCTCCGCCGGCTTTGAAATGCTGTTGGTTTCTTTCACTATTTTTCGCGATGTTGTCGAACATTTAGACGACACATGTCCGAAATCACCGCACTTGAAACATTTTACACCCTTTTCTTTATCTGGGCACAGTGCACTAAGATGTTCCGCTGATCCACAATTGTAGCAATGCCTTTTCTTCTCACCGGCTCCTCTCTTCGTGTAGTCGTCTGTTCTCGCTGGTTGTTTCCCCTTATAATCCCTTTTGTCCAAATGTTTTCTCGCTTTTGACTGCATTTCTTTTCTCATCTGCTCATAGTGGGTAAATTTTTCCTTCAAATCTCTTATGCTTCGTGCACCATATAGAATCGCTTTATTTGTAGCGTCGTCAGGAATACCTTCAATTATATACTGTATTACACTTCGCATTTCCATATTTGCTTGGCTTGCAATGTCGAGCATTTTGTAGATGTACTCTTGGTAGGATTCATCGGACCGTTTCTTCCCTTCTGTTAATCTACGATGAACTTGAAGAGTATCAATAGTTTCGCTAAATTCTTCTTTTAGCGCCTTCTTCAATCTTCTCCACGTTTTTCCGCATTTTTCGTACCTTACAAATAGCTTAGCTGAGCCTGTTAACAAGCGCTTTGCTTATACAACCTTTTGAATATCTGTCCACTCGCATGTAGCTGCCATATCTTCAAAATCTTCCAACCATCGCTTTATACTCAACTGATCGTCACCACTAAAGTATTCCAGAGACTCTTCTACATCTTTAAAGGTCAATGGTACACTCTGTCGGTTCCTTTTACGTCTTTGACGAGTCCTGTCATCTTCTTCATCGTCGCTTTCGTCTTCGTAAGAACGGCTTTCTTTTTCTTCTTCAACTTCTTCTTCTAACTCAACTTCTTCAATTTCTTCTTCCTCAACTTCGTTGGCGCCTTCGTCTTTATTCCACATCACTGTACGTAATCTTTCCCGCAGCGTACTCTTGTTTCCTGTTACTGACAAACCTAGTTCTTGTAACTGCTTTTTTAATTCATCGATTTTCATGTTATCAATTTCTAATGTGCCTTGTATTGCTTCAGCCATCGCGAAATGTGGTTTCTTCTCGTCTTGTCGGGATAAGTTTAATGGTTCGTCTAACCCCGTCTTTAAACTTGGCACACTTCTTCGTCTAAAGTCCACACTTCAACAGTAGTCCTTCTTCGCGCACTTTATTTTCAATTGTTCTCTCTCGCGAATCACGATTGATCGATACACTGAATAAGTTCGTTGTTTTTATCTCGGTTGAGCCCCCAAAAATATGTAGGATATGCAACGAAAAGATGGTTGTAATTTCTTTTATTGATGTGGGGTGACTCAATCAAACGTGATCGTAACTTTTTGCTATTTATTTTAATAAAAAATATGATGAATATAGTCTATTTACAAACAGGAAAAAGGAAAAAACGTCTTAACATTTATGCTACAACTTGTCGACCAACTATTACAAACTACCCTCGCCACTTGTCCCAAAACTACCTGCAAACACAACACCCTTCTCAGAACTATTCAAACTTAAGCCTACACAACATACAGTCAGTCACACGATTATTTACACTAAAAATTAAAATCTAAATAAAAACCGTTACTACATTATGTTACACTTAATTAGAAGATTTAATAAAAAAACTCCGTATGGTGCAAAAAACTGTTATTTAACGTTTCCTGTAAAAATGCGAAGACTTAGCTTATGAACACGCCAATAGCAATTGATAGGTAATTAAAAAATGCATTACCTGTTAAGTTAAAAAATATGGCGTTCCATTTAAATTAATCAAGATCATACCCCTTAAAGTTCTTACTTAAGTAGTATTAATTTTTGGACATAAGATAAGATGACGAGTTTATTATAATTGGGATATAAAATATGATCTATTACACTTCACTGTAAATGTCGTTTCCACAACTTAACACTTCTTAAGTACTTATGTGAAACATGAAAATTAGATTAGATGTTGATAAAATTCGAGTTATTTGAAAAACCTTAAGTTTTAGGTATTATAAACCTTATCAAAACTGACACTTATTTTAATCGGAGAATTTTAAAATGCAATAATATACAGGGGGTTACATTCAAAAAAATAGAATATTGATACTTTTGGAGAATTTGGAACATCCTGTATAATATGAAAATAATTTTAAATGGTAACCTTAATAGACCTCCATATAACCCAAAAGTTAAAGTTTTTGAAAGTCTCGTATTTTGGCCATTATATTCCGTTCCGTATAGCGTGAATAACTAGTTTTATGCATATTGGTGTTGTCCTTCCTCGGGTGTAAAGGCCGTCATCGGTTGGAATTGCTTCCTGGCGTTTCGCTAGCACAAGTGGCGTGCTTCTTCAGAGGTACTTTCATCTTCGCTGTTGGGTGTAGACTGTGCTCGTTCCGCTTCAGTAGATTTTGATGTATTGATCGGCATGGTTCGGACGTTTCTAAGAATCGGGTTCCAGATCTGATTGAGCCTGAGGGTCTCCTCCTTTCTGTTGAAATAGTCCGGATGTTTGTGAATCTCTAAGGCTTCCCCAACCAACCTGTTGTACTAGCCGTTGACTAATGCCAGCAAGGTGCAGCATTCAAAGTATATCCTGTGTTCTCTGTTTTTTAATGTGTGTTCGGCTACTGCCGATTTCTCAGTCTGTCCTAGCCGACAGTTCGCTTTATGTTCCTTGAGTCTTGTCCCTATAGATCTTTTAGTGGTTCCAATGTAAACCTTGCCACAGGAACAAGGTATGCGGTAGACTCCTGCAGTTAAAGTGCGTCCCTGCTGTCCTTTGCTGATCTGATTGTTTGTTGGATCTTTCTCGTTGGCTTGAAAATAGTCATAATATTCTTCAGAATTCTGCCGATTCTGTCTGTGACTCTCGTAATATAGGGGAGATAAGCCTGAGTGGTGGTGCGTTTTAATTCGGTTTTCCGGGATCTTGATGTACTTAAGCCCATTGATCTCTCGACCGCCCTTTTCTTGTAATCATTTGCTTCAAAGGCCGTCCTCAAATGTTCTAGTTCTGTCTGTAGATTCTCTGGTTCACAAATCCTTCGAGCGCGTTCCGTTAGTGTTCTTATTATAGCGTGTAGGTTACTTAAATAAATAACTTAAACGGGGAGAAGCGTATTTGTCTTATGAATAAAGAAAGGAATGGTATAAGCCAATGAATTGCTTTTTGCACATAAAATTAGTGTTTCATAGGATATTGAACTACCCCTACACCTTTGTTTTTGTCAACACCGTCAGTTTATAACATTTTTTATGTTCAACTTCTCAATGAATAAAGACGCTTAAACGTTTTGTTGTTCATTTAGACTTTACTTTGGAATTAGGTTCAAGCTTTCGCGGCCATCGTTAGTGTTGTCGTGGTTGTTGTTCGGGCTTACTGGCCGTCGTCTTCCAAGGTTTATCCTCGACGTTTCGTCGCCACGCACGGACGACATCTTCAGGAGAAGCTGCTGCTGCTGCTGTAGTCAGTAGAGATCTGCGTTGTTCTTTTTTTTTTTTTTTTTATGTTTTCGTGGAAGAGGGGAAATCTTCATAGACACCCAGCCGTCCGTCGACTGGGTAGTGTCGGTCCCGGAAAGGGGCCTCGGACTACCCACTAAACTCTTCAGGCGTTATAGGCCTGCGGTCCTCTTCAGGCCATGCGTTGTTCTTGATCTGAGCCTATATTTAAACTGAGTCGCGGTACAACCGTTCCAATTTGGTGCGTTTTCATTGGTCGATGTGGTGAGGGGCGGGGCTTCGGATTGACGCAGCTGTTTTTGTGGTTGTTGGTGTGTTGGTTGTTGTTGATGTTTTTGTAGTTTACGTATTTCTGTTTTGGCAATCACTGGTAACCATGTCCGACAGTTCTTCATAGACTCTTCTATCTTATTGAAATTATTGCTATGCTTCTGTATTTCGATAGCTTCTCTATATAATCTTGGATAGTAGGGAATGGTATTACACAGTATCTGGGTATCCTCAAACCTAACTATATGGTTATCATTATTGAGCACCTGTTCGGCGACTGAAGATTTTTCTGTGTGACCTAGGCGACAATTTGCCTTGTGTACTTTTATTCTTGTACTCACAAAACGTTTTGAGGTTCCGATGTAGATCGCTCCACAAGAACAAGGTATGCGATATACGCCTGAGGTGGCTAGTGGATCTCGTTTGTCCTTGGATGATCTCAGGTGTTGTTAAATCTTTCTGGCGGGTTTGAAAACAGTTTTAATGTCGTGTTTGGAAGGGAGCCGGCTTATTTTGTCAGTTATTCCTTGTACGTAGGGCAGGTAGGCTTTTCCTATAGGGCTACCGCTAGCCTCTGGCACCGTTCGTTGTATGTTTTTGTTAACCGTACAACCGTACAGAGAGCTTTTCTACGTTTCTACTACACTCAGCTTATACGAATATTTAAGAATCATTTAAATATAAATAGGTTTGTGTTCAAGTGTTAATTTCCATTTTAGAATATATTACAATAAAAGGCAAATTATAAACATGTGAATTTCGGTTAGGAATTAAAATTGACCAAATTAAAATATTCGTTTGAGACAAAAATATAAATTGTTGCTACAATCTGATTGAAAATTGGTCTTTTATTGTACACTATAATTTGACAATAATCAGTTGAAATCTTGAACGAGAAATTGCTGGACTCTCGTTTTGTATTTTCAGTAAATTAAATTTCAATTTTTTTAAAACTACTTATGTAACATTTGAACTTTTAACTACATAAAAATAATATTTCAAATGGAAGGTAGGTAATAACCGTAGAAGTGGGCGAGTGAAAATTATGGTAAACTTTTCTAAATTTTATTATTCGACCTTATTTCCCTGCTGCCTGTAGCTTTTCTCTGTCGAGATATAAGCGAAATCGGCAAATGTTTCAGTTTTTGTAGTGGAAGCCAAATGCAGAAGCTTTAACCATTTCGTATAATAAAAAAAGAGGAACTACGTAAATTAACGAATTTTTATTCAAAGCGAGGCGAAAAGTGAAGAGTACCTATCTGAAAGTAGATATGGCATTGGAATAGGCACACAGGCGTATCTCCAATCATTAAAGTTTACTTTTTTAGTTTTAAATTTTTTCATAAGGCCTTCCTTAATTGGAAAACATGAAGAAGGAAAAATAACTGTCGCCGTTTTGCTATTTAATTACATCAAAAAATTCGTTAAATACAAAAATTCCAAAAACTAATTGCTCACAAAAAAACAAAGTTTATGAAAATAAGGCAAAAATATATCACTTCACTATTTAAATTCAATGAATTAAACTTATATGTAGATACAATTAAAAATAAAAAAAAATGTTTTTATCGTGAGAGAATTTTAATTCGGCCAATTACTGTTATACATTACAATAATAAAAATTATAAGAAAAATTTATTTAAAAGTACAGTAATAATTCATGGAATTTGAATTATGCTGCACTATATATTTTAACAAAACTATTACTTAGTTTTGAAATTAATAATAAATAGTAAAATAATGAATTTACCGAAATTTAGAGAAATTAAAATGCTCGGGCGCCACTTTGTCAAACAAAGAAAAAAAATAGTATACTCCAGACAGAGCAGTCGTGGTTCCTGCTGAACCCTGACGCGGGGAGAGCTCGAAGCTCTCATAAGAAAAACACGCAAGAACCTTGAAGAGTATATTAAACAAATACAATATGCTAAACAAGCACTTACAAATAATTCCAGCCCACAAAAAAAATACCCTGCGCCAGTGATGAGATGGTAGCTGGTTTCAGGGTCTCGTTGGGGACTTCTTAAATGACCAGGAAGCCAGCCAAGCTATTCGTGCTTCGAGGGACTAAGTTTTGAGGACATAAATATAGCCGCCTGCAGGATTTTATCGGCCAATATAACTTGTTCGGTTAATATGGGGTCCCTTAGCCTGGATTAATAAGTCCTAAAGTTATCTTCACCCCTGACCCGTTCTCCCAGCCATGCTGTCCTTCAGGATCCTACTAACTGTGGGTTGGCTGACAAATAAATAACTTAATGAAAAAAAAATATAAAACATATTAATAAAAAACATTGAAATTTTAGATGCATTGAAGATGCCTAAAGAAAACAGGGGAAGAAAAGGATAGGTGCAGGTGAGTCAACGTCGGGGTCAGAACACAAAATATTCACCAAATCACTCACCAGACACCAGAAGAAATAATTATATAAAAATTGAAATAAAAAAAGATGTGAACAGCTAATAAATTAATAAATAACAAAACTGCCCCAAAGGCTCAAAGGATGCAAAAGATAACCTTAGATTTACGAAATGCCTCGTGGCAACTAAAAAAATTTTGACAAAATAGTTAAAATTAATTTAGAAAAATTACCAAAGACTGCCTTGAGAAAATTATAAATTAAAAGAAAATAAATGAAATACTTAATTTGAATAATTTTACGTGAGATATTAACAAGGAAAGAAGTTTACACCAGCACAAAAACACCAACAAAAAACACGAACAGAAGAATACACACACACACGTCACGTCGGTGCCAGGGATCGAGGAAGAAGACCTGAGCACCGAGCGGAAAAAATCATCGATTGCGTAGTCCTGCGCGGAGATTGTTAGCCTTGATGATAGGACGGAAGGTCGAGCAAAATTAAGAAATAATCAACAAAACTGAACCAAGACAATGACAAACTGAATCGAATTAAATAAAATTTAGTAACGGGATTTTTCGTAGAAAAAAAACGTTACAATATAGATAATATTTTAATCGTTATTGAACCAAGCAACATGGTCTAGTCGTCTAGATTGTTGCTCAACATTCTGGGGCCGGCTACTCTGGTCCAAGCTTTTCTGTGGTTTCCTTAGATCATTTAGGCAAATTGTCTTCATTTCGTTAGTCTCATCTTTCTCCCCCAAACCACCATCCACCCATTCCCAAAGTTCCTAAAAGAAGCTAAAGAGGGCCTACCGAATATGGTTGCCTTGAGCATATACAAAAGAAAAACGAAAAATAAAAAATGAAATTATCTTAAGAAATAGGTATACGTCCAATAAATAAAAAAGGAATTTGATTTTCAGGTTTTAAAACTGTCATAATATTGTGACGGACGTGTCATTTTAAATGACGTTGACATTCGCCGACTGCGAAAGTTGAATGAACGTAACCTAGGACGCGTTCCAGAAGATTCGAGAGTTGCTGGACGTTTCGAGAGTCACCTAGAAACGTCCATAATACTATTGTAACGAATTTTCTAGTCAAACTATTTATTTAAATAATTATTTATTTAACACTATTTATATAACACTTAAACACTTACTTAGAACTACTATTTATATTAGAACAATTAACTTATTTATATAACAAATTATTTATATCACTTGTCTATTATTTATCGCTTTGATTCGCGCACTGATGGTTTCTCACGACTACTACTACTACTGTTTTCGGTCCAAAGATGATCACTTTATATACACCTTTCGAACTTTCTAGACAATTCGAAAAGGAAATCCTGACGATTCTCGAATGATGAGTAACAATTAGAAAGTCGTCGATCATTCCAGAATTGGTCGTGTTACTTGTCGCTGGATAAAGATTTTACATCTTGTAGGTTGATAACAATAAAGGAACCGTACGCTGCGACTGTGTCATAAACAAGTTAGCGATAACAAGTATATGCCACAAATTGTTATCGCACACTCGTACAGTTCCTGGTCGCTACAATACTGTTTTTAGTACCATTTTGTTTCGAAGTCAGTTTAATTTTCTTTAAGTGTAAATGTACATAAATAGTGATTATGGTATTAGAAAACTACTTTAATCAAAGTGGCGTATTATAGTAGAACTTTACGTTATAGTTCGACTAACGTGTGAAACGACTTTAGCTTGCATGGTGGGGATGTACCTATTAGTTATAAGCAGACAGAAATTGTCGTCAGCCTGTCGTCAGTATGACTATAAATACATAGTTTATTTAGTTGCTAGTTTTTGTTGGTTTCTTAAATATACTAATTAAATTATCGCTAACTGTTATTAATAAATAAAAAACAAATTAAGGATTGGCCTCGACTTCGATCAAGTCTCTCACTTGGTGACGATAGGATCACCCCAAGAATATACTCTTTTAAATAAAAGAAAAAAAAACAAAATAGGTCCGCAATTGACGGAGAAATCGGTGCACACATAAGAAAAGACGAACAGTCAAACATAGAACCTCTTCTTTTTTGAAGTCGGTTAAAAAGTAACATATCTTCAGACTATGCCGGTTGTGAAGCATGTCCGTAAGCCACATGAGAATAATGGAAAAAGATTTAAAGAAGACTTAAGACAAAACAATCTCATTAAGCTTCTCGTGAACCATACGATTACAGGCCATCAACCGTGTTACATTTTGCAGTAATGCATTATTAATGCAATTTATAATTCGACCATTGCTTTTCGTTTAGCATCTTGAGTTGCCATAAAAATATTGTTTACTTTGAAGAATTTCAAATCTGGGTATGTACTTAATGACTAAGTCAGTTAACCTAATTTTAGAATCGTACAGCTATATGCTTTGTATTTAATATTAATTTTTAAAATTTCATAAGCTGTAAAATACACAAAGGATGGTGCTTATTCTCGTCTATTTACATCTATAGGCACGCCAAGGACAAGGATCAAGAGACTTTTACTTAAAATTTGTTATTAAGAAAACAAAATCTCTATTGCTTTTATTTCACCTTTTTATTTAGGTATTAGTAATATGTTAACAAAACTAAAATTGCTATTCTCTTCCTTTTAGAATTTAACCAGAAAGAATGCAATCACCTTTATCGGTAGTCTTTTTGTCAAAATTATCTATCATCAGATTTCGCTTTTAAGAAGAAGATTAAGGTTATTAATATACGAGAGTTATGATTGACATCTAAGAACTAGAATGAAATATGCTAGAATTCGAAAAATCTCCGGGCTGAGTTGCCGTGGTCTATTTTAGCTTGAAATACCAACTCAGCCCGGAGATTTTTCGAATTCTCACCACCGGCCGACAAAGCCTCCACTCTACTATGAAATCTGATAATTTATTAATTAAAAATACCATTACATACGTTTTGCCTCTTATTGGGATTTCTTTCCAAGTAGGTTTAAAGTTCAGTATTGTAACGAATTTTCTAGTCAAAGTATTTATTTAAACAATTATTTATTTAACACTATTTATAACATTTAAACACTAACTTAGAACTACCATTTATACCACAACAATTCACTTATTTATATAACAATTTATTTATATCACTTTATCTATTATCGGTTTTAATTCGCGCACTGATGCTTTCTTCAACTGACTGTTTTTCGGTCCAAAGATGATCACTATATATACACCTTTCGAACTTTCTAGACAGGAACTCGAAGAAATCCTGAGTATTCCCGAATGATTAGTAATAATTAGAAAGTCCTCGATTATTCCAGAATTGAACTTGTTACTTGTCGCCGGAGAATGATTTACATCTTGTAAGTTGATAACACGAAAAGTACCGTGTGCGGTGTTGTTTACGCCGTAAGCATGTTAGTGATAACAAGTACATGCCACAAATTGTTATCGCACACACGTACTGTGTCACTGGTCGCTACACTACCCCCTCCTTAAGGGTGACTCGTCCCGAATCACATTCTGCCGTTCCTTCAGAGGATCATGCCGGTACTTGCAGGTGGATCCGCTTCGGCATCCGGTTGTCAAGTGGAAATGGCAGTCAACGGTCTTCAATGGTGACGGTCCTCGTCGTGGATTTCCGGCACACACCAAGATTTCTATTCCAGTGTATCGGAACAAAACCTCCAGCATGTTTCTGACTACCGTCCAATCCAGCCCATCGAGTCCACATCCGATGCTCGGTATTGCTAGCTTCAGGATGTTAGCGTGCAGCAATTGCTCTCTTAGTTCTATAAAGGAGTCCCATAAGGAGTGGTAGGTAGGCTTCTCCGACGACTTGCTTTTGGTGACTAGATAGAAGATGGATTGGGTCCCATCGAGTAACTGCAATACTTTTCTTCCATCTTTGACCTGGTCGAGTAACATCGGTAGTCGCCCAAACTTCTTCCGAAAGACCGTGGCAATCCCACGGCTCATGTCCAAATCCCTTGCCACACAATGGGCCAGCGAGTATTCCTTCGGGACGGCGAATAAGTCCTGCTGAACTTCGGTGGTGACTCCAAATCGGGCTTTACGGTGTAAGCTCTGTTCGGCCATAAATTCTTCGTATTGGGGCTCTGGCGATCGAGCCTGCACAATTCTAACTCGAGCTTCTTCGTGGTTGTCCCCAGCATATGGAGCCAGTCGGTTGAAGTGGACTACTCTTGGTTTTCCATTGGGAGTACGTCTAATTCGGTAGATTACGTCATTGATTCGTTTGATAACTTTGTACGGGCCTTCCCAATCTTGTTGCAACTTCGGCGAAAGACCCCTTTGACGCTTCGAATTATAAAGCCACACCAAATCTTCTTCATGGAATCCTCCATCAGTGGCCTTAATGTCATATGCGTCCTTCATCCGGTCACTGGCTATCTGCATATGGGAACGTATCTCGTCATGGATGTCGTCCAATCGTCTTCGGAGTTCACTGACGTAATCTTCTCCAGCCACGTCTTCGCCAGGTTTGCACCCGAACTTTAAGTCGCATGGTAGTCGCAAATCTCGGCCAAACAGTACCCTTTCTGGTGTTTGTCCAGTGGTTTCATGTATGGAAGATCGGTATGCCAAAAGGAACAATGGCAGATAACGATCCTAGTCTCGCTGATGTTTGGAGACCATTTTGGACAGGTACTTGTTAATGGTCCTGTTCATTCGTTCTACCATGCCGTCTGATTGGGGATGTAGGGCTGTAGTTCGAGTCTTATGAATGCCCAATATCTTACAAATATCTTGGAATATGGCTGACTCGAAATTTCGTCCTTGGTCGGAATGCAGCTCCAGTGGTACTCCGAATCGGCTAATCAACTCTTTCACGAGCGTTTCCGCCACTGTAGTTGCCGTCTGGTTTGGAAGAGCGTACGCTTCAACCCATTTCGTAAAGTAGTCCATTGCCACTACGATGTACTTATTCCCATCTTCAGATTCTGGGAATGGTCCGGCAACGTCTATGGCAATTCTCTCGAATGGGCTGCCAACGTTATACTGCCGCATCGGAGCACGCTGTCGCTTCTGAGGTCCCTTACTGGCGGCGCACGTCGTGCACTTTCTGCACCAATCTTCCACGTCCTTCTTGCAGTTGACCCAGTAAAATCGTTCTCGTACTTTGCCAGGGGTCTTCTTTACACCAAAATGTCCTCCTGAAGGGTCGTCATGGAGGCACTGCAGGACTTCTTTTACCAAGCTTCTCGGTATCACCAACTGACGTCTGCATTCTGTGCCATCTTGATTCTCAACGACGCGCTTCAGGAGACCATCTTCTTCATCAATGGAATCCCATTGGGCCCACAACGATTTCACTTCTGTTGACTTGGCAGCCACTTCCTGCCAGGTTGGTCTTCGGCCTTCTTTCTTCCAGTCCAGGAACATTTTTAGGAGCACATCGGAATGTTGTTCTGCCTTAATGTTGTCGGGCTGCCACTGCTCGTCCAGGATAGTTATCCTCCTGACGTCTTCGTGTTCCTCGACGCGTTGACAGTGTTTACAATTATCCGGGCAAGGTCTTCTTAATAAGGCGTCGGCGTTTTTATGGCTACTTACCGCTCGGTGTTCTATGTCAAAGTCGTACTCTTGCAGTTTCTCTATCCATTTGAGCCAATCTTTCGTCGAAAGTCCCCAGCTTTTTGTTTATTTCTTCTTGTTCAACCTTTACTCCTTTTAATTCTTCTCTTGTTTCTTCTTCGAATTTTTCCAGTTCTTCTTTCAAATTTCCTTCGAATTTTTCTAATTTTTCTTCTAGGGCTTTTGAATTTTCATTTAATTTTTCTTCAAGGTTCTTTGAATTTTCATTTAATTTATTTAATTTTTCTTCCAGGTTCTTTGAATTTTCGTTTAGTTTCTTTTCCAATTCGTCCTCGAATTCGTATGTGCTGGAATCGAAGCCTTCTCGTAGCAAAGCCTCCTCGAGCCGTTTCTGTAAGATGTTCTTAGTACCAGACGTATCTTCGTCTCGCTCTTCCAGTTCGCTTTTCAATTCGGCGACTTTCAACTCGAACAACGTTTTCGGCATTTTATTTATTTTGTATTTTTATTACACTAGAAAATTCTCCAGAGGTCGATTCGCAGACCCCACACCTGACACCAATTGTAACGAATTTTCTAGTCAAAGTATTTATTTAAACAATTATTTATTTCACACTATTTATAACACTTAAACACTAACTTAGAACTACCATTTATATCACAACAATTCACTTATTTATATAACAATTTATTTATATCACTTTGTCTATTATCGGTTTTAATTCGCGCACTGATGCTTTCTTCAACTGACTGTTTTTCGGTCCAAAGATGATCACTATATATACACCTTTCGAACTTTCTAGACAGGAACTCGAAGAAATCCTGAGTATTCCCGAATGATGAGTAATAATTAGAAAGTCCTCGATTATTCCAGAATTGAACTTGTTACTTGTCGCCGGAGAATGATTTACATCTTGTAAGTTGATAACACGAAAAGTACCGTGTGCGGTGTTGTTTTCGCCGTAAGCATGTTAGTGATAACAAGTACATGCCACAAATTGTTATAGCGCACACGTACTGTGTCACTGGTCGCTACAGTATGAAATTTCGTAGCACTGATGTTGGGTTTTAATTAAAAAATCACCTTATACCCTCAGGTCAGTTTTGCTTAACATATCTATGAAGTAGTGCATAAATGTATTAGGTACAAAAGTTTAAAGATACATGCGTTATGTCTAAATTGTAATCTACCTAGAAACTAAACGCCCTTGAATTACTAATAAATGGCTAAAGATGGGTATTGTTTGCCATAAAAGGTGTTTTTTGCCTCCATTTTACCTTAGATTCTTAAATAATACCGTCAAAGAAGAAAGAAATAATGATTATTTAGATGGAAATGTCTGTATAGTTAAACGAAGAATATAAAATGTCATACCTCGGTCTTATTAAATTATTTTAATTTAAAAAGCAAATTGAGATATTTTATCGATTTGTTATTAATTTAAGAGCGCTTAACCAACGCTCTCAATTATTAATTAGTAAGCTCAGAAGACAACAAAAAAACTTCAAACAACAATTTTAAAAGCACCTAAATAATTCTACTAAAAAAACAATATCCTTTATAATTTTCTTGAGTGACAGCGAAAGCTAATAACTTTATATTCAAAGAATGTAATTACCTGCCAAATCAAACCGTTTGTAAAAAATTCATGTTTAAAAAGCTTTCATTTTTCCTATTATTCACTTTCTCCGAAATTATAATTTAAACAGATAGTAAAAAGTATACGTCTAATGTTATCTGCACTAAAAAAACATAAATAGCTTTCTGTACCTACATAAAAATATGTAACAAAAATTCTACAGGTAAACAATATTTAATAAGTATCTGTTTGGTTTTTTTGGTATCGCTTTGGTG
Organism: Agrilus mali; assembly: GCA_029378335.1. Taxonomy (NCBI): domain Eukaryota; kingdom Metazoa; phylum Arthropoda; class Insecta; order Coleoptera; family Buprestidae; genus Agrilus; species Agrilus mali. The sequence continues at coordinate 9,729,627 of CM055658.1, forward strand.
GTTAACTGGTTAAAGTAAGTTCTTTTTAAACATTTACAATTGTACTGTTAGCAACATTGAAAACACTAAAGCTCATCAACAGCTATAAAACAAAAAAGATTAATAAAGTAGGTTGACAAAGGTAGAGAAATGGTAGCAACCCTATTTTACTCCCTTAAGGGCCAAATTTAAAAATATCTCTTTATCCCTTGTATACATCACAAAAGAAACTTCTGTGCAAAATTTCAGCATTCTAGTTCAAGGGTTTACCCTGGGCGTTATTTCGTCAGTGAATCATTATCTATAGATTCTTCTTGTTCCTTTAAAATTTCCGGTATGTACATTAGCGAGAGTCTGTTGTTTAAAATGAACACAGAAACAATTTAACTCAATCTTTTTATTGGATTTTAAAATTGGAGACTTTTTACCTCACAAATTGCCTGATGTAAACAGTTTTTTAGCATTTTAAAAAATAAAAAAATATGAACGTTTAAAACACAATTAGGCAGAGAGAGAAATAGGTAGAACTTCCAAATTTAAGGGCGATCCCCCCTGAGGGGGCGGGGTATCTATGGAAAGGTGTTGTTCCGAGAAACATATTGATAAGGGTCTGGGGGCGCAGAGATGCCTCCTTCAAAAGTAAGTAGGGATCATGTCTCCTATTAAAAAGCATTACATGCCTCAAAATATGAAAATAAGAAACATTTTTTAGGTTAGGTTAGGTTAGGTAATGTTACGTTAGATTGTGCAAAAAGGTAATGTTTTGAATGTGTTTTCACTCTAGTTAAGCCCTTTGTGTTCTTCTTCTAAAGGTAGGGTCCTCGCGCCCCCAGATCCCTACATATATATACCTTATCCCAAGAGCTTCCCAATTATACTCTCTCCCCCCATCCCGATGGACGCGCCTCCAAATACCAAACTGCAGCCGGAAAATACTGAATTGTGATGTCACAATTTTGTATCGCTTTATAAATTACACGCAAAACTTCGTTTTTCAAGAAAGATATAAACAAAAAGCATTGATGGGTTATAACTTTTTTATTTTTTGACCAATTTGAATTTTTTTTCCGAATTCTGTTATCCTTTTATGTATATTAACTTAATATCTAAATAAACGTGTAATATTTAATATCAGTCAACTTCCAATTTATATCAACCTAACTTATGTCACTCGTTTTGACGTTTCGTATGCTTTCTGACTTTCATTGGTTCTTCAAGACCATCGCCAATATTAATTGATTTGATACAAAAAGCTACTCTTTTCAGAAATTGTACTTAGGTACTAATTGTTATAGTTAAAAAAATATATTCGTATTCATGATTGAGTTGCATTTATCTATGGCTGTGTTTTAATGAAAATTTGACTCCAAAGTTGTTGACTGATTTATACAGACAGAGATTATGACTGCATGGAATCTTAATTTTGTAGAGTATGCCTTGTTAAAAATAAAAAAGTCATTCATGATAAAAAGTCAATCTGCAAAGAATAACATTAGTATACTAGTAAAATGGCAGTTTTCCTGTTTTCCGGTATATTTCAAACTAACATTACGAATTACTACGTTGAATTCCCTATGTTAGTGATGCTGCAAAAGAAGCCTGTTTCATGATGTTTGAGTCACTTTCCTTTTGAATCAAATTGGGTTATATGTTATCAAGAGAGTCACGTTCTTTCTTTAAGATCTGCAACAATTTCCTATTTTTCCTGGCTTCACTCTGGTTAAAGGCATGTCTGAATAGTGTGCGTTGTTTATTGTATACGTTTCTTCCAAAAAGTAGGAAGCTCTACTTTGAGTATCCTTAAATACGGTCAATACGATTTTTCTGCTGTAAGTTCTGAACAAACCCTTTCTCACAAGTAAATTGCTACGGTACCGTTTTCTGATTTGCCTTTTGGATCCCGTCTAAAAATGGAAAATATATGCTTAAATTGTACAAATTCAATATGGATCACTTTCTTATTCGCAACAGTCTTTAAACTCTGGACACCCATCCAACTTGGTCTTGTCTTTCTTATATTTATATAGTTTATAGTTAGTTCTTTTGGGATTCACTCTTCTTACAAATAAATATTTTATTTATACTGTGGGGGGTGTAAGGATTTTCTTTGAAGTTCAATTTATATTTTGTTAAAATTTTGATGAAAGGTGATCTTTCTTCCATTGCGAGGAAATGAGAGTTTTAGCAAAACTTCTACTTTTTCAGGACTCTTGACACGAGAATGTTAAATACAGTTCACTAAATGTAGGGAAAAAGAATATTCGTTTTATAATTAATACTCGTGAAAGTAAAGGTTTCTTTACCAAAGCGAATATAAATAAATTATTTTAAAAATCGACACGAATTTGATACAACTCAATTATTACTTGAAATGAAAATAAACATTTTATTTGAGAAAACGGCTTTTCTAAAACTATTTTATTTAAATATTAACAGTATTTGTTTTTTATTCCTATAATATTTTTTAACTATTTGTTTTAGTTCTTTATTTCTGAATGTGACGCCGCCAATGAAAATTTGTAGTCAACCATTGCTTCTCATGACTTTCTAAGTAGTTTTTCTTGAGAAAACTGGCAGAAACTCATGACTACTAAACAATTGTAGTAGAATATAAGTACTTCTTGTTAATTTTGGGCACAGTTAGTGTAAATAAGTACAAGGCCGTTTATAATATAGAAAGTTTAATTATTAATAGTCGTCTTCGTTGTTGCATTCAGACTCTCCTTTTCCGCCTCGCCGCCCTCATCCTCCCACAACTTTCGCCCCCGCACACATTCCAACCATCCGCTATCTCTCTCAATCGGACATCTTTCATCCCTCTTAATACTAATGTACAAACGATCCAGTAATCATACAGTTAACCGAATTCTTACAACAAAAGTTAAAATAATAATATTTCCTATACCTGACTGTCTTATACTACACAATTTAAATCATTAAGGTTCTCTTTTGTTAATTACTTGGATATTTTCAGTTATACACAAGTTACAAACAAATTAAATGTGAATTTCTTTACTTAATTAAATTGTGACGGACTTAGCGTTTTGGGTGGCATTGACCCGCGCCGATTGCGTAAAAAATACAGTGAAATTTACCCATGCTGCGTTCCAGAAGGATCGAGAGATCGTTGCTAGAATATTCGAATAATTCGAGAATCACCTAGCAACGTCCACAACACTATATAAGCGACAGCGATGGACAGTTTGACAGTTTTTGACAGTAGTAGTTGACAGCAGATAGAGAGAAGGGAAGAAAAAATGATTACGAGAGTTTTTGAAAGCGAAGTAGTTGTAGAATTGTTGGTTTCTGTGAACAAATTCATTAATAAAAGAGTTTTAAAAATTACGTTATATTAAATAACGTAACAACATGAACAATTCGTTTTACCTGTGAAATGGGACACCTGTTTTTTTTTCCACACACTGCCATATTTACGGTCATAAGCACAACAAATAGCCATTCTATTCTTTTTCAAAAACACAAATAAATTAAACAACACTGTTCACCCAATTTCCAATTTCGTTCACATCTTGCAGCATACTGTTTGGCACCAAAATAATGATGTCCGTCTCGCAAGAGTACGATTTCTGGGGCGCCACGATTTGAAGGTCGTTTTAGACGTAATAGAGGACGCTGAGTACAGGCAATATAGTAAAAAAAATGGTTTTCGGGATATTGAAATTCGGAAGTCCAAAAATCAAATTGAAAATTTTTATGAAACAAGCTGTGTTTTATTACGTAATTGGCCGTGAGAAATACTAAAAAAAATGGTTAAAATTCCAGGTGCTACATTTTTCGAGATATTGAACCAAAAATGTAAAAAAGAAATAGTTTAATTGAAAACAGTTCCGTTTCCGTGAGCACACTCATATAGTCTTTATGCTTAATACAAATGACTTTTGGTCCTATATAGGTAAATCGAGGTCGCTGAACACGTTGGTTGTGGTATTGAATCGATATCTCGATTAGATTCGAAAATATCCAGCGCGGAAAGTGCGTGGCACTTTTCGGTAGTGCATAGCACTTCAAACATTTTAATGATAGCGACCATTTCATACCGTAACCTAAGCAAAACCCTCTTGGTGGTCCATAGCACTTCTATTTTTTAACACTTTTTCAATTAAATATTTTTTTTTTACATTTTTGTTTTAATATCTCAAAAAATTTAGTACGGACAATTACATAATAAAACGCATTTGTTTCATAAAAATTGTCAATCTGATTTTTCGACTTTCGAACTTCAATATCTCGAAAACCAAGCGAGTAGGATTTTTTTACTATTTTTACCGTACTCAGTGATCTCGATTACGTCTAAAACGGCCTTCAAATCGTGGCGCCCCAGTAATTGCACTCTCCCCCATTTATGAAATCAAAACATAACGCTGAAACGAGTTCCCTCTTTTTACTAGTCTAGGAATATCTATTTTGTCAGAAACACCACTGGATCATCAGCCTGAAGACTTCACTTTTCCTATTCTGAACCTATCACCGCATTTCTCTAAAAGTAGTACGACATATTTCGAGCTATGTGTGAAAACAAATTAAACCTAAGCCTCCCTCCATCCCTTTTTAAGCATAATTTACCTTGCAATATTTGACAAGTCTTTCATGTTTCAGAGTATACACTATCAACTTTAACCATCCTTTTCTTTGCTGACATCCATTCTCTTACTCTTTTTAAGACATCTTCGCTTCTTTCCTATTCACCAGAAAACTTCTATTAAAAGGATATGTACGTACGTTATGCAATGAGATAGGAATGGGAAGGAAAAAAAGGGGGATCTACGGATTACTTCGCCTCAGTGAGATAATGCGAATGAGAGTGGAATAATTTGCATTTAAAAGTAGGTCGAGCACTTTCCAACATGATGAAAATTCTTTACCACCTATTGGTACGTTAGGTACCTTAATTATCACCTTTAGAGGGAACTCCAGAACTAAAACATAATCCACGTAGCGATTAGTTTGTTTTGAGGGATTAAAAGTTGATTAAAAGTTAAGAAATCTCCTCGCATTTCGAAAACTGTTTCGCAAACTTTAGCTGCTGATAAAAAAAGCTCAATAAAATCAGCTTTAATTAAGATTTAGGTGGTATTTGTAAACATGTCAGCAGTATTGGTATCTGGGGAAGTTGGGAATAGTGTTAAATAAAATCAAAACTGTATTGATCGAGGAGGATTACCTACCTATGAAGAGAAAATAAACAAACATAATATAGAACATGAAAGTAATTCTACAGCTCAAATAAAAATGAGCGCCGAAAAAGTAGAAATGGCCAATTTTCGTTATGTGGAAAATATTACCCAGGATCATAAAACAAATAACAGAAGGAGGCTGCGTAGCTTTTCACATTTTTGTGCTTACGAGCAGGTACAAAACGTAGATTGTGGGCGCGGTGGTAAAGAAAAGTAACAAGCGTTTAAGATGTGCAGCCTTATTAATAGTCAACAGTTTAGTATAATGTTAGTAGCCCACTAAGTAGTAGCTTCTAAGAAACTAGTAACTGTGTGTTAATAGATGTCGGTTAAAATGCCACTAGCTAATAGAATGGTTTGTGTCGAAACGATTTGACAACAGAGCAAAATTGTAGTAAATGTCCTACTAAACGTGCAAACTTCGGTATTTTTGACGTTTAACGCCTTCACCTTACTTTTAAGTTAAATTATTAACCATTATTATTAAATACAGTGCAGGGAATAGTTGTTGGTGTGTTTTCTCTTTTACTTATTGATGTGAAACATCTATAGCTGCGGGTTAAACCGATCGTTGTCATGGCAATGCGTGGCGATTCATTTCGCGACGTTCGCCACGCAAGCTATACAATGGTATATATATATATATATATATATATACAGTCTATAGGTAGTGGTGTGAACGGTGTTGCGACGCAACTTGAAAAAACCTTTTATTTAAAAATTTTTGTATTTAATGAAAATAAACGTTAAATGAATAAACAAACCGTCATCATTTTATTTCATTGGATGTTTCACATCTGCCAGGCATCCCGTGACGGCTCACAGTTTTTTTCTTTTTTGTAGTGGTGTAGCAATTATTTACGTTCAACATTCTGATAACAATTAGCATGTTAAATATTAGCAATTTAAGAAGTTACAATACCGATATTTTTAAATAAAGCTAATATTATTGCATTGTTGATCAATTTATTATAATCTGGACTGGTTTCGATTTACATTGTCGATAAATTATAACTTTGGAAGCTGAAACTTGTCCAGGTTATAGTAAATTTAGTGACAGTGCAAAAATAAATTGTTTTATTTGATAATATACAATAATAAATACAGCCTACAGTTGCCTACATTAAGTTTTATTTGACATACCTACCTGTTTATTTGCATTCCTATTTTTGCTGGCTCATATTTGATTCATTTGATTTTCAGTCAGTGCTTATATTTGATTGATTGCGAATACATTATTGGTTGTTTACACTCGAAATTAGACTGTATGTGCACTGCACTGAGTAGCGTACTTATGTGTGAATCTATTGAATTTACCGTATTGCAATGTATACGATACACCGAAATGTAAATAGTTCTCATTCTCTGTATGCATATCAAACAAATCTGTTTTTTCAAAACAAACAGAATTAGTGCAGTATCGTAGTTTATTTCGTAAATTCCAGTACAGTTAAGCATTCAGTAAAAATTAATTTCAGATAGCAATTAAAAAAGAGAGGGTGCACAGTGCACTTGTGTATACAAAATCAGCCCAATTTTTCGACTGAAAGCCAAAATTTGAAATCATAAATATCTCTTTTTCAGGATTTTTTGTAAAGAGAGACTATCTATTGTTTTCATATACCTTCATACTGCAAAAAATAATAGGAAATTGTGTTGTGTTAGAAATTCAAATTCGCAGTATACTGAAATATTTAATAACAAAATCTAGTCCTCGTATTTAAAAATAAACGTTGGTAAATTTGTTTTCGCAAAAATGAATTTATACCCGTACCTGCAAAATAAACAACAGACATAAAACGATTTTCAAAACGAGGTTTAATATTATGTTGAGGGTTTATTACACATCCCTTCTTGTTCATAATATTATTTTTCTGTATGTCATGCATTCCTAAATCAAAAAAGTTGTTTTTGAAAAGAACGTGACGAGGATTCTTGATTCTTCTTATATTGTTGAAAACTGCAAACACACAGAGAACGACCCTATTATATATCTCTACAAACAATTTTCCAAGTAAAGTAACACTAGTATTCTTTCTTCATTATTACTATTAGTGATATTCGTGACTTTATTTGAAATAAAGAGAAACTACTTAAGGCACCACTATATTCACATTAACAATCTTAGGTAACAATTGATCACTTTCCTTCAATTCAATCGTAACGTTTTCTTATCAGTCCACCCGTCGTCACTCAAGCTCTGTCACCCAATGTCCTATCCCGCGCTTTTTTTTTTGTTGACGCTCCTCGGAACGGCCCGATCGGACTTCGTGTCCCCCGACTATCGGTTGCTAACATTCGGCCCTTCCTGACAGGATGAGCGTCCCGCTCATGACGTGATCCTGAAACGTTAAGATTTTTTTTTGTTTTCATTTTAGGATAGACAAGCAGATAGTTTTTTTTTTTTTTTTTACGGGCTGTTGGTTAATATTCTTGGCCAAGAGTTCGACAAGGAGGACACTATGTCTAAGATTAGCTTATGCATATTATCACATAATGTGGGAAAATAAAAAAATATAAGGACTTAATAGAAATTGCTTGTGGTGCACCGACTATATATACCCGTACTACCTATATCCAGGACCTTGTGCTTAACGTACAATGCTTTTGAGCATCCGCAGCCGTTATCGCACAGGCCTGGCTAAGAACAGAAGAAGCATGTGCTCAACGTACAATGCCTTTTGAGCATCCGCAGCCGTTGCAGCACAGCTCTGGCTCAGAGTAAACCACTCTTCGCCCTTACAGTAACCCTACCGTTACTCGTAATGGATCCATGGCCTCATGTTGTCCACGCCGGCCACTCCATTATAAGGTGCCCCTGTCTTTCTTATCCCAGGAATGCTGGTCACCTGATACCGGTCATTACCCAGGACACCGGTCACTCGGAACGGACCCCTCCATTTTGGCAGGAGTTTTCGACTTTGAGCAGTAGGTGGCGCACCAGTTATTCGTAGTAGAACCAGATCTCCTACTTGGTAGACCCTTGGATCACTACGCTTTTGGTCGAAGCGACGTTTCTGCTCTGCCTGATAGGCTTCGGTCTTTGCTTCGATGGATTTTCGTACCGAGGTGACGTCGATTACCTCCCGATCTGTCACGTCTAGGAGGCCCTGTGAAATAACACGGTAGCCCATTAATGCCTCACTGGGTGTGACGCCCAATGCTTTGTTTATAGTCCCGTTTAGGCCTAATTGTATGTTTTGTAAATTTTCGTCCCAGCGTTTATCGTCAGTATTCGCGCCCATGGTGGATAATGAGTCTAAAATTGTACGATTGTACCTTTCTACTTGGCCATTCCCGCGCGGTATGGCAACAGCATTGAGATGGTGTCTGATTCCTAATTTGGTACAAAACTCGCGAAATTCAGTACTGGTAAAAGATGTACCCCTGTCTGTTACGATCCGGTGTGGGACTCCGAAAATTTTAATTAAATCCCGAAGGGCTGCTAGAGTGGACGTTGTTTTAGTATCTTTTACTGCATATATTAAAATAAATTTTGTAAAAGCGTCAATCATGACCAAAACATGAGTATTTCTTCTTTTTGTTTTAATAAATGGGCCAAGATGGTCCATGTGTATGGTGTGGAAAGGAATAGGTTCCTTTTTAATAGGGTGTAAGTAGCCGGGTGGTTTGCCGCCAGTTGTCTTAAAATAAATGCAGTTCAAGCATGAAGAAACGTATTTTTTTATAAACCTTCGCATGTGTCTGAACCAAAATTTACTTGAAACTAACTCGTATGTTTTGTCGAATGCAAAATGACCGCTGTCATCATGGGTCATGCGCAGAACTTGAAATCTTGCATATTTTGGCACAACCCAGCGTAGACCATAATTAGTGATTTTGTAAACATTTTCCCCTTTTAATGCGTAGTTTGTGAATATTTCTTTAAATTGATTAGAGTCCCCGGTTTCGAGATTAGATTTAATTTTTAATATTTCTGTATCTTGTTGCTGGGCTGTTAAAGTCCAGCTTTCTTGCGTAAGAACAGTTGCAAAGATGCCGTATGACGTTTGAGGAATGTTTCGACTTAATGCATCGACGTGTTGAATTTGACTGCCCTTACGGTGCACAATTTTATACTGGTATTCATTTAAGGCTAAAACCCAGCGTCCGATACGGGTGTTTATTTCGCTTTTGGAAAAAGTACTTTTAACTGCAGCACAATCAGTAACCAGGGTAAATGGTCTACCTAGTAAATACTGACGAAATCGTTTTACCGAAGATATTATCGCAAGTGCCTCCAACTCAAAGGAGTGAAACTTTTGTTCCGAAGCAGTCGTTTGGCGGCTAAAATAGGAAACCGCCCGTTCTCCATTTTTATGTCTCTGCACCAGAATACCAGCAAGACCCCACCGACACGCATCGGTATATAAATAAATTTCCTTCCCTGGGTCAAATAGTGCCAGCACTGGTGCAGTTGTCAACATTTGTTTAAGGGTTTCGAACGCTTGTTCTTGTGGAGCTTCCCACTTCCATTCTACATTTTTCAGTAAAAGACCGCTTAACGGTTTAGCTATCATTGCATAGTTCTGGATGAACTTGCGAAAATATCCCGTAAGACCCAGGAATTGTCGAACCTGGTGTACCGTGGTGGGTTTTGGAAATTGTGCTACAGCTTCCATTTTCTTTGGGCCCGGAGTAATTTCCGAATTACTTATTTCATAACCTAAGTATTCGATTTTTGTTTGAGCGAAGAAACATTTTTTTATGTTTAGGGTAAGACCGTGTTGTTTGAATATTCTTAGCACTTCCTCGAGGATTTCGAGGGTTTCAGAGAAACTGACCGCGGGTATTAATATATCATCTAAATAGATAAGTACTTTAGAAAATCTTAATTGGCCTAAAGCCGTATTGATCATTCTTTGGAATACGGAAGGTGCGTTCATGAGCCCAAAAGGGACTCTCAAAAACTCATAATGGCCGTCTTGCGTGATAAAGGCAGTCAAATGAACTGACTCTGAGTCCATTGGAATATGATAATAACCCGAAAAGAGATCTAGGCTTGTGTAATATTTAAACCCGGATAATCTTCGCAACTGTTCTTCGATTAGCGGAAGCGGGTACTTGTCCGGGACAGTAATTTTGTTAAGGTCCCTGTAATCAACACAAAGTCTCATTTCGCCGTCTTTCTTTTTGACTAGCAAAACACGACTAGCGTATGCAGAGTGTGATTCGCGGATGATACCGTTTCGAAGGAGATTAGAAATTATTTCGCGTATTTTATTTCGTTCGAAATCTGAAAACTGGCGGGGTCGATGAACAACGGGTTTGTCATTGATTAATGTAATTTTCATTTTTGTCAATGAGGTACTTCCTAATTCATTGATATTGGTAGCCACACACCCGGTATATTGATTTAATAAGTTTGTTAAAGATTGTATATGTTCTGGTTCATCTACACCTATGTTAATTGACGCTTTTTCGATAAGATTAGTATTTAACTGATCAACAACAGAGAAGGTTAACGAGTTTCCTATTTTATTGTATGCCACGTCATATAGTTCAGTGAAATTTTGTCCTATGAGAACATCAGCACCTTTAACACATTTGTCAACAACATAACACATTATAGATTTCCGAATCGTGTCAATGTTTACGTTTACTGCCACGCAGTGTTTTGGTTGCAACTGGCTGCTTAACGTTACCAAAATAGTAGGGGTTTCAATTTCTAATTTCTTAAGTTTAAGATGGTCCACTAAATTTTCTGAAATTAAGGAACATTCACTTCCAAAGTCTATATAACATTTTACACAATGATTGTTTAACAAAATATTTTTGAAGAATTTTTCATTCGTATTTTGACCTACATAATTAACGTTATATTCAATAGGTAGTCGAGATTTTGATTGTGTACACTGCCGTTTAATATGTCCTGTTTGTTTGCATTTGTAGCAGCGCGGAGGTGATAAGTTTCGTTTATTAATTCCTGATGCTGATGCCCTTGAGGTGCCCGGCTTATCGCTTTTGGTCTCAAGTTTCGTTTCAGAAATAGAATAAGATTTATCCAATGTTTTAAAATGGCTTGCTAACATACTTGGATCTGATATACCTGCAGTTTCAACGGAAAACTTAATTTGCTTGTCACTGATACCGCCCATGATCAAGTTTACTTTATCTTCGGGGCAAATGGGAATTCTTAATTTATTAATTAGCGCTAATTTCTCAAATACATATTCATATAGGGACGGTTTATTTTCTGAAGTACAAGCCATCATTTCTTGTAGTGAATTATGTAAATCGCGTTTGGGACGAAAATTTTGTGTGAGCATATCTTTCCACTCTACCCAACTAAAAATACGAGTGGGTAACCCCCGATACCATACTTCGGCAGGACCTCGCAATTTATTTAACGCTAAATGACAAATCGTTTTATCATTCCAGTTATAAATTTGAGCGAATTCTTCAACCGAATCTAACCATTCGTTTATGTTTTGATTTAAAGGATTAAATTCTTGAATAATATCATTAGAAAAGGATGTTACACTTACCGCTTGGTCGTTAGATCTCACCCTTAATACTTGTTGCATACCTTTCTCAATTGCATTACTTATCTGTGACATCGCATCGCTCATCAGGCTTTTCTCTGATCTTTGGGGTGTGTACCGGGATTCGGAGTAACCAACCCTAGCTGGTGACCTTTCGCTTCTGCGTCCCCGACTGTTTACCCTCCGACTATGGGAACTTCGAGGTTTTGTTCGGTGACGTCTGGATCTAGACCTGGATTCATTGTCAGACTGGGACGAGCCGTTTTTGGACCTGTGTCGTCCCTTTCGATCGTTGGGCATTTTTGTTGTCGGATAAAATGCCGGAACTGTGGGGCTGTGGGGAGATCCCACTCCTGATATTAGTGATATTCGTGACTTTATTTGAAATAAAGAGAAACTACTTAAGGCACCACTATATTCACATTAACAATCTTAGGTAACAATTGATCACTTTCCTTCAATTCAATCGTAACGTTTTCTTATCAGTCCACCCGTCGTCACTCAAGCTCTGTCACCCAATGTCCTATCCCGCGCTTTTTTTTTTGTTGACGCTCCTCGGAACGGCCCGATCGGACTTCGTGTCCCCCGACTATCGGTTGCTAACATTACAATATAAAAAAAATATTCAGCGCATTTTGATTATAGTAAGAAATTAGCCTAGCGGCAGATAAAAGCTTTATTATATTATAAATATTATATAATAAAATTATTTTATCGTTTCCACCGCATAAAAATAATGTACTGTATCTGTCTTTGTTGTAACTATTAAAGAAAGTTCAGGGTAAGCGAATTTGGACCCTTAATAGTAAAGTGTACTTTCTAGAGACAGATCGGCATCACCAGCTCAATTTTCACTTAGTTGGTGCAAACTGAATCTCATTATTATCTATCACCGTTTCAGTGATGCAACGTGTTTTGGAAAACATACATTGTTTTGGACTGAACGATTATTTGAACACTGTATCATTTCGTTTATTTCATGTTGCTTCTGATGGTCTTAATATTATTACATTCTTTGCGCATGTTCAAATTCAACTTTGTTTGCCTGATTTTTCAATAATGGTCGTTTTATGACTCGAAAAAAAAAACTTTTGGGTGTTTCATTCCCACCAATATTGGTGGGCGGGCTGTCCCCCCCGACCTACACTCTTGTGCAAAGTTGGAGGGGTAAGGCGGAAGGCCCTCTTCAGCCTCCTTTAGGAATAGTGGGAATGCGTGGATGATTGTTGGGGAAGAAAGATAAGACGGACGAAATGAAGGCAGAAGAGAAGTGAAAGACTATCTGTGGAATATTACTACCCCAGCATTTGCCTAAATGATCCAAGGAAACCACAGAAAAACTTGGACCAGAGTAGCCGGCCCAGGAATCGAACCGGTGACCTCCCGAATGCTAAGCAATGATCTAGACCACTAGACCATGCCGCACGGCCTTCTGGGAATACTTGCTGGTACCGACGCTACCAACAAAAGGTTTTTATACAATAGCATCGCCAAAAGTTTTGTTTTGTTAGTTAGTAGCATTGAGCGGCATCGTATAATCGTCTAGATCTTTGTAAGCATTCGGGAGATCACCGTTTCAATTCCGGCTATTTTGGTCCAAGCTTTTCTGTGGTTTCCTTGGATCATTTAGGCAAATGCTGGGATAGTAATATTCCACAGCTAGTATTTCACTTCTCTTCTGTCTTCATTTCGTCTGTCTCATCTTTCTTCCCCCAACCAGCATCCACCCGTTCCCACTATTCCTAAAAGGAGGCCGAAGAGGGCCTTCGCCCTACTCTCCGATTTTACATTAGAGTGTAGGTCGGGGGGGGGGGGGGTTAGCCCGTCTACCAATATTGGTGAGAATATAACACCCAAAAGCTTTTTTTTTAGTTAGTAGCTTTCTAAACTCGGCTTAGAACAGTTGTCTGTATATTCTTTTAAATAAATACATAAAACTAATTATAGTTGCCTCTAACTCATTTTAGGTGCAAAGCAATATTACAAAGATTGAAATCGCAATAATTTTTTATATTACTAAAGTACGCAAGAACAATCTTCAAAGCATTTTTTTATGTAGAAATCAATGTTGCAAGGTAAACTGTTACGAAATCGGTAGTTTAGGTGTTGACAATACAAAAATTAATTTTGTATGTTGTATACCCTGTATATTTCAGCACATCCTAAAAGTGCTAAAAATTACCCTTTCGAATATATGACACACTGGTGTTTTTATCGAATCATCTTCAGGGAGTATTACTTTATATATTTCGTATTTTTTAATTTAGGCAAGAAGGCTTTAGATACAAAACATAAACAAAAATGTTATGTTGCAATGAAAAAGCTGAGTGGGTTCTATGTAAAATTTACATATGCAGATTACAAGAACTGCGTTATCCAAAAATATACACAATCAAATCACAAGGTTCCTAAATCGAAAGATGTCTTGACCTAACACCACCTTTGGTAGAAAAAACATGGACAATTTTGAGATAATTAATTTTGAGTTTTTTTATTTTTAATGGCTTCAAAAGAGACAGTTTTCTACTTTTGAGGATACTTGTATGTAAAATTTGAATGCAATCAATTTTTATACAATGATTATTAATTAAACAGTGTTCAACTAAATCACTTAAACTTAAAAACAGTAACACACACGAGATATTTTAGGCCTCTTTGTGCTCTCTCTCTCTCTCCAGTCTGATTTTAATTATGAGCTAATAAGAGTAATTTTGTTGCATAAAAGGGATTGTTCCAACAATATAACACACATTTAGTATAAATACGTGCATAATATAAGTATTGGATAAATCTTCACTAAAACGTTATTTTAAGAAATACCTATTAATTAATATTGCCACATAAAAACAAAAGAAGAAAGAATGCTATCAAATTCATAGTCCAATTTAAAACAACATTTATATACAGAATGTACGCGTGAAATGTGATGTGTTTTAATACTATTCAAGCAGTACATTGCGATAGAACAGGATAATCTTACACATAAATTCAATTAAACCGAACGTTTTGTATAGTGGAGATAAACGAACAAGTTGACTCAATTGGATAAATTTTAAAAAGTGCATATTTATGTAGAATAGCGATTACTTAATTAACGAAATGGCAGAATGATCAAGTCTTTGATACTTCCAACGCATTATTTATTTTCCCTAGGGAAATCATTTTTTTTTTTTACTTGATATATTACCTACCTTTTTATTTTTAAGTTCGTCGTTATCTATTTTTTTTTTTTCAGTTTTGCTTCCAAATCCTTTCTTTATTTTTTCTTTTCTATTCTATAATGACAAATGATAAAAATTAGCTTAACGTAACCCAACCTAACCGAACTTAATCTAGCCTGAAAATTAAATAACCATCATTCTTTGCAAATTAGTTTGAATGGTTTCCTTTTTCTAGAAACTTACAACACAAAAATATTTAGAGAGTTACGAGTTGTTTTCAAAAGATTTAACTTTAAGAATTACATTACTGAAAATTTCTTATCACAAACATTTGTACATTTGATCAAGAGTCAACTTTTCTATTTTTCTTTTTAGGAAAGTCTTTGATGCTTCCAACGCATTATTTATTTTCCCTAAGGAAATCAACTGTTTTTTTGTTTTAATTGCTACATTCTCGTTTACAAACTCGTTTTGTCTTTAATTTCGTCGTTATTTTTTATTTCTTTTTAGTTTTACTTCCAATTCCTTTCTTCCTAATTTCTATTATATAATGAGAAATGATATAAGTACATTTACAAATTAGTTCGAATTTTTCCGTGCTTTCCTCTATTACAACATAAGGTAAATGATTTCGGATAATGTACTTCCCTTGGTATTATTTAAAATTCCTCGCTGCTCTGTGTTTTCTTTTATATATAAAATTATTACCAAATGTTCATAGGGAATCTTATGTAAAAATCCCTGCAATATAATAATCTCTTGGTTTATATCCTTCAGCATTTGATTAAACCGAACTTGACGGATCACTTACAGGAAATTACTTTCGTGTGTTCGTTCTAGGCATATTTATCAGTTAATACTGTTTCAACTCTCCTAGAAAATTACAAACGATATAATAAGGCGGTGTAGGCCGTAGTTTATAAAATCTGTTTGTTTGTTATGATATTATTGAATGAGCAGCCTTTTAAAAAAAATTTTGCGATATGTTCAAAAACCATTTAGAATATATAGAGCCTGAAATATAGTAAAACAAGTTTCTGCATGAAGTCAGTACAATATTGTATGCGGAAGATTGGCAATCTATACCAATAAATAAAATTGGAGTGTCTGTTTGTAATATTAAAATTACCGCTGTTTACTAAATGCATATGGATAGTATACATGGTACATCATAACATTTTTTTACAATTATTGTCTGTCTGTCTGTCTGTTTGTTCCGGCTAATCTCTGAAACGGCTGGACCGATTTTGACGGGACTTTCACTGGCAGATAGCTGATGTAATGAGGAGTAACTTAGGTCACTTTTATTTGAGAAAGAAAAACGAAAAACAGGGTCCCACGGAAAAAACTAAAATCAATGAAAAATTGAATAATTAAGTAAAGTTCGTCTTCATTCCATACAACGTACGATTTGTATGTACGATGCTTTTTAACCCGGGTTTCGCAGCTAGTTGATAATGTTTTGGGTGGACGAAGAATTAGATTGAACGTTACTAATTCCAATTAAAATATGTCATCTTCCGTCCCCCAAACTAGTCCACTTACCATTTTATTAATAATTATTTTTTAGTAGCACCAAATTTATAGACACCAATTTCTCTCCAAATAAAATCTATAAAATGTTCGTTGATTTAAAAAGGTCATTTTGTTTCAGGTGAACACCTAGAAGCTATGCAGTTTAGTGGAAAAATCTCCACCTACCCTCCGCTTACATTAACAGCCCTCATTGTACTTTCAACGGTGTATTTTATGTATTGCTAAATACATTTTTTTGTGAAAAATAAGTCTTTTTTCTTGTGTAAAAATGTTTTTACCATGTAGATACCTATTATAGATGTTAATATATACCTATAAGTAACAAAGCTTGTCTTTTTATTTCATGAATAGTAAGAACGTTCGATAAAAACAAAAACTAAATAAAATAGTCTACTTACCTGCAATTCCCAATGTTACATGTTCAGAATAATTCCTAGTATTAAATTCTAATTAGAAAACTCAATATGAATCGACAAAAGAAGTCTAATGACTAAATAAAACATAGTAAAAAATGTTTTTCTCTGAATGCCCTTTACAAATTTTGCAGCTGCATTTTGGCGTGATATATGGTTTATGACTAAATATTAATAACTTGGAATCAACTTCAAATATACCCAGAAATTGAAATTATTTTAACGAAGAAAAACAACAACAACAGTTACAAAAAATTATTTATTGTACCACAATGTACATTTCGCCACACCGTGGCTTCTTCAGGTGGAGAAGTTCTCTCCACCTGAAGAAGCCACGGTGTGGCGAAATGTACATTGTGGTACAATAAATAATTTTTTGTAACTGTTGTTGTTGTTTTTCTTCGTTAATATGGAGTTACAATATCTTAAAGCTTCCTCAATTCAATTTTTGAAATTATTTTAGTTGAAGGGATTGTCCTTATAACCCGTAATTCCAAATTTTCAAAAACATAACATTCTAATGCACCACTCAGTTTGAATGACTGCATAGATATGAACAGTTATTTTGTAAACTACAATATTATTCACTCACTAATAATTAGGAAGAAATTAATTTTATACAAAGCGATAACCAGAGAAGCTATTATGAATCGGATGGAAATTCGTTAAAACGTATTTCCAAAACTGTATTAAAATTGTTAAGCAGATTTTATGATTATTTTGAGAATTCATGAATATACTTTCCATTTTTTATTTATTTATTTAACAAATAGGTATAAGGAATATAAACAAATTAATTAAGTAGGTAAACTTAAAATCAGCGCAGTTGCTCTTTTTACCCAAAAATCGGATGGTTCCATTCCGCTTTTTAAATCAACAGCTACAACAAATGCTGGATATCCTTGAACCCCACATCGTATTGGGTAATAATAACATGGGCAAACGTATAAACCTACAAAATATGTTATTAGTCGACTGTTAATAAAGACAAAACGTTGCAGGACATTATATAGAAGTGTACACGCTTAGTAGTAGGAATCGAGAGTATATTTAGGCAAAAACAGGGGGTAGTAATATTCCTACTAATGTTTCAGTTCCTTTTATCTTTATTTTATTATTCTCATCTGCCTATATTCATCCATCATCTATCTATTCCCGCAATTTAAAAAAAAAGCTGATAACTGTCCACCGCCATACCTCAATATATGTTAACGACAAAGCCTTGGAGAAAGTGTACAGGAATGTCAAGATTTTCTCTTCTTTGATAAAATTTG